>CM054060.1:194339140-194939140 GCA_028641055.1 Alopecurus myosuroides | reverse complement strand
AAGTTGTTCAAATTTGAATTCTTACATAAATGGACATTGAATTTATTAACCTACTTAGGAGCTTCCAAAAATGATAATTTTTGGCACACATTCCTTATTTGATGGTTTACTTATGTGGTAGAAAATTCAAGTCATTTAGAGTTACTTCATAGAACAAACATGTTCAAATTTCAAAAAGGTGCTGTCAAGAAAACAGGGGTTTTTGGCAACTTAATCAATTCAAAAACTTGTGCCCTTTTGGTTTTCATCCTCATTTATGATATATACCATGTGGTATTTATTTCATGGCATTTGGAAAAAGTTTGTAGAACAAACTTGTTCAAAATCCCAATTGTTGCTGTGGAGAAAAACCATGTTTTGAGGACTTTAATGGATTCAATTTTTGGTCTCCTCTTGTGTGTGTTCCTTATTTGATATAAGGAAGCAATGGTATTAATTTCAGATCATTTTAAGAAGGTTTCCAATAGTAACTTGTTTTAGTTTTCTGTTTCTAGGAATATTGGAATTTCTATTTAATAAGGCACTTTGCTTTTCTTTAACAATGCTTTGCCAAAATATTTATGTGACTAGAGATAGCAAGTCAATGCTCTCCAATACCTTTGTTTTTAATCTTGCAAGGTTGGAAAAACATTTGATAATATTTTGGTGAAGCATCTAAGAATGCCTCTTTTTCTGATAATCTTTTTAGGGAAATTTATTTAAGTGTTTCCTCTTTCTTAATTTGGGCCTTGGAATAATATTCAACAAGTATGAAGTATGGGATTCATAAGATGGTTTGGAAAACTCTTTGATCAATATTTACTTTAGAAAATATTGCCAAAGTCATTGGAACAGTATGTTGAATATTTTTAGTTTACTGCTTTGCTATCTTATTAAGTTTGTTTTCAATTTCTTAGCCATGTAAGATTATATAATTAGTTTGTTTAGTTGCACTCAAACAAATACAATCAAAGTTTAATTGTCACAATCAAAGTTTAATTGTCAAGCAATTAGCAAAACAACTGTGTTAACAGGTATTCCAAAATTGGGATGTGACAGGTCTTCCCCCCTTAAAAAGAATCTCGTCCCCGAGATTCACAAGCGAGGACTAAGGGAGGGCCAACAAACACAATGTTAGTGTTGGAGTGCAGATGCTTCCCCCCTTTGACTTTTCTTGGGAGGAGGGGTACTTCCCTAAATTAGCAAATTCATTCTTAAAAAATACACCAGCACTGTGTTAGGTCCAAAACTTTTGTTTCCTAGTTTGAACAAAAATTAAGGTTAGTGCAGAACTACCTGGAAAAATACCGTCAATTATTTACATGAGTTCCTAGGTATATCCCACATATTACATACAACATATGGAGTGGTGTACCACTCACATAACATGGTACATAATAAGCTAAAAAATATAGCTTGTGGGTGCAAAGGTTAGGTTGCTAAGGTAAAATAAACAGACAGAATAATACCCATGGCAGTGGGTATTACTCACCACAAGCAACTATCACTTAATGTGTTCATGATTTTAGTTGGATGTTTTAGTTTCATAAGATGCTCTTAAGCACAATCATAACACAAGTATAAACTCATGCTAAGTTTTAAAACATTTAAACAAAATCCAATAAGCAAGCAAACAACACCACAGATGAATAGACTATTTATTCACTAGGTTATTGTTTATTAGAGGTTTTGGAATCCATCAATCATGAACAATTAGCAAACAACCAGTAGCTAAAAACCAATGAATACAATCATAAAGATACTCTAAAACACCATCTTTACACAAGGTAAAACTCCTATTACACAGGCATAAAAAAAAGGTCTGCACAAATAACACACTAGTATGAAAAATCTACACCAGCATGCTATATGAGATAATCATATCCTATAACCATAGAACATGTAACTAAATAATTCATGGCATGATAAAAGAAGTAATAACTTCCTAAACCTGCTATATCAACACATATACCCATAAAATAAAAAGAGGGTAATACTAGAGCAAAAATCACCATTTTCTAGTGGTGGAACTAGTTTCACTCTAGAGAAACAAACAATGTTAATATGATGTTTAAACTTAAACAAGCAAGTCATGAATATAAGTGTACCTAATAACAGTACACAAAACTTACTCATGTTAGTAAGCACAAACATCAAAACAATTTCCATGATACGACTATTAAACATGCAGAAATTTCTTCTAGCAATTTATGTTTTTCTTAAACAATTGCTAGCAAATAAGCAAGGTATAATTCACACAACCAGTAGCTATGCAATTAATGAAAAGTTATCTAAACCTTTTCAAAAATCCATACACTCAATTTAAAATTATTCACAAACAATCTACCCATCAAGAGGAATTTATTTTATTTGCAAACAATTTAATTTTAGCACACGATAGTGAAACATTTATTAACATGATACCCCTAAGGAATATTATGCTAACAAAAGTATCACACCTAAACATATTAGTATTTACTAATAAGAAATAAAATTCTCACTTGCATAAGTGAAAAGAAACAATTATATTTTTCCATGGTGGAAAATAGAAATCAATCACATAGTGAAACATACTATTTTTACACATGTGTATGGTTGGGGATTTTTATCCTCAAGCCAAAATGCAATGGGACCAGTGGGCTATGGCCTACTAATACCAAGTAAAAATAGGTGCTAAGCCTCTGGTTACTCATGAAAAACTTTGCATAAAAAGATAAAAATATAAGGCTATTTAATCTAGTGAAACAATACTATTTGCATATTAATAGCAAATTCTTACACATGCTTTACTATTAAGAGACATGCAAGCTAACATAGGTACAAGCATTAAAATAACAGTACCTAAAGGGTACTGGACTCAAAGAAAACATAGCACAAAATCCTCTAAGAAAGTATACCCAGATCTAGTTCTCACAATACTTCCAAATAATAAACTAGAAGGTAACAAATGTTATTTCATTTTTATTCGAGTTTTCAATCATGCACACACTTTCTAGGGTAGATTTATTGTAAGAGAACAACATAATAACAAGTCCTAACAACTCCATATAAGTTAGGAAGCAAGATTGAATAATACACAAATTTATTTCAATCAAGAGCACACAAAGAAACAAACACCGGAAAACTGCTGTTTTCTAGATCTATCATATCCATTCCATCGTTCACTTAATTTCTAAATCTCGAATCTCATAGTACTTACAACGTCTACTAAGATTTGGTTTCCAAAATAGATACACCCGATATCGTATTGGCTAGTAAACGAATAGGTCATCATTTTATTTTCTCGTGACTTCTCCTTTTTACCAACTATATTAAAAGGTGTCTTAAGTCACTTAATTCCTTGGTTTAGAAAGAATTGTCAGTAGTTTGCATGCTTTGGTTAGGTGTCAACCTAAGATTAGACAAAGCATGTTAGTCTTGTTAGCTTTCTATTAAATAAGGTTTGTCCGACAAGATACGACTGGCGTCATCGTACGTCGAATATTTAATCGTGTTCTTTTGATTAGCTTTTTAGGGGGTTGCGCATCATGGCATGTGAAGACTTATTTTGCACCTTTCTCCAGAGGAGGGAGGTATATAACTTTTTCTTTTTTTTAAAAAAAAGGGGGTTTTCTCTTGTTTGGTCTTTTAAAGAGGAACATAAAAAGGTGTGACATTTAGCCAATCATGGTAAAAAGAGTCTTTTTCAAACAGACAAAACACAGAGGTTTTGGTCAGTAGTGGTTGGTGCAGTCACGCCTTTCTTCTTTGAGGGTTGTCGTTGTGGGAGCTTTATCTGTTGGAGTGCAGCATTGTTAGCAACGCTAGCAACTCGTGTGGCTTGATGGTCCTCTATTATTAGGCACAACGGTGCTTTCATTGATTTGTGGGGCAGATGGTGGTGGTTCACGACGGGTCGCATTATGAAGCGAAAACAAGTATAAGTCTAAGCAACAAATTCTTGTTTTTGAATACTATACAACATTTTTGCTTGCAAAAATTTAACACGAGGCGATTCAAAAACAAGAGCGGGGCAATCACAAATTTGCAAAATTTGAGCACCCCACAAACATATAGAAGCCTAGATGAACCAAATTCTACACCACACAACAGCACAAAGTCCTACGGACACACATAAGCAAGCCATAACACACAAGCAAGGCTCCATTGGAGCTACGTCGGGGGAGGTGACTCATGGAGTTATCGCTAAATTACTCCAAACTAGACTAATCCAAAACCCTAGAAGTGGCTGAAGAACTATATCTACTTCTGACCATCATCACTGTAGAGCTAGGCAATTATTTTGGTCTTCTCGGGACATCGGCAAGTATAAAAGTTTTTGTATGGAAACAAGATAATAGGAGTAAAGTTTTGATAAAACTTTATGCAACAATCTGTTTTTGAAACCCCAACTATTTCCTGAACAGAAAACTTCAAAGATGAGAGATGTTTCAAAAACAGAGCGGAGCAGTTGCAAATAAGTAAGAAATAAACTCTTAACCGAGAGATATACTAACTCTGTAAGGCCCGCCCTTCGAACCACTGTTCAAGGACGCCCTTGATATGCATTTAGAATCTTTTGAAAAGATAATAAGGAGGGAAAATATACTAAAATTCCCTTAGATAAAAATAATTTAGATAGTAAATAGGTTTTTACTCCAAAATACTTTTCTTTCCTATCTGACGTCCATGCTAACTAAGGTCTCCTAAGGTCAGGATGGCTCTGATACCAACTCTGTAAGGACCCCAGACCGGCAGTCTGAAACCCTACGTATGCATACATCCACGATCCCAGAAAGATCAGTCGTGAACAACATACAAAGTTGGCACACAGAAATACATCATCCATTACACGAATACATAAAGGTATTACACAAAGATCACATGATCAAGTTTAACGCAACTGCCACAAGGACAGGCAACTTAATCAAACACAGCGGAAGACAAATAAAACACAACGTAGTTGAGCCCAAGTCACGCCTTAACCTACAGGTTGCTGACCCAGAGACGATCCTAGTTCGCAAAGCCGTCAACTCCGTACTTCTCTTCATAGATATCCTTTGGAGGCTCCTTCTCCAAATCTGATAAGTAGATACCAGGGGCGAAACCATAATGAGTACATTTGAATGTACTCAGCAAGACATCCATCATGTCACTTACCAACATGCAAGTATGCTTATATGGTGGAATAGGTAGGTTATAAATAGGGTTCACTACCAATGGTGTTCATATATGACGACACCACAGTTGCAGTCAGTTTAATCTGTATCTTCGTTGGAGAAGATACTTCAGAAGAAAATAATATAGTTTTATTTCTCTTGTAGATATCACATGTACAAGAGTTTTTGTAAAACTTTGTTAAAGAATATTTTCTCTTTGCAAAACTTCTTGGAATCAGTTTCCAGAAATTCTTGCTTAGAGTAGAAAAGGTTTTCTTTGCAAAACGTTTTGTTTTGTATAACATCATCTGGCTTTTCATCATCCACGATACCTCCACGGTATAAGTTTCCATTCCTTTCCGAACTTCCCAAGTTCAATACATCCTTTCCAAAAATTCCCTTTCAAAAACTTCCTTTTTGAAAACATTGACACAATGCTAGCTACATGGCCATTCAACCGTCCATATCCGAGGACGCGGCTATCTCGAAATAGTTTTACTCTGCAGAGGTGTACACATTTCCACCAGATCCAGAATCCGCCATGAAACACCCATGGACTGTCCCCAACCTATGAGAACATCAGATAACTGATCTTGAATATCCACTATGTACAAGCTAGAACATGACTATCTCTTCAATTGGGTTTCCCCCTCCCCGGCAAGCCGTGTCCCACACCGCCCAGACAGGAGGCCCAACTGCTGCATCCGGAGGGAAAATTAATCCCACACTTTAGATGTCCCGTATTCCCCACTCCTAGCAACATTTCGGTTCGGAGGATCCCATCCCCTATAGCACTTGAGATAGCACACATACTAACCATAACAAGTTTTTAATCAAGCCCCTACCCATATTGGGGTAAAGTGGCAGTACGGTAAAGGTTGTCCAGCGAAGACTAGGTTATGTGTCATTTTTGAAAAACACCACTTTCTCAAAAATGACCACTTCCACATTCCTCCGGAGAACAAGGATCCGCCTTTTCTCCGGGTTTTTCCGTAAAGCCTTGGTTTGGTAGAATCACAATTTTAGGGTGTCCACTTAGGGACTAATATATTTGATGGTAATAAATACCATATGGTGGCCTATGGGCTTGGTATTACCAAGTTTAACTATTGGCATGATAGTAACCTATAATATAGTATAGTAGTAATTTCCACCTCAAAAATAGTTTTGATAATCAAGTTTTTGTAAAACTTCAGAGGTAAAACATGCATGATAGATAATGGTAAGTATTTTATCAGCAAGCAATCAGGATGCTTGCCTGGTATCCCTTGTGTCCCTGGTTTTGGAGTGACTGGAACTTGAAGCAGAGCTTCCCGACACTTCCTTCCTCTTCGTTTTCTAACGCCGTAAAAGGAATAAAGGACACACATTCAGAACCAATCAAGGCAAGCAACCATACATAACAATACATACAGCAAGGAAATCTAATAATAACAAAATCACTCAATTATTAATTGAGGCAAACAATCAAACAAAACTACTTGGCAGAAATGCCATTTAACAAGACAGCTCAAGGTTGGAGGAACATATCTCACAACCTTAATATCATGGATTCAGTGGGTGTGCCACTCTCATACCAAGATATTAATAAGCCCAAAATACACTTAGTTTCACAAGGGTGAGACTACTAAAAAGTATATAAAACATGCACAAAAATAAGCATGGCAATGGGTCTATCAACCAAACAACAAAAAGAAAAAGGTAGCTATCTTACTAAGTCTAAAATCACACCAAGAATAACTAAGACACATGATTTGCAAAAGTTACTTTTACAAATCAGTGAGCCTACATATGTGTAATAAGGTAATAGACTCATCACGAAACACACCATTTCTCATAGTGAGAACAATAGAAATAATGACTAAAAGGAGGAATCCTATAGACATGCTTCTACTAAAAAATTTGCTATGCAAGCAAGCATAATAAATAAAGTACTAAAATGCAAACAAGGAACCATGTTATCATAATGGGAATGAAAACATGTCCTCATGCAAGGATACATAAATATCTACCAAACACAAGTTGGCAGGAAAAATAATTCAATACAAAAATGCTAAGGAAAACTAGTACTACTCACACATGAAGAATCAATGGATGCATTTCAATCAAGTAATTGAAATACAACCAGAGGGTCCATGTTATAAAAACAGTAGTGAAAAACACATATACTTGCTATAACAAAAATATCCCATTTAGCAAAACAATGCATCAATTTGCAGGGCAACTCCTACATACTAGCAGTAATAAACAGGGCATTACTAGAGGAATCAATCAACACTCCAAGAATGTATTTTTCCTAGCAAGCCACACATGATTACAACCACTTACAAACAGAAGCATACCCATTTTTGTTTAGCACAAAAATTCCCAAAGCAAAAATACTAGGCACTCATTAGTTATGAAACTACATAAGAGAAATGCATCTAGTTTGGGGAAATAATGTTTCCACCAAAAATGCAATGAAACCAGTGGGTGTTCCACTAGTATAACAAGCATTAAGAGGTCACAATGCCTCTGGTCATACTTGACAAAAATTAGCAAAAACCTAAACTAGCACCTAGTGCAATAACAATACTAGCAGAAAATAATAGGGTGCAAAAATAAGCAAGGCAATGCTACTCATGCTATTGTTTTCACACATGTGAAAACTCTAGGGATCAAGTACTCATAAAAACCTTATCAAAATGCTACTGGTCTTATGAATAAAACACAAAAATATGAGGCTACTCAACCACAAATGTTCATGTCAAAAATTCCACACATGAGGGAATTTTTCCAAACATCCTCATAGTCATGACAAAGCTACTCATGCTTTTCTACCAACTCAAATGAAAGATAGCAGAGGTGATAACAACACAAAATAAGTACTAACATGGCACTGGATCCAATCAAAAATCCAAGTGCTAGCACATGAATTCATCACTCAAAAATGCTATGCAAGTATTACTAGAGAATAATCAAATGCTATTAACAAAAATTCTATTTCTTCTCAACTCAAGTCCACACAATCAAGGGCTTTCCTGTTAGGAAATGTCAAGGGCTTTCCAATGCAATTGGCCTCACTTCATTATGAGTTGTGAAATAAAAATGGTGCTCATTTTTCTGTTTCTGGTAGCTGTTACCAAATCATTTTTCATTTCAAAAATGTTAATCTAAATGTAGATCTACAACTTTGAGGTGGTTTATATTTTGTTGGTGTACCACTGTGATTTTTGGTTTGGCCAAATTCATCTTTTAGATTAGTTTTGAAGGCCAAAAGTAAAGAGGTACATTCTGTGAAAAATTTAAATGGAAATCTAGGGTTGTTGGGCCAGATCTGCCAAATGGGCCGGCCAGAACGATTTCTACCGCGGCAGAGCTAGCCTCTGAGGCTGACTCGCGGGCCAGGCGCCACGGGGGCTGCCACGCGGGCCAGCGCGAGGGCCACCAACCGGTTTGACCGTACATCGCGGGGTCAAGGGCGCTGACACGAGCATGACCTCACCTTGAGGTCACCCGCCGGCGGAACAACTCCGGCGAGCTCGCATACGGCGAAATCGGCGACCATTTCGCAAAATAAAGGTACCTGCACGTTGCTTAGGACGAGGGGATCTAACTAGCGGCGGTCTCGCTTCCCGGGAGCGAACGGAGGGCGGCGGCGACGGTTGCGCGGCGGCGGTCGGACAGCGGCCACGACCGGCGGCGTTCTAGAGGGAGAGGGAGGGGGAAAAAGTGCGGCGGGGGTCGCCTGCTCACCGTGAAGACGCTGGGCCACTCGGCGACGAAGGAGGAAGCTCGAGGCGGCCGGAATAGCTCGCCGGAGCTCGCCGGCCCCGAAGACGAAAATTGGACGGCGCGGGCTCCTGGCGCCATCCCGCCTCGATTCCTCTCTCACACGGGGCCTACTCGACGAGGTAGAGGCGATGAGGACCATGGCTGCCGGCGGCAAGGTCCCATTTGGCCGAATCGACGGCGGCCATCTTCCCTAGGGTTCGGTTTTGGGGCTTCTTAGCAGAGAGAGAGAGAACTCGATGGGGGAGAGATAGAGGGGGCATGGGGGAGACAAGGCACATGGGGGGCCTCTTATCCCTCCTCAATTCCTTCTCATCGAAGCAATGGCCTAGGCCCTCTGTATCTACAGCATGGCTAGAGGTAGGAGAAGGTGACTCGGATTTCAATTTGGTCCCTGGAAATTTACAACTAGGTCCTTGTCATCTCTGAAAAATGCTGTTTTCCCTAAGCAAACAAAGTCAAAATTTGAAATCCTTTTGCCCAAAATTCTAATTAGTTAAGATACACAACATATGTGAAAATTGGCTCAATTAGATAAACTTGATAATTCAAAGTTGTTCAAATTTGAATTCTTACATAAATGGACATTGAATTTATTAACCTACTTAGGCGCTTCCAAAAATGATAATTTTTGGCACACATTCCTTATTTGATGTTTTACTTATGTGGTAGAAAGTTCAAGTCATTTAGAGTTACTTCATAGAACAAACATGTTCAAATTTCAAAAAGGTGCTGTCAAGAAAACAGGGGTTTTTGGCAACTTAATCAATTCAAAAACTTGTGCCCTTTTGGTTTTCATCCTCATTTATGATATATATCATGTGGTATTTATTTCATGGCATTTGGAAAAAGTTTGTAGAACAAACTTGTTCAAAATCCCAATTGTTGCTGTGGAGAAAAACCATGTTTTCAGGAATTTAATGGATTCAATTTTTGGTCTCCTCTTGTGTGTGTTCCTTATTTGATATAAGGAAGCAATGGTATTAATTTCAGATCATTTTAAGAAGGTTTCCAATAGTAACTTGTTTTAGTTTTCTGTTTCTAGGAATATTGGAATTTCTATTTAATAAGGCACTTTGCTTTTCTTTAACAATGCTTTGCCAAAATATTTATGTGACTAGAGATAGCAAGTCAATGCTCTCCAATACCTTTGTTTTTAATCTTGCAAGGTTGGAAAAACATTTGATAATATTTTGGTGAAGCATCTAAGAATGCCTCTTTTTCTGATAATCTTTTTAGGGAAATTTATTTAAGTGTTTCCTCTTTCTTAATTTGGGCCTTGGAATAATATTCAACAAGTATGAAGTATGGGATTCATAAGATGGTTTGGAAAACTCTTTGAACAATATTTACTTTAGAAAATATTGCCAAAGTCATTGGAACAGTATGTTGAATATTTTTAGTTTACTGCTTTGCTATCTTATTAAGTTTGTTTTCAATTTCTTAGCCATGTAAGATTATATAATTAGTTTGTTTAGTTGCACTCAAACAAATACAATCAAAGTTTAATTGTCACAATCAAAGTTTAATTGTCACAATCAAAGTTTAATTGTCAAGCAATTAGCAAAACAACTGTGTTAACAGGTATTCCAAAATTGGGATGTGACATATTTTCTCTAGAAATCAACCATTTCTAACAAACAACATGAATGGGTCGATGCATAGAAAACAAAAAATTTCCTACGAGAGAGACACCCGAAAGGCCAAGATCTAATCTAGGAGATGAAAGCAACGGGCATAGAGAGAGTCTTAAGAAGAACATACCCTCGAAGACACAAAGCGTTACAAGATCAAATCTCGTTGTTGGTGTAGTCGTACTCACACCGATCCCGAGAGCGAGAAGATGTGCACCGCAATCCGGCGGTGCCTCCGTGATCGGTCACACGTACGGTTGACGATGACCTCCGATCCCTCGATCCAGCGGGGCGCGGAAGTAGAGGATCCCTCGGAACTCCATCAGCACGACGACGTGGTGGTGGTGAAGAATCCCACGGTCAGGGCTTCGCCAAACCGGAGACCATGGAATCGAGCAGCGGGTGGAGAGGGAATAAGGTGGGCAAGTGTGTAGAGAGGGAGAGCTCTCACCCTCCTTTTATAGGGAAAGGGGAGGCAGCCAAGGGGTGGGTGCGGCCAGCCCATGGTGGTGCCCCCACCTCTTCCCTCATCATGTGAGTGGACACTCCACTCGCACCCACTCATTTTTCCATTATTTCCCACTTGGAAAATCCAAAGGTTTTCTTTTAATAAATAAATAAAACATTTTTATTTCTTTATTTATATTTGTTAATTCCATTAACAAAAATTGCATATAGCACCACGAATCATTCGTTAATTCTATTAACAACCATTCGATGAAAAACCCCTTGAACTATTTCAATTTTGCCCGAAACAATTTCGGTGCTGCTCAAAATATTCTTCGATATTCCGTATCCTCTCAAACGCATCATCGAACCTTAAGTGTGTCACCCTACGGTTCGCGAATAAGATAGACATCATCGAGACTCCTCCCCGATCAATAATCAACAGCGGGATCTGGAGATCTGTGATGACTCCTATATATTCAACGATGACTCCCATGATCGTGTGAACCAAAAACGTCGTGAACTATTCCCTTTGTCTCACAATATTTTACTTGTCCGAGATTCAATCATTGGTATCAACCATACCTTGTTCAATCTCGTTACTGACAAGTACTCTTTTCTCGTTCCCATGATATAACATCCTTGTGATCATATCACGTGCTTGCAAGCGGTGTCGATGTGATATCACCGAGAGGGCCCAGAGTATATATGTCCGTCATTTTGGATGGACAAATCCCACTCTTGATCCATGATCCTCAACTAATACTTTCCGAATACCTAACGACACCTTTATAGTCACCCGTTTACGGTGTGACGTTTGATGATATCAAAGCACCCTTTCAGTATCATTGATTGACATGATCTCATGGTCTAAGGAATAAGTTACTTCGTATGTTTGATATAACAATGTAAACTTAATGACTTGATCGCATTGCTATATTCATTTTGGGTATATGTTCATCACATCATTCTTCTAATGACATGACCCCGTTATTAACAAAATCCAATGTTCATGATCAGGAAACCTTGATCATTTATTAATCAACGAGCTAGTTAAAAGAGAGGCTTTACTAGGAACCATTGTTTGTTAATTAAACACACATGTATCAACGTTTCCGGTTAATACAATTCTAGCATGAGAAATAAACATTCATCATAAACAAGGAATAAGATAATAACCATTTTATTATTGCCTCTCGGGCATATTCCCTTCAGTCTCCCACTTGCACTAGAGTCAATAATCTAGTCTGTAAGCACTTAACACATATGGCGTTCCAGTGTTATTACCATGCTTCGGATGTGGTAAACATCATCAAAAAGATCTGAACTGTTCAGGTCCTATTGTATTTGCATGTTCTTTGCGTCTACGCGCATCACTCATTCTCTAATGAGATGGCTTTGTATATATATGGTCAATCGGTGAATCCTTGATTCCTCAGCTTAAACTAATGTCACTAACATTATGAAAATGTAGCTTCATAGTGTTAGCATTCTTGGAAATTCACCAAGTTCCAGTGATACCTTAATTCCTCAGCTTAAACTAATGTTACTAATATTGTGAAAATGTAGCTTCATAGTGTCAGCATTCTTGGAAATTCACCAAGTTCAATAAAGAACTCCTTGACACAAAATACGCTTATTATCAGTTGTCAGCACAACAATATACTTTAGCCTTTGTTGTAGTATCTGTTACAATATTTTAATTTTGAAACTCTTTCAAATATAGCATGGAAATTTCTTCCAGCCTATTGTGCTACCCTTCATCACATATTTTAATTGAGATAAAATTACTTGAATAAATGACAAGACTATTAGTGTAACATATTAAAACTAATATTTTTTCATTACTACATAGGAAAACATATCCTTAGCATTTCTAAAATGACATAAGGATCTCTCCCACGGTTGTCTAATCATCATATGAATTATCCTGCTATAACCTTTTATAGCACATGAATCATCTTGTTACGTACATAGCATCGAACACATGACTTAGAAATCTTAATTTCAATTGCGCTCATCATGTGTCCAAACACTTGAATCTTGCTCAATTCTTTTCCATGTGGCAAGAACTCCTTCTTGTCATTTTGATATTGACTTACTTCAATATTTCATCTATGTAATTTGGCTTCAATCATATGAGGCGCTTCAATCCATCTCTTATAGATATCGATGCCCAATATTTTCTAAGCCTTTAATCAGTATAAAAATCTTAACCGTGTTAATTTAAAATACATATTTTCCAATCAACCATATGTCATCTACATAAAGCATTGGAAATATGTCTTAGCGCTTCCACTTAATTTCTTGTAATTCTACAGGCATCTTTATCGTTCATGATGGAATGAAACTCTTTTGATAACTTCATTAAGGTAAAGATTCCAACTTCATTATGCTCACTTTAACCATTGAAGTGTGCATACCTTTCTATCAACATGTTGAATTTTACAAAACTCGCAGACTGTGTAAAGTACACATCCTTGATCAAACTTCCTTGAAAGGAAAGTTGTTTTTTTATTCATCTGGCATATGATAATATGTAACTTTTTGCTAGAAATATCTGCAAATACTAAAGCATTACTACTGAAGATCAAAAATCTTGAAGTAGTCAACTCTTTGAACTTCATCGAAAACAACTTTTCGATAAGTACAACTTTCAAAGGATGTAAAATCCATGTCTTTGTCGCTATATAGACCCTTTTTATATCGTTAGGCATCAAGCCTATCGAAAGGACTACCAAGTCACATACTTGATATTCATACAAGGATACTATGACGGATATAATGACTCATAGTCAATTTTACGAAGTCAGGGCCCATCATTTGCTTCCTTTATAAGGTCCAGGTACTTTTGTTGTCAAAACAATACTTTACTCTTAAACCATAAGTTGGTCTAAGTACCAAGTTTTAGGACTTTTGTGGTTCAGTACGTAAACTCATCCGAAGTATCTATAATACATGTAGTGTCTTCTACTTTGTCAAAATAGCAAACCCCGGAACAACTTCCAGTGTTGCGCTACTCTTGACATGATAACGAAGATTCTCTAATCTCGTTAAGTTTGTACTGTGCTCCTACTCACTTATTTCGCAAGAACTACTTTCTGGATAAATCAACCCTTTCTGACAAACACCATTTGTCTTTTGGTTCGGTGATAGGAGAAATACCCAATGTTTTATTTGGGATAACCTTATAAACATATATTTATCCTATTTTGGTTGTAAACATTTTACACATGCTATGCATATCAAAACTTAAGAAAATGACAATTCGGGTCACTACCCAAACCATATCTTATATGTTGTCAATTTCAACGGATCATGATGGTGCTCTTTTCAGTGGAAAGACCGTTGTCACTAATGTATAAACTACAAAATTATAATGGCATTTTTATTAATCTTACCATGTCCACAAGATTTGATTTTGTCTCTTGAATACTCCAAACTAATGTGGGGTATTCGAGAAGTATAAGTTGTAGAAAAGTTCTGCAACTTCTCAGATGTTTTGCTAAACTTGTAACTCAAACTTTATCCTTTATGATCCAATCATAAATACTTGATTATCTTGTTACATTGATTTTTAATTCATATTAACAACTATTTGAACCAATTCAAAAGTCAAACTCCATTCTCTTTAAATAGATATACTCACATATGTACTCAAATCATCGACGAAATTTTATGAAGGAAAAAATTAATCCACCATAAATGACTACACATAATGGACTATATACATCAATATGTATAATCTCCACTAAATTAGACGTCCATTCTACTTTGGCCTATGAACGGAATTTTAGTCATCTTTTGGAAGAGGTCTCACAAGCGTCAATTTATTTAAAACAAAATGACTCTGGAAATCCATCAATATGGAGTTCATTCATGTTTTACTTTCCGATATGAACTAAAATGGTGGTGTCACAATTTAAGTGAAACTCTTTTACGTCTTGCAACGTTTAGCATTTAGTTTTATATATGTTTACTTTACCAACATGATTTATATTAAAATATCCATCAATTATGGAGTATGGTCATAGTTTGAACAATATCATTTGTTCTCACAAAAGACTAGAACAAAATAACAACTTATTAAGTTCTTAAAATAAATCTTGAATGTTTGGTTCGATACAACAATGAACACAATAACACTTTATTTATGTTCTTGTCATAATCGATTCCACATCTATTACTAGTTCCTTTTAGGCCCTTATATTTCTTGCATTGTGTTGCTTTGTATGAAAACTCATACCAACCAATGTGGTATCAAAATACCAAAAAATACTTTGTTAACTAGTAATACATCTATAACTTGTATATCAAGCATATACTCCCGAGCTGGACTTTTCCAGTTATCTTCTTTTTCTGCCATATATCTTTTTGTAATTCTATTTTCAATATTCCCTTTCCTTTATAGAAGAATCATTCAACATGAAACAATGCTAGTCGTACTAGCTCATTTTCTTTGGCGTGTTAGTCATATACTATCACCCATTGAGTCATACTTTGAGTTTGATTGTTCTACTAATATCACCATATTAATAGTATTCTTCTAGATTTCACTCTTAGCAATCTCCAAGTAAGGTAAATGACTTTACCCATACTTTTAATCCATCCCATCATAACAATTTTATGATTAAGCTACTATAGCTCGAAGTAAGGAATTTAGAGGATAATTTTTAGCGCCCAACTACTTGGAATATTCAAAAGCCTAGAGTCTTCAGTGATTGCATATATTCAAATAATATAAGCATACACTAGCAAATTTGCCCGTGCGCTGCAACGGGTTAAAAAAAAATCAATTTTCAGTTCGCTTTGAGTTTTTTGTGGGAATTATTTACTTTTCTTATGGTGCAATTAATCTACTAACAGGGATGCACACAAAATCCTGTTAAAATCGGTTTAAGGTCGTATGATAGATGATGCCGAATTACTTATTTCTTTTACTATGCTTAGCGTTAATTAACTGAGCGCATCAAGAGATGCCTTCTTCAATGCAATATTATGCTGATATTCTTGAATCAGCTCGTGCCATTTTAGTAGCTAGCTGTCTTATACATTGTCTTCTAGCACATGTTCCGTAGTTTGATCACGTGAGTCAATTTAGTAAGCTTTTGCCAAACTGAATCAAAATTTCATTCTCCAGGAACAAGCTGCAGAAGAGAGTATCTGCTCTTAACAGAGATCTACCGCCCCATGACGAGCAGTTCATTTCAGATTTTGAGCAGTTGCGCATGCCGTTTCCAGTAAGCAGAAGCATTACACAAAATAAATAGCCATTCAAGTTTCAAAAAAAAACCATTATGACCAGGGGACAAAAACCTAATAAATTGATTATATTTTCAATTCCATGTTACTTTTGGTTCAAATTTTAATGAAAATAATATGCTTTGTCACACCGGGTGTAACACACTTACACAAGTAAATTCTCGAGAAGACACTTGTACCTATGAGCTCAAATCCTCTTTGCTAAATTTGGAGGCCGTGAAACCCTAACTTGTTTGAACTGGAAGCTAAATCCCATAGCGAGGCACACAAATTACGCTGTCATTGGTACTACCACAGACAACAATTTAAATTTGTCAAATACGTATTTTAAATCAAAATTGAATACTACATACATATGCGTATACAACTAAAAAAGCAACACGAAATCCTCCTATAGAAATGCCCAAAAAATGCACAAATATCTCATACAGAAATAAGCACACAAATCTACTATGCACTCACATTCACTTACCACAACATCACTGACTAAGTACATGTTCAGTGTAACGTAACATCATTAGTACAACACAGCACAATAACTAAATGGATAATTCTCGTTCTGATTCCATGTTGGCAGATCGAAACATATTCTGGCCTTATCTATTCCATTAAATAAAGAACTGCTATGTCTACTGATTACTACCACTTATAAGTCATGTGGACTGCTATTTCCGATGGTTCCCGATCTACAACAGCGAGGACCCCACTGCTTTCACCGGCAGTGCCAACAAGCTCGATCGGAGACTGCTTGGTTGTTCTCAGGCAGGCAGGGGATTCCAGCCACGTGAGTGTAGGTCGTTGAGATGAAGTCGTTCGTCCCTGTCCTGCTCCTCGACGCGCGTACCTGCAAATAGAAAGAAGACGATGAAGCTGGAGGGCTAGCGGTGGAGGGCATCTAGGTGGGAGGAACACGACAATCTTGATCTCCGAAAAAGGAGGAGGAGGGTGCGAGGGCGGCAAATCTTGCGCTGCCTTTGCTGAACGATTTGGCCTGCCGACGGACGTGCTGCGGCAAATCTTTTTTTGGAACTTGCGAGCCCCTTTCGCCCACTCTTTCAGGGGCTTTTTGGGGGAACGGGGGCAGGAGTAGGTGGGAGGAGGACGGCGCTCCAGGAGGAAGAGGGCGGCGCGGAGAACGCGGAGTCGGAGAGTGGAGAAGCGGAAGAGGAGGCCGGCGTCGCACGGTGAATTCCCCTGCCGAACAGGGAAGAAAAGCCACCAGTTTTTTTTATTATGTACGAACCATTTGGTGGCAAAAAGTAGCAATATGTGATTTTGTGGGAGGGTAAACTTGTCTTTTTATGTTGGACGAAAATTTTGGCAGAAACCTTAATACCTTTATTAGTAGGTATAGATTGTCACGCTAAATTATACTCAGTCATGTTGCCACAAATAAGTTTCTAGATATCAATATATCTTTCACTTGATTGTTTCTGAAAACAATTCTTTTCAGTTCCTAAATCACCTTGATTAGTGGAACATTCTTTTGAAGATAAAGTAATATGGAAGCAACCATGACTCTGGATTCTAAGTAGGAATTATTTGCTCTCTAGATCAATCAACCATTAACCATATGGAGCTAGGTAGGAAATACCAAAAATCTACAATAGGACTCAATTTTAAATTTCACTAATACGGTACCAATCTTAAATGATTTTTACCAGATCATAACAGTTATATCTCAATTAACAATCTAAATGTAAGGTAGTTATGTGGATGCCAATGAATACTACAATTTGTGCAAATTCACTTTGATTGGTTGTTCAAGATAAATAAGTTCAAGTTAATTCAAAATTATGCCATGAACTCCCACTCAAAAACAACATCCCTCTTTGTCGTCTTTAGTGATTACACGAACCAAATTCACTCCACCAAAAACCGATCATCACGTGAGATGATGTAGCTTCAAAGGCGAACGTCGACATGTTCATCATATCATCCATATGACTAATGCTTTACCTTTCAGTTACGTGTTCCGAGGCCATGTCTGTACATGCTAGGCTCGCCAAGTAGAACCGTAGTATTGTGTGTGTTTCAAGGCCATGTCTGTACATGCTAGGCTTGAAAACAACCGTTGTATGCGAATGTTGAGTCCGTCACACCCGATCATCACGTGGTGTCTCGAAACGACGAACTTTCTTAACGGTGCATACTTAAGGAAGAACACATTATTATCTTGATATTAAGTGAGAGGGATCATCTTATAATGCTACCAATGCTATCTAAGCAAAACAAGATGCATAAAAAGGATTAACATCACAGACATCACATGTAAGGATAACGTGATATGATATGGTCCTTCTTGCACTTGATCTTCATCATGTGCATTATGGTATGATCTCCATCATTCCACCGGCGTGGTACCAAGTACCATGGCACCCCAATCTTGATTGTCCATAAAAAATAAGACAACCATATAGATCCCTCCGGTATATCAAAAATTTAAAAAAGAGATCATCTCATAATCAAATTTGTAACATTTACCATATCACATCACATGCCCAGCAAAAACTAGTTAGACGCTTCTAATTTATTTTTTGCATATTTTACGTGGCTTAGGATAGAACCGTTCATACCTACGAACATCAACCACAACGTTGATAAACACATTTTTAACAACCATTCGTAGATTAGATCTTAACTATAGTAGGAGAAACTGAACCCTTAGCCACAAGTGAGACAATTCTCGCGTACATAGTACACGTAACCTTAGTCTGGGGCAACTTCATCCTACTATGCCACTAAGATCATAAAATACTCAAAGAGGCAGAAACATGATTGATGGGGGGATAATAACCCGGTAGGCCAACTCCAAGGCGTAACCCGGCCCAAGGAACATGGTGCACAATATGGTTAAGGATAATGAAGCTTCTGGAGGGCCCAAAGTTTGTAGGCCTCGTAACCCGGATTGTGGGTTACAGTAAGGAAAGTTAGGGTTTGTAAGCGGTGTCCGGATAGGATTCAAGCTGCGCCTTGGAGAATAGGGCCAAGGGGGTACGGGTGCTTTATAAACCGACCCCTAGGTCTAGTTTAGTCAGAGATCTAAGAACCCTAGCAATATCGCTTGATATCGAGCATCTAGTGTAATCCCAGAGTTGAGTTATTATATCAAGATCGGAGACTCGGCGACTTTGATTGCCGGCTACCCGATCGAGTTGCATCATGTTTTCCTCTGAGCTAAACCCTCTCCCAAACGCCTGTGTCGTCTTGCCCCAAGATCAGTTACCCCCGGTAACGTCTGCCGTGATTATCCCACGACAGTTGGCGCCCACCGTGGGGCCTGCGTCCAAAGGTGTTTACATCACGGGAGAAGCTCGGAAGAACATGGAGAATCTTGTCGTGGGCGAGATCTACATCGACTACAAAGGAGACAAGATGGTGGACGATTCCGGCTGGGGGCCAGAGTCGGATCACCTTGAGTCCGGATCTACGGTGATGATCGGCCGGATCAACATCTTCATCGGTATGGTACGTACGCCTGATTTAAAGGGACAATATCATGTGCATACTACAGGAACTTCTAGCAGGAACAAAGAGACATTAAAGCAAGCGGTAAACTCGGTTTCCTCGGCTGCGCCGGGATACCTTAGATGGGCGGAACAAGAGGTAACGTGGAGCAGAAGAGATCATCCGGAAAGAGTAGAGCGTCCAGGAGTCTTGGCATTGGTGGTTTCTCCACAGGTTAATGGTTACGAACTTAAAAGGGTCCTGATGGACGGTGGAAGTAGCATCAACATCCTTTATTGGGAAACCTTCTTACGGATGAGTCTCAAAGAGTCCCAGTTACAGAAAAGTTCGACAGTCTTTCATGGGATCGTGCCGGGTCACTCGGCGAGCCCCGAGGGAAAGATCACCTTGGAGGTTGCTTTCGGAGAATCGACGGATAATTATCGAGTTGAGTGGCTCACGTTCGAGGTGGTCAAATTGCGCAGTCCTTATCACGCACTGTTTGGAAGACCGGCTTATGCTAAATTCATGGCTAGGCCGTGTTATGTGTATTTGCAGCTAAAGATCCCGGGTCCTAAACGGACTATCACCATACATGGGAACCGGGATATAGCGGCTGAGTGTGATGAAGGAGATTCAGTAATGGCCGAGCAAGCGTGCAGAAAGGAAGAACTCGAATATTACCGGTCTCAAGTAAATCCGGATGATAGAACAGCCTTGAAAAAGCCGAATACTGAGGACGAGAGAGCAAAATTCAAGGCAGCGCAAGACACCAAGAAGATAGATTTTGTCGAAGGTGATTCCACTAAGCAATTTACCATAGGGTCCAATTTGGAAAAAGAGCAGGAGAAGGCACTTGTGGAGTTTATCCGTTCAAATGCAGACGTGTTCGCCTGGACACCTAGCGACATGCCGGGTATCCCTACAGAGCTGGCCGAGCACAGTTTGCATGTAGATCCCAAGTCCAGGCCCGTGAAGCAGGGTTTGAGGAAAATGAATGAGGAAAGAAGGAAGGCTATAGGCGAAGAGATCGCTCGGCTATTGGCAGCCGGCTTTATCATGGAAGTATTTCACCCGGATTGGTTGGCAAACCCAGTTCTAGTGATGAAAAAGACCAATGAGTGGAGGATGTGCATTGATTTTACGAGTCTCAACAAACATTGCCCAAAGGATCCGTTCGCGCTACCAAGGATAGATCAGATTATAGACGCAGTAGCTGGAAGCGATCTATTATGCTTTCTCGACGCGTATTCCGGGTATCATCAGATTAAGCTCAAGAGGGAGGATTGGGAGAAAACATCATTCATAACCCCTTTTGGGGCCTTCTGTTACAAAACTATGACGTTTGGATTGAAGAACGCCGGCGCAACTTACCAACGGTGTATTCAAAAGTGCTTCGAGGACCAAATTGGACGCAACGTCCATGCCTATGTGGATGATGTGGTCATCAAGACCAGGAAGGCGGAGACATTTATCGATGATCTAAAGGAGACGTTCAAAAACTTGAGGAGGTATCAGATGAAGCTTAACCTGACAAAGTGCGTGTTCGGAGTTCCGGCCGGGAAATTACTCGGCTTTATCGTTTCCGAGAGAGGAATCGAGGCAAACCCGGATAAAATCAAGGCCATCCAGAGTCTGAAAAAACCGGAAAATTTGAAGCATGTTCAAAAGCTCACGGGCTGCGTAGCAGCCTTGAGCCGATTCATATCCAGGCTCGGAGAAAAAGCAATACCCTTGTACCGGCTCTTGAGGAAATCAGATAAATTCGTATGGGATCAAGAGGCGGATGAGGCGTTTGAGGCACTAAAGAAACAGTTATCTGAAGCACCAGTACTAGCGGCCCCGGGTCCTAAAGAACCTATGTTGCTATACGTGGCAGCCGGCCCCCGAGCCGTCAGCGCAGTAGTTGTTGTGGAGCGCAAAGAGGATGGGAAGGGTTACCCGGTCCAGAGACCGGTTTATTACGTCAGCGAGGTATTATCAGAAGCAAAGCAGCGCTATCCGCATTGGCAAAAGTTGGTGTTCGGGGTCTTTATGGCTAGCCGGAAATTAAAGCCGTATTTCCAAGAACACCCCATAACAGTGGTTAGTTCAATACCAATGTCGGATATCATCAGAAACTCGGACGCGACGGGAAGAATAGCCAAATGGGCGATAGAGATGGGGGATTATCACATCAACTACGAACCCAGGTCAGCAATCAAATCTCAAGCTTTAATTGATTTCGTTAACGACTGGACACATACAGGCATGACTACAACGGTTCCAAACTCCGAGTCATGGATCATGCACTTCGATGGATCTAAGCAATACGAGGGATCAGGAGCTGGAGTGGTGCTAACGTCACCCAAAGGAGATAAATTAAGTTACGTACTACAAATTCACTTCGACTGTTCCAACAACGTGGCCGTGTATGAGGCCTTATTGCACGGCTTAAAGGCAGCCAAGGAGATGAACGTCAAGAGGATACGATGCTTCGGAGATTCGGACCTTGTGGTACAGCAGGTGTCAGGAACTTGGGATAGAAAGGACGCAACTATGGCAGCATACCGCAGGGAAGTTGATAGGGTTGCAGGATGTTTTTCCGGGTATGAGGTGGAGCATATAGACAGAAGAAAGAATGAGGCGGCCAACGCACTCGCTAGACTCGGCTCGCGCAGAGAACCGGTTCCACCTAACGTTTTCCTGGACGAATTATGGCGACCATCAGTTAAAACCGAGTCAGAAGAGGTATTGGCAAATCAAGAGCCGGATTCAGGACTCGTGGCCACCGTACGTACTATTCCCGAGTGGACAGAACCGTTTTTGGCCTACCTATCGCGAGGCGAGTTACCACAACAGGAGGTATTAGCAAGGCAAATTTTGAGGCGAGCGAAGGGATATTCTATCATCAATGGGGAATTATATAAAAGAAGCGCAGCAGGGGTCTTTTTGCGCTGCGTAGCGCCAGAAGAAGGCCGACAGATTCTCAAGGAAATCCATGAAGGCGACTGTGGACATCATGCATCCACAAGATCTCTCGTGGCTAAAGCTTATCGACACGGATTTTTCTGGCTCACGGCTCTAGCAGATGCGGAACGATTGGTAGCAAGATGTGACGGATGTCAAAGGTACGCTCGCCAAACCCATGTGCCGGCTATGGAGTTGCGGACAATCCCGTTAACTTGGCCGTTCGCTGTTTGGGGTATGGACATGGTTGGCCCCTTTCATATGTCACCATGCAAGAAGACACATCTTCTGGTGGCTATTGATAAGTTTACCAAGTGGGTTGAGGTTATGCCAGTTACTAATTGCGAATCAGCCACAGCAGTCAAGTTCCTGAAAAGGATTATCTACCGGTTCGGGTATCCCCACAGCATAATTACCGACAATGGAACCAACATGTCCCTTGGTGAGATGGAGAAGTTCTGTGGCAACAGTGGAATCCGGCTTGACGTTGCATCAGTAGCTCATCCGCAGGCCAATGGACAAGTGGAGAGGGCAAACCAAGAATTGCTTCGCGGATTAAAACCACGATTACGAGTCCCTTGTATCAGGGCAGCTGGCGCATGGGTCGAAGAACTCCCTTCTGTGGTTTGGGGTATCAATACTACGCCTAATAGATCTACTCAGATGACACCCTTCTTCATGGTCTATGGCGCGGAGGCAGTACTACCGAGTGATATTATTCATGATTCACCACGAGTATCAGCATACGTCGAAGTGGAGAATGAAAAAACCCGGCAAGATGCCGTGGATATGTTAGAAGAGCAAAGGGAACAAGCCCTGGAAAGATCAGCCATATATTAGCAGGATTTACGAAGGTATCATAGCCGGCACGTGAAAACCCGGGTCTTCCAGGAAGGAGACCTGGTTCTGCGCCTGGTGCAGTCGAACGAAGGAAAGCACAAGTTATCACCACCCTGGGAAGGACCGTTTATCGTAAGCCGGAATTTGCATAATGGGTCATATTACTTGATAGATGCAAGGGAAGAGTCGACCGCAGTTAATGACACCGCTCATACCACTTCATCTATGCAAGAAAGAGACAGACCGTGGAACGTGGCTCAGCTACGTCCATATTATACTTAGCAAAAATTGTGTTGGCATATGGAATTAAACGATGTAACAGGCAGCAGGTTTTCAGACGCACTCTTTTCCTATCCAGGGTACCCTTGGGGACTGGACGGGTTTTTAATGAGGCGGCTTGCTGACCTAGATTCTTCATATCAAGTAAAGAGGTGATTATCAAGAAAAGAGATGATTATTATCAGGTTCTGTACTCTCAGTATGATGCGTATATCTAGGTCTTGGGGGCTGGTCGCTTGAATAGCACAGTTACGAACTCAAAGACCCGGCCATGATGCCTATGAGTTATAAGGGCCGATTACTTGCAAACGAGTACGGCTACAATCTTATAACCGGACAAAGAAGTCCAAATTTCTTGGCTATTCTTACTTAAGCTCGATGTGACTCGCACTAAAGTGGCATGATTTGTTCACTTACGATTACAGTCAGCCATGAAACCCGACGGGGCTTGGCTGGCCACGTTTTCGTATAGATGTAACAACATGGTATCCACGCGAAAGCCGGCTTACAGTACAAGATAGTCAAAAGGGTCATCTAAACCACAAGTTATGCAGAGTACAAGGCTAACAGCTGGAAACTCAACGATTATTAAGCATAACTTCAAATCCTATGTGAAACCACTCAAGGATCTTTGTGAATTTAGCAGCTGGCAATTCGTTCTCCTTTCAAGATCAAGTGTCCTAGACTTGGAGATCCGGGTCCGGGTGATTTGAAATCTTGAAAAGAGAAAAATTTGCTTACTCGTTAGAGTTCCAAAAACCCAAATATCCGAGTCTTGTGGACTTGGGGATTTAGAAGCAAATCCGCTTGTCAACACCCATGAGACCCGGAAATCGAGTTTCACAAAAGGAACAATAAAGAAAGCCGGATATCGAGAGCAGATGAGTTCAAGAATGGATAAATTTAAAAAGGCCGGAAGAGGCATAGAGTATATCAAGACCTTAGCGTGCATTACCAAATCCCGGTGAAAAGATATCAAAGGTGCACAGGCGCACCACCCAAAATATAATTGTTTAAACAGCACGTTGGCCGACCGGTGCATAAGAAGAGGCATTAGAGATCAGATATCACTCGGCGTTCATCTTGGCCTTGCCCTTGCCATCATTGGTGGTAGCAGCAGCACCCGGATCAGTAGTACCAGCCCGCGCAGGAGGTGGAACGACTGGTGTTGAGGTAGCGGGGGCAGAGCCGGCTTCAGCTTGTTTCTTGGCAGCCTCCGCCCTCAACGCAGCAGCTTCCTCCTTCCACCGAGCCAGCATATCATACGGCTCGGGAAGATCCGACTTAATCGCTTCACCAGCAGCATCATATGCTGGAACAAGGATATTAACATCCAGGTCGTCAGCGATCACGCTGGCCGGGTAACGGACCTCCTTCTGGACAGCCTAAAAATCCTTCACCGAGAACTTGGACCCATCAAGCTTGAACTCTGGGAAGCCGCCCATAAGCTTCACTAGCTCGAGCTTGGGGAAATAAGCCTTGGCAAGTGCAAGCCCCCGGGTTACTCCAACCCGGCAAGACGAGCGTTTCCAGTGCCAAATCCACTCAGGAATAGTGGAGAAGGCATCCAGCATCCTCTTCAGATCAACGTGTCCTTTACCCGGCCACCGTAATTCCTGAAGGATCCATTTGGTTCCGGCACATAGCTGCCGGATAACGCTCTTCATAGTTTTCAGCCTGGCAATGTCATCCTCATCCGGCATGGCTTCGTCCGGGCCTGAAGAAATGGAAACATAAGTCGGGAAAGCTCTTGCTATCTATCAAAAGGATAAACCTGGAGGAAGAAACGTACCAAGTAAAGCACGATATGTGTCAGAAATTTGGACAGAAAGGCTTGTTAGGTCATCTTCTGCTTTGTGAGCCCTTTTCCTATACTTCCTCATTATCATGCTATTCCTCCTGGCCTCAGCCTCGGCTGCTTCACGCAAAGCCACCTCCTTTTCAATGAGCTTGGTGGCGTCTGCCAGTTTCTCCTCAGATTGAGTCACGAAAGACTGCATGGATGCAAACAAGGATTAGTCGGGTAGAGGGGCAAGTTATCAGTCGCTTGTATAATAAAGTCCCAAGCAAATTATGAATCAATTCACTCGGAACTTGGGGACTGGATAAGGGCACAAGCAACGTCAGTCGGATTACCTCGTGTTTGGCTATTAAAGCCCCCAAGATGTTTTCTTCATTAGCCCTTAAAGTGCGCAAGGTTTCCAGCATCTGGGCAAACGTCAGTTCCTCGGGTCGAGTACCGGAAGAGCCGGTAGCCTGGTCGCCTGGTGGGGGAGCTCTCCCCGCCCTTGGGGTCGAGACCCGGACAGTTTGAGTACCCGGGTTGGGAGAACCCATCCTTGTATCCAGAACCTCGATCTCCTCGTCCACTGGTTCCGATGAGGAAGGAGATCTGGCGGCTCGGGGAAGCGGATTGTTCAGAGGGCCTTGTTCCTGGTTATTCTCCGTATCACCGCCAGTCGCGGCATCTACGTTCTCAGTCGGCTTCTCTGCCCGATGGTTATCCGTCTCTACATTTTCCGGGTCACTGACGGTGACGTGAGTGCTGAAAGAAAGATGAGAAGAGGCAGTTATCAGTGGTGACGGTGACTTGAGTGGAAACTTGTCAGACGTCAAAGGAAATCATATAGCAAAAACTTACCCGGCATTCACGGTGTAGTCCGGCGGGAGCTCGCCGCTGGAAGCAGATGAAGTCGTCACAGGGACCACTAACGGAACCCGGAATTGCCCGGCACGTGGATGGCTAGGAGAAGGGTGGCGTTGAGGAGAGTCGGAAGGACGAGACGGAGGAGCACTGGCACGATGGACCGAGGGGGTAGAGATGCCCGGGTTAAGGGGATCTTCACCCGGGGAGCTCCGAGTTACTCTGCGCTTGGCTGGGAGAGAATCCTTCAAGCACGACGAATTTGATAATTGATGGTTAAGTCGTCGCATGGCGTCAAAGGAGTAAGGTTCAGAGGATAACGAGGAAAAAGGAACCTTGGACACTGCCCCTCTGGCCTTCCTCTTGGCTCCAACTGTTGCTTCTTGATCAGACTCGGTTGCCTCCGGGTCATCCTCGTTGGTCTCACCTTCGTCCTCCAGCCCTGCGAACCGGGTGTGTGTTCGTGGAAAAAGTTAAATGGGAGGAAAATGATGCAAGTAAAGATGATACAAGTTTTGTGTAAATACCTTCACTATCATCGGCCGGCTCGTCCTCTTCCTCCGGGTCTCTGGAAGGAGGGGAGGGTTCAACTCTCCAGAAAGGGTCATCAGCCTAAGAAAAAAGAATGAGACTAAGGGTTAGAAGCCGAATCAAGTCCAAATGTGGAAATAAGTTATGAATATCGGATATTACCGCTGGAGCCGGGTTTTCCCGAGTAAATGGGGGTAACCCGGCGATGCCCTTTATCACCTCTAGCCGCTCTGTCAAGAAGCCCTTGATGGTCTTGTTGGTGTCACCGGTCGCAAAGCTCTTGGTGGAGTATCGGAGTGCATCTGTGGTATGCCCCGAGTACTCGCACATCAATTTGGTGCGGATGGAGTTGGGTTGGATCCGAAAATCAACCCACGTTTTCACTAAATTGAGCCCAAGGAGGCCTTGGGCTGAGAGGATGGCTATCTTGGCTAGCGAGGGAAGGATTGCCTCCCTGTCTGAGTCTGGTGCAAAGGCATTGAAAGACTCGGAAGGTTCGAGGAGGTTCTCCGAGTAGCCCGGCAGTTTCTTTTCGCTGTCTGGGGAGGTATCGTGGCAATAAAAGAAAGACAGCTGCCAATGTTTGACGTGGGAGTGTAAATTGAGGGTTGGCATCGGTGAATTCTTGCGGCGTTGGATGGATACCCCGCCGCAAGTAAGAAGTGCTCCGTCACCACTTTCGCGGCACGGTTTACACTGGAATAGTTCGATGAAGAGAGTCAAACTTGGCGGTATGCACAAGTACGACTCGGATAGAACGATGAAGTGGGTAATATTCAACATAGAGTTAGGCCCTATGTCGAATACCCGGAGGCCATAATGGCTTAAGACCTCCCTAAAGAAAGGGTGACCCGGAGGACGGAATCCCCGGGTCACGTGCTCTACGAAGCAGATTACCTCGTTATCGGCGGGTGTGGGCCGGGACTCATTGCCCGGCGCTCTCCAGTGAATGCCCTTCTGAGAAGGGAGAATTCCTAATTCGGCTAGCTCGTCCAACTTGGCCATTGTAGTTGTGGAACGCCCCCAGTTGGCGGATATGGTTTGGGTAGTCCTTGCCTGAGTCGGCTGTTTTCCTTGCCGTTTGGGAGCCATGGGATCAACCTGCAAAACACAAGAAAAAGAGGCATAGGAAATAAGACCCGGAAGTGTTGGATTATCCGAGTATAAGGTATCAAGAAAGTATGAAGCTAAGAACTATCCGGGTATCATGCTATGAGGTGGAGGTTACAAGGTATCCGGGTGTTAAGTATAACTGTGGAGATTATTGGTCACTTACGTATGGAAAAGCATTTGGGGAAGATGGATGGTTGCCCATGTATCTACTGCAAGCAAAATAGCTGGAAAACGAGGACTTTCCGGGTGTTAATGCAATGAGCGGAAAATCGAGGAGGAATGGATCTAGATGGGAAAATTTGCGAGCGATTTTACGGGGGATTTGGTGATTAATAATGGTAGGAGGATGAGTTGTAACTATCTAGCAGGTGGTTAAAGGAGTTGGCGAGCATCAAATCGATCTAATTCGATGTAATCGGAAGAACGACTCACGGGTTGACCTAGATCCAATCCTGGATGAATTGAAAAATTACGGGGCTAAATTAAACGAGTGCAAGGGGCTTACTGGAGATATTGGAGTCTAGCGCGACGGCGGCGAACGGCGTGGCTCGAATGCCCCTTTGCGACTCTTGGCGAGTGGAACGAAGGCGCGGCGGTGAAGCTTGGCGACGGGCGAGATGGCTCGAGGGCGAATGCGGCCGGCGGCGGCTTTGCTTCGATGGCGAGCACGAACTTCTTGCGGTGGTGCTACAAGGGCGTAAGGAGCAAGGAAGGAAAGGGGGAATTGAAGTGGAGCGATGGGTTTTAGGTTACCCTCAGAGCACTATTTATAAGGTGGGGGTGAGCCTATCCCAACGGCCGGAAGCCGGAAATTGTGGGGTAATGGCTATCTGTGCGGATTCTGCGAGATATGCGCCTAGAACTGAGCAAAGTACCTGGACAAAAAAGAGAAGGAGATCTACCACATGATATCAGGGTCAGTTATCGAGTATGGAATCTTGACATTTTTATTAGGGTTTAGACCTGGAAAGTCAAACCAAAGTATTTGGGGGAAAAGCCGGGTTACTATATGGCCACCATGGAGTAAGGCCTAGCTGTCTATCAAAGCATCGTAACCCGGCCTCCATATGCCCGTGTGATTGATATCTTTGCAGGGAATAGCGAGCGCTTCAAGGAGGATCCGTGAAGCCCAAGCTATTCTGGGGACTACTGATGGGGGGATAATAACCCGGTAGGCCAACTCCAAGGCGTAACCCGGCCCAAGGAACATGGTGCACAATATGGTTAAGGATAATGAAGCTTCTGGAGGGCCCAAAGTTTGTAGGCCTCGTAACCCGGATTGTGGGTTACGGTAAGGAAAGTTAGGGTTTGTAAGCGGTGTCCGGATAGGATTCAAGCTGCGCCTTGGAGAATAGGGCCAAGGGGGTATGGGTGCTTTATAAACCGACCCCTAGGTCTAGTTTAGTCAGAGATCTAAGAACCCTAGCAATATCGCTTGATATCGAGCATCTAGTGTAATCCCAGAGTTGAGTTATTATATCAAGATCGGAGACTCGGCGACTTTGATTGCCGGCTACCCGATCGAGTTGCATCATGTTTTCCGATGAGCTAAACCCTCTCCCAAACGCCTGTGTTGTCTTGCCCCAAGATCAGTTACCCCCGGTAACGTCTGCCGTGATTATCCCACGACAATGATCATCAAAACCCACATACACCTATGTGTTCTACCCGTACAAAACATCTACGCATAGATCCGGCTCTGATACCACTGAAGGGGTCGATGCATAGAAAACAAAAAATTCCTACGCGAGAGACACCCGAAAGGCCAAGATCTAATCTAGGAGATGAAAGCAACGGACATAGAGAGAGTCTTAATAAGAACATACCCTCAAAGACACAAAGCGTTACGAGATCAAATCTCGTTGTTGGCATAGTCGTACTCACACCGATCCCGAGAGCGAGAAGATGTGCACCGCAATCCGGCGGTCCCTCCGTGACTGGTCACACGTACGGTTGATGACGACCTCCGTTCCCTCGATCCAGCGGGGCGCGGAAGTAGAGGATCCCTCAGAACTCCAGCAGCACGACGACGTGGTGGTGGTGAAGAATCCCACGGCCAGGGCTTCGCCAAGCCGGAGACCATGGAATTGAGCAGCGGGTGGAGAGGGAATGAGGTGGGCAAGTGTGTAGAGGAGGGAGAGCTCTCACCCTCCTTTTATAGGGAAAGGGGAGGCAACCAAGGGGTGGGTGCGGCCAGTCCATGGTGGTGCCCCCACCTCTTCCCTCATCATGTGAGTGGACACTCCACTCACACCCACTCATTTTTCCATTATTTCCCACTTGGAAAATCCAAAGGTTTTCTTTTAATAAATAAATAAATAATTATTTCTTTATTTATATTTGTTAATTCCATTAACAAACATTTGCATATAGCACCTCGAATCATTGGTTAATTCTATTAACAACCATTCGACGAAAAACCCCTTGAACTATTTCAATTTTCCCCAAAACAATTTCGGTGCTGCTCAAAATATTCTTCGATATTCCGTATCCTCTCAAATGCGTCATCGAACTTTAAGTGTGTCACCCTACGGTTCGTGAATAAGATAGACATGATCGAGACTCCTCTCCGATCAATAATCAACAGCGGGATCTGGAGATCCGTGATGACTCCTATATATTCAACGATGACTCTCGTGATCGTGTGGACCAAAAACGTCGTGAACTATTCCCTTTGTCTCACAATATTTTACTTGTCCGAGATTCAATCATTGGTATCAACCATACCTTGTTCAATCTCCTTACTGACAAGTACTCTTTTCTCGTTCCCATGATATAGCATCCTTGTGATCATATCACGTGCTTGCAAGCGGTGTCGATGTGATATCACCGAGAGGGCCCAGAGTATATATGTCCGTCATTTTGGATGGACAAATCCCACTCTTGATCCATGATCCTCAACTAATACTTCCCGAATACCTAACGGATCCTTTATAGTCACCCGTTTACGGTGTGACGTTTGATGACATCAAAGCACCCTTTCGGTATCATTGATTGACATGATCTCATGGTCTAAGGAATAAGTTACTTCGTATGTTTGATATAACAATGTAAACTTAATGACTTGATCGCATTGCTATATTCATTTTGGGTATATGTTCATCACATCGTTCTTCTAATGACATGACCCCGTTATTAACAAAATCCAATGTTCATGATCAGGAAACCTTGATCATCTATTAATCAACGAGCTAGTTAAAAGAGAGGCTTTACTAGGAACCATTGTTTGTTAATTACACACACATGTATCAACGTTTCCGGTTAATACAATTCTAGCATGAGAAATAAACATTCATCACAAACAAGGAATAAGATAATAGCCATTTTATTATTGCCTCTCGGTCATATTCCCTTCACAACATTTTTATTTGGTTCGATGATAGGAGAAATGCCCAATGGTGTCTTTGGGATAACCTTATAAACATATATTTATCCTATTTTGCTTGTTAACATTTTTACACATGCTATGCATACCAAATTTTGAAGAAAAGTCAATTCAGGTCACTACCCAAGCCATAACTTATATGGTTTTAATTTCAACTGATCATGATGGCATTCTTTTCATTGTAAAAGCGGTAGTCTCAAAAATATAATGGCATTTTATTTATGTTACCATGTCTAACCAGGTTCGATTATGTCTCTCAAACACTAAATACTTATGTGGGGTTTTCGAGAAGGATAAGTTGTAGAACAATTCTTGTAGCGCCCTCACATTTAATAATGTGAGAACTACTGTGTTAAGTGCTAGTCCATGGATCAATGCTAGCACCACAGAACAAAATGTAAAGTATCATTGCAGCAGTATCCAAATTATTACAAAAGTAAAGTATGGATTTATTACAAAGTGCATAGTCTTGAAAGACTAGCAAAACTCAGTGTTCTAAACAACAGAAATAAAGTAGCAATGAGCCTCCATCTTCAATCATGCGCCACATGCATTACATGTTGGGTGTAGACTCGAGTCCAAGCACTTAATCAAACTTCATCCTCAGAATTTCCTGCACGTTGGAATATACAGCCCCCAAAGGAGATTCAGTACAAACAATGTACTGGCAAATGACACTATGGTGGATATAAAATGGCAAGACTAAACTACATGCATATCTGGCTTGGTGGAGTTTAGGCTTTTTGCAGAAAGCAAGTTTTCCCCTAACACTCTAAAAGAGTTTTCTTTCAAAGATTGGCACCATGGGACACACCCATGAGCACCACAACTAATATTTCCTTAGCCAAATTTTACTTCTTCAAATGGTGTTGAGATTCTTCTGTCCATCCTTGTCCAGCTGCTCGAAGTTGTCCATTACCGGGAACACGACTATGATCATAGTTTCTAACTCTGTAGAGGTTGTGCACTTTCACCCTTTGTATTCAATTAGCCCAAACATCCTATACACCCAGAGTGCATCATGGAAAGGAGAGAATTGAGACGAGATCTTTCAGAAGCAATAGTTAAACCCAACCAGGAAGACCCGTTCCGCCTATAATTCTGCTACATCTTCATGTCAAGCATGGGCTGAACTCTCACAACTTAATTGATCAAGACAGAGCCCATATGTCAAAGGGCTGCACGAGAAGCTACTAAACTTAGAGGACTTGGTAATATCTTTGTTTCCTGGGTGGCAATCCACAAGTGAACACCCCTCGGGGTGACACACAACTCTCATCAACCATACAACCAAATCCACCCAGGTGGTTCATTGAAATTTATACTTAGAATTTTTCACAACATTGAGCAAAACAATTTTGTAGCAAGGCTAGCATCTACTAAGTATAAGTCTCCAAAATAACAAGTATAAAGGATGGCTACACACTACTTGGGATTTTGCATAGCATATAATAACTTAGTAAAATTCCCTATCATGCATACTACTCAAAAACACTAGTAATGCTTAGTGAAAATATGGGAGATTTGATGGTGTGTCACTTGCCTTGGCAATAGGATGAACAATCACAGCAAGAATAACAGCAACAAGAATATACTTGCTCCTCTTCACAATCTAATACAAGCGAAACATGCCACACATAAACATAGAACACAAACATAACATAGAAAACAAATAACAATACAAAAACATGTATGCATGCTATGCAATGATCAAATTAATGCACAAAGTTCACAACTAGCAATAATTACTAACAATGATGTTCTCTGATGTTAATAATATGGTTATGATGCATGCAAAAATAATTAGTTATCAAATTATAATTATTAGTATTACTAGGGTTTTATTATAGGCAAATATCAACATTAAAAGAGTTTCTGATACAAAGTTGTATAAATAATTTTTCCAATGCATCTACTGGATAGAGGACATCAAAACAAAACCATAGCAATTGATTTCACCCTAAAAGGATTTGTAGATTAAAAGTTATGCCCAAAATAGTGATTTATAGAGATCTAAAAATAACATGTTATTGCACGTTTCAAAATTGAAATTTTAATAGCCTAGATTAATCTACACAATGTGTTGATTCCAAAAAGTCCAAAATCATCTAAATCGGAGTTACAGAACGAAAGTTATTGATTTTACAAGTTTAGCAATTTTTCTGAAATTTTAATTCAATTTAAAACGCGCTGACTGGCTCTGCTGACTGGGCTGCCCACGTGGCGCGCGGCTATTGGTGCGGAGCGGGCGCGTAGGCTGACGAGGCGGCTGACGGGGCGCGACAGGTGGCGAGCTCCTATTTGCCGATACCGGTTCGCGGAAGCGATCTAACGAGGGCCGTCGGATGAAGATCGGACGGAGGAGATTGGATCTGGGGGGGGGGGGGTGGCGGCGGCGGACTCACCGGAGACGAAAACGACGGCGACGGTGGCGTGCGGGCGTGGATGGCGGCAACGGCTCCGGGGTTCTCTGGCGGATCTGAGCACACCGGCGGTTGCGGCTCGTCACGGGGGTCCTCCTTGTCTCCTCAGTTGTTGTCCTCGTGCTCCCGAGCGTTGGCGCCGAGTGGTTCCCGAGCTCTATCAAAGGAGGCGGCGGCGGATCTCGCCGAGAATTCTCGGGTGCAGTGGATTTTAGGGCTAGGGTTGTGGGGCGCGGAACGAACGTCGATGTGCTCCCTTTTATGGACGTAGAATACGTGGAGGAGGGGGCAAGGAGGCGGTGGTGTCGTCGAGTCCCGGTTGGACACAGACGTCGAGGCGCGGAGACGTCATCCGTGACGTCGTCCTGGCGTCACGCGTGGGGCCCGGTCGACAGTGAGGCGATGCGAGGGCCGGTGCGGGGCGGGCTGCTGCTTCGGTTTAATGGGCCGGCCCGTTGGGGCAGCGCTGCGCGCGCGCGGAAGATTAGAGAGGGGCGAGTGGGCTAGGCTGGGCGAGAGGAGAGAGAGAGGGCTGCAGCGGTGGGTTTTCAGTTTCTGTTTTTTTTCTTTTTCTCTTTTCTGTTTTTAAATAAACTAGCAGACATGCCCGTGCGTTGCTACGGATCCGTTCCGTTCTTAAACTTTTGCCTCGCACCGCATTCTTTAGTTCGCTCACCGTCTAACCTTCTTACCACTCCCAAGGTCCGTCTTCCCCTCCCATGCTACGGTTGATCCGTTTCATTCTTGTAAGAGAAAACCCAACCCCTCCCCAAACCGGACCAATTTTGGTCCTCTACACCCATCCAAACGCCCATTCCCCCTCCTCCCCCCCTTCTCGATCCTTTTGGTGCACGGACCAAATTGTCCGATTTGAGGGAGGGGTATTGGGTTTGCTCTAACTGTCGGCCGACGTCGCACGTTGCCCTGCCCTACAAAAACTGGCGGCCTTCACCCACACGTCCACACAACCACCATTGCTAGGTTTCCCTAATAAACACACACTGGTCATTCATTTAAGTGTTTGAGTATGTAAGAAACAAACACTCATTCAGAACAGAGTAGTAGGCCCAGCTAATGCAAATATTCATAACTGAATGAATAGATCATGATCCAAAACACAATTATTTTCTTCTCTGCAGCTGCCCGCAACGTTTCTGGCTGGAAGCGGGCGTGCATTCGTTTCCTGGTCTTCTCTCGGTCTTCAGGCAGAGCATGTCCACCCGCATCGCTGCAGACGGTATGTGAGGCGTGAGTAATACTTTATAGTTTATTCTTGGCAGGCTATGGTAGAGTAAATAAAATTAATGCGGCAAACTTTGTGAAGCGATCACTACTGGTAATCCCACCGGGTCAAGGTCCTTTGCCAATTGAATTAGCACTACGATCATAGTCATATCATATCTTCTGCATGAGTCACATTTGCTTGATTCGTAAAAAACAGAAGCGATGCAGTAGCAGCATGGATAATCAGTTAAAGTTTAAACACACATCCCCATTCTTCTTCTTCCTGGGGGGCAATCACTCACTCTTCTTGTATGCAAGAACTTGCCGAAATAGACAATAAGCCGGACTAAACAAATTACCGAGCTCACGCACCCAGCCATCAAACTCAAGAAGATTCTTCTGGCAGAGACCAAGGAGCAGATCTGTTCGATCTGCTCACCGGTGACGCATTGAAGGAGCTCCTGCGGGCCGTAGCGGGCACCTTCCTGCGTCGCACCATCGAGCCGATGTTGCCTCTTGTACAGCAGCAGCAGCTGCACCATACCGGTGCCATAATGAGCTGCGAAGCTAGGCGCCACTCCGGAAGCTGCTCTACCGGTGCCAAGCAGCTCCTGGGCAGGATGGAGGCCGCTGAGAAGGGCGCCCTAACTTGTGCTGATGGCAGTGCACCTGCTCCACACCGACGCCGACTCGCGTATCGGCCGGCTCGAGCGCGGTGTGGAGGATGTTGCCACCATGCGGGCGGTTCGCTGTGATTCTTCCGCCCGAATCTCCAATATTGCAAGAGGGAAAAAGGGTATGGTGCAGCACGGGCTATGGGTGAGGCGTCCCGAAAGAGGATGAATCGGCAGGGGATTTTGGAGGTGCACGGTCTCGTGGCGGAGATGACGAGGAACACCGGATTGCCCATGCATGGGACAGATGAAAAAACGATTTCTTCGCTGCTCCTGGATTCATGTACTCCGGTACCGAGCCCTGGGCCCTCCGCCTACCTGTCCCTGGACTCCGGTGCAGCACGGCCAGTCATCTGTTCTAGCTGCGGCAGATCGAGCAGGTACCGGCCAAATTTGGAGGAAGCAGAGATGGGGATCTTCCGCGGGTGAGCATCAGGAAGGGGTCAGGGTCCGGGGAAGTTCACGTTAGGTTCCACCTGTCGCAGAACGACGGCGGATCAGGTGACCGGAGATCGAAGGTTGGCGGCGGGTGCCCGATGAGATCGTATTCTACTCGGGAGGAGGTCTTCGTACAGAGGCGAGAAAGAAAAAAACAGAGCGAACCGGTACAAGGTTGGATTGGAGCGGCGCGAAGTAGCAGAAGGCGAGCTAGGGGCGGTTGTACATACATAGTCCGACCTGTGGAATCGGGGGAACGAGGACGGCGTAGGAATAGGGGAGATGTTGGTGGCTTTTGTTGGGATTGTCCATCTACCAATGTGGCTGCGCACGCCGGCCATTAGACTCCACGACCGGTGAGAACATCCGAAACATGGGACAACACGCGGGGATTAAGCCGTTGTCGGCGACGATTGTTTTTCCATGGGTTGGAGGAAGGATGCGGAGAAGGAAAGGGGGAAGGAAGACAGGGTCGGTGTATTTTTTCTCCAGGGGTTGAACCGTTATTTTTGGTGGCATTTTGTGCGCAATAAGTGATTTGGTGGGAGGGCAAACTGGTAATTTTGTGTTGGACGAAATTTTTGACAGAAACCTTAATGACTTTATTATTAGGTATATATATTTATTATTAGGTATATATATATAGATTGGTTCATAAATCAATTCAAAACCCCACCAAATCAAATCATAAAAATATATAAAAATATGTTTTGAAAAGCTTAGGAAAAATAGAATATTTTGGCACTATTATTTCCCATATATAAAATAATTACTTTAGGAAATCGATTTAAATACCAAAGATGGTTTTAATAGGTAAAAATACCCAGATTTTTGTGCTTAGAGAATTTTTATGCAATCAAGTGCAGATATGCTATGATGATCATGAATGCATGATGGTTTTGAATTTTTCAAAATTTTCAAAATTTTCAAAATCCTGGGATGTTACAGACTACCCCCTTAAAAGGAATCTCGTCCCGAGATTCGAGAAGGCTAGCAATTAGGTTGGAAAGGTTATGAGGTGGGCTATCCCCCTTAAAAGAAAATACTTGAGATTGTACTCCCACCAGGCAATTGGGGTGATGAAATAAAATGAGTTAGGGGTTACCATTCACCAACTCCATGTTGATATGATTCACATGCTCTTTCTTGAACGGTTGGGCTTGGCAGCTTCTATAGTCTTCTGCTCTGGGCAATCAGTTGCATAATGACCCTTGTTTCTGCACTTGAAACACATCACTTGACTAAGATCCCTCTTCTTCTCATGGTTGTGGTTGTGGTGTCCATTGCCATTTGAGTGACCATTGTTGTTACCATTGGTTTCCTTGAGTCCTTCAACATGATCATGACCATTATGAGTGTGTCCATTCCCACCATTGTGATGGTTCTCATTTTTGTGGAAATTTTGTCCTCCATTGGATGTGTGCCTCTTATATGTGGGTCCAGAGTGGTATTTTCCACCATTACTGTACTTCCTCTTCCTATTTTCCTCCTTTGTCATGTTGTTATCCAAAGTAATGGCTTGATCCAACAGAGTTTGATAATTTGGGGCATATGCTATAGACAAAGGTATCTTTAGTTCTCCTTTTAAGTCCATTGAGAAATTTTTCCTTCCTCTTGGCATCAGTGTCAATGTCCTCTGGTGCATACCTTGATAAAGAATGGAAATCATCCATATACTCCTTTAGGGTTCTACCTCCCTGCTTCAAACTACGAAACTCCTCCTTCTTGAGGTTCATTATCCCAAATGAGATATGTGCATTGTGGAATCCCTCCTTGAAATCATCCCATGTCATGCCTTCTAGTGGACGAGTCACTTGATAAGTTTCCCACCACATTGCGGCAGGTCCTTCTAACAGATGTGCGGTGAATCTCACCTTCTCCGCATCAGTCCACTCACAAGTTACTAAGTCCTTGTTGACTGAACGAAGCCAGTCGTCTGCCTCAATAGGATCAGTAGCATATGAGAACTTGTTAGGCCTAAGTCTCAGAAATCTAGTAATTCTTTCCATTGGGGGTGGTGGTGGAGGATTGTTGTTGTTGTGACTGTTGTTGTTGTTCATTGCTGCTACAAACTGAGCCATCATCTGTAGAAGTTGGTCTTGGGAAGTGAGCATCTGCTGTAGGGCATCATTGTTGTTATTGTCCTTATTGTTGTTGTTGTTGTTGTTGGGGTCGCGACGAGGAGGCATCTATGGGTTTTCAGCATAGATGAGCAAAAGATAGATAGAGCTATGAGGAGAAAATTTTCCTACCCATGCACATTACAACAAGACAAACAATCAATGGAAAACAAAAGCTTAAAATATTTTATCTCTTAGGAAAATTTCGAAATTTGGACTTAATTTTTGAAAAACTTAAGCAAAACAACTTAGTTGCAAACCCAAAACACTCTAGCATTGCCATATCACAAGTTGATAGGTCAATACTCAAACAATACTCTAGCTAACGCATTCTGCCATGGTGGTCAACTACTGGGATGGATCATAACTCTTCACAATGATCTCTATGTTCTTGTACATCTTCAACTCCTTTTCAAGGGCGTTGATCTCTTCTTCAGCTTCCTGGAGATCCTTCTGAGCGTGATAAAATCTCCACGTAAGTCTTTCTCCAAGTTCTGTGATTGCTTCCCATGCAGCGCATCTAGCTGACTCGAAGAATGATGTATATCGTTGTGGGTTAGTGAAGATGTAGTCCCCTTCTGTCTTGGTCATACTCCTTGCTTCTGTATAGGTGAAGTTGCACCCACCAATACTCTTGGCCGTCTTCAATGAAAGGAAAACCTCTGTAGAGTGCTGCTCCTCCAAATCCTAATTTTGTCATTAGGTTCTTCAATGCCTTTGGGAATTCAGTCTCACAATCCAGAGTCATGGTCATCAATGGGCCCTTCTTGAGTGATTCAAAGAGGTTGGTCATCTATCAAGGAGATAAGATATTAGAAGATTGAACAATAGGTAGAAATACTAGAAGAAGAGTTGTTCTAGCTATGTTAGAGTAGAATAGATGGTCAATCCTAGGGTCCTTTAAGTCCTTGGTGGTTCTGAAGTTGAAGCTCCATCATCATTGAGTTTTGAAGTGTAAGGAAAAAAAACATAAGTCATAAGGGCATAAGGTAAGGAGGTACTAGATACGAGATGAGTAAGAGTACTTTGAAAATATTAAGTCGTTTCCATGGTGATCATTATCTCATGAACAACTTATTGAATTTTGGATATTCACTATAGTGAGAGAGACTGGCACGCGCTAGCCAATCAGGGAACCGGTCTCATGTACGTGGACATGTAATGTCGGTCCGGGCCGCTTCATCTCACTATGCCGCTAGGATCCAAAAATACTCAAAGGAGTTAATAAATTTTGATCAAAAGGGTTTCCCAAACCTAAGGGATCGAATCTACAGGCAACACATTTAATAATGTGAGAACTACTATGTTAAGTGCTAGTCCCTGGATCAATGCTAGCACCACAAAACAAAATGTAAAGTATCATTGCAGAAGTATCAAAATTATTACAAAAGTAAAGTATGGCTTTATTAGAAAGTGCATAGTCTTGAAAGACTAGCAAAACTCAGAGTTCTAAACAGCAGAAATAAAGTAGCAATGATCCTCCATCTTCAATCATGCGCCACATGCATTACATGTTGGGTGTAGACTCGAGTCCAAGCACTTAATCAAACTTCATCCTCAGAATTTCCTGCACATTGGAATATGCAGCCCCCGAAGGAGATTCAGTACAAACAATGTACTAGCAAATGACACTATGGTGGATATAAAATGGCAAGTCTAAACTACATGCATATCTGGCTTGGTGGAGTTTAGGCTTTTTGCAGAAAGCAAGTTTTTCCCTAACACTTTTGAAAAAGAGTTTTCTTTCAAAGATTGGCACCATGGGACACACCCATGAGCACCACAACTAATATTTCCTTAGCCAAATTTTACTTCTTCAAAATGGTGTTGAGATTCTTCTGTCCATCCTTGTCCAGCTGCTCGAAGTTTCCATTACCGGGAACACGGCTATGATCATAGTTTCTAACTCTGCAGAGGTTGTGCACTTTCACCCTTTGTCTTCAATTAGCCCAAACATCATATACACCCGGAGTGCATCATGGAAAGGAGAGAATTGAGACGAGATCTTTCAGAAGCAAGAATTCAACCCAACCAGCAAGACCCGTTCCGCCTATAATTCTGCTACATCTTGATGTCAAGCATGGGCTGAACTCTCAAAACTTAATTGATCAAGACAGAGCCCATATGTCAAAGGGCTGCACGAGAAGCTACTAAACTTAGAGGACTTGGTAATCTCTTTGTTTCCTGGGTGGCAATCCACAAGTGAACACCCCTCGGGGCGACACTCAACTCTCATCAACCATACAACCAAATCCACCCAGGTGGTTCATTGAAATTTATACTTAGAATTTTTCACAACATTGAGCAAAACAATTTTGTAGCAAGGCTAGCATCTACTAAGTATAAGTCTCCAAAATAACAAGTCTAAAGGATGGCTACACACTACTTGGGATTTTGCATAGCATATAATAACTTAGTAAAATTCCCTATCATGCATACTACTCAAAAACACTAGTAATGCTTAGTGAAAATATGGGAGATTTGATGGTGTGTCACTTGCCTTGGCAATAGTGATATGGACATAATAGAGGTCCATGAAGATTATTTATGCTTGAATTGGAAGGAAATACTAAGTCTCGCTGATGATTATCTAAAGGTGAATTCTTTCTTATTATTAAATATTGTTTGTGATTATAAGAATGTTATACTACCTAAGCTATGTTATTATTTATTAGCAGGGTTATTGTTAACACAAACATGGATGGAGGATGATCTCAAGATGAGCTGGAAAACAATAAGGTGGCTGATGGGAAACAAGCTTACAAGTGTTGATAAACAATTGTTCAAGTGATGAAAGTAAATGTGCAAGTGTGGAAAACAGCTCCAGGAATGTTCTTCCACACTAAGGAATGGTGAAAACAAGAGGAGGGCGCCCCGTTGAAGATCAATGCGCCATATAGAAAGTCCTAATTCAATTAGGCATGGCATGTATGCCATAATGGCCGAACCCCCTAAAGTTGGGTCGGTTTGTATCCCTTCCTAGTCCAAGTAGGAGTCCTAGTTGAGTCCTAGTCCTAGTAGGAGAGGTGCTTGTGCAAGGAGTCCTCCACCTATATATACTCCCCACCTGCGTGTGGAAGAGAGAGACCAAGTTTAAGATAAACCCTAGATTCCAGAGTTGAACCATATTCATCTGAAATTATGCCCACCTTGTTGGTGGTGTTACTCAAGTCAAAGTTGCGTGATATCTTGTTATTCCATCTGGGAATAGGGGGATACAGGACCACTCGTGATCTTTGATTACGTGTGCAAGAGTGTGTAGTTGAGAATATCCAAAGGGATTGGTTGTTGTTGCATTGGCAACAAGGGTCATCCAAGTGAGAGGTCTCAGTGTAGCACTAGTTATCACAAAATCCAGAAAATACAAAAAGAGTGAGAGAGAGTTCATCGAGAAGATCGGGCCACCCCATATCAAATAGGATGAACAATCACAGCAAGAATAACAGCAACAAGAGTAGACTTGCTCCTCTTCACAATCTAATACAAGCAAAACATGCCACACATAAACATACAACACAAACATAACATAGAAAACAAATAACAATACAAAAACATGTATGCATGCTATGCAATGATCAAATTAATGCACAAAGTTCACAACTAGCAATAATTACTAACAATGATGTTCTCTAATGTTAATAATATGGTTATGATGCATGAAAAAATAATTAGTTATCAAATTATAATTATTAGTATTATTAGGGTTTTATTATAGGAAAATATCAACATTAAAAGAGTTTCTGATACAAAGTTGTATAAATAATTTTTCCAATGCATCTACTAGATAGAGGACATCAAAACAAAACCATAGCAATTGATTTCACCCTAAAAGGATTTGTAGATCAAAAGTTATGCCCAAAATAGTGATTTATAGAGATCTACAAATAACATGTGATTTCACGTTTCAAAATTGAAATTTGAATAGCCTAGATTAATTTACACAATGTGTTGATTCCAAAAAGTCCAAAATCATCTAAATCGGAGTTACAGAACGAAAGTTATTGAATTTACAAGTTTACCAATTTTTCTGAAATTTTAATTCAATTTAAAATGCGCTAACTGGCTCTGCTGACTGGGCTGCCCACGTGGCGCGCGGCTATTGGTGCGGAGCGGGCGCGTAGGCTGACGAGGCGACTGACGGGGCGCGACAGGCGGCGAGCTCCTATTTGCCGATACCGTTTCGCGGAAGCGATCTAACGAGGGCCGTCGGCTGAAGATCGGACGGAGGAGATTGGATCTGGGGGAGGGGGGTGGCGGCGGCGGACTCACCGGAGACGAAAACGACGGCGACGGTGGCGTGCGGGCGTGGATGGCGGCAACGGCTCCGGGGTTCTCCGGCGGATCTGAGCACACCGGCGGTTGCGGCTCGTCACAGGGGTCCTCCTCGTCTCCTCAGTTGTTGTCCTCGTGCTCCCGAGCGTTGGCGTCGAGTGGTTCCCGAGCTCTATCAATGGAGGCGACGGCGGATCTCGTCGAGAATTCTCGGTGGCAGTGGATTTTAGGGCTAGGGTTGTGGGACGTGGAACGGACGTCGATGTGCTCCCTTTTATGGGCGTAGAATACGTGGAGGAGGGGGCAAGGAGGCGGTGGCGTCGTCGAGTCCCGGTCGGACACGGACATCGAGGCCCGGTCGACAGTGAGGCGATGCGAGGGCCGGTGCGGGGCGGGCTGCTGCTTCGGTTTAATGGGCCGGCCCGTTGGGGCAGCGCTGCGCGCGCGCGGAAGATTAGAGAGGGGCGAGTGGGCTGGGCTGGGCGAGAGGAGAGAGAGGGCTGCAGCGGTGGGTTTTCTGTTTCTGTTTTTTTTTTCTTTTTCTCTTTTCTGTTTTTAAATAAATTGGTTCAGAAATCAATTCAAAACCCCACCAAATCAAATCATAAAAATATATGAAAATATGTTTTGAAAAGCTTAGGAAAAATAGAACATTTTGGTACTATTATTTCCCATAAATAAAATAATTACTTTAGGAAATTGATTTAAATACCAAAAATGGTTTTAATAGGTAAAAATACCCAGATTTTTGTGCTTAGAGAATTTTAAAGAGAATTTTTATGCAATCAAGTGCAGATATGCTATGATGATCATGAATGCATGATGGTTTTGAATTTTACAAATTTTTCAAAATCCTGGGATGTTACAATTCTGCAACTCCTGAGATGTTTTGCTAAACTCGTAACTCAATATTTATCCTTTATGATCATATCATATATACTTGATTGTCTTGTTAAGATGATTTATACTTCGTTCTAAAAATACTTTGAACTAATTAAAAAATGTCAAACTCCTTTCTCATTAAATAGATATACTCATATATATACTCAAATCATTGGTGGAATTTTATGAAGGAAATTTAATCCACCACACACGACTACACATAATAAACCATATACATCAATATGTATAATCTCCATTAAATTAGCCATCCAGTCTAACTAGGCCTTTGAATGTAGTTTTAGTCATCTTTTGGAAGAGGTCTCACAAGCGTCAATTTATTCAAACAAAATGACTCCGGAAGTCCGTTAACATGGAGTTCCTTCATGTTTTTCTTTCCAATATGAACTAAAATGGCGGTGCTACATTTTAAGTGAAAATCTATAATTTTACGTCTTGCAACCTTTAGCATTAAGTCTTATAAATGTTTAATTTACCAACACAATTTATATTAACTCATCCATCAATTATGGAATATGGTATTAGTTTCAACAATCTTATTTGTTCTCACAAAATACCCGAACAAAATAACAACTTATTAAGTTCTTAAAATAAATATTGAAGATTTGATTTGATACGATAGTGAACTCAATAACACTTTATTTTTGTTCTTGTCGTGAACGATACAACATATTTTACTTGTTCTTTTTTAGGCCCTTGTGTTTCGTGCATTGTGTTTCTTTGTATGACAATTCATACCAACCAATCTGGTATCAAAATACCCAAAAAATACTTTGTTAACTGGCAATACATCTGTAACTTGTATATAAAGCATATACTCATGATTTGGAGTTTTCCAGTTATTTTCTTTTCTGCCATATACCTTTTGTAATTATATTTTCAATATTCCTTTTCCTTTACAGAAGAATAATTCAACATCAAACAATGCCAGTTGAACTAGCACATTTTCCTTGGTGTGTTAGTCATATACTATCACCCATTGAGTACTTTGAAGTCGATTGTTCTACTAATATTACCATATTATTAGCATTCTTCCAGATTCCACTCTTAGCAATCTTCAAGCAAGGCAAACAATTTTACCCTTACTTTTAATACATACCGTCATAACAATTTTTTGATGAAGCTACTATAGCTCGAAGGAAGGAATTTAGAGGATAATATTGGAGACCAACTTCTCGGGAGATTTAAACACCTAGCATCTTCAATCATTAGAAATATTCAAATAATATAAGAACATATTGTCACACTAAATTATACTCGGTCATTTTGCCACAAACAAGGTTCTTGATATCAATATATCTTTCACTCCACGCTTGTTTCTGAAAACAATTATTTTCAGCTCCTTGATCACCTTGATTCTCAAAACATTCTTTTGAAGATCAAGTATTATGGACGCAAGCATGACACTGGATTCTAAGTAGGAATAATTTTCTTCCTAGAGCAATAAATCATTAATCATATGGAGATAGGTAGGTTATACAGAAAATCTACAATAGGACTTAATTTTAAATTTCACCAATATGGTACCAGTCGAAAATGGATTTTTCCAGATCATAACAGTTATATCTCAATTAACGATCTAATTGTAAGGTAGTTCGTGGATGCCAATACTACTAAATTTTATGCAAATTCACTTTAATTGGTGGTTCATGATAAAGTAAGTTCAAGTTAACAACAAAATTACTATGTGAACTCCCACTCAAAAGCAACATCACTCTGGTCGTTTTAGTGATTACACAAACCAAATTCACTACGCCAAAACCGATCATCACGTGAGATGATGTAGGTGCAAAGGCAAACATCGACATGTTCATCATAACAACCATATGACTCATGCTTTACCTTTCGGTTATGTGTTCCGAGGCCATGTATGTACATGCTAGGCTCGCGAAGTAGAAGCATAGTATTTGCGTGTGTTCCGAGGCTATGTCTGTACATGCTAGGATCATCATCACCCGTTGTATGCGAACGTTGAGTCTATCACACCTGATCATCACGTGGTGTCTCAAAACGATGAACTTTCTTAACGGTGCATACTAAGGAAGAACACATTATTATCTTGATACTAAGTGAGCGGGATCATCATATAATGCTACCGTCGTGTTCTAAGTAAAATAAGATCAACAAAATTATTAACATCACATCCATGAATAATATGATATGATATGGTCCTTCTTGCACTTGATCTCCATCTTTTGCAACATGGTATGATCTCCATCATTCCACAGGCGTGGCACCAAGGTCTATGGGGCCTCCATCTTGATTGTCCCTCAAAATTACAACATATCACATGGATATGATATACAACATGCATACCATAAATAATATAAGACAACCATATGGATCCTACCGGTATGTCAAAATTTTAGAAAAGGGATCATTTCATACATCAAATTTGTAACATTGACCATATCACATCACATGCCCCGCAAAAACAAGTTAGACGTCTCTAATTTATTTTTGCATATTTTACGTGGCTTAGGGATTTCGACGATAGAACTGTTCATACCTACAAACATGAACCACAACGTTGATAAACAAATTATTATCAACCCGGTGTAGGTTAGATCTTAACTATAGTGGGAGATACTTCACACCCACTGAGCCACTTATGCAATACAAGCTGCATGTCAGTCGTGGGACAAGTCTCATGTGTGTAAACATGTAAATTTAGTCCAGGCCGCTTCATCTCACTATGCCACTAAGATAAAAAAATACTCAAGGAGGTAATAACATGATCATCAACACCCACATACACCTATGTGTTCTACCGGTACAAAACATCTACGCATAGATTCGGCTCTGATACCACTGATGGGTTCGTTGCATAGAAAACAAAAAAATTACTACGTGAAGAACACCCGAAGTGCCAAGATCTAACGTAGAAGATGTAAACAATGGGTATAGAGAGAGTGCTAGATGAACATACCCTCAAATACACAAAGAGATATGAGATCAAATCTCGTTAGTGATGTAGTAGAACACACGTCGATCTCAAGATCGTGAAGATGTGCGCTGTAATCCCCAACGCCCCCGTGATCTTTCACATGCACGGCTTGATGACGACCTCTGTTCCCTCAATCCAGCGGGGCAACGAAACTAGAGGATCCACCGGAATCTCCAACAACACAACGACATGGTGTGGTGAAGAAAACTTTGCTCAGGGCTTCGCCAAACGCATGAACATAAGGTGGAGCAGCGGGAGGAGGAAGATGGAGATGACACCAAGTGTGTGGAGGAGAGGGGGCTCTAACCCTCCCTTTATAGGGGAGGGGGAGGCAGCCCAAAGGGGGTGCGGCAAAGGATTGGTGGCCCCACCTTTTCCCCTCTTCATGTGAGTGGAGACTCCACTCACACCCAGTCGTGCCTCCACTTAATCTCCACTAACAAACCCAAAGGTTTTCTTTAATAAATAAAGAAATAAAATCATTTTCTTTATTTTAATATTTTTAATTCCATTAACAAACATTAACACATAACCCCTTGACATAGTTGTTAATTCTATTAACAACCATTTGACAAAAATCTCCTTGCACTATTGCAAAAATACCCGAAACAATTTCGGTGATGTCCAAACTTTTCTCCGATATTCTGTATCCCATCTAACGCGTCATTGAACCTTAAGTGTGTCACCCTACGGTTCATGAATAATGTAGACATGATTGAGACACCTCACCGATCAATACTCAACAGCGAGACCTGGAGATCCGTAATGACTTCTACACATTCCTCAGCCCTCCTGGTGATCAATAGTTGCTTCCTCAGCCCTCCTAGTGGCTGGAGGACCCGATGTCCATGTATGGATTGCTCCATCCTTCTCACTCACATCCTTCACAGAACATTCCGAAGAGCACCGTCCTGCTGGGGCTCCTCAGGTATCGCGTGCACCATGATGGCCCCACTAGCCTGGTGCAGCTGCTGGGCAGGGCCATTCTTCTCTTCTCCTTCCCTCCCCTTTCTCTCATGTTTTTTCCTCTTTCCTCTCTTCCCTCTCTCTTTTCTTTTTTATTTTCTTCCTTTCTTCCTTTTATATCGGGCTACGCATGGGGGAAGGCAGAGGGATCGCCCCCACGTGTAACTTCTGCCCTTCCACCCGCGCCACGCGTAGTTTTCATCCTGCCAAGAGCAGTTGTGGGGCGGTCGCACCTCCCGGGGCTCCCTTCTCCACCCGGGAGGGGGTCGTTCAGCCGAGTCACGACCCAACGAGTCAGCCCAACGTGACAACCGGGACCCACACATCCGACAATCGGGGGACCCCCCGAAGGCATTACACCGACACAATGCACAACAAAAAGCATTTGATATGTTCAAGAACCATTTAATCAAAGCACCCTTGCTTGCTTTACCAGATTTTGAGAAATTTTTTGACATTGAATGTGATGCAAGTGGAATAGGAATAGGCATACTCTTGCAAAATGGACGCCCCATTGCTTACTTTAGTGAAATACTTGATGGTGGTAAACTAAATTATCCCATAGATGATAATGATTTTTTGCCATCGTCTGGAAGTTTGGAAACACTACCTTTTTCCTAAAGAATTGTTATCCATTCAGACCACGAGTCCTTCAAATATTTGAAAAGTCAAGGAAATCTAAACAAAAGACATACTAAGTGGGTATAATTTATCAAATCTTTCTCTTATGTAATTAAATACAAAAAGGGTAAAGAAAATGTTGTTAGAGATGTATTATCCCGCAAGTAATGCCTTTTTACACGTCTTGAGATTAATCCTATTGGTTTGGATAAAATCAAACACTTGTACTCTTCCCTTGCTTTCTTTGAATCTATCTTTGACAAGTGTTCCCCAATTCGAGGATTTGAGGATTTCTATTGGCACCAAGAATTCTCGTTTACAACTAACAAGCTATGCATTCCCGATTCGTCTTTTCATCTCTTGTTGTTGATGAAATCGCATGAAGGTGGCCTCATGGGAATCTTTGGAAGAGACAAGACTTACTCCATGCTCTAGATACGTTGCAAACGTATCTATAATTTTTGATGCTCCATGCTTGTTTTCTGCTCAATACCTTTTGTTTTCCACATGTATTCTATAGTTTTCCTTCGTTTTCCGAATGTTTTCATTAAATAACATGTTAATGAGATGCCCATGCTAGTTGTTGTTTTTTGCTGTTTTTCTATTTGAGAAAATTTCTTAAAGAAATATTCTCAGAAAAGGCTGAAAATCCACGGAGATTGTTTTTTACCTGGAACGACGATGGAGTCCGAAGAAGAGCCAGAGGGGCCCAGGGGGTGCCAGGCACGGACCCACCCTAGGCCGTTCCTGGTGGGCTCCTAGAGACCCTGGCCACCGCCTCTCGTCGACTCTTCACCTATAAACTACCTTTAAGCCTAAAAACATCAGGGACAAAGTTATTTTCCACGAAACATACAGAGAGGCTTCGACACCTCGAAAGTCCAATCTAGGGATTCTGTAGCCCTGTTCCGGCACCTTGCTGGAGAGGGGAATCGTCATTGGAGGCCTCTACATCACCATGATCACCTTCGGACATATGCGTAGTAGTTCATATCGGGACTACGGGTCCATAGCAGTTGCTAGATAGTTGTTCTTTCCCCTATGCCTCCATTTTTAGAGTTTCGTGATCTGCCTAACATGATCGAGACCACCATTATGTAATTGTGCATGTTGTATTTTCTGGGATCCGATGAACCATCAGATTATGATTATTTGTTCATGTCAATCTGAGACGCTTCACTTATATCTGTAGAGAGTTTTAATGTTGTCTTGCAATGCTCTCGGTTTTTATGATTACCTTGGCCACGTAGTTGTTTTCACCTGCAAGATAGGGTTTATATGCGTTCATGCCTCCCTTACATTTGTGCTTGAGTGACAGAAACGTGACGGATGGAGGATGTGCTGTTGCTACTAGGGAGATAACAATGGTGCTCTTGTCTTTGGACGGGGACCACTACTTACATTACGTATTGTTCTTAATGCATTTTTATTTTGCACACAAAGCAATCACTTCATTGTTGCAACTTAATACCAGGGAGATTTGCTAGATAGATTTCTTCAGGTGGGCTTTTAGACATGGATGCATGCTGGATAGCGGTCCATATGCCTAGACGTAATGCCTACACTATTGGAACCCGTGAACTATATCTCGTCATAATAGTATTGTTATACGTTCCTGATTTGTCAATTGCCTAGTTGTAATTTTTTCACCCAACATGTTTGTATTCTTTGGAGAGACACCACTAGTGAACCTATGTCCCCATGTGGGGACCCCAGACTAGCAGTCCAAGACCGTCAATATGCATACATGCACGATCCCGGATAAATCAGTTGTGAACAACTTATTTAGAGTTGGTAACCATAATGCAACAACAATTACATGAATAAACACAATTCATACATAAATGGTAACATGACCAAGTCTTAGATAACTGTCACGGAGGGTAAGAAACACACATGACAGCGGAAGACAACAAAACACATCTCGATTGGACCCCAAGTCACGCCTTAACACCAATAGGCTGCTGACTGGGAGACATGTCTAGTTCGCAGGGTCATCTAAGTACTCCCCTTTGTAGAGATCCTCATGTGGCTATTCCTTGAAGTCTGACCGGGTAAATAGCCAGGGACGAAACCAATGTGAGTACATTTGATTGTACTCGCAAGTCACCCTAAAAGAAAGCTTATAGATGCAAGTATGCATATTAAGTGGATATAGGTAGGCTGATGCAGCCCACCCAATTCCACCAAGTGGACCAATGACAAGATCACGAGCAAAGGCCATACATGACAAGGTGAACTCACTCCTCTCGCTTCATGCTTTCAGTGACTTGGTGAATGGTCTGCTACCTCATGGAAATGCCCTTTGTGTGCTCAGGTGTGACCCCACCATGGACCCCCAAGACGATGCTCAAGGTGCCCAACAACATGCTCAAGAAGTTTCCCAAGAAGCCATGGAAGATGCCCAAGAAGAAGCCCTCAAGGAAGGAGGAGAGAATATGGAGTGTAGGGAGCCCGACCTGCTGCCCGGCCAGGCCGGCCTCCAGGCCGGCAACCTAACAGAAGTGCCCGGCCTGAAGCCCGGCCTAGGCTGGCCTCCCTGCGCACCCCAGGCCGGCCACCTGCCCGAAGACCCCGGCTTGAAGCCCGGCCTAGGCCGGCCTCCACACCGACCCACCCAGCCTCCAGGCCGGCCTCCCTGCATACACGCAAAAGTGGTTGAAACCCCACCTTCACCACACCTACCCCCTAGGCTATATAAGGAGACCCCTATGGTCAGATCTAGGTTAGAGATGATTTGAGAACTTTGCGCTTTTCTCTTGTATCCCTCTTGTGAGGCTACTCCTATGGTTTGTACCTAGGACCGTATCAAGGCTACTCCTAAGATATTCATCTAGGATCGTATCAAGATTCTCCGAGTTACCTATCCTTTCCCCTTGGGATTCAGTTAGGGACTTCCCAATCTTCCTCAACTAACCCTTGAGGTTCTATTCGCGTAGTGGACCGGCTAGGGTGTGAAGCGGTTTCAATCAAGGTGAGTTCGGTTGGATTGATCGTCCCGTAGGCGGCCCTCGGGGTTTAGTTGACTGGGGATTTGGATTCTTCAGTTCCCACTAGTGATCCCCCTTGTGTTTTCCCGCGATTCCCCACGATTTCCCCTCGATTCCCCCTCTCGTGTTCATCGTGTTCACCGCGTTCTTCGTGTTCATGGTTAATTCGTGAAGATCGGTGCATCTAGGAGCTAACCACTCCACATCAACTGGTATCCAGAGCTAGATTGACACGAATTCGACCCCCACTGCCCTCCTTTTTCCACGAACTTTTCTTCTACCACCATAAATTCGAAAATTTCACCAAAAATAGCCAAAAAGGGATTTCGACCGATCTGTTGACTTGTTGAGTTTTTCGTGGTTTTGATCCATGGATTTGTTGCCAAAGACCATTCCCCACCTTTCTATTCATCCACATTTCTCGAATTTGTTCAAAAAATTTCTTGATTTTTCTTTGTCGTCATTTCTCCGAATTGAGTGAAACAAGTTCCCACGCGTCGCCATCGACATCGCCTACGTAACTACATCAACGGATCAACACGACATCGACATCCACCGGCCGCAAGTCTGTGATCATCCACCGCTTAGGTATAACTTGCTTCCGCTTGAACTAACCCCACTCATTGTGCACCTTTCCTACTTGGACTAGCTCTTTTACATCGCTTGGCATCGCATTAGTGGCACCGAGAGTGCGAGTTTGGTGCTTGTGAGAGAATAGCTTCGAGTAGGCATTGGCATTTTGGAATCATCAAAAAGCGAAAAAAAGAGCAAAAGAAGAAAATGATCGATGCCAATTGCTATCAGTTTTTAGGAACGTGTAGCTTCGCGTTGCAAAAGAGAAAAGAGTGATCGGTTTCCACGGTGCGAATCTTGTTACCTTTTAAAGTTTGTGGTTTGAGCTAGAGTCCTCCTTGCATTGGTGTGGCATTGAGCTTAGTCTTCGTTAGGTACATGTCGTCTCCGCTCGTCCATTTGCCACACTAACCCCATTTATCCCTTGTGTGTGTGTGTGTTCCACCTATACTTTCCTCCACTAGGATTGGTTTTTGTGCTAACTTTTCTTTTCGGTTCTTCTTCATGTTTTACAACAAACTTTTCTTCTGACTTGTCGTTTTTCCTCGCCACTTTTCTAACCCATTTGCCTTCCACATAAAGAATGTGTGTTGTCGTTTGCGGTTTTCTTTCGATCTTTTTGAACTCACTTTTGACATACCGCCCTACACCCAGGCTCGTCCACTAGCCTCAATATTACCAAAAAAGGTAACGTTGGGTAAGTGCGACATCCATTTCTTCATATCACCCTTGTGTGTTTTTGAGATGGCTAGGGAAGGAGTATTCACAAGTCCGAGCTCGGAGGATGAAGGAAACCCTTTCTTCAACAACAATGCTTACAACAACTTCGTCACCCACAATGACCATTTCCAACTCCGTGAACTCGTTAAGGACGGATTGCAACTCTATGAGCGTCGACTCCAAGAGCAAGAGGCTCGATTGAATGATCAAATGACGCGCATCAACATCAACTTGGCTAATCTTGCCAACCGCCGACAATCATCATTGTCCTCAAGGTCTTGCCGCTCCAGCCACCACACTCAAGATCTTCGCCAAGCTCGTCGCCATGACCGCCATGATCGCAACACCAACATGGAGGATGGTGGATAACCTCAACAAACACAACCACCTCCTCAACAAAAACATCCTCGACGAAATTGGTACGAAGATAGCTCGCCATCGCCACCTCCTCGACATCGCCAAGGTTGTGGTGACCCTCTTCAACAACAACCGCAACGCCCGGACCTTCGACAACATCATCCACCTCCTCCACAAGGCCACACTAAAGACTATGGCCACAATGACTTCGTGGAAGGTGCTCGTCAACATCGAAGGCCACCAAGGCGCAATGCGCGTCACAACCACAATGACCGCCAAGACCAATAAAATCCCCCACTCGAGATGAACAAGACCTTCCAAAACGCCCTCACCGTCAACGAGAACGTCCTCGACAAAAACACAATGACAATGATGATAGTGAACGCCGTGAAGCAAGACTCCGTCACCGCCAACAACCACCTCCTAATGACCTCCGGCGTCATCCTCCCCATCATGATCGCCAACACCAAGACAATGAGGATGACCCATATGATGATTCACCGCCCGTCTATGATGAAGACCCTCATAAGCGATCACATCAACAACAAGAAGACAACAACATGAGTGCCCTTCGCTTCAATGTTCCATAGTTCAATGGTGAGAATGATCCCTAAGACTATCATGCTTGGGCTCTCAAGGTGGACAAGATCTTCGGCATTCACAACTTCACCGACAAGAAGATGGTTGCCTTAGCATATTTGGAGTTTGAAGGATATGCACTCTTATGGTGGGACCGTCTCCAAGTTGAAAGAGTCCACAACCGAATTGCTCCTATTGCCACTTGGAATGAGATGAAGCAATTCATGCATGCTCGTTTTGTTCCTCCACATTACAAGCATGACCTCTTCAAGAAACTTCAAGAACTTCGACAAGGTTTGAAGTCCGTTGATGAGTACTACAAGGAGATGGAGACCGCTTTGATTCGAGCTCATGTGATGGAATCTCAAGAACAAACAATGGCCCGCTTCCTCAATGGCGTCAACTATCCTATAAGAAAGATTGTCGAGTATCAACCGTATGACAACATTGTGGCCCTTTTCCATCAAGATCTCAAGGTCGAATGCCAAATTGCGGAAGATCTCAAGTACAACAAGCAAAAGGCTTTGTTTGCCTCAAGACCTTCCTCTTCGTCTCCAATGACACAAGTGACTACTCCAACCAACAACAAGATCACCTATATAGCTTCTAGTGCTACCAACAAGTCTCCACAACCGTTCAAGAAACAAGTGCCTCCCACCACCTTTTCGAGTACCCCTCAAGTTAAGTCAAGCACTATTACCTTCGTCAAATGTGGTGGTAGTGGAAACAAGTCCTTTGAGTGTTCCAACAAGATGATCATGATTTTCAACCAAGATGGTGAACGTGACTCCATGAGTCAAGGCGAATACTATGCCATGCATCAAGTTGCTCTTAATTCCATGGATGTGCCAAATGAAGATGAAGAAAGCGTCTACTGCGATGAGGACAAGAATCCATCGCTAGTGGTGACAAGAGTCCTTACTACTTATCCTCAAGATGAGCATGACCAACATTGCAATCTCTTTCAAACTAGAGCCGCCATCAATGGCAAATCAATCAAGGTTATCATCGATGGCAGTAGTTTCCACAACTTAGCTAGCAAAGAGCTTTGCGACAAACTCCAATTGACCTACAAGCAACATCCGCATCCATACCATGTTCAATGGCTTAGTGACTCGGGCACCTTCAAGATCCAACACATGGTCTCCATCCACTTCAAGATTGGCCCCTATGAAGACACGGTTGAGTGTGACGTTGTGCCTATGACCGTGTGTCATCTTCTTCTTGGACGACCTTGGCAATATGACAAGAGTGATATTCATGATGGGCGTACCAACCACTATATATTCAAGTGGAATAAAAAGATGTTTGTGCTACGTCCCATGTCCCCTAGCCAAGTGATCGCCGACAACGCCAAGACACTTGCACTTAAACAAGAAGAGCTCAAATCTCGTGAGATGAGTGATGAGAAAGTGATCCACCTCAAATAGAGTGAAAGCCACAAGACAAATATGAGTGGAAAAACTTCGAGTGTTCCCAAAGGACTTGTCTTGCTTGCCACCAAAAGGGAGATGCGAGAGTTACAAGATGACCCATCCATCCTCCACTTTGTCATAGTGTGCAAAGGGGAAGAACTTGAAACTAATGACATCACAAGTTTCCCCCCTCTTTGTCGCCTTTGTTACAGGAATTTCAAGACGTGTTTCCCGATGAACTACCTCCGGGTCTACCTCCCTTACGAGGAATCGAGCACCGCATTGACCTCATCCCGGGTGCGCCACTTCCAAACCGCGCTCCCTACTGCACCAACCCCGAGGAGACTAAGGAGATTGAGCGCCAAATCCAAGAACTACTCGACAAAGGTTTTATCCGCGAATCCCTTAGCCCTTGTGCCGTGATGGTTATACTTGTTCCAAAGCAATATGCTACTTCCCGAATGTGCATGGATTGTCAACCTATATTTGCTATCACCGTTAGATATAGATATCCAATCCCTAAACTTGATGATTTGCTTGATGAACTGAGTGGTCCTACTATCTTTTCCAAAATTGATCTTAAAAGTGGATATCACCAAATTCGCATGAGTGTAGGTGATGAATGGAAAACGGCTTTTAAAACAAAACTTGGTTTGTAGGAATGGCTTTTCATGCCCTTTGGTCTTTCGAACGCCCCTTCCACTTTTATGCGTCTTATGAATGAAGTCTTGAGTCCTTTGATTGGAAAATTTGTTGTGGTGTACTTTGACGACATCCTCATTTATAGCAAATCTTTGGAGGATCATCTTGATCATGTTTATCAAGTATTGTTGGCTCTTCGCAAAGTAAAACTTTTCACCAATCTTTCCAAATGCAATTTTTGCACAACAAGCTTGTTTTCTTGGGATTTGTGATCTCTTCAAATGGAATTGAAGTCGACAACAAGAAAGTAGAGGCAATTAGGAATTGGCCCAACCCTAGTTCCGTGAGTGAGATAAGGCGCTTTCATGGCCTTGCCGGTTTCTATCACTGCTTTGTGAAAGATTTTAAAAAATTACTTGCCCTTTGAATGAAATTACAAAGAAAAATGTACCTTTTGTTTAGGGAACCGCGCAACAAAAAGATTTTGACACACTTAAGAAATGTTTGACCGAAGCTCCTTTTCTTGTCTTGCCGGATTTTGAGCAAACTTTTGAGATTGAATGTGATGCTAGTGGTATAGGAATTGGTGGTGTTCTTATGAAAAATGAACGTCTCGTTAGTTATCATAGTGAGAAGTTAGATGGTGCTAGACTCAATTACCCAATTTATGACAAGGAACTATTTGCTTTGGTTAGAGTCTTAGAAGTTTGGCAACATTACCTATGGCCTAAAGAATTTGTCATTCATTCCGATCATGAATCATTGAAATACTTTAAAAGCCAAGATAATTTGAAGAAAAGGCATGCTAAATGGGTATAATTCATTGAATCTTTTCCTTATGTCATTAAGAAAGGTAAAGAAAATGTTGTAGCGGATGCTTTGTCTAGAAAAGAGTGTCTTATTACACGCCTTGACATCAGTGTGATTGGTTTGGATGAAATCAAAGACTTATACCCTTCCGACGCTTTCTTTGGTACTATTTTTGAGAAATGCTTGCCCAATAGAGGTTTTGATGACTACTATCTCCACGAAGGTTTCTTGTTTAAAGCTAACAAATTGTGTATTCCCGAGTCCTCTCTTCGTTTGTTGTTATTGAAGGAATCACATGAAGGAGATCTCATGGGACACTTTGGACGTGACAAGACCTATGCCATGCTCTCCAACAACTACTATTGGCCCAAGATGAGGCATCAAGTGGAACGCCTCATCAAGCGGTGTCCTACATGTCTCAAAGCTAAGTCTACTTCCAACCCTCATGGTCTTTACTTGCCATTACCTATTCCACATGCACCGTGGAGTGATATTAGTATGGACTTTCTGTTAGGACTCCCACGAACTAAAACCAATATGGACTCCCACTAGTAGAGAAGTGCCTTTCTATGGAATCGATTCTGTGGCGCACCCCTATTCGGTGCGCCACAGAAATGTAATTCTGTGGCGCACGGGTGGGCATGCGCCACAGAAAACAGGAATTCTGTGGCGCACGGGACCGTGGTGCGCCACAGAAAACAGGAATTCTGTGGCGCACCGGATGGGGGTGCGCCACAGAAATGAGCTGGGGGCCCACACCAATAACTTTACACTCCCATTCTGTGGCGCATGGTGGTCAGTGCGCCACAGAAATATGACATTTCTGTGGCGCACCACTGCCACGTGCGCCACAGAATTCCCATCCGAAAAAATTCTGCCCTCACGCACCAACTCCACCCCCCCCCCCCCCCGGGAACGCCTTTTCTAGTTTTTGACGGAAGAGTTGGCGGTCTAAAAAGCATCAAAAAATAAATCCCTTATAGATGCACGGAGAGTTTAATGTCTACTTTTTTATCAAATTTTGAAATATGAATTTCGACTTTCTGAGCAAAAGTTTTATAAAAAAAGTAAAATGGGCATAACTTTTGCATACGATGTCGAAAAAAAATGATCAAGATATTAAAAAAAACTAGAGAAAAAAAGGAACCCAACCTCACTGGCCTTCGGCCTGTGAGCTTTTTTTAGAATTGCCAAATTCCAAAAGGAACAAAAGTTATGGCCGTTTTAAGATTTTGACTAGAAAATAAAAAAAAAAGAAAAAAAAATTCTGTGGCGCACCAAGGGGGGGTGCGCCACAGAATTGGGAGGCAGATTCGAAATCTGCCTCCTCCCCTCCTTTTCTTCACTTCTCCCCTCCACTTCTCCTCCACTTCTCATCTTCTACCTCTCCTCTCCTCTCCTCTCCTCTCCTCTCCTCTCCTCCACCTCTCCTCCTCCACCACCACCACCACCACCTCTCCTCCTTCTCCTCCACCACCACCACCACTCCTCCTCCACCACCACCACTCCTCCTCCACCACCACCATCCTCCTCCTCCACCACCACTCCTCCTCCACCACCACCATCCTCCTCCTCCACCACCACCTCTCCTCCTCCTCTTTCTCCTCCTCCTCCACCACCACCTCTCCTCCTCTCCTCCTCCTCCTCCTCCTCCTCCTCTATCACCACCACCTCTCCTCCTCCTCCTCCTCCTCCACCACCACCACCTCCGGCGAGCTTCTCCTTCTCCTCCCCACCAACTCCGGTGACCCCCATCCTCCACCCACCAACTCCGGCGAGCATCCGACGAAATCCGGCGAAATTTCGAAATTTCGAAAATTTCCCGCGGCCAGATCTGGCCGCCTTTTTTTTTTGAAATTCAAAAAAAAATTCTGTGGCGCACCCCCCCTTGGTGCGCCACAGAATTGCAAATTTCTATGGCGCACGGGCTCGGTGCGCCACAGAATCCACCATTTCTGTGGCGCACGGGCTAGGTGCGCCACAGAATCCACTATTTCTGTGGCGCACGGGCTTGGTGCGCCACAGAAATTATTTTTGTGGCGTGTGTTCTGTGGCGCACCCCTGTGGCCCCAGGGTGCGCCACAGAATAGGATTTTGGTGCGCCACAGAAGAGGGTTTCCCTACTAGTGTCCATCTTTGTCGTTATTGATCGTTTCTCTAAAATGGCGCATTTCATTCCATGCAACCGAACCGACGATGCTTCCCATGTTGCCACATTGTTTTTCAGGGAAATTGTGCGTCTACATGGTGTGACCACTTCAATTGTGTCGGATCGCGACGTCAAGTTCACCTCCTACTTTTGGAATACTTTGATGGCCAAGCTAGGCGTCAAGCTACTTTTCTCCACCGCCTACCACCCACAAACGGATGGACAAACCAAAGTCGTCAACCGCACCCTATCTTCACTCCTTCGAGCATTGATCAAGCCCAACCTCAAGAATTGGGAGGAATGCATCCCACATGCCGAGTTTTCCTACAACCGCGCCCTATACCAAGCTACCAAGAAGATCCCCTTCGAGATCGTCTACGGCTTCAACCCCAACACTGCTCTCGACATACTACCATTGCCTCTGCACGAGCAAGTCAACATGGACATTGACAAGCGCACCGACTATATAAAGAATCTACATGACTCCACAAGAGATACGCTTGAGAAGCATGCCGAGCACCAAGCCTCCATCGTGAACAAGAACAAGAAGCCCATGGTGTTCCAAGAAGTTGACCTCGTGTGGCTACACTTGTGCAAGGACCATTTCCCACAAGATCGCAACTCCAAGCTCAAGCCAAGAGGCGACGAACCTTTCAAGATAATCAAGCACATCAACAACAATGCTTACAAGCTCGACTTACCGCAATCCAGGTTCCTCGTCCACAAATCCTTCAATGTCAAGGACCTGTCTCCCTTCCATGGAGACCCAAGTGATGAAGACGATGGACAGTCGAGGTCGACTCTCTTTCAAGGGGGGGGAGATGATGCAGCCCACCTAATTCCACCAAGTGGACCAATGACAAGATAACGAGCAAAGGCCATACATGACAAGGTGAACTCACTCCTCTCGCTTCATGCTTTCAGTGACTTGGTGAATGGTGCGCTACCTCATGGAAATGCCCTTTGTGTGCTCATGTGTGAACCCACCATGGACCCGCAAGACGATGCTCAAGGTGCCCAAGAACGTGCTCAAGAAGTTGCCCAAGAATCCATGGAAGATGCCCAAGAAGAAGCTCTCAAGGAAGGAGGAGAGAAGATGGAGTGCAGGGAGCCTGGCCTGCTGCCCGGCCAGGCCGGCCTCCAGGCCGGCGACCTAACAAGAAGTGCCCGGCCTAGGCCGGCCTCCCTACGCACCCTAGGCCGGCCACCTGCCCGAAGACCCCAGCCTGAAGCCGACCTAGGCCGGCCTCCACACCGATCCTCCCGGCCTCCAGCCAGGCCGGCCTCCCTGCATACACGCAAAACTAGTTGAAAACCCACATTTTAACCCCACCTACCCCCTAGGATGTATAAGGAGACCCCCATGGTCAGATCTAGGTTAGAGATGAATTGACAACTTTGAGCTTTGCTCTTGTATCCCTCTTGTGAGGCTACTCCTATGGTTTGTACCAAGGACCGTATCAAGGCTACTCCTACTATATTCATCTAGGATCGTATCAAGATTCACCGAGTTACCTATCCTTTCCCCTTGGGATTCAGTTAGGGACTTCCCAATCTTCCTCAACTAACCCTTGAGGTTCTATTGGCGTAGTGGACCAGCTACGGGTGTGAAGCGGTTTCAATCAAGGTGAGTTCGGTTGGATCGATCAGTCCGTAGGCGGCCCTTGGGGTTTAGTTGACGGGGGATTTGGATTCTTCAGTTCCCACTAGTTATATCCCTTGTGTTTTCCCGCGATTCCCCACGATTTCCCTTCGATCCCCCCTCTCGTGTTCATCGCGTTCTTCATTCGTTCTTCGTGTTCTTGGTCAATTCATGAAGATCGGGCCATCTAGGAGCTAACCACTCCGCATCATAGGCTATAGGTAGGGTTCAACTAGCCACGTTGGATATAAGATTCATCATGGTTGCACAAATTTTTATAACTTTGTTGAAGAAGATACTTCAAAAGATAATATAATTTCTCTTGTTGATTTGGCATATACACAAGGTTTTAGTAAAGGCATTTGAAGAAAAGAAAATTTTCTTTGCAAAACTTCTTGGAAAACAAACACTTCCAAGTTTATCATGTTCAAGTACCTCCAAGGTACAAAATTTCATTACCAAGTACCTCCTAGGTACTTCACAATTTTCCACCTTCCTTCTTTTTGAAAACATCGGCATAATACTAGCTACATGGCCATTCAACTATCCATATCCGAGGATGCAGCTAATCTGAATAGATTTACTCTACAGAGATGTACACATTCCACAAGATACAGTACATCCGTCATGAACAACCAAGGACTGTCAGCAACAGTATGTGAACATCAGATAACTGGCCCTAACCATCCAATATGTTTATGCTATCAAGTGATTCAGCTGTATCGACCCGATTTCCCCTGACAACACACCGCCATGGTAGGAGACCGAATTGTTGCAACCAGGGGGAAATTAATTCAACACTTTGCATGTCCCGTTACTCCCTCATATCGACAATTTGGTTCAGGGGACTCGAACCCCTATATCACATTGAGGTAGACCACCGACTAACACAAACAAGCTTCAAGTTAGACCCCATTCCCATGTTGGGGTAGTACGTTTCGGTTGTCCGACAAAGACTAGGTTGCGTGTTGTTTTTAGAAGAAAACTTTCAAAAATCTTCCTCTTCACAATCTCCCATGGACGGTGTTTGATCTATCGGTCCAGTTCCATGAATTAACTCAATAATTAACTCGATATCCCTATCAAGGGCACATCGAGAAATTCTTCGGGAAAAACATCCGGGTATTCACATACCACAGGAACTTCTTCAAGTGATGGGTTGTCTATCCTTTTATGGCTTTGAACCTTAGAGGTAGGCTTGGTTGTAGTGTACTTAACCTCCTCTCCATCAATATTAGTCAGAGAAATAGTTTTTGGTGGTGCAGTCGATGACTCCCTTATAGTTCGTCATCCAGTTCATACCAAGTACAACTTCAATCCCATGTGCTCCTAGTACTACCAGATCAACCTAAAAGGTTTTCCCACTAATTTCAATTGGCACATTATTGCAAGCATGGGTGGCTTTGGTTGTTTCTCCGGTATTTGTAATAGCATGGAATTGTTCATATGACTATACTCCAAACCATTCTTCTTAACACACGACTTAGTGACAAAGGAATGTGATGCACTAGAATCAAGCAAAACTGGGACTACTACTAAGTTGGCAGGGAACGTACAATCACCATGTATGGTGCCTCCTGGGATTCTTTAGAAGAAACATGATTCAAATGCCCCTTGACAACATTTTCGGGCTTCTTCTGAGAAGGTCCATGTGTCATTTTAGCTACATTGGGAGGAGCAGGATTGTCGCTGGGACATTCAAGAGAGAAGTGCCCTCCCTTTCCACAAGAGAAGCAGGCTCCAGATGGCTTCGAAATAGAAGGAGCACCACGGGTGAAAGTGTTTCTAGCGTTCCCACCTCCGGGGCGCGGTGCATAAGAGGCATTGTTGGGGTTGTGAGGGCTTGGAGCAAACTGAAAGTTTGGGCGAGGTGCATACCCAGGTGCTCTATGGATTGGAGATCTCACAGGCGGTGCACTGCAAGCCCTAGGAGCACTAGGTCCTTCTTTCTGCATCATCTTCCTATTGTGGTTTTCATAGGCATTATTATGCTTGTGCTCCATCATGATGGCAGCATCAGTATCGACTCCAAGTTCTTGAATGGTATCACCACAAGAGTACATTGCAGCTCATCATGCAGCCCAATTAGGAACCGTTCCTTCTTCTTTTCTTCGGTGTCGACCTCATTGGGAGCATACCTAGCTTGAGTGGTGAATTCCTCCCAAAACTTGGACACTGACATCCCTGCATGTCTCAACTTCAAGAACTTGTCTCATGATGTTCATGATCCTAGTGAGAATGTGATACTTCAGAATTTGGCAACAAAATCATCCCAGGTGATGGTTTGTGCTAGTGTCACGGTAGCACGAGTGGTTTTCCACCAAGTCCTTGCTGGTCTAGCCAGGAAATAAGTGGAAAACAGAACCTTGTCATTCTCCATGACACCAGTAACCTCCAGATTGTTAGCAATGGTGCGGAGCCAATGATCAGCATCAAGAGGTTCCACAATCTTGGTGAAGGTAGGATGGCTGATGTTCTAGAAATCTTTCAATTTGCAACGGGCACCATTTCCATGACTGCTAGTGCCAAGCTGAGCCAGATGTGAAAGGGTAGCAAGATTAGTTGTGTGCTTGGCACAAACGGCTTCGTGTCTTCCACCATGAGAGAAAAAATCTGAGCCACATATGGTACAGGTGGAGGTGGTGGCGGTGGAGGATCGCGAGCCATGATGAATGAAAAGGGATGGTTTTACAATAAGAGAGTAAACATATTTATTGAAAGCGAAAAAGATAGGAACTAAAGGCATGCTAGGTAAATGGAGGAAATCCACAAGCACAAACATACACATATATACAAGAGAATCTCACAACATACAAGCCACACAACATAACATGTGTTCAAGAAACACAAATGGTTTTAGAAGAACCATACTACAAAAGAGGCGACTCGTGGGGACATCGCAACACTACTACTCCCTGGTCCTAACAAACACAAGTATAGAAGTACATGATAACAACGTAGTCCTCTCCGTCGTCGCTGTCGAAAAATATCTCCTTAGGGTCCTCCTCGTCTCCGGCGAGATTGTCGTCCTTCTGATCACTCTGGTGGCTCATTTCCATGCCATCCGATGGAATATCATCATCAGGAAGGAGGTCCTCATTCTCCTTGCGGAGGTCAGTGATCTCCTCTTCCAACTCCTCAATCGTCTTGTCTCTCGTGGCCAAATCCTCCCTCGCGGTCTTCAGTCGACCATGAAGGATGGCATTGGCCTTCTGAAGCGCCTAATCTGAGGCGAGTACGGGCCAGCCTGGTGGTCCGTAGATGCCCCTCCATGTTGCGGGTCCTGGTGGCCTGAAAGTCAAACTGCACGTGCAGGGTCCCAAGGTTGTGCTGAGTCCGGTGCAGGAAATACTCTGCATCGTCCATGTGAGTACCCATGCTCCTTGGAGGGTGTGAGTAATGATTCGACAGTCCATCCTCATCGCGCCTCTCGTAAAGCTCGAAACGGGTGTCAACAAAGTGAGATCCGCAAAGGTAGGCTAGGTGCACAATCGCCTGCTGAAGAACTCGGACAGCACCATCGTTCCACGAGTGGTCAATCGCGTGGAAGACGTAGACAAGCTCGGTAGGCATCGTCAGCAGTGGGCGGGGAGTACACTGCACCAACCATGAAAGCTCGCTGCTAGCGTCGTTGACCTGTCATCCCCTCAACTCTGATAGGGGACGCTCGAGGATACGGGTCATCTCTACCAGCTCGGTCTCGAAGCGAAAGGTGAAGCTGGGAGTAAGACCCAACTACTGTGACCGGGTGAAGACGATGTCCATCTACACAAGTTTTAAGTATAGATTAAATTAGTGAACAGTGTACAAAGTTTTAAGATATGCAAAATGTAAATTAATTTAAGTAGAATTTTGAAACTCGGAGGGGGTAGGGTATAAGAGATAGTTTTAGAACTTAGTAATATCCGAAACTTGCTCTTAGAAATTAGCTGTCGGAGTACTAGCGAACGTCCAAGCTAACTAAGGCCTCCTAAGGGTTAGTATGGATCTGATACGAATTATGTGGGGACCTCGGACTAGCGGCCCGAGACCTCCAATATGGATACACTCACGATCCCGGATCAAACAGTTGTGAGCAACGAATTTAGAGCTGGTACATCAGAGTACAACATCCATTACACGAATAAACAAAGTCTTACACAAATAGGTCACTTGACCAAGTCTGAGACAACCACCATGCAGGGTAGACAACACAAACACACACACACTTATTGGCGGAAGCATAGAATAACATAGTGGAACTGATAAGGGGTGGTCCAATCTTCTGGATGAACACTCTGGTAACTTGATAGATAACTCGTGTCTCATTGAAAACTCTCTGGCTGATCCCTAATGCCAATGCAACAGTTTGTAACCCAATGGATGTTCTCAACTCCACACGCTTGCACAATATAGCCACTAACTATGAGGTGTTCCTGTATCGTCTAATTCCCAATGGAACAACAGATAACACGCAATTTTGAAGGGAAAACAATACTTTAAGATGAATGCTTACACGGAGCAGTTCTATCTAAAAGTCTAGGTTTTATGTTTACCGTCGTCTAACTTCTAATTTTGTGGCTCCTAGGTATACATGAGGGAGGGGGATGCCTCCCACGAAATTAGCCTATCCGTACTCGTTTGAACTCAACTAACTCGGATACAAACTGAGCCAACATGTGTGCAACCAATTGGACTCTATTTGGAAACTGACAGAAAATGACTCGTGCATTGTTTTGGTCACCACGCCTTTTACGAGTTAAATAGGTACATGGGGACGGATCCATTGGAAAGCTCTTCAAATTTCCTCTTTGGATTGTTCTTATTTGCTTTATTTGGAGTCCGTATGAAGATTCCATGATTATTTCAAATTCGGGACTTCTGCCAGTCCGAACTGAAACATCATTTCCTTGATGCTGTTTTCCACGACAACAACTTTGTTTCACATGCCTCCCTCTTGTGCTCATGTCTCCCTCTCCTCCCTCAAGAACTTGTGGTGTAAAATCTTCATTGTTTTCCACTTGTTTCCTCTTGTTTTCCAGCAGGTACTTGTTGTTTTCCAGCATGCCTTGAGGTTCTCCCCCACCTAGGGATGGCACCCGCAGGGTATGGGTGCGGGTGGAGCCACCCCGTACCCTTGCCCGTCCCCCTCGAGTTTACCCGTCACCCGTGTCCATACCCGTCAATGGGTACAACTTTTTTTTCCATACCCGTAACCCGACAGGGTAAAGGGTTACCCGCGGACAAAAATGCCCATATTAGTAACATAACATATTGAGCCAAAATATGGCCATAAACAACAACATACAACCATACGTTATTTATAAATAGCACCATACTTATAAATAACAACATATTATAAACAAATCCACCTTCTCATAAGTAGCACCACTTGCGCATAAGAAATAACTCATCATGAATGAGAAACAACATCACATAATTATAAACAACAACAAATATGAAAATTAGGTTAGGTTTAATTTTACAATATGGCCCACTTGACAGAATTTATACGGGCAGAAAGGTACGCGGGTATGGGTAGTACAATCCCATGCCCGTACCCTTTCTTCCCGATGGGCATGGGATTTTCCTATTTATATATCCATGGGTATTTTTTAGTCCCAAACACTTACCCTAATAGGGTTTTTACCCGCAGGGTATCAGGGTACAAGGTACCCATTGCCATCCATACCCCCACCAACGTTTGTGTTATCAATAACCCTGCTCATACATAAATGCATAGACTAGGTAGTATAACATTCTCATAAACACAGACATCACATTCAATTAAGAAGGAATTCACCTTATAAAAACCATCAAATAAATTTAATATTTCCTTCCATCTCAAGCATGCACAATCATCATATACCCCTATTATATCCTCATCATTCTCCCTTTCTTGAAGCAAGACGTCCTCGGCTTGTGGTAAGCTAAACATGGAAGAAACAAAAAGAACAACATGTATGCACAATACATGTATCCATAACAGGGTGCATCATTTTTGTGGGCATGATAAATATTCTCACATGCCATAAAGCAACTAAAATTGCAAGTAGTGAACACACAATTGTCATATGAAAACAATTAATAGCTCAGCAAATAGCAATCACAATTGCAGGTACAAGTGAAGTTCATAAAATCATGATCTAAGTTGCAACTCAATTTGCAAATATAAGTGAAGTACAAATCAGTAGCATATGTATTTATCAAGTTCTTTGACCAATCAAACATATGTGTAGGATCATGCTCATATTTAGGTAACACAATGTTTAATTCAGCAATTCTATCACAAAAATACATATGTGATCCATCATAAAAATTTCATTCATGCTATAGTGACCAAATAAATTAAAAGTTAAACAAGGAGCATAGGTGCTAGAATTGACATATGAAATTTCAGAAATCCTATTCATAGCACATTGCATAGTAATTGGTTCATGTAACATGATGGAATACACAATATTAGTAGGTGGTATTTTGGCAAGCACTTCTTTATGTGTAATCAATACCACATGCTCAAAATTCAAAATTTTCAAATTATCACTAAATATGCTTGTGAACTCACAAGAATCAGCTAGCAAATTAGTAGATTCACAAAATTTAGCACTTGCAAGCTGCAGCTCCAAATCAGCACCAATATCAATGGCATGCTCCTCAGATATAGTAGGTACCGATTCATCATTCTCAAGTGGTGATGCAGGTTGTACTTGAGGCGGATCCCTTTCTTCAAAAGCAACCTCCATATCACATGAAACAACACTAGGAACAATGGCATGCTCTTCCAATGTATGTGGTGGTGGTGAAGATTGTACTATAGGCTCCCTTTCTTCAAAAGCAATCTGCACATCACAAGAAACAACACTAGGAGTAGACATGATTATATTAGTATAAACAACCTCACACGTCTCCTTAATTTATATTCCCACATTTTCTACAACTCACAATCTCTCATCCTTTATGTTTACATGCTCACATGATTTAATTATTGGAAGTATAGGAGAACATAGGTTTTGATTCCCAACCTTTTGTAATGTTTTAAGTGATGCATTTATTATCCAATTTATCTTATTATTCCAAAAGAATTGTACATCCGAATATTTTCTAGAAAAAGCAACCTTAAATCTATTGCACCATATTCTACTCAACAGAAGGTGACAACAATTAAGTGCTCTAGGAATCACATTACAATAAATTTCCTACGTATGACCGTGAATGGTTAATGGAACATATGTAACTTGGGTAATTGGAAGTGCACCATGATTAGTAGCTAAATTATATGTCCTATCAGTTTGCCATGTTCTCAAGTGCAATTTCTCAACAACCTCAATACTCACAAAGTTCCGCCAAGCACTCTTATCAACGGTTATAGAAGCATTGGTACCTTTAATGTGTGCTATGAAGTGGAACAAAGCAGATGAAGGTATCACATTGGAATCTTCTTCCCATAATGTGGCACTGCAAAAAGAACATAACTCTAATGGCTTTTCCCCGGAAGGAGAAACCATTGTTAGTGCATAAAAAGATATTGCAGTATGTATATGGTGGAACTCTCGCAGCTCACTCAAAAAACAGCAAAGAAAGGTGTATCTTACCATTCCAAAGTAAATAGAGAATACTCACCAACCAACTAGTAGCAACTAAATGTACCAATGTGAGAAGAGAATACCCAGTAATTTCAGCTATCACAAGACAAAAACAAGGTATATGGTGGGGTTGGTTGGGATACCTAACAACACCAAAAATACTACTCCTATTTGTTGCTCAATGTGATAAAAAAACTCACCAAGGAAACACACACGTGGAGAATAATGGGGCAAGAAATTATATGTATGGAATTATTGCAATGCACTAGAAAGACACTAGCCAGTAGCTTAATGAAAACAGGCACAAGATTGTTCAAACTAGTAGTGTCACACTCACCAAGTATATGTCTCAAGCTCCAAACATCAATATATGTATGAATGCTTCGGACTCTTTTTTTTTCTCTCTTTTATATTTTTTCTCCCTTTTCTGCAATGGCCAATACAGAAAACATGAGCAAACTATGCAGAAAACAGAAGTTATGACACAAAGAACAAGACCAATGAGCATCCTATGAGCATAATGTTAGCTAGTATTTTCTGGGTAGGCTCCTAAATACTTGTTGTAGAAAGGCTGTGGCTAAGTCTCACAAAGATCAAAATGGAAAACCTAAGAAAATTGCAAAAGAAACTAGACACAAAACTATTTTAGCCGAATCTGAAAAAACTTGATGTTCCGAATGAATTTGGGAATTTTGAGCGTCCGAAATGGCTGTAAACATACGAAGTGAGTTTCGGTTGGATGCACCTATTACTCCTTATCGGTTTGAGTGGTCGTGCATCGAAAATGGAGTTCGTATGCAAAAGTTATGGGCAGTCAAAGTTGGTTGACCAATATTGCCAAAATCTACGAAAATTGCACTAGAACACGTTATGTTTCACGGCAGAAAAACGGGCAGTATCTATGCCGGCGCGGCAGAAAAAACACTGATTTTTGTGCCCGACAGAAGTGGCGCGCGTGTGTATGTTGTGTGTAGAAAAAACGGCGTTGAAGAGAAACGCTTAAAAGCGGTACCGCGGCAGGAAACGAATCCGAATAGAACTTGGTTGTGGGCGCACAGGAGAAAACGATAAAAATCCGTGCCGTGGCAGAAGACAATGTGGAATCCGAGTAGGACTTGAACACGGCAGGGGATTGGGGCTTTTTGATGCCTTCTCCGGTAGGAATCTGATGCAAACAAGGAGCACACAACCACTGCAACAATTTGGAGATTTTTGTGCCACGATAGAGTACTAGCAAATCCGGATTGGAAGCAAAAAAACAATTCGTCCTGGGTAACAAATAGAACCAGCAATCACTGGTAGAAAAATTAAGAGATCAATCACACCACGTGGCAAAACTTGTACTTCTCAGATTGGAACTAAAAGCTTCGAGTAGGAACAAAATCAACTCGCAACTACGAGCTGTAGGTATTGTTTTCCCGAGAGAAAGTAGATCCAAACACAATATTTTTATGGGATTTTTGGTATAGGCTCAAAGAAAAGATGAACTCGACTAGAAGGAAACCCTAGACCTAATTTAGACAAAGACACAAAAATAAAAACGGAGACACAAAATCAACAAACAATAACAACTAGAAAGCAGCAATTTGGTGTTGATCTAGGGCTAAGGCGAAATCTACTAACACTTTTTTGTGGCTTTTTCTCGATAGGTAGAAAACAACTAAAACTACGGGATAGAATTTGCTGACCGAGTAAACATGGAAGTTTGATACCAAGATGATAAGGGGTGGCCTAATCTTCTTGATGAACACTCTGGTAACTTGATAGATAACTCGTGTCTCACTGAAAACTCTCCGGCTAATCCCTGATGCCAATGCAATAGTTTGCAATCCGAGAAAATTGTAACGCCTTCACACCACAGGCTGCTGACTGGGAGACGTGCCTAGTTCACCGGATTGTCGAAATACTCCTCCTCATAGATGTCCTCCTGAGGCTACTCCTTGAAGTCTGGCCAAGTAAATAGCCAGGGACGAAACCAATTTGAGTACATTGGATTGTACTCGCAAGACACCCTAAATAAAAGTTTAAGAATGCAAGTATGATTGAGTAGTTGTATTAGGAAGGATGTAGATAGGGTTTATCTAGCCATGATGGATGGAAGACCCATCATGGTTTCTCAAGTTTTAGACTTTTGTTGAAGGAGATACTTCAAAACATAGTTTAGTTTCTCTTGTAGATATCGCATATCCAAAAGATTTTATCAAAGCGTTCTAAGAAAGAAAAGTTTTTCTTTGCAAAACTTCTTAGAAGAAAACATGATGACATACATAGATCTTTACCACATGATGAATTTGTTATCCAAGAGAAGCATGACGAAGTGAGACTTGGACCAATAACAAGATCAAGTGACAAGTTAATTGAACAACAGGTGAACTCACTCCTTATTGAATATGATGTTTGTGCTTATGAGAATTTTATACTACCTAAGTCTATGCATTTATGTATGATCAGGGTTATTGATAACACAAAAATGGAGTTAGAAAACAACATGGAGGAGCTGGAAAACAACATGGAGAAGCTGGAAAACAAGATAGAGATGCTGGAAAACAAGAGGGAACATGAAAAAAAATTGTTTCCCTGCTGGAAAACAAACATACAAGTGTGGAAAACAAGACTACAAATGTGGAAAACAAGACTACAAGAATGGCAAACAAGTCCAGGCATGTTTTCCACTAGTAAGCAAGTAAGGAGAAGTGAGGAGGGCGCTCCATTGAAAATCAATGCGCCAAGATACAAGTCCTACTCCTAGTAGGCAAGGGCATGCGTGTCCTAGTTGGCCAAACCCATGTATGGGTCGGTTTGTATCCATATCAGAGTTCAATTGAGTCTAGTCCGAGTCAGGTTAGGAGGTATTTGCGCAATACTCCTTGTGGTCGCACCCCCTTCCTATGAAATAGCTACCATCTGCGTGTGGATTAGATTAGACCAAGTTTAAACCAAAAACCCTAGCCTCTAGATTGTATTGCTTGAAGGATTCATTTTGAAGTATACCACTATAAATATCCAAAGTGCTATCTGGTTGTTCCACTGGGAATAAGGGGATACAAGACGACCTTGTAGTCTTTGATTACGTTGTGCAAGTGTGTGTAGTTGAGAATATCCAAAGGGATTGATTCTTGTTGCATTGGCAGCAGGGATTATCGAAGGAGAGTTGTTAGTGAAACGCTAGTTATCAAACCACCATCCACCAATTTCGAGAGAGCTCATTGAGAACATCGGTCCACCCCTTATCATCTTGGTACCAGATTCTCATGTTTCCTCGGTGAGCTAATTCCTTCCCACATTTTAGTTTTTTATTACCTATCCAGAAAAATCCATACAAAAATATTAGGTTTAGATTTTGCCAGAGACTAGATAAACACCAAATTACTTCTACTAGTTGTTGTTTTCTGTTGATTTGCGTACATGTTTTTCTTTTTCATCTAGTAGGATTCTTCTTGTTCATCTGTGTTTCCTTTATATACCAAAAATCTCACCAAAAATAGTTGCTACGGTGTGCTTTTTTTCTCGGGAAACATTACCTATAGCTTGCCCTTGCAAGTTGATTTTGTTCTCGGGTTGTGGTTTCTTTCGTGGAGAAGTTCTTGGTAGTCTCGAATTCATCAAGCGCTTCCTCGAAAATTTCCATCAAGCTTAGTTGTCGAGTTCCTAGCTCAAATCGATATTCAAATCCGTTTTCTCCCCGGCAACGCTTCACGCGTTTCCCTGCCGCCAGCGTGCCTAGTTGCTATTGTATTGCCTTCCCGACACGATTTCCTGCTGTTTCCGCTACCGCACGCGTGCGTTTCTAGTTCTACTCAGATTCCAACTCTGCCCGACACCATTTTCCCTCAAATTGGCTGCCGCACCCACAACACCACCACATGCCCACGCTTTAGCCCCTGCCTGGCACACTTTTCTGCTGGTTTTCTCTCTCGTATGGAACATAAGAGGCCAGTTTTCGGCCGTGAATTTTCCTTGTTGTTTTCACTAGTTTCTTTTTGTTTTCTCTATATTTTCTCTATAGAATTTCTTTTCTGGTCTTTGTTAAGCCTAGCTACAGCCTATCTACAGCATATTTCTAGGAACCTACCCAAATACTAGCTGTTTTGTGCTCTAATAAGCTGCTCAATTTGATCAACTGTGTCCATATTTCTGTTTTCATTTACTTATTTCTCCTAATTGTTTCAAAGTCCATTGAAAAAGTATAAAAAATAGAAAAGAGAAAAAAGTATAAAGATGAATAGAAAGGAACAAATATCAAAAGAGGCTGAGCTATTATTGTTTTCACTAGTGGAGCTTGATACACATCATCTCGGTTGATTTTGAGGACATTACTTGAGCAATCTTGTGCCTCTTTTCTTGAGCTTTTGCTAGTGTCTTTCTAGTGCTTTCAATATCTCTACCATATAATTGCTAAGCCACATTTGCCTCCAGAGTGAGTGCGTTCCTTTAGTGATTTTTTAATCACATTATAGAATCAATATGAGTTGCTATTTTAGTGTTGTTAGGATTCCCAATCATGCAAATACTGTCACACCCCAGATTTTGGACCACATGTAATTTAGTGAAGAGAAGCCATTTTTGTGGGCCAATTTTTTTTTAAATGCACTGGTATAATCCAACATTATGTATGAGACCTTGAGTATCTATGCAATGCAAGAAAGCTTTTGTTTAAAAACAAATATCACTTTTTCCTGATGATTCTTATTGTTTCTGTGATGTTTTCCATATGATGATTTGGATAATTTTATCCCAAGGGTTGAATCAATGTTGATTTCAACCTAACAATATTATTTGTCCTTGTTTGAATCAAGAAAACAAAATGGCTAAAGAATATTTGGATGTTTTCCTTTGTGTTTTCTATTTAAACTTGTTTCTGAAAAACTAGCCAAGTAGCAATATTTAGCACTTGTTTTCAATATGTTTGAGGACCACATTTTATGTTTTCTTCGCATGAAAGTGTTGTATGATATATGGCCTACAAATGTGTAAGACTGGTTTGGATTTTGAAATAAGAAAACAGTCAAATGCATGATGGTTTTTGTGGAAGGAAATTAAAACAGAAAAAGGGATTTTTAGAAAATAGAGAAAAACAAAAAGTAGCCATTTTCCCACCATGTTTTCAGAGCCTTCCGAAATTCCAAATTTCTTTTCAATTGATGTTCATGAAAGTACAAATCATTTTTAACAACCTCATGCTTTTAAAACAAATTTTGGAAAACATTTGAGCCTTGAAAATAGAAGAGACATTTTGTTGATTCTGTCTGTTTCAGCACTTAGCCAAAAATGACCAAGTCATTTTCTGAATTTTCTGAAAACTCTGAATCTGTTTGTTTGACATTAGTTTGAATGCTTATAACTTTTGATTGAATTCAGACCATGCCACTTTGTCCTTCTAGAAGCCCTAGGTTTCTACTCCGTTTACGAAGCCTTGAATTCGTTTGAAGTCAACCAGATAGAGGGCACGACATGGAAACAGAGGGGCAGAGAGAGGAGACAGGCATGGGCGGACTGTCAAAGCGTGCCACTGTGCGCGGCACTATCGCCATGACCGGCATTCCCCTCACCTCTCCTCGATGCACGATGCAGGAGGACACCACTCCACGCCTCCTAGTCATCGCCAAGGGCCAGACGCACGACGTGGGCGCTCGGGAGCGCGTCCCCGAGCTCACCGCGGCCAAGCCGTGGGCTCCACACCCGCACGACCACGGCGTCGTGGCTATAAACCAACGGGCATGCCCTCATTGCGCCAGCCCACTCCCCACACTCTTATCCACCTCCCCATCCCTCTCATCGAGCACCGCGAGCTCACAGCGAGCCCCGCGGAGCTATTTTTGCCGCCGGCAACCACGGAGAGGAGAGACAGGTGGAACACGCCCCGGGCATCTCCGCCCCTGTTTTCCACCTCTTCCATGTTCGCCACTCGCCGTAGATGTATCCTGACCAGCCCCCGTGAACTCTCGTTTGCAGGAAAACCCTCGACGTCGCCGGAGCCGCCACGGCCGCACCATTGCGCGCCATCGTTTGGAGCCGCTCGGGAAGCCCATGACCGCGCCCCTGCACCGCCTCGAGCTAACGCAATGTCCACGACACCTAGCTACTGCCCGGCGAGCCCCCTAGGTGAGGATCGCGAGCACTCGCTGCCGGCCCCATTCTCCGTCGTGTTTTCGAGAGAGAGAGAGGACGGAGGTGACCGCGAGCCGTTGATCTCGCGATCAACGACCACGTTTAAATCCCGAAACGGTACGCGCTTCACGCGTGCAGCGCATGCGGGCTGGTCCACATCTGGCTTAGCGGGCTGTGCACAGAGAGAAGAACCTGCCCGCGAGTAGATTTTATTCCAATTAAAATTTGCAGAGAAACATATGGTCTACTTTAGGCTAGGGAAAAATAGAAATGTTAGGAAATAAAATCCACCGAAATTCCTAGCAGTAGGTATACATTTTCTTGAACAGATTCCACTTGTAGATCTTTATTTGGAGCAATGGTTTTGCTTTAGTAATTAATTTTACACACACTGTCTCTTAGAGTAATTTGTGCATAACATTTAGAATATGTGGCCATTTTGGTCAAACCAAATTGTTTTGAGTAGCTATTGAGTAGATATATTAGTAGAACTTGACCTCACATGAAGGGGGGTTACCATTTCGAAATGCCATCCATTTTGGTATTTGTCCTGTAGCCTTTTCTAGGATTTTTAGAGGGAGTTTAATATTGATTTTTTATGTGAATCCAATTGGATGAGTTTGTGTATGCTTAGATCTAAGTAATCCTTGCTTTGTGTAATTTTAGAGCTCTAGATTATTTATGGCATGCATATCTAGATTTAGTACTTTTCTATTAGAAATAATCTTGTGTATTTAGTTTAGAATAATTGTTTGCTAGTTGAAATATTGTTTTCTAGCATGCTTAGATGTTTCTCTCTCTGTTAGAATGTTGATTTCTTGCAGTACTAGTATGTTAGAAAGTTTGTGCATGTTTGGAAAACAATAGAAATAGGACTAATCTAGTGTTGTTTTCTAGTCTTTATTTTGATAGAATTTGTGGGCAATGTATTGATAGTTTCTTACCTAGATTTTTAATGTTGTTTTGTTGGGTCTAGTACCATTTTGGTACTGGTTTTGAGATGTTTTCACCTATGTTAGTTTGCACTTAAGTTCATAGAGAAGCATGCATAGCATTGTGTGTTTATTATTCATAGTGTTGTTATTCACTAGTATGTGTAAGTTGTATTTTTGTTTGTGCAAAAATTGTTTTCCACAAGTATAACCAGAGGATTTTTGACCTCTTAAATGTCTTGGAAAACTAGTGGCACACCCACTGGTTCCATTTCATTTTGGTGAGAAATAATATTTCTCTACCATAGTAGTGTTAGTGATATTATTATTATTTTTGTGTGTGCTTGTGAAGTGTTATTTTTGCCAACTTGAGTGATGTTTTGTTTTATTAATTACTTGCTGTATGTATGCCTTAGATTGGTTCTGATTGTGTGTCCTTTATTTTATTTCGTGACGATAGAAAGCGAGGAAGAGGTAGTTAGTGCCAGATGTTATTATTACCATTCCTGTTGTTACCAAGAGCAAGACCCAAGCCAGTACCAAGGCAAGCCATCCTAAATATTTCTGTTATACTACTTATAAGTATCTATCATGCATGTTTTACTTCTGAAGTTTTACAAAAATTTGATTACCAAAACTATTTTTTGTGTGGCTATCATTACTATTAATATTATATATAGCTATCACATTGCCAATAGTCAAACTTGGTGTTACCAAGCCTTTAGCCACCATATGGTATATAAATACCACCAAAGATAATAATCTTGAGTCCCTAAGTGGACATTTTAAAAAATGCGCTTTTGCAAACAAATGCTTTATAGAAAGTGCACGGTGGAAAGGTGTGACCTTATTCACCGGAGGAGGCAAGGAGGATTGTTTTTGAAATGGTGTACAAAAGACACATAACCTAGTCTTCGCTAGACAACGAAGACGTACTTCCACTCTACCTCAATATGGGTACGAGGCCTACCTAAAAACTTGTTCTTTTTTGTGTGTGTTCTATCCCAAGATGTTATAGAGAGGATGATTCTCTGAACCGAAGTGTCGCCAAGAGGGAGATATGGGACATACACAGCGTGGGATTAATTTTCCCTCTGGATGCGGCAGTTGGGTCTCCTGCCGTGGCAGTGTGCGACATGGTGCCGGGGAGAATAAACCCAGTTGAAGGGATAGGCATATACTAGCTTGACCATAGTGGATAGTTAGGATCATTTATCTGGTGCTCGCATACCGCTGTGTCGGTCCATGGGTGGTTCATGGCAGATGATTTGATCTTGTGGATTGGGTACACCTCTGCAGACTAAAACTATTCTGAATAGCCGAGCCCTCGGATATGGGCAGTTGAATGGCCATGTAGCTATCATTGTGTAAGTTTTCAAAACGGATGTTTATGAAAAAGGATTTGTACCGTGGTGGTACTGATGCAGACAAGCTGGAGTTGTTTACAAGAAGTTTTGCAACGAGAAACTTTATTTTATAAAACAAGTTTATAAAACCTCTTGTACATGCGATATCTACCAGAGAAAGAAAACTATATTATTTTGTTTTGAAGGATCTTCTTCAACAAAGATATAGAAATGTTAAAGCAACCATGACGTATCTTACATCCACCATGGGTCGTGAACCTTATGTATAGCCTACCTATTCCACCATATAAGCATACCTGCATTGTGTAAGTTTATAAAGGATGTCTTGGAGAGTACATTCAAATGTACTCATATTGGTTTTGTCCCTGGCTATTTACTTGGTCAGACTTTGAGGAACTGCCACAAGAGGAGGATTACGAGGAGGAGTACTTCACTGACGACTACTCGAATTAGGCCCGGCTCCCAGTCAGCAGCCTATAGGTGATGGCGTGACACGGGCTCTCTACGTTGTGTGTTTTGCTAAGTTTCCGCCGCATGTGAGACATTTGCCTGCCCTGCGTGGCAGTTGTTAAGACTTGGTCATGTGACCATGTGTTGTAAGACTCTATTATTCGTGTAATGGATAATGTTATCTGTGTACCAACTTCGTATGTTGTTCACGACTGAATTCCTGGGATCGTGAATGGATGCATATGAGGGGTTCTGGACCATCTGGTTTGGGGCCTCTACAAATACCTTGTTTTGTCTTGTGATACTTGATATCCTGGTTATTCTCTTCTCGCACTTGGTACACTTTTCATTGATACTTGTTGGTAAGTAAATCCTATTCACTTTGAAACAGGGAGATACACTATTATTTGCTGGTTTTGAGTCAGCTGTGAGAGAACACCACAACCGATTGTTATTTTGTTTTCACTAACACTTTAATCAATGGAGTCTACTGCTCGAGGAGGTGCCTATCAAGGAAGTTGTTGATGATGTTCTCACATGGGGAGAATTCACCAAATTTTGAGATGTGGTTGCTTAAATAATTCAGCAAAAAATTGAGGAATATGATGAGGATTTGATAAGAGATTTGCAAGATGTGGACAAGCAGCTGGAAAAGGCTGCTACTCAAGAATCTCTTGATATTTTGCAAGAGGCCATGGACAACATGACTAGGAAAATTGCAAATTTGGCCACATTGGTCCAACAAAGAGCTCCCAATGCTAATAGAGTTGCTGATTTGGATGCCAATTTACAAGGAGGCCGTGCAGGATTTGCTGCTAGAAGATTGGACACGGGAGGAAACAATAGGGAAGATGATGGTTTTGGAAAGCCAAAATTTTCTATCCCTGCTCTCACATGTTATTCTTAGGACGTTGGGGAATATTTGATGTGGAAATTGTAGATTGAGAAGTTGTGGAGATTGCATGATTACACCGAGGACAGGAAGATCAAGCTCGCATATTATCAATTTGATGGCTATGCTCTCTTGTGGTGGGATGGCATCACACAATTGAGAGAAAGGAATGGTGATCCAGAAATTGTCAATTGGAGGGATAAGAAGCAACTCTTGAGGGATAGATTTGTTCCTAAAAATTATGTTAGAACTCACTATGAAAAATTGCAGCAATTGAAGCAAGGTACAAAATCTGTGGATCAATATTACAAGGAGATGGAGTTGATACTACAAAGGGCTCGGGTTAGAGAGGAACCAGAAAAAACAATGCAAATATTTCTTTCAGGTTTGCAATTCAAGATTAGAAGCATTGTGAGGCATGTGCCATATAGTTATATGATAGATTTATTGTATCAAGCAAGAGAGGCAAAAAAGAGGCTGGCCGAGGAGGTTCAAATGACTACAAGAAGGAGTTTTCCATCAAGAACTTCTGTTTTCTCACCACCTACTCCTCAAGCTTCACAATTTCGAGATAGTACTTCATCCAAACCCGAGACAAGCAATGCCAATTTGAAGAAAACAATACAGCCAACAGTTAGTGCAAGTGGTTCTACTACATCTACATCAATAAATAGAGATATGACATACCATACTTGTGGAGGAAAATGGCACTTTAAGAGAGAATATCCTAACAAGAAAAGTATGGTTATCAATGCTGATGATGAGTATGAGATAGGATATGATGTTGATACTAATGAGAAGGATGATTATGATCACGGAGATGGTCATGTTGATGCATATGCTACAAATTATCCAACTATTGTTTGCACACAAAAGGCTTTGAGTGTTATTCTAAGTGAAGAAAGTGAGAGATGCAATTTGTTCCAAACCAAGGCTATTGTAGGTCCTCAAATGGCTTGCAAAGTGATCATTGATGGAGGGAGTTCTAGAAATTTAGCAAGCAAGTATTTATGTGCAAAGCTCAAGTTAAGATATATTCCACACCCACACCATTATTATATTCAGTGGTTGAGTGACAAAGAAGAGATTAAGGTGTTCCATACGGTGAGAGCGGAATTTCAGATTGGACCATACAAAGACACAATTAAGTGTGATGTGGTTCCCATGTCAGTTTGTGCATGTTATTGGGAAGACCTTGGCAATTCGATAGGAAGGCTATACACAACGGAAGAGCAAACACATATCAATTGAATTGGCATAACAATGATATTATTTTGAGGCCTATGACACCACAACAAATTGTAAATGATTCTCGTAAAAAAATAGAAGTGAATCAAGAAAAGGAGAGTGAAAGAGAGGACAAGGGTGAATACAAAAATTTTGTGGGCGAAAACAAACCTAGGCCGAGTGGTAAAAGTAAGGGAGTGAGCCTTTTAAAAATGTTAGCCACCAAAGATTACTTGAGAGAGTTTAGTGAGGATCCTAGTTTAGTACCTATAGTCTTTCTCCTTGTGATGTTCCTGTTATTTTAGTCCCTAAGAAAGATGGTACATGGCGCTTGTGTGTAGATTGTAGGGCAACTAACAACATCACTATCTGTTATCGTCATCCTATACCACGTATGGAAGACATGTTAGATGAACTAAGTGGTGCTGCTGTTTTCTCTAAAATTGATTTGCGTAGTGGTTATCCCCTAATTAGGATGAAAGAAGGGGATGAGTGGAAAACAGCCTTTAAAACAAAATTTGGTTTATATGAATGGTTAGTGATGCCTTTTGATTTAACTAATGCACCTAGTACTTTTATGAGATTAATGAACCATGTTTTAAGAGATTTTATTGGCAAGTTTGTGGTAGTTTATTTTGATGATATTCTCATATATAGCCACAATGAACATGAACACATTGATCATATTAGACAAGCCCTGCATGTGCTAACAGAAAATAAATTGTTTGGTAATTTAGAGAAGTGCACTTTTTGCAAGGAAAAGGTCATATTTCTGGGATATGTTGTATCTAAACATGGAATAGAAGTAGATGAATCTAAAATTAAAACAACTAAAAATTGGCCAATTCCCATGAATGTGAGTCAAGTAAGAAGTTTTAATGGACTTGCCGGTTTTATAGAAGATTTGTGAAAGATTTTAGTACTATTGCTGCCCCTTTGAATGATTTGACTAAGAAAGGTGTTAATTTCCAGTGGGGGTTGCGCAAGATATTGCTTTTGATACTTTGAAGAATAAGCTCATTTTGGCCCCATTATTAATGCTTCCTAATTTTCATAAACAAATTGAAATTGAATGTGATGCTATTGCATAAGTTGGTAGAATTTATTGGATAGAATTTGAAATTCAATCCAATGTTAATAAGAGACATGCTAAGTGGGTAGAATTTATTGGATGTTTCCCATACATTATTAAACATAAGAAAGGACTGGATAATGTGGTTGCTGATGCTTTGTCTAGAAAAAACATGTTACTCACCAAATTAGATGCCCAAGTTTCGGGTTTGGAGAGTTAAAACCCCTATATGCTGAAGATAATGAGTTTTCTATGCCATATGCTAAATGTTCTAATGTGAAGGATTGGGATAAATATCATATACATGGTGGATTTCTGTTTAGAACTAGCAAATTATGTATTCCCAAGTGTTCTTTGCGTTTGATGTTATTGCAGGAATCTCATAGTGGTGGATTGATGGGACACTTTGGACGTGAGAAAACATTACTTATGTTGGCTGATAATTTTTACTGGGCACATATGAGACGTGATGTTTATAGGTTTTGCAACGTTGCATCACTTGCAACAAAGCTAAATCTAAATTGAAGCCCCACAGTTTGTATACGCCTCTTCTTGCACCTACTACACCATGGGAAGATATTAGTATGAATTTTGTGCTAGGATTGCCAAGGAATAAAAGAGAAAATGATTCTATATTTGTGGTAGTGGATAGATTTTCAAAGATGTCACACTTTATTGCATGCCACAAAAGCAATGATGCGTTGCATATTGCTAATATGTTTTTCAGGGACATAGGGAGACTACATGGAGTACCAAGGACTATTGTTTATGATCGTGATGTCAAGTTCATGAGCTATTTTTGGAAGACACTATCGGAGAAGCTAGGAACAAAGATGTTGTTTTCAACTACATGTCACACCAAAACTGATGGACAAACGGAGGTGGTGAATCGCACATTATCAACATTGTTGTGCACCATGATCAAGAAAAATTTGCGGGAGTGGGTGGAGTGTTTGCCACATGTTGAATTTGCATACAACATGGTTGTTCATTCAACCACGTAGCTATGCCCATTTGAGGTGGTCTATGGGTTCAAACCCATTACACCACTTGAATTATTTCCACTTCCCATAATAGAGAGAACAAATACGGCGGCATCCAAGAGAGCTGATTTTAAGAAGATACATGACAAAACAAGGGAGCCATAGAGAAGAATGGAAAGTATGTGGCTGAGAGAGTAAACAAGAAGAGGAAAGAGGTGTTGTTTCGTCCATGAGACATGATTTGGGTTCAATTTCGAAAGGACGTATTTCCAACATTCAAAAAATCCAAATTGATGCCTATTGCTCATCTATTCAAAGTAATTCGAAAATCAATGACAATGCCTACAAGATAGATCTTCCAGTTGATGAGTTTGGTGTGAGTAATTCATTCAATGTTGCTGATTTGACACCATACCATGGAGATGACCTTGATGCGTTGAGGTCGAGGCCTTTTCAGGGGGTGGGGATGACGAGGACATACCTAGCTCTTTACCACATGATGAAGTTGTTATCCAAGAGAAGCATGATGAAGTGAGACTTGGAACCATAACAAGATCAAGGGCCAAGTTAATTGAACAACAGGTGAACTCACTCCTTATTGAATATGATGTTTGTGCTTATGAGAATTTTATACTACCTAAGTTTATGCATTTATGTATGATCGGGTTATTGATAACACAAACATGGAGTTAGAAAACAACATGTAGGAGCTGGAAAACAACATGGAGAAGCTGGAAAACAAGATAGAGATGCTGGAAAACAAGAGGGAACATGAAGAAAACATTGTTGCGCTGCTGGAAAACAAACATACAAGTGTGGAAAACAAGACTACAAATGTGGAAAACAAGACTACAAGCATGGCAAACAAGTCCAGACATATTTTCTACTAGTAAGAAAGTAAGGAGAAGTGAGGAGGGCGCTCCATTGAAAATCAATGCACCAAGATACAAGTCCTACTCCTAGTAGGCAAGGACATGCGTGTCCTAGTTGGCCGAACCCATGTATGGGTTGGTTTGTATCCATATTAGAGTCCAGTTGAGTCCAGTCCGAGTCAGGATAGGAGGTGCTTACGCAACCCCCCTTGTGGACGCACCCCCTCCCTCTTAAATAGCTACCACATGCGTGTGGATTAGATTAGACCAAGTTTAAACAAAAAACCCTAGCCTCTAGATTGTATTGCTTGAAGCATTCATCTTGAAGTATACCACTGCAAATTTTACATGCTATCTTGTTGTTCCACTAGAAATAAGGCGATATAGGACCACCTCATGGTCTTTGATTATATTGCGCAAGAGTGTGTAGTTGAGAATATCCAAAGGATTGATTGTTGTTGCATTGGCAGCAGGGATTATCCAAGGAGAGTTGTCAGTGAAACACTAGTTATCAAACCACCATCCACCAATTTTGAGAGGGCTCATTGAGAAGATCGGGCCACCCCTTATCAAAACACCTGCAAGATTATCATCTCCGGTACCTCAAAGGTACAATAATCCCCTTTATGAGTACCTCCCAGATATAACACCAAAATCAAAGATCAAGTTTTGAAAGCTTTGACACAATACTAGCTATATGTCCATTCAACCATCCATATCTGAGGACTCGGCTATTCTGAATAGATTTCCTCTGTAGAGGTGTACACATTCCACAAGATCCAGTATATCTGCCATGAACAACCATGGACTATCCACAATAGTATGTGAACATCAGATAACTAGTCCTAGTTATCCACTATGTAAGTGCTAGTAAATGACTACCTCTTCAACTAGGTTTGTTCTACCCGACACCGAGTGTGTCAGCCCTATCAATCCAGTTTCCCCTGAATCACACTTCCATGACAAGAGACCCAACTGCCGCAACTGGTGGGAAATTAATCTCACACTTTGAATGTCCCCTTACTCCCTCCTGGCGACAATTCGGTTCAGGGGACTCGAACCCCTATAGCTCATTGAGGTAGACACGGACTAACACCGACAAGATTTAAGTTAGACCCTGTGCCCATATTGAGGTAATGTCGCAGTACGAATTGGTTGTCCGGCAAAGATTAGGTTATGTGTCGTTTTTAGAAAACAAACCAAATACCTTTCATCTCCACAATCCCCGCATGGACAAGATCCCATCTTTTCTCGGGGTTTTTCCAAAAGCACTTTGTTTTCCAAAAACATCACTTTTAGATATCCACTTGGTATCCACTTGGGGACTTAAAGTTTATTTACATTACATGATGATATAATATGGTGGATAATGGGCTTGGTAACACCAAGATTATAGAGTGGCTATAGCATACTAGATATAGAATAGAGATAGAAATAGCTTCCACTTCAAAAATAGTTTTTGATAGAAGTTTTTGTAAAATTTTAGAATTAAAACATGCGTGATAGATAATGATAAGTAAACAACAAGAAAGCATTTAGAGTGGCTTGCCTTGGCACTGGTCTTGTCCTTGCTCTTGAAATAAACAAGAGTTGCAATAAACTTCTTTGGGAACAATTCCTTCTCTGTTATCTAACGTCGTAAAATAAAAGGCAAGCACTTGCTACTAAAGTAAACATACAACAAGCAATTCACTAAATAACTACACTCCAAAATATTACTAGGGTACACACCATCAAGAAAAACATGCATTGTCAAACATTGGAACTAACACTAGAAATGAGACTATTGATCCTCAACCAAATTGTCATGAGTTTAGTGGGTGTGCCACTCTTATATCATGAAAATATAAGGTTAGATGACCCTCTGGTCACTCATGAGGATGAATACTAACGCAAGAAAACAACTCATGAATACTTAAATAGGCATAGGGAATAGATATCAAACAATACTGCAAATATTGAGTAAGACATGCTTTTCTAACTTTGGGGAATTAATCTAACCAGAGGAAACAAGACATAATAACAGAGACATAACTTTACCATTCATGCCATTGCATCACTCAATGCATACAAATTACAAGAATCAAATAAAGTACTAAAAGAATAGAAATGGAAAATGACTATCTACACATGAAACACACGTAGCGATGATAATCATTTAAACAAGATTTGCTCTAACATGCTATATATATATATATATAGGGTAGGTATATACTACAACTAGTTGTAGTTTAGTGCCATACAACATTCGGCTCCTTATAGGAAGGATCCTAATGGAAAAAATGAATCGCCCACCGACCACCTTCTTCCCCGCAGGCCAGGCCGCGTGCGGTAGCACGCTGGCCGCCCGCCGATACCCTCGCCTCCATCACCCCGCCGATCACGACATATATGGCGGAGATTCCAGTGGAAAAAATTACAGAACCGAACCCAACCCAATAAAATATGACATCTGTTCCCAAACGCGGCCGCCGGCCAAGGCTCCGCCGGCCTCTGACTCTCCAGAACCGAACCCAAACTCCCAACTCTCCGCCGGTCAGGACTCAGTTCCCACCGTCGGAGGCCTCACTCCGTTCCCCCAACCGCGGTCGAAGGATATCGCAAACCGGACCCAGCTGGGATCTTCTTCCCACGCCACCGCCTAGTTGGACGAAGGATAGTGCTGGGAGTACTCTCGAGACCCGGCAAGGAGGAAGCACGGAGGGCAGTGCCACCGTCTCGTGGCGTCCCACCACCCCGGATTGATGAGGACATGACCAGGCCGGATATGACCAAGACAATTACTACTTCCTCTACATTTCATCAAGAAATAAGGGACATGATTTGATGCTGCTCAAGAAGTTCTCCCATGTCACTTTGGGTCCAAGAGAAGATAGAGTCCCCCTACTCCATGTTCTGGACGCAGATTCGGAGTACATAAATATACATGACTTCATAAGGCTATAACTTTTGAATACGGCCTCCGAATGGGGTGAATATTTTTTTGTTGGAAAGTAGGTCTCGTGAACTTTTCCATAAAAATTGGCCTCACATTAAAATTCGTTTCGAGCAAAACATACAGTCCGACCCTGTAGTTGAAAATGGGCCAGGAATCCAAAAAATGTGCTGCGTCACCTCTAATTGGGCCCAAAGGCCTTGTACGAATTATGGTTGGCTTTTTGGTGCCTTGGGACGTCCTTCCACCTCCTTGGCCGCCACCCAAGTCTCTCCTTCATATATACCCTCCATAGGTCTCAGTTTAGACTCGGATTTTGTTTAGTTAAAAAGAACTCAGCTTTATTTGTTAGTCTTCGCCATAGGCACGAGTGTCAGATAGACCTCCTGTACTATGCAATTGTATAATCCCATCTATCAATATACTTTATATTTTATCCGCAATTATGATTGCATATTTGGTTCTTGCTTGTTCTTGATTGATTGCAGGAACTAGACCTGAGTGGTTGGTTCGATTGTGCTACGACGCTGTCAAGAACCTCCCGGAGTTGGTGTAGCGATTGCTAAGGCGCAGCGTCCTCGTATGTTTATCGTCGGATCGTCAACGTCAACGCCACCCAAATCATAGTTATCATCTCATCGAAAGATCGGATACCATTGCCTCTATCAAGATGACGAGGACATGACCAGGCCGCATACGACCAAGACAATTACTACTTCCTCTACATTTCATCAAGAAATAAGGGACATGATTTGATGATGCTCAAGGATTTCTCCCACGTCACTTTGGCTCCAAGAGAAGATAGAGTCCCCCTACTCCACGTTGTGGACGCAGATTTGGACTACAGAAATATATCTGACTCCAGAAGGCTATAACTTTTGCATACGGGCTCCGAATGGGGTGAATCTTTTTTTGTTGGAAAGTAGGTCTCGTGCACTTTCCAGAAAAATTAGCCTCACCTTAAAATTTGTTTCGAGAGAAACTTTATGGCCAAAATAGTCCGACCATGTAGTTGAAAATGGACCAAGAATCTGGAAAAAGGTGTTGCGTCACCTCTAATTGGACCCAAAGGCCTTGTACAAATTAGGGTTGGCTTTTTGGTTCCTTGGGACGTCCTTCCACCTCCTTGGCCGCCACCCAAGTCTCTCCTCCATATATACCCTCGATAGGTCTTAGTTTAGACTTGGATTTTGTTTAGTTAAAAATAACTCAACTTTATTTGCTAATCTTCGCCATAGGCACGAGTGTCGGATAGACCTCTTGTACTACGCATTTGAAGAATCCCACCTATCGATATACTTCATATTTTATCCGCAATTATGATTGCATATTTGGTTCTTGCTTGTTCTCGATCGATTGCAGGAACTAGATCTGAGTGGTTGGGTCGATTCTGCTACTGCGCTGTCAAGAACCTCCTGAAGTTGGTGTAGCGATTGCTAAGGCGCAGCGTCCTCATACGTTTGTAGTCGGATCGTCAACGTCAATGCCACCCAAATCGTAGTTATCATCTCATCGAAAGATCGGACACCTTTGCCTCTATCAAGTGGTATCAGATTTTAGGTATCTCGGTGAGAACATTTATCCCTAGATTCGTTTTCTTCTTCATACATACAGTCCACAGAAAAAGCCATAAAAAATATATAGATTAGATCATATTGTCCTACAACCAGTCCAAGCCTCTCGTATTTTCTTTTCAGTGCATTGCATTGTTGTATTTTCGTCTACATCGTCGTGTCAAGTTACTGGTCTTAGCGTCTAGTCCCGTAGAGTTTCGAGTTCTTTGAATAGTTTGTCGTCGCCGCTGCCGCATCACCTTGCACGCTCGCAGATAACCATTGCTTCCCACCACCACTTTTACGCTGCGACATCATCCACCGCTGCTCACGCATCTCAATCTACCTGCACCGCTGCGTGCATCTCCATCCACTCACACCTCCTCTCGCATGTACTACCGCTTCCACTTAACATAAACAATATCCACCATCACCGCTGTTCTACAAGCTTCCATTGCACCGCCATCGCCACGTCCTTTCAGCGCGCCGGCACCACAAGCCCTCGCGCAAGCCTCCCCATCCGCCACACCACCGAGCCACCGCATACGCCGCTGCCACAGCTTAGGGTTAGGGATTTGGTACTTCTGATTCCATTTTTCTTGCAAGATTTCCATGATCTAAAAGAGTTGTAATCAGTTTGAGACACCAAATTCGCGACCTACTGTAGCAGACTCCAAAAAAAAATCCCGCAAATTTTTTTTTCGTGGTCTCGGCCGACCACAGACATAGTCTGAGGTTTGGAGAGAACGAAAAGAAAATCAGGAACTCGCCCGACCACAGACATAGTCTGAGGTTTGGAGAGAGCAAAAAAAAACAAAAAAAACCTTTATTTTTCTTCCTCTATTTAGTGCAGTTTCTTCCTGCTCTTTGCTCATACCTTTTCTCCTTTGCTTGTTGTTGCCGCGTCGTGACGTTGCTGGTGTTATAGCCTCGCGTCTCTAAAACGGTCTAGCCTAGGACCAGCACAGTACCGTCTTTGAGCATTTATTCAACTTGCATTCCTGATTTATTATTGCTAATTCTTGCTACTATATTCAAGCCTCTTAAAGCTCCACAGATTCTACATCGTGCGTTGTGACTTTCACCTGGCAATCGCTCCATCTAATCTTCAGTGAGACTTGACATTGTTCGTTGCCAGTCACCTCCTGCTGTTGGGTGAGAACTTGTAAGAGCTTTATTTTTGCTGGAAGGATTATGCGACTTGCCACCACATCCTAGTAGGAATAGGAACATCTACTGTGATTTGTTCTTGTATTCTACTAATCATGGCAGGACCGGGAGCTCGATGTAATTGGGATTCGTCTGTAGTTGGAGAAGAACTGACTCCTACAACACATGAACAACGACCACGGAAGGTAGAAACACGTACCCATGTACATGATCAGGTTACTGTTTCTATGCCATGTTTTGAGGGTCGTTGTAAACCTGCTTTATACATTGAATGGGAATCTGACATTAATGCAATATTTGTTTCCCATAATATTTCTGAGAATAAGAAAGTGAAATTTGCAATTTCTACATTTACTGGTTTGGCTTCTATTTGGTGGAATGAATATTGTTATTTATATCCTGATTATATACCTATTACTTGGCATGACTTGAAACTTGCTATGAGATATAAATTTGTTCCATCATATTATACTCGTGACATGGTTAAGAAATTGCAAAATTTAAAATAAGGTAATAACAATGTAAGGGAATATTATGATAAGTTAGAAAGTACCTTTTTTACATTCACTTTTAGAAGAAAGTGAAGAAGACTTCATGGATACATTTTGGAGAGGGTTACATCATGATATTCAGAAAATATTACTGTGTGAAGATGAGATATATTCTATTGACCATTTGTTTTGTCTTGCTTGTAAAGCTGAACATGAAATACGAAGACGTGGCAATAAGACCGACAAGAGTTCGATGGAATAACTGTCATCAACAATAAAGAAGGTTAAACCCTCGACCACTGCACCTACCATGACAATCACTCATGAATTTGTGGAGGTCACACCACCACAAGCTCGGGTTGTGTCTGCATCGATAGTACCTACACCATCTGAGTTGTACATATATGGTAATAATAATGGTACTGATTCTGTTCCTCCACATGCTATTTATATATTCCATGATGATTTGCATACATCATGTGTTGAGTTACCAATTTTTTTGGTCACACCACCTATCTTAGAGAACTATGTTGCTGATTTCACTTTAACATGTGATCAAATAACCCAAGTAGCTACTGTTTTCAGTGCACCTATTATTGATGTTAATGCATCTATTTATACGAGTGCACCCACTGAAATAAGAGTTAATGCAAATGAACCATGTGACTTAATAATTAACTCTGAATTGGATCACATAGAATTTATTAGGAATGACAAAGTTTTGGCTACAATTCATTATGCTAATACATTGTTTTGTGTTCCAATAGATCCACCTATGTCTTTGTCACATGCTAAGCATAAAATTTCTGAAATCACATGTTTGAGTACGTTCCAAAGTGTTTATGTCCCTAATTTAACCTTTCAGCTGATTGGTGATTATGATATTAATAATACATTTTGGGTGCATAAAATTTGTGTCATGTATGATGATATTGTTGTTTTCAGCAATCTATGCTATGGTCCAATGTATTGTTGCTATGGGATTGTTCCTAATTTTCATGATCATGTGATAGATTCTGGTGTAGTTGATACATTAGAAACTAGTTTGTCATATCCATTATGTTTGTCCCATAAGTTATTACCTAGTTGTGCTACTGATTTGTGCTTCACTTATATTTGCAATTTGAGTTGCATCTTACATATTGGACGTATGATTGATAAATTTTTTGTCCATCCATCTCATATTCATAATTATTAGAGTAGCGCAGTTGAAGCATGGTTTAAACCAGTTTTGTTGTAACATTTTATGGATTGGTTTGACCTTGTTTTTCACAAATTTGATCATCGATCTTCTGTGTGGACACTGGATTCAATATTAAACAATAAGAACTTATACATATGTGTTTATTCTCATGATCATGATTACATGAGCCTCACTTACACTTGCAATTATGATTGCTTATTGCTAAGATATTCTTTGTTCCATTATGACAAGTATGACAAGTATGTGTTATATATTTGCTATCTCAATTCCAATTTTTCAGTATGTGTTATATATTTGCTATCTCAATTCCAATTTTTCATTTGGGAACGATCATAGTAACATCTTTAAAGAAAATAACTTGATGCATATGTTCAGTCATTTTGATATGACCTCCAACTATGGTAGTGATTTTATGCTAAATAACTTGTTGCATGATTTCTTATCTATACAAGTTTTGGCTAGAATTTTTGATACATCACTTCTTTGTGTACCAATGTTTGGATGGTTTAATGATGCGCATCGCAATATCAATGTTATGAATAAAGTATTCACTTATATGTGCAAACTGAGATGCAATATTTTAATGTTGTTTGCTTCTTGCGATAATTATTTGGCTTTATATTTAACAAGACATACCACTTACCCCCGTATATATGTGTCATATATGCAACAATTAAGAGAAATAAAAATGGATGACATATACATCTATCATGCGTATACCCTGTCTCTTTTGTTATCCTTGTTTCATAAGAAACATCGCCGATGACGGCTTATCTTTCAAGAAAGGGAGGATGATGTGGACATGACCAGGCCGGATACGACCAAGACAATTACTACTTCCTCTATATTTCATCAAGAAATAAGGGACATGATTTTATGCTGCTCAAGGAGTTCTCCCACGTCACTTTGGGTCCAAGAGAAGATAGAGTCCCCCTACTCCACGTTCTGGACGCAGATTCGGACTACAGAAATATAGCTGACTTCAGAAGGCTATAACTTTTGCATACGGGCTCCGAATGGGGTGAATCTTTTTTTTTGTAAAGTAGGTCTCGTGAACTTTCCAGCAAAATTGGCCTCACCTTAAAATTAGTTTTGAGCGAAACATTATGGCCAAAATAGTCCGACCCTGTAGTTGAAAATGGGCCAGGAATCTAGGAAAACGGTGCTGCGTCACCTCTAATTGGGCCCAAAGGCCTTGTACGAATTAGGGTTGTCTTTTTGGTGACTTGGGACGTCCTTCCACCTCCTTGGTCGACACCCAAGTCTCTCCTCTATATATACCCTCCATAGGTCTCAGTTTAGACTCGGATTTTGTTTAGTTAAAAAGAACTCAGCTTTATTTGCTAGTCTTCGCCATAGGCACGAGCGTCGGATAGACCTCTTGTACTACGCACTTGCAGAATCCCACATATCGATATACTTAATATTTTATCCGCAATTCTGATTGCATATTTGGTTCATGCTTGTTCTCGATTGATTCCAGGAACTAGATCTGAGTGGTTGGGTCGATTGTGCTACGACGCTGTAAAGAACCTCCTGGAGTTGGTGTAGCGATTGCTAACTCGCAGCGTCCTCGTACGTTTGTAGTCGGATCGTCAACGTCAACGCCACCCAAATCATAGTTATCATCTCATCGAAAGATTGGACACCTTTGCCTCTATCACGGATCCCGCAACGCGCAGATCCACCGGCCTAGGCAACGGCGGAGGGAGCAGGCGAGCCGGCAGAAGGGATGGGGAAGGAGGAGGAGGAGAAGAAGAATAAAGGGAGGACTTCGAGAAGCGGCTGCAGTACCTTTCCAAGGAGGAGGCAGCTGTGCACGCGCGGATGCGTCGCCGGACCCACATCTTCTGCTGGGCAGCAACTCTCTACAATGCTGGAAACTACTGCTTCTCTTCACCGTCGATGCAGTGCCCCAGGAGGATCCTATGTTTCTTTCACAGATTCATGTGGGGGCAGTACGCATTTCTATCGATGGAAGTACAGATTCATGTGAACCTGTTTGGGATCGAGTTGGGCGTTCTCCACCAGCACCCGAGGTCTCCGACTTCCACTACCCGCTGAATTCGACCGCAGCTTGTGTACCTGAGCGCAATCCTTCGACAAAACCTCCAAATGCCTCCTAAGGTCAGGGATATTCCTCAATTTCCGAAAGATTTTTATGACTTAGGTTCATTTTGTATTCCCTCTTTGAAAAAAAGGAGCAGTAGGTATTAGAAGTTATCAATACTTGCATCAATTTTTACTTTCTTGCATCTTTGTGTTTGAAGTTTGAACCAATTATTTGATGCGGTGGATTAGAACTCCGCAAGTTGCTGTTATTATGGTACTAACATAACTGCAGTTGTGAGTGATCTGTTGTACGTAGGTTCAGTGGCAAGACCTCATGTTTCTGCTCTTGGTTTTATCATTTGGTCAACATAGCTGAAAGAACGTTCAATTAGGTGGTTAATGGAGTTATGATTTCTCTGATTGTACTATGAAAGAGAAAGCTAGTTGCAGCTTCAATTTCCATCGGCAGCGTCGTGGTCGGATGGGCGAATGGTGGATGAGGGCAACATAAACATCCAAAGTAGCCTCTCTGTATGGATCAGACCAGGCTTGGGCGACTTCTGCCATAAGTTCTCTTCTCCGTCTGACCAAGAATTATTTTTGCATGCCTAGTGTGCAGCTTTGATGTGAAAATGTTGAGATACTGCAAGCCCATGTCAATAAGGGCATGACTTCTCGAGTTCAATTGTTTATTAATTACTATGCAAAATACATCTTAGTTTTCAGATGTTGGTTTTATCTCATCACCAGTGGCTTCCATTTTACGGCTTTGCAAACTTGGTATGTCTATTGATGTCCCACTAGATAGACGATGGCCTATTATTTCAGTTAATGCGCGATGCATATGTTTTAAAGTCCTGCTAGATAGACGATGGCTTCCATTCTTTCATTTTTTGTATTGCTAGTATAATTCATACCCATGAACAGAATGTTGCCAATATAGCTAAAAGATTGGTCGTACATGTTTATCATCTAAAGTCAATTGCTGCAGTTTATATACATGCCTATACAACTAAAAGATTGGTTGTGCCCTGCTGTGAACAGAAACTTCTATCTCACCCATTTTATCCATCGTTTGCTTGAAGCCATGATTATGTACATGCTTGATAATTCATTTTAGAGTCAATATTTTTCACAGAATAGTTCATTCAATGCTTAAAATTTGTATTTCTGGATGATTTATATAGGAAGAGTCCGAAGCTGCACTTCGCCTGCTTCTACACTGTGCTGAACTTTAACTACTACAATCGTGTAACTGTTAATCTGTCCCAGTGGTTGTTCTAAGAATATGTTCATGTCTGATGGTTTAGTTTACTCATGTTTTTTTTAAAATTCTGTGAGTAGCTCTGCCTAGATGATGGTTATTTTTAATTTTTTCGATTAGATGTACTGCTACTGAAACTCCTTTTGCTTGCTCCATAGAAATACTAGTGCTCTTCGGTATTCTTGTGATGATAAAATTGTTTGGATACACAATTAACTGGAGGATTGAACTTGTTTACATACATGTTCATCAGTTACCTCTTTTGGCTGCAGATTTTGAAATCATTTGAGGGGTTGCTAGGAGCTACTGCCGTCCATGACTCCGTCACACTGCTGCTGGTCGCCTCCCAAACCTGCAGCTGCCTTGTGAGCTCCTCTCCTCCTAATGTGATGAACACTATTTGCGCCCCGTTTGTACCAATTCAGTTCGAGAATCAAAAGCCTTTATCTAGATAACTCGCTAATGTACATGGTCACTAGTGTCCTTCCACAATGCCTCTATTTGCCCAGGGCTATTATTTTGGATACATTTCTGTAGTCTAAACAAGCAATTTGTTTTCTGTAATTTAGAGGCATTTGCTAGTTCATTTATATGGACATGCACATAACAAAGGTGATTTGCTTTAGGAAATCCTCTTTATTTTACGTAGATGGGAAGCACGAGATGTTGTATTTGTGTCGAATATTAGTGTGCGAGTTAGGTTACGATTGGACTAGGAGTTGTAATAGGTGTGGATAGATACGGGTAGTGTTCAAGTCGGACACTAGTAGACTTGGCCTCCCATATAATGCGGGGGGCACCACACGTGTAACCTATGACGACTTGATAGCAGCAGGTGCGCAAGGGGAGCCGGCGACCAAGGCGGCCGGTGCAGCGGTATCAATGGGGAGGAGCGCCCGTAGTCATGCCCCGCAGATGTAGGCGAGTTTGCCGAACTGCGTTAACAAATCTCGGTGTCGTCATCATTGCTATGATTGCTTGGTCCTCAGAAGATCAACTGTGTGCCTACGAATTGTAACAAGTGGTATCAGAGCAAGGTTGAAGGGCACAAAAAGTTGATCTAGAGGTCGGAAGATTATCGCTGAGTTGGATCGTGTCGCGGGACAGCTGTGGTAAATCCGCGGTGGCGGCGAGATGAAGGAACTCGAAGGCGAGATTGTAAGAGCATGTAAGGCTGAGCGGATTGGTCACAGAAAAGTCTTGGGCAAGATCGATCGCACGTCCATGGACGAGAACGGATCGATCAAATCGTCAGAGTGCGCGCGCAGATCGGGCAAAGCAGTACATGCGGTTTGCTTGTGCAGAATTAGAGGTGGCGCAGGCCTGGACGCTAGACTGGACTGGGCCACAGAGTCGGATGCCCTAGAGGCGGGCGAGCGTGCGTGAGACCAGGTGCGTACCTGGTCTCCACGAGGACGCGCATGCTGGTCCAGCTGAGCATGCATACAACGATCATAGAGCTAGCTGATGTGAGATTTGTTACAAGAAAAAAAATTGCACAGGCTGAACGTGGGCATGGAAAGCAAGGTGATAGAGAACAAGGAGATTTGGCAGCTATGTGGAGATGCTACGTGCACCCTAGGATCTACCAAAACTGGGTTTTCTTTATGTATTGCTAATTGTACACGGATGTGACAGATTGGTGATGCACGTGTAAGTCTCGAGGAGGTTAGAGTGTGTCGCAGAGCACCATGCATATACAGGCGCCGGACAGTGCACGACAATATGGCGGGTGTACTAGCCGCAAGGTGGAGCATGGTTGCAGTCGGACACGTTCGGCTGGGTTGGACTGGAAAGTCTGACGGAACAGAATACGGTGAAGATCGGCGATGACGACGTAGGAGCGTGACGGCTGATGGTGTCCGAATTCTGTGGCATGGAAACACGTGGCGCATGCCCGAGAGCATGTGTGCTTCAACATGCGATGGCGCAGGGTTGATTCAAGATGGCGTACGCATGAGATCTTGAGGTTGACGGGGCGCGGGGTGGACTGATCATCTACCATGGAGTCATGTTGAAGGTGGAGCTAGAGTCTCACGATTCCACTCGGCTGATGGAGGGGCTACGGCGTAAGTATACAAAGAGTCGGAGTTTAGTCAGCGGGAAGGCGAGAAGCACGTTGGTCGGACTGGACGTCAGGGTTCAAGAGATACGTGGAACTCGGCACCGGTCAGGTATGACTGGTGGTATTTGCAGTGGGGCCTAAGATGGTGTGGGTTAGCGACCCGGTAGATCTTGGCCAAGATTGCGGATGCTCGACGCGGTAATAGCTGCGAGGTGTGCGGTAACCACGGGACACGGCGACGGACCAGAACACGGGCGGTCGGACATGAGGTTTGACACGTGTGCAAGGGTTCTGAAGCAGTGTTGACGAGTACCAGATTCAAGTTGGTGACTATGTCTATAGAGATTGACGTCAGGTGATAGACATGAGTTAGCCATGGGGAATCTGAGAAAGTGTTGGAGAGTCTATAATGTCGGAAGCTTGGAGAGTACATGGTCGTATATTCTGTGATGTTGTGTGCACATAGCAAAGTGCGGGTTGACAAGATGTAGAAGGAGACGGAGTGCTATAACTGCATGACATGTAGAAGACTATCCAAGAAAAGGATGAGACAACTGCGAATTTGACTCAAGGTGTGTCTAAAGGGCGACGGTGAAATTACTTCAAGTTGTAGCTCCTTCACGTAGACCGATGGTCGGTATGTGATGGTGTTGAACGGGAAGAAGAAACTATGGTTGCAGATAGAGTCATGTGGAGTCTGTGAGTAGCAGTGGAGCTCATGGAAGACAACTCAAGTCCTGAGTACGTGGAAGTTTGACCCATTGACGAATTCAAGGTGGTGGAGTATATTCGCCAAGGTGGAGTTTGTTGTATTTGTGTCGAATATTAGTGTACGAGTTAGGTTACGATTGGACTAGGAGTTGTAATAGGTGTGGATAGGTACGGGTAGTGTTCAAGTCGGACACTAGTAGACTTGGTCTCCCATATAATGCGGGGGGCACCACATGTGTAACCTATGACGACTTGATAGCAGCAGGCGCGCAAGGGGAGCCGGCGGTTTGTGCCGGCGACCAAGGCGGCCGGTGCAGCGGTATCAATGGGGAGGAGCTCACGTAGTCATGCCCCGCAGATGTAGGCGAGTTCGCCGAACTGCGTTAACAAATCTCGGTGTCGTCATCATTGTTGTGATTTCTTGGTCCTCAGAAGATCTACTGTGTGCCTACGAATTGTAACACGAGAGTGCAGTGATGACAAGAGAGCAAATCATCTCAATGTTTCCGTTCATTATTTAAGCTGTACAACTTCGAATATTGCAATGTATTGACTTTGAGATGGATTGTATCCTCCGTGACTTTGAGATGGATTGTATCCTCCGTTTCACGCTAGGGCTATCAGCTGTTTGTTTCTAGCTTTGATATGGCACAAGCTAACTTTAGCTGTGGTGACACACTTAGTATATGCAAACAGATTTTTGTGAAATCATAGTGTTCTGTATAAGTTTGCATGTTCTATAGCTGCATATAATTTTATGTGCATGGTTAACTAAGCTTCTAATAAGTGAAAAAATTGTCCTAAACTGTTATCCATCTTGTTTCGATTTACTCTGATAGTATACTTTCTATAATGAGGGTGTTGTTTGGACTGTGGAGTGGCGGAGCGACTGGAGTGGAAGAGCGGCTGGAGTAAGACTACACTTAGCCGGTGATGTTTGATTTCGAAAATACATGTGCAAATCAAAAGAAGAAGTACACTCGTTTTTTGATGGAAGTCCACATGTTTGTAAGCGGCAGTACATATACATGATACCAGAAGTCGACATACACTACTACTAGAGCAGTACATATACATGATAGCAGCAGTTCAGTTTTGTTGACGATGGCATTACAGATATTGATCAAATCCATCCCCGACGCGAAGCTTTCCCTCGGGACGGTGACCTGCATTGTGGATCACATCAATGTCCGTCTCCAGCGGAAGCGCTGCATAGTTTGATTGTGTTCCATTCCTTGTTTCATCTTCAAATTAAGCTTCTAGTGCCAAGGGCCCACCAGTAATCTACTTATATTTGCTAGAAAAAATTAATGAAATGCAGACAAGCTTTAAAAAACGTAGCCAAAATGGTTCAACTTCTACGTATCACTTAGCCTCGAAATTACTTGCATACAAAAGGGTACTCCTGGTTTACTGAAAAAAAATCTACCAAAAGAAAAATTAGTTTAGATATTAAGGAAAACATCGAAAGCAAGTGCAACATGGTACTTATGGAAGTTTGTAATTTATGCTTGGGAAGTACATGCCATTGGTGAATACAAAAATAAATATAAAGTCGTCGGATGCCACGGTCCTCCAACATAGAGAAGTTCGAAACACATAAAGTAGGAAGTTCAATATCCCATACAAACAACAGTTCCAACATGTACGGAGAGAACTTCACAGTTCTACAAGAGAGCGGTTCATACCTTAATACAATGCAGTTCAAGTGAAATCAAAGAGAAATGTGTGCCCAAATCGATAGCAGTTTTGTCCTATACACAATGGAGTTCAAGTACATAAAGAAAGCAGTTCAAGGCCATAGATAGAGAAGTTCAAAGTCATAAACAGTGTAATTCGGGTATCAAAAGAAAGCAGTTCAACCCCTTATGTAGAGAAGTTCGAAACCCATAAAGTAGGAAGTTCAATATCTCATATACACAACAGTTCAACCCTGTACGAAGAGTATTTCACAATTCTACCAGAGAGTAGTTCAAGCCATAATACAATGCAGTTCACATTCTACCAGAGAGTGTGTTTAGACCTAAAGACAATGCAGTTTAAGTCAAATCAGAGAGAAGTTCAGTGCCATACTGATAGCAGTTCATCCATACACATAATGCAATTAAAGTGCCAAAAAGAAAATAGTTCAAACACATATAGAGAAAAGTTTGATGCCCATACACAAGGCAGTTCAACCGAGAAGTTCATATATATGTCGAGAGAAGTTCAGTACTCTGTTTTTCCATAAATAGATAGTCACTAATTCTCTCTTTTGAAAGCAACAAAACTCACTCGATTTGAAGGTCGGATGAGTGACCAAATAATTTTTTAACATGCAAAAATATGATTGACTAAACTTTGACCACGAAAATAACACACCTATAAATAGATTTTTAAGTTTTCTTTACCGGTGAAACCGGAAAATTTAATAGATGTGTCTTCTCAGCCTAAATATTTTGACTGGTCATTGACCTAAAACGTTAAGTATGAGAAAGTTATTGATAAGGACATGCCTAAGGATTATGTTCTCACAAGCTTGGATGGAGAGTTGATAGAAGACCACATGATCATGGTGAAAACAATCATTCAAGATGGTGAAAACAATAAAGCAAGATGGTGAAAACAATAAATAACAATTGTTATTCCATGAAAACAATTGTTATTCATCAAGACAAGGGGATAGGTGCCTCCACCAAGTCAAATGCGCCTCCTAAAATCCTATTCCATATAGGTTTGGTTTGTATACCAATTGGGCCGAATTCCTTTGTGTGTGGAATCGGTTTGTATCCCTAGTTGTGTCCTAGTTGGACTCCTAGTCCTAATAGGAGTCCTAGTCCTAGTAGGAGGTGGGTTGCTTGTGCAAGGAAGCCCTTGTGTCCGCACCCCCCACCTATATATTCATGCCACCTGCGTGTGGATTAGGGGAGAACAATTTAGACAACAGAAAACCTAGCCTTGAGATTGTATTGCTGCTAAGCATTCATCTTGAAGTATACCAAGTCAAAGTTTGCGTGATATCTTGCTATTCCATTGGGAATTAGGGGGATACAGGACCACTTGTGATCATTCATTGCTTGTGCAAGAGTGTGTAGTTGAGAATATCCAAAGGGCTTGATTGTTGTTGCATTGGCAACAAGGGTCATCCAAGTGAGAGGTTTCAGTGTAGCACTAGTTATCCACATATATTCAGAAAATACAAAAAGAGAGAGAGAAGCTCATTGAGAAGATTGGGCCACCCCTTATCATCTTGGTATCAGAGCCAGGTTTACTCGGTGAGCAAAGTTATCCCTAGTTTTTAGTTGTTTTTATTCCTATCCAGAAAAAGCCACACAAAAATATTAGGTTTAGATCATTGCCAGAGCCTAGATCAACACCAATTTGCATCTACCTAGTTGCTGCTTTTTGTTGATTTGTGTTTCTGTTTTTCTGTTTTTAGGTTTTCGTCTTTTAGGGTTCATCTAGTTTCCTTGTGTTTCTATCCGAAAATCCCCACCAAAAATATTGTGGATCTTGTTGTTCTCGGGAATTTTAGACCTACAATTTGTTTTGGCAAGTTGATCTAGTTCCTTGAGTCATTGTGTTGCATTGGTGCTGATTTCAAATCGTGTTGAACCGCAAGTATTCATATCCGAGCCCTAGTGCTTGTCGGATTCCTGCCGTGGCACCAAAAACCGCCCAAAACGCCACTCCCACCCGCACTCGGTTCCTAGACGAGCTCGGATTCGCTGCCGCGAGCCAAAACGCGCGCAATTCTCTGCCGCCGCTGCCGTACCGCGCTCCTAGCCGCTCTCGGTTTTACCTTGTGCGCGCTTACAAATCCGCTCGCCGCACCGTAACGCACCACACCACCAGCACACCAGCGCTCTGCCGCGGTAGCAAAACGAGCAGTTTCTCTGCCGTGAACAAATTCTCTGCCGTGAGCTCGATTAACATCCGATTTTCTTAGTTTTTCATTTGTTTTCTCCCTGTTTTCTCTAGGATTTCGTGCTGATCTTTGATAAGCCTTAGACACAACCTTTCTACAGCAAACTTTAGGTACCAAAACCCATAAGACTAGCTGTTTAATTGCTCTATCAGGCTGCTCATTTGATCATATCTATCCACTAATTTTTGTTTCCATCTCATTGTTGCTCCTAGTTGATTCAAAGGCCATTGAAAAATCAAAAAAAAATAGAAAAGGGAAAAGGTATAAAAAAAAATAGAAAGAAAGAAAAAGCAAAAGAGGCCGAGCTACATATCACTAGTGGAAGCTATTTCATATTGGAATTTTTGTGGACATATTGAGCAATCTTGTGCCTGTTTCATTGAGTATTTGCTAGTGTCTTTCTAGTGCTTGCAAAATCTCTACCATATATTTGCTAAGCCACAATTGTCTCCAAGTGTGAGTGTGTTTCCTTTAGTATTTTTATCACATTGAGCAGTGCATTGGAGTTGTTATTTTGGTGTTGTTAGGAATCCCAACCAAGCCCCACCAAATACCTTGTTTTGCATTGTGACACTTGAGAGCCTGGGTATTCTCTTCTCACACTTGACACAGTTTTCATTGGTACTTGTTGCTAAGTTGATCCTTATTCACTTTGGAACAGTAAGTGAACCTTTCTTTGCTGGTTTGAGTGAGTTTGAGAGGCACCACAACCCATTGATTATTTGTTTTCACTAACCCATTAATCATGAGTTTTGCTAGTGAATCTTCTGTGCAGGGTGACAAGGAGGAAGCTGATTTGATGCCCAAAACAAAGACTGCTGATGATACATGTACATGGGCAGATTTTAATATCTTTAGAGGAGGAGTTGCTAATCGGATTGAGCAAAGAGTTGAGAAGAAAATTGAGGAATATGATGATATCCTAAGGAAGGATTTGACAGTGGTTATTGAGAAACAAACTGAGGCTACAAATTCAATTCGTGTTCTTCAAGAGGCCATGAATAATCTTACAAGGGAAGTTGCAAATATTTCCACACAATTACAAAGAGCTAATCTTGGTGGTAATCATGAAGAAGGCCGAGCCATTGCTTATGGAGGCCGTGGCAATTTTCCACCTAGAAGAATTCCATTGGATGATAATACAGAAGAGGATGCCCTTGGGAAACCAAAATTCTTTGTGCCTACTCTCACATGTGATAATGATGATGCTGAGGAGTTCTTGATGTGGGAATTGAAGATAGAAAAGCTATGGAGAATGCATAATTACACTGATGAGAGGAAAATCAAGCTAGCATCTTCTGGATTTGATGGTTATGCTCTCTTGTGGTGGGATGGCATCATAAGATTGAGGGAAACACAAAATCAACACGAAATTACTACATGGGCTGAGATGAAAAAACTTATGACTGAGAGGTTTGTTCCAACAAATTATTTGAGGACTCTCTATGACAAGTTGCAAAATTTGAAACAAGGAACAAATTCAGTGGATCAATATTACAAGGAGATGGAATTAGTGCTACAAATAGCTCGAGTTGTTGAAGCAAAAGAGCAAACAATGCAAAGATTTCTGTCAGGATTATCTTTTCAAATTAGATGCATTGTGAGGCATGTGCAATATAACAATATGACAGAATTGTTACATCAATCAAGGGAGGCAGAAAAGAGGTTGGCCGAGGAGGTTACTTTGGCTCCAAGGAAAATTTGGCCCTCGAGATCCTCTTCCTTTTCACCACCTACACCTACAATTACTCCAACTCGAGATAGTACACCATCCAAACCCGAGCCAAGCATCTCCAATACAAGGAAAACACCACAACCCGCAGCTAGTGGAAGTGGTTCTACTCAATCAACAGCTAGACATAGAGACATGACATGCCATACTTGTGGAGGAAGAGGGCACTTAATAAGAAAGTCATGGTGATCAATGCTAATGAGGAGTATGAGAGTGGAGATGATGCTGATCCTAATGGAGAGGATACATATGATGATGATGATGGTCCCCTTAATGCTTTTGCTACCAATTATCCAACCATTGTTTGCACCAAGGCTTTGAGTGTTATTCCTAGCAATGATGAGAGCCAAAGATGCAATTTATTTCAAACCAAGGCAATTGTTGGACCCAATATGGCTTGCAAGGTGATAATTGATGGAGGGAGTTGTAGAAATCTAGCAAGCAAGGAGCTATGTGCAAAGCTAAGGTTGCATTATAATCCACACCCACAACCATATTATATTCAATGGTTAAATAACAAGGAAGAAATCAAGGTATGCCATATGGTGAGAGTGGATTTTCAAATTGGACCATACAAAGATACAATTGAGTGTGATGTGGTTCCCATGACAGTTTGTCACTTGTTATTTGGAAGACCTTGGCAATTTGATAAAAAGGTTACACATATGGGAAGAGCTAACACATATCACTTGAATTGGAACAATAAGGATATTAATTTGAGGCCTATGACACCACAACAGATTGTGAATGAATCAAGACACAAAATTGAGATACTTCAAGAGAAGGAGAGTGGAAACACCAATTCTTTGGAGGAAGACAAGTCTAGGCCGAGTGGAAAGAGCCTTTTAACTAATAACATAGTTTTTCCTAGTGTTGTTTCTTGTGTACAGGTTGCTATTGAAGAAAGGGAGCACAAAGAAACATCACAATCATCACAAAAATTGGAGGATTATGCCACGGATACAAGAGCTCTTACTTGTGATATGAAGGCTATTTTTGAAGAAAGGGAGCTACAACCTTCAAATTCACAAGAGATTGATGATTTCATACCTACTACACATGAGGAGGTTAGTATTGATAAAGGTATTGATTTCGGGTTGGTAACAACAAGTAGTGCATTATGTGATAATTTACAACCATATAATATTATGATGAATTCGAAATTTCACAATGTGGTTCTTATTACACATAAAGAAATACTTGCTAACATACCATCTAGAGATATTATATATTATGACATGTTAAAAGAACCAATTGATGTGCAATGTGCTATGAATAAATTTGGTTATGATGATTCTAGCACATATGATAATAGTTTCAAATTTAATTTGATTGGTGATTATAACTTGGATAAAATGTTCATGGTACATTACATGTGTATAACCAATAATAATGTGGCCGAATTATATGATAAGTTACCTCGGGATGAATTACAAATTTTTACATATGGGCATATTACACATATGTTTGGTTTATCACAATATTTATTGGATGCATGTGCTATTCAAATAAACTTCACTTATATATGCAATTATGATTGCTATGGATTGAAAAGTTATGACTTTTATGTGTTGTTTTCATACAAATTTCGTGATCCTAATTCATTTTCACTATATTATGTTTTACTAACGACTAATGAGTGCCATTATAGATACATATATTGTGCATATACTTTGTTCTTATTGTTTCTTCCACTTTCAGATTATCACAAGCCGAGGACGTCTTGTCTTGAAGAAAGGGAGGATTATAAGGACATGCCAAAGGATTATGTTCTCACAAGCTTGGATGGAGAGTTGATAGAAGACCACATGATCATGGTGAAAACAATCATTCAAGATGGTGAAAACAATAAAGCAAGATGGTGAAAACAATAAATAACAATTGTTATTCCATGAAAACAATTGTTATTCATCAAGACAAGGGGATAGGTGCCTCCACCAAGTCAAATGCGCCTCCTAAAATTATATTCCATATAGGTTTGGTTTGTATACCAATTGGGCCGAATTCCTTTGTGTGTGGAATCGGTTTGTATCCCTAGTTGTGTCCTAGTTGGACTCCTAGTCCTAATAGGAGTCCTAGTCCTAGTAGGAGGTGGGTTGCTTGCGCAAGGAAGCCCTTGTGGCCGCACCCCCACCTATATATTCATGCCACCTGCGTGTGAATTAGGGGAGAACAATTTAGACAACAGAAACCCTAGCCTTGAGATTGTATTGCTGCTAAGCATTCATCTTGAAGTATACCAAGTCAAAGTTTGCGTGATATCTTGCTATTCCATTGGGAATTAGGGGGATACAGGACCACTTATGATCATTGATTGCTTGTGCAAGAGTGTGTAGTTGAGAATATCCAAAGGGCTTGATTGTTGTTGCATTGGCAACAAGGGTCATCCAAGTGAGAGGTCTCAGTGTAGCACTAGTTATCCACATATATTCAGAAAATACAAAAAGAGAGAGAGAAGCTCATTAAGAAGATTGGGCCACCCCTTATCAGTTATCGCTATTTTAGTAAATACTAATAACGAAAACTCCGCCGAAAGTACACAGAAATATACCGAGAAGTACACTTGTGTGTCGAGGGAAGTCCAGACAATCCGTTTTTTATGAGGCACTCGTAGAAAAAGAATAAGGAACTTAAAATTATTTTCTTAAGTGCAGAATCACGTCGGCAGTACAAACTCATCAGCCGAGAAGTTCACGTGTATGCCGCGAGAAGTTCAGTACTCTTTTTTTTCGTAAATAGATAGTCTTTGACTTTCTCTTTTTAAGGCAACAAAAATCACTAGATTTGGAGGTCGGATGGGTGGCCAATTTTTTTAAAAAAATGCAAAATAGGTTTGACCGAATGTTGACCGCGAAAATAACCCATTTAGAAATCGATTTTTTAGTTTTTGGTTACCGGTAAAACCGGTAGATTTCATAGATATGTCTTTTCAGTCTGAACGTTTTGAGTGGTCATTGACCTAAAACGGACAACGTATGGGAAATTTATCGTTGTTTTAACAAATATTAATAATAAAAACTCCGCTGGCAGTACACATACATATAACTAGACGTTCACTCGTGTGTCGAGGCAAGTCCAAATAATGTCTTTTTTAAGTGGTACACACAGAAAAAAAATAAGGACATTAAAATCATCATTTAATGTGCAGAATCCCATCGACAGTACAAACTTATCAACCAAGAAGTTCACTCGTATGTCGAGAGAAGTTCAGTACTCTATTTTTTCGTAGATAGATAGTTCCCGACTCTCTCTTTTTAACGCAACAAAAATCACTTAATTTGGAGGTCCGAAGGGTGGCTAAATTATTGGTTTAACATGCAACGATAGGGTTGACCAAACTTTGACCTTACAAATAATGCACTTATAAATCAAAATTTGAATTTTCCGTTACCGTTAAGACCGGTAGATTGTATAGATGTGTATTTTCATCCTGAACGATTTGAGTGGTCATTGAGCAAAAATGGATAATGTATGAGAAACCTATCGCTGTTTTACTAAACACAAATCACGAAAACTCCGTCCGGGAGTACACAGACGTATACCGGGTCGTGTGAACTTCAATAGTCTATTTTTTATACTACATTACAAATTAGTATATTTTTTAAATTGGATTTAATCGGAGGTGAATTAAAGGAAATAGTGGAAGAGAAAAAGTTGTGGAATTCCAAAAGCTTTCCAACGACATATCATTCGAATAGTTCCAATTTACAGTTGAGAAAAAAAATTAAAAAATACGTTCTGTGGGACATTTCGCTGACCATGTTTTTTAAAAATAAAAAAATAACCGTAACGAATACGAAAATAGTGACAAAATGAAAAAGATAAGTAATTTCACTAGCTTTTCAACGGTATATCATTTGCTAATTTTTGATAAACGGTTAAAAAATATTTAGAAAATACGTTCACAACAGTTTTTTTCCAGATTTGAGTATTTTCGAAATTGTTAAAAATGGTTACGAATTTGAAAAATTATGTGAGACAAGAAAAGATGCGGAATTTCGTTACCTATTAAATGGTATATTATTTTCTCAATTCGTCCCGCAGAAAAATAAGGGACATTAAAATCATTGTCTAAATTGCGGAATCTCGTCGGTAGGACAAAATCATCAACCGAGAAGTTCACATGTATGTCGAGAGAAGTTCAACACTCTATTTTTCATATAGTATCCGACTCTCCATTTTCAGCGCAACAAAAATCAATAGATTTGGAGGTCGGATGAGTGGCCAAATGATGATGCAAAATAAAGTTGATCAAACTTCAACCGCAAAAATAACCCTGTTAGAAATCGATTTTGAGTTTTTCGTTACGAGTGAAACCGGTAGATTGAAAAGATGTGTCTTTTCAGCCCGAACGAGAGAATTACGAAAAAAACACAAATCACTGTTTTAATAAAACACAAATCACGAAAACTCCGTCCGGCAATACACAAACATATACTGAAAAGTTCATTCGTGGGTCATGTGAAGTTCACACGTGTGTCGAGAGAATTCCAAATAATCCATTTTCTACATGATACACACAGAAAAAATAAGGGACATTAACATCATTGTCTAAATTGCGGAACCCCGTCGACAGAACAAACTCATCAACCGAGAAGTTCACATGTATGTCGAGAGAAGTTCAGCACTCTATTTTTTCATAGATATATAGTCATTGATTCTTCTTTTCAACGCAACAAAAATCACTAAATTTGGAGGTCGGATGAGTGGCCAAATAATTTTTTAAACATGCACAATAAGCTTGACCGAACTTTGACCATAAAAATAACCCACTTAGAAATTCATTTTTGAGTTTTTCGTTACCGGTGAAACCGGTAGATTGAATAGATGTGTTTCAGCCAGAACGATTTAAGAGCTCATTGAGCTAAATCGGATAATGTATGAGAAAGTTACCGTTGTTTTAGTAAATACAAACCACAAAAACTCCGTCCGACAGTACACAGACGCATACCGGGAAGTTCGAACGTGTGTCTAGTGAAGTTAAATATTCTATTTTTTATACTACGTTACATATTAGTATATTTTTGAAATTGAATTTAATCGGTGATGAATTTAATGAAACCGTAGAAGTGAAAAAGATTCGGAATTTCAATAGCTCTCCAACGACATAACATTTGAATCGTTCCAATTTACGGTTGACAAAATATTTAAAAAATACGTTTTGCGTGACATTTCAGTAATCATGTTTTTTAGAAATAAAAAATAACTGTAAAGAATTTGAAAAAAGTGAAAAAATGAAATAGATGCGTAATTTCACTAGATTTTCAACAGTATATCATTTCTAAATTATGATAAACGTTTTAAAAAATATCTAGAAAATACGTTCGTAGCTATTTTTACCAGATTTGAGTATTTACGAAATTGTTTAAAAATGGTTACAAATTTGAAAACCTACGTGAGACATGAAAAGATGCGGAATTTCATTACCTATTCAACGGAATAACATTTTCTCAATTCCGTTAAATGGTTAAAAAGTAATTATTGTTTTAGTAAACACAAATCACGAAAACTACGTCGTGCAGTATGCATACGTATACTGGGAATTTCATGTGTGTGTCGAGAGAAGTTCAACACTCTATTTTTTTATAATACGGTATAGATTATTATATTTTTTTAAATTGAATTTCATTGGTCATGAATTAAAGAAAACCGTAGAAGAGAAAAAGTTGCGGAATCTCAAAAGCTTTCCAATGGTATATCATTTGAATCGTTCCGATTTACGGTTGAGAAATTATTTTAAAAATATATTCTCTGTGACATTTCGCTGATCATGTTTTTTAGAAATAAAAAAATAACCATAACGAATTTGAAAAAAGTGACAAAAGAAAAAAAAGACGCGTAATTTTACTAGTTTTTCAACGGTATATCATTTGCTCAATTCTGATAAACGGTTAATAAAATATCCAAAAAAATATGTTCAAATCAGTTTTGACCACATTTGAGTATTTTTGAAATTGTTTAAAAATGGTTACGAATTTGAAAACCTACGTGAGACAAGGAAAGATGCATAATTTAACTAGCTTTTCAATGGTATATCATTTGCTCAATTCCGAAAAACGGTTAAAAAGTTATTGCTGTTTTAGTAGACGTAAATCGTGAAAACTCCGTCGGGAAGTACATAGATGTATACCGGGAAGTTCACGAGTGTGTCGAGTGAAGTTCAATACTCTATTTTTTATACTATGTTATAGATTAGTAATATTTTTTAAATTTAATTTAATCAGTGATGAATTAAAGAAAACCGTAGAAGAGAAAAAATTGCGGAATTTCAACAGCTTTCCAACGGGATATCATTTGAATCGTTCCAATTTACGATCGAGAAAATGTTGAAAAAATAGATCCTGCGTGACATTTCGCTGATCATGTTTTTTAGAAATAAAAAAATAACGGTAACGAATTTGAAAAAAGTGATAAAATGAAAAAGATGTGTAATTTCAGTAGCTTTTCAACGGTATATCATTTGCTCAATTCTGATAAATGGTTAAAAAATATCCAAAGAAAATACGTTCACAGTAGTTTTTACTAGTTTTGAGTATTTTTTAAATTGTTAAAAAATGGTTACAAATTTGGAAACCTATGTGAGACAAGGAAAGATGCGGAATTTCACTAGCTTTTTTTTCGAGGGTATGCAATTGTATACCTGATTTTTATAGAAGAAAAGAGAATATGACAGCAATGGTTACAAGTAACATACCCGTCGAACACACTCCACCCCACTCCTAAGAGACTACTCGCGAAGCAATTCTCCGACTCCTGCTCTAACCGTGGCCCAGCTCTTCAACTCCTCAAGAGATCTCATCGCTAGTGCTTCCTCATTGCATATTTGCCTGTCGTTGTGGGAAACCCTCGCGTTTCGTTGTTTCCAAATCATCCAGGTTATCAGGGTTATCAAGGTGTCCACCTGTTTCGTTTGTTTGTCTCTTAATCTATTTGTGACTGTTAACCACCAGTTTTTGAGCGTATCCGTCACAGTCGGAACAGGGATCTGGACACGCAGCCGGGAAACACATCTCCACCACACCTCTCTTATGAACACACATTGCACAAGGATATGGTATGTAGTCTCCGTTTCTTGCAGGCACAACTTGCAGACGTCCGGACGGTCCTGCAGGCCATGCCTAGCTCTCCTGTCTAAAGTCCAGATTCTGCACTAGAGAGCTAGCCACAAGAAATTTTTGCACTTGACTGGTGCCCAACATTTCCAGACTCCATTTGCAAGGGGGAAGCAAATTTTCCCCTGCATTAACGCTTTGTACGTGGATCTCGCTGTGTAACTCCCTGAAGCAGCAACAAGCCACCCAAACTCGTCCTCCCTCGTGATATCTCGTGGGACATCCTAGATAGCAAGCAACAACCTCACGCACTGGGCAACCATATCTCCTGACCAGACTCCTCTGATGTCTGAAATCCAATGGTTCTCCCTCAGACTTTCTTCCACTGACCTTCTGTTTGTTGTTCTAGCATTAACTGTTGCCCTAAGAAGAGGGGCAATCTCCTGAACTACCAATCCTCCAATCCACCTATCCTTCCAGAAAAAGGTCCTCCTCCCATCCCCAATCCTAATGCGAACCAGACTGTTCAACACCTCTGCAGCCAGCATGTCCTTCAGCATAGGCAACCCGGACCAAGGTCTGGAGGCATCCGTCCTTCTGAACCACTCCCATCTAACCCGGAGGTCCAGAACCTGCATCTCAAGGTTCTTAATGCCAAGCCCCCCAAAGCAATAAGGCTTGCAAACATTCTCCGAGGCCACCAAACACTGACCTCCACGTGCATGTTCCGACCTGGCCCAGAGAAGCCCTCTCATCCACTTATAATCTCCTCAAGGAGCCAACTAGGGGCCTCCGCCACAAGCAACTGGTGCACCGGTCTTGTTGCCACTACTGACTTAACAAGAGTCAGTCTTCCTGCTCTTTCAATCATTCCGCTCCGCCACAAGCAACTGGTCCACCGGTCTTGTCGCCACTCGCTTTTTGTTAAAGGTCTTAGAGCTAGTTGGAGCCCCAGATATTTTATTGGAAATTTTGAGATGCTCCAACCCAGAGCCTATGCAACCAACCCCTCGTCTTCCTCCTCTCCTCGAATGATGGTCGCCAAGGTTTTAGCATAATTGACCCTGAGGCCGAGGCTTCACCAAACAGCTGTAGGATACTCCGGGCAACTGCCAAATCCATCGTAGTGGGTTTAGTAAAGAGCACCACATCATCCGCATAGACTGACACCCTCTGCATAGCCGTACACCCTGCCAACGGGGAAACAGACCTTCCTCAACTGCTTTAGCAACTGTGAGGGAAATAACCTCCATGGCAAGCGAAATAACTGTGAGCGAAATGGGGTCCCCTTGTCTTAATCCCCGAACATGAGAGATCCTCTTACCAGGAACCCCATTAACAACCACCTTGGTGCTTGTAGTATGCAGTAAGATAGCGACTACTCTGCACCACCACTCACTGAAACCTCTCTGTCTGAGCACCTCCAGCAAAAAAGGCCAAGAGAGAGAATCAAAGGCCTTCGAGATATCCAATTTCAGCAGAACTCCCTTCTCCCTCCTAGTGTTTATTTTCCTAGCCATTTGACGAACAAGGATGAAATTGTCATGCATGCTTCTTCCCTTGACAAAGGAAGACTGATTTGCACTAACTAGATATCCAAGCTCTGCTCTCAGACGGTTGGCAAGAAGCTTTGCTCTCACTAGCTTTTCAATGGTATATCATTTACTCAATTCCGATAAAGGGTTAAAAAATTATTGTTCTTTTAGTAAGCACAAATCACGAAAACAACGTCGGGCAGTACACATACGTATACCGGGAAGTTCACGAGTGTGTCGAGTGAAATTCAATACTCTGTTTTTTTATAGTACATTACAGATTAGTATATTTTTGAAATTTAATTTAATCGGTGATCAATTAAAGAAAATCGTAGAAGAGAAAAAGTTGCGGAATTTCAACAGCTTTCTAATGGCATATCATTTGAATCGTTCTGATTTACGGTTGAGAATATATTTTTAAAATACATTATGCGTGACATTTCGCTGATCATGTTTTTAGAAATAAAAAATAATCGTAACAAATTTGAAAAAAGTGACAAAATAAAAAAGATGCGTAATTTCACTAGCTTTTGAGCAGTATATCATTTGCTCACTTATGATAAACGGTAAAAAAATATCCAAAAAATACAATCACAGGAGTTTTTACCATATTTGAGTATTTTTTTAAAATTGTTTAAGAATGGTTACGAATTTGAAAAGCTACGTGAGACAAGGAAAGATGCGGAATTTCACTAGCTTTTCAACGGTATATCATTTGCTCGATTCCAATAAACGATTACAAATTAATTGATGTTTTAGTAAACAAAAATCACGAAAAAACTTTGTCAGGCAGTACTCATACATATATCGGGAAGTTCACAAGTGTATCCAGTGAAGTTCAATACTCTATTTTTTATAGAGTTAAATGCACGGACGGTCCTAATTCTTTTTGTGAAAAGTCCACTGGGTCCTAATTCTTTCAAAATGCACATCCAAATCCTATATCTATTTTAAGTTGTTCATCGGAGGTCCTAAACGGTTCTAACCAGTCCGAGTGACAGTTTGACCAATACAGTTTTGCAGAAACTCCCCTGAAATTGTATTTCTTCTAAAGCGTGGTTGTTTTCCCCTTCCAATCTATCATGATGGCTCGTCACCGGTGAACGCAACTATGTATAGTTGTGTCTGCGTATAGGTATGAACGTATTAGTATTATTAAGCACCCTGATGGATTTGGCAGATAAAACGCACATACAGACCGAGGTGAGGGACATACTGCTCCAGTGCTCCAGCTGCTGCGACGCGCAGTGGGCAGTGGCGGTGCCTTGGTGCTCGACATGCAAGACATGCTCGACCGGTTCGCGTTCAACTTTATCTGCGTGGTCTCGTTCGGGCACGACCCATGTTGCCTCGTCGACGGCACTGTCTTATCAGAGTCCAAGCCGGACTTCATGCACAGGCGTTGGGTTCAGCAAGGCGCGGGACCTCATCATTCGCTGGTTCCTGGACCCGTCAAGGTCCCATCGAAAATCAAGAGGTGGTGCAACATCGGCACCGGGCGCCGCCTGAAGAAGGCCATCGCCACGCCCACAGATTCGCCATGGTACAACACCCTTGTTCATGCTGCCGTCGCGCATGTTGAATCCCATGCTGATTCCTCGCAACCCCGCGGCTGGTTCGCCATCACGGCCACCAGATCACGAGCGTTGCAGCGGCCACTGCGAGCTCCGGTGCCCGGCCGACGTCGTCGGACGAGTGGACGACACACACAACGCCGCAACCCCCTGTACATCCTGGCATTGATGTACCGCCACCTTCTGACAAGAAAGAATCGATCCCTTTTTTACGTGTGTGCGTATTATGTGGAAAAATCCATCAGGCTACTTAGATACGGCTGTATGTACCTGCGTTCGACAGCCAAAATCATAGGCGGTGAGCTAGCATGATAATTTGGAACTTGGAAAGGAAACTGGACCAGGCTTTGAAAAAGAAATACAATTTAAGGGGCTTTTTTGCTAAATTGCAGTGGTCAGAGCATGGCCAGTACTGGTCAGACCCGTTTAGGACCTCTCCTGAACAACTTAAAGTAGATATAGGACTTAGATGTGCATCCTATATAACTAAGTAGATCATCCCCACTAGCTCTTTTTTCTAAACATGCAAGCTGTCCACGTCAGCAGCATGCCACCTCACCAGAGATATTGCCTTTTCGGTCCAGCTTCGTTGCATTACGTGTACGTGGATTGTTCTATTTACTTTAAGCTGAGCAACCGTCTAGGTTCATCCCATTAATCCAGCCCACGTTGACGCTTTCTCTTCTCCGTTATTCATCTGTGCGAGTACCATCTTAAAGACGAAACAGGCTTTCGCCCCGCTTTATAAATAAAGCCCAACGGCCAAACCGATACAAGGTGATGAGGGGTAACCTTTACAAGGAAGATCAAAGATAAGAAGAAAGAAAAACAAGAAGAGCCAAACTTGCCACCGAGGCTACCGGCACGAGGTCGACTCTCGGGGCTCCACGACAACGCCCCCAAGAGGGTAACGACGTAGCACGTCGCCGTCGTCGAGACCAACTGGTCAATGGTTTTCACCCGGAGCCCTAACGCGACGAAGGTAACCACAACAGCGCCCCCAAGAGGGAAACGATACCCTCAGGCATCGCCTCCATTGGCGCCGAAACACAGAGCTTTCGCTCGGAACACCCTACGTGCAACGTCCGAAGAGTCGACATGCCCGCCAACCCCGAGAATGACCTCCAAACCACGATCTGTGAGTTGCTGCCACCAACGTCAGGAAGCCCCGCTGCCCGCTCCTCGCCATCCACATGGCCAAGGTGGAAGACCATCACCACCGCCACGTCGCTCGCCGCAGAGCCGCCCGCGCAGTCCTCCCTCCAGGGCCGCCGCCCCGGCTTCCACGACCTCAACCCGCGGGGATGAGGACACGACACCGTGAGTCCAACGACTTGGGTGAGGTAGACAGCAACCAATGCAAACCCGCGTGTCCGGTGTCAGCAGCCAATCAGAGGGAATCCGCCGACCTCCACCGTTAGAGACGGTCGCCGACCGGACGCAGCAGCAGGGCTTGTGAGGCCCAAGATCAGCCAGATCGATAAATCCGGCCAGATCAGGCTCGACTAGCCCCGCCGCCTCGCTGCAGCGCCATGGCCGCCGTCACCATACACCTACAGGTCCACTGTCACTCCTATCCCCACCACCCTCGCCGGATAAGTGTTGTCTGACGATGAGGGCAAACACCTCAGGAGCCACGGTGACCGCCCAGGGCCCAAGCACCCGCACACGCGCACGCAGCAGCTCCCTGGACCTGCACGTAGTCGGCCAGGAGCCAGAGAGACCCCGGGGACCAGCACGTCCATGCCTTCGTCCAGCCCCGCGCGAACAAAACGTCAGGTACCCCGGGTCCTCGCCGAACACCAGCGTCACCGGCAGGAACACGTCCTGCATGTCGCACACGCTAGCGCCGGATGCCACGAGGGCGAACAGCGGGAGAAGGTCGCGCTCCACCTTGCGGAGGTTGCACCGACGCCAGCAGGGGAAGGGCCCATCAGCCCAGATCGGAGCTCGTCGGCCCAGATCGGGCCCTTCCTGGAGCTCGGCGCGCCGACCATCTACCCGCCGTAGGACGCCGCCGCCTAGCCCGCGCCAGCCCCCGAAGCTCGCCCCGCCGCTAGAGAACCGCCGCCGAGTCCACCCGCCACCGGAGGAAGAGATCCCGACTACCGCGCCGCACCGCCGCCGTCCAACCTGCCCCGCACAGGAGGAGCACGCGCCGGGGAGAGAAAGGCCGCCGCCGCCGGCACCGCCCGGGATTTTCCCGGCGGCTCGCGCCGGCGGCGGCGACAAAGGAGCTGGGAAGGGGAGGCGGGGCGCTATGGTTCGCCCCTGTATCGCCCGCGGGAGGGCGACCAGGAGCGGTTTTTTTCCTATGAGTACCATCTTCTCATCCCAGACGGCCGTCGTGTCCTCTCCGCTCCCATTCCGCACATAGTTACCATGCCACTACGTCCCGTTCCTATACCTGTCTAGCTACCACTCCTAGCACACCGGACGGTTTTGTCACGAATGCCACAAAACTTGTCATCTTCTCATCCTTGGCTGCAAGGCAGCCGGTTGTTTCCTACACCGTCATCTCCATATACTGATGGACAGAATCAGCCAGCTAAAGCATCGCCATTGTAATCTAGAAGAGCAACATTTCAGTATCAGCGGGTTACTCGCATCTCACTAAAGATAATTTATTCAAGCGCAATTGGATAGGGTGTAAAAAGTGTGCTTTTTGCGATCAAGATGAAACCGTTCATCATCTTTTTATATATTGTCCTTTTGTGAGGCATATTTGGCGTCTGGTGCATTTCACTTTTTCTATTTCTCCTCCGATCTCCATTACGGATATGTTTGGTTCATGCTTGAATGGAACTGACAAAAAGACAAAGGCGTGTATACGAATAGGCGTTGCTGCTGTTCTTTGGGCTGTTTGGAATTGTAGAAATAGTGTCGTGTTTGACAAGAAAAAGGGTGCTCATTTTTTGCAGGTTATCAACATGGCGGTCTCCTACATTCACATGTGGTCTTTCCTCCTACATGCGGAGCAGCGAGGACTTACGAATGCCGGCTGTGCTCGAATGATGGCGGTCGTTCGGGCTATTTACAGCCAGGGTGGGTGGCTTAATGAGCGACGTATTCATGCATAACGTTGTAATTTTTATTTGGCTGGTGTTTGTGGCCACGTTGAGTGACCCATGACTTGTAAACTCAGAATATTTTGACGTTCTTTTAATAAATCCAGCCGTGTGCATCATTTTGATGCAGAGGCTGAGGCCAACGCTCCCATTTCTAAAAAAACTCGCATCCACATATTGGGTCTCCTGCAATGGGAAGAGACATATGCATCGTGATCTGCTTCGGACGAAGAGAGACACGGGTGGTCTGGATCGAAAATATGTCCGTTTCTGCTGTGGGATGCTATTGTTGAATCTTATTTTCTCCATGTCTGATTCGCTGATGATATCATCCATTGGAGGTAAACAATTTTCATAAATTTTCTTTGCACGATCGGATTAATTTGACATGGGTTTTAACCCTTTATAACTTAATACATATGCATGGTCCTCCTATATGCTTGCCTTCAGTTTGGATTGACAACTTGCTGCTTCAATCAATGTCCAAAATTTCGTGCGGATTCCAAATGGCTCCTCGCCTTATATTGCTATTCTTCAGATTAAGAATAATCAACCGAGAATTTCTCTCCCGCAGTCTCTATTTGTTAGTGAAAGTGATCTGCTCAACCAGTGCTAATTATCTTTAGACCCTTTATCAGATTCCTATTTCTACCTGAACAGATTGGGGAGGGAGGTCGAATGCAGTCTTTAGAGCAACTAGATGATGGATTTGGGGCTTTCTTTGATACGTGAATATATGGTTCTGTTTATTACAGAAGTTGTACTTGAAATATCTGAAAGTCAATGATCCAGTCAGTTATACTTATTGGTTGATAGAGTCAGTATGGTTGGAGCAAAATGCATAATTTCCAGCGTCTCTTATTGTGTGACTCCCCCACTCATCATGCCCTTTCTACTCATGCAAGTTTAATCATCTCCTCACTTTTTTGTTTTTGTTGCACCGTTTCTAATTTTGTGGCTCACTGCCATCACCCTCCTATGTACGCATGTAGCAGGCCCATTGTAGATCCATCAACAGTTTAGTGTACATCTGCACTTTCTACTTCCTAGAGCCATCGACTCCATGAAATCAATGCCACAATGCCAAACTGTGGCTGCCTTGCCATATTGCCACAACGTCTTGCACGATGGCAATATGTAACATCTTTAGGTTTGATTTCTTCTGCCCATTATTTCAGATAACATTATCTTTTAAATTGTATCTGGTGTGGTATGTTCTGGATAACCATTCTCAATATTATCGCCAGTCATAAATTTGCACGATCTAACGCTCATTGTTTTATTTTCCTCCGTGCGCTCTGTTTCCTTTAGTGTATGTCAGGTACTCCAAAAGGCTTGTATGTTTATTGTAACCTCATGAGAGATTCATGTTACAGAACATACATGCATATATGAGGTTGCTTCTCATGTTTATGCAGCAAATGAAACAGAAGCCTTACAAATTTTGTTCATGTCATACCTACTTAAAAGTTAAGTTTCCTACGTGGAAAATGATCTTTGTTAATGGCTTCTTATTATTGGATTCAGTAAAAAAAACTTGATCGTCGCTACAGATTAAGATAAATGCAACAATAAGATATTATGTTGTGCATCTATTTCCTTGGGGCTAATGGTCAAAACTTGCCGATTAATTGTAAAACATGTGTGTAGTTTACTATGTTGCTTACAACATCCATATGTTGTCTATTCACTTTCTAGACTCGACACACCATTATTTTAAATGCATACACCTTAATTATTGTTTCATTCTTTGGGACAATATTTTATTTATTTCAACGATAAGTTCATATGTGCTTTCACTTAATTTTTTTAATATTCCTACTATTAATTTTCGCAGCAACATGCGGGGTTTTATCTAGTTTTCAAAGAATTGGGACCCAATCGATATTCTGCAAGAAGAATTAGGACCGCCCATGCATTTAACTCTTTTTTATACTAAGTTACAAATTAGTATATTTTTGAAATTGAATTTAATCGGTGATGAATTAAACAAAACCATAGAAGAGAAAAGGTTGCAGAATTTCAACAGATTTCCAACGGTATAACATTTTAATCATTACGATTTACGATTGAGAAATTATTTAAAAAATATGCTCTGTGTGACATTTTGCTGACCATGTTTTTTACAAATAAAAAAATAACCGTAACGAATTTGGAAAAAGTGACAAAATAAAAAAGATGCGTAATTTCACTAGCTTTTCAACGGTATATCACTTGCTCAATTCTGATAAACGGTTAATAAAATATTCAAAAAATACGTGTACAACAGTTTTTACCAGATTTGAGTATTTTCGAAATTGTTTAAAAATGGCTACGAATTTCAAAACCTACGTGAGACAAGGAAAGATGCGGAATTTCACTATCTTTTCAATGGTATATGATTTTCTTAATTCCGATAAACGGTTAAAAAGTTATTACTGTTTTAGTAAACACAAATCACGAAAACTCCGTCGGGCAGTACATAGACGTATACCGGGAAGTTCACGAGTGTGTCGAGTGAAGTTCAATACTCTATTTTTTATACTACGTTACTGATGATCCACAATTATAGGTGGTGTGTCGTAGTACTTTCGATAAATAAGAGTTTCGAACCCAACAAGGAGTAGAAGATGTTGACAAGCAGTTTCGATGAAGGAATAACTGTAAATACTAGAAAACAGATTTATAGGGGTTTTTTATATTGCAGATAAATAAAATGTGAGTAAATAAAATGCAGTAGTAATAATTGCAGAAAGTGGCCCAATCATTTCTTCAGCGAAGGACAAGCCGATGAGTTTACTTATGATTAACAAACGTTCCCGAGGACACATGGGAGGTTTCTGTCAAGTGATTTTGTTCCATGCAGCTGAATAATGTTCGGTGTTTTGATAAGTGTTGTGGGTGAACCTATGCTAATGTACCGTTCCATCCAAGACTAATACATACTTGTGATTATACCCATTGCAGCATCCGCAACTACAAGAAAGTAATTAAAAATAAATCTAACCACAGCTTTAAACTCCGGGATCCTACGCTCCCTCATGTAATGGTTTCCTAACGAAGGTTTAGGTTTGTGTCACTCCGGCAACACCACAATTAGTAGAAAAATACACGATGCATTCCCCTAGGCCCATAAATGGTGAAGTATCATGTAGTCGACGTTCACATTGTCGGGGGGCTACCCCCGAGTAGGGGTAAGGCAAGTGGTAAAAGGCAAAGATCCGAGTACTGTTGGCCGGGTTGGTGGCTACCCGGGTACCCTCTACCCGGTAGTCTCTATCCGGTCATAAGTATTGACGGCCAAGAGGCGATATTTAGCAAGTTTGTATTCGTCCGGGTAGCGGTCAAGTGGTCCGAGTAGATGGACTGCGTTCCTACTCGGGCAAGAAGTCAATGGAGCCGTTCTGACAGGATCCCGCGTATCCTATAGTCGTACAAGCGTGCGGTTCAACTTACGGAGCGCGTGATTATCCGCGCTACGGCGTGGCTACAGTGAGGTAGGCGCCTGTCAAGTCTTGTCACTGACAGAGGGAACAGGACATGCCTAGGGTCCTACTCTATGTCACTGACAGGGTGGACAGGTCCCATCTGCCGAACGGCGCAGCGACTTCCCGCACCCGCGTCAGCGAGAAGCCGGAGGCGTGCGCTGTCCTCCAGTGGGCATGTCCCATCAAGTTGTACCTTATAGTCTTTCTTTATTCGGCTGGGCACCAGTATATAAGGTGCCTGATGTAGCCCACCGTATTCAACCAAGCACAACATCGATACACAACAAGGTGAACTCACTCCTATCTTCGTATGTTTCCGGTGACTTGGTGAACGGTGCTCTACCTCATGAAATACCCCTCTACATGCATAGGTGGGATCACCACATGGAGACCCAAGAAGGTGCCCAAGATGCTCAAGAACACATCCAAGAAGATGCACATGAAGCTAGGAAGGAAGTTGGTGAAGACGGCGTCAAGATCGGAGCTCCGAGGTGGAAGAACGGACGGAAAAGGGGGCTCTCGGCCTCACCCCCAGCCAGGCCGGCCTCCCCTGGCCTCAGGCCGGCCTACCCTGGCCCTAGCCGGCCTCCTCATCCCACCCTGGCCTCAGGCCGGGCTAGCCTGGCCCCAGGCCGGGCACCAGCCCGAGGGAGCCGACCTCCCACCCTGGCCTCAGGCCGGGCCAGCTCTCCCTCAGGCCGGGCACCAGGCCGAGGGCGCCGGCCTCCACCCCGGCCTCCCAGGCCGGGCCCGCCCGAGGCAAGGCGCTGCCTCCCACCCCGGCCTCCCAGGGCGGCCTCCCCTGTTTTGTGCGGAAATACACCGTTTTGGCCCCATTTTCACCCACCTACCCCCCTAGGCTATATAAGGGACCCCGGTGGCTAGATCTAGGGTTTAGGGATGATTTGAGAACTTCGGGCTATGCCCTTGTATCCCTCTTGTGAGGTGAATCCTCTTACGAGGCTACTCCTATGATGTGTATCTAGGACCGTATCAAGATCTCTCCAAGGAGCTACTCTTTCACCTTGTGATTCTAGTAGCGCTTGCCAACCTTCCCATTGTGGCTTCTGTTGGATCGGTGGACCGACCGGTGAGAGGAATCGGTTTCAATTAGCGTGTTGTTGACTTGGGTTTGCGATCCCTCGTAGGCTTCACGAGTTATCTTCCCCTTTTTGTGTTTCCACGCGTTTTCCCATGTTTTCCCCTCGATCCCCCCTCTCGTGTTCATCGTGTTCACCGCGTTCTTCGTGCGTTCTTCGTTCGTTCTTGTCGATTCGTGAAGATCAGGCCAACTTAGAGGTCAACACCTCCTCATCTGGTATCCAGAGCTAGATTGACACGAATCCGACACCTACACCCCTCCCCATCCACCAATTTTTCTTCTATCCACCATAAATTCGAAAATTTCACCAAAAATAGCCGAAAGGGATTTCGACCGATCTGTTGATTCGTTGAGTTTTTCGTGGTTTTGCTTCATAGATTTGTTGCCAAATACCATTCCACACCTTTCTATTCAGCCACTTTCCCTAATTTCGCCCAAATGTTTTCTTGATTTTGAAGGAATTTCGAATTTGAGCCAAAATCTCAGAAAATCTCAGCTCTTCGATTTCCGAACAGATTTTGAAACTTGTTTTTCTTTGTCGTTTTTTATCCGAATTGAGTGCAACAAGTTGCCACGCGACACCCACGACACCATCTACGCTTCCACATCAACGGATCGCCACGACATCGACTTCCCCCGGCCGCAAGTCCGTGATCATCAATAAGAGAGGTATAACTTGCTTCCGCTTCCTCCAACCCATCCATTGTGTACCTTACTTATTCGGACTAGTTCTTTTACACCGCTAGGCATCGAATTTGTGGCATCAAGAGTGCGAGTTTGGCAATTGTGAGAGGTTAGCTACGAGTAGGCATTGGCATTTTGGAATCCGTCAAAAGAGAAAAAAAAGAGAAAGGAGAAAGAGCACAAGAAGCAAAAAGAGCCAAAAGAAGCAAAGATCGATGCCAATTGCTATCATTTGTAGGAACGTGTAGCTTCGAGTTGCAAGAGAGAAGAGAGTGAACGGTTGCCACATTGCGAATATTGTTGCCTCTAATTGATTGCGGTTTGAGCTAGAGTCCTCCTTGCGTTGGTGTGGCATTGAGCTTAGTCTTCGATAGGTACATTTCGTCTTCGCTCGTCCATTGGCCGCACTAACCCCATTTATCATTTGTGTGTGTGTGTGTGTGTTTCGTTTCCACCATATCTTTTTCCTCCACTAGGATTGGTTTTCGTGCTAACTTTTCTTTGTTTCTTCTCCACGTTTTACAACATACTTTTCTTTGGATTTGTCGTTTTCCTTGCCTCATTTCTAACCCATTGCCATCCACCCATAAGCCGTGTGTGTTTTGGAGCGTGTTTTTGGGATCTTTTGAACTCAAGTCACTTCATTCTTTTTGTTATCAATTTTTCTTGGCATGGTCCACTAGTTTCCAATATTTGCTAAAAGGTGAGGTTTGAGCTCTTAGGTCTTCACACTCTATATATACACTTGTGCTTGTTGAGATGGCTAGGGAAGGAGTACTCACAAGGCCGAGCTCGGAAGATCAAGGAAACTCTTTCTTCAACAACATTGGCTACCACAACTTCGTCAACCGCCATGAACACTTTTGGCTTTGCCAACTTGCTCGTGATGGATTGGAGCGTTTGGACCATCAACTTCAAGCTCATCATTCTCGATTCAATGATCACATGGAGAGTATTGAAGGCCAAGTGACCATCATCGCCAACCGCCATGGATCATCATCGACCTCCAAGCCACAACGAAATGGCAAGTCTCCACATGATCATCACCAAGCTCATCACCAAGACCGTCGCCATGATCATCACCACCATATAGGAGAGAGTGGTAACCCCACCTCACCGCATCCTCCACCACCGCGACGACATTGGTTTGAGCATTGCTCGCCATCACCACTACCTCGACCTCGACACCGACAAGGCCGTGGTGATCCTCTTCAAGATCACCCTCTACGACCGGATATTCTTCATCACCCACCTTCTCCAAGCTCGACTCATGACATTGGTCTAAATGGCTTCGTGGATGGTGCTTGCCCACATTCAAGGCTTCCAAGGCAAAATGTGTGTCACCACCACAATGACCACCAAGACCAAGGCCATTATCAAGAAGGTGTCCATGACATGGCTTCTAGTGAATGCCTCTCAAAACTCCACCACCACGACCACCGGTGCCATCCTCTCCATCATGACCGCCATCGCCAAATCAACGAGGATGACCCACATGAGCTTCCACCGCCTATCTTTGATGAAGACCCAAATGAGAGAACTTCTCAACATCAAGCGAGTGCGAATGCTCCCTATGGCTTGTCTTTCCCCATCTTCGAGGAAGACCCCATTGAACGCCACCATCGACAACAATCAAGTGGGATTGCTCAACATGCTACTTCACTTCGCATATTTGATGAGGACCCCAATAATCTCCCACATCGACAACAACCAAGTGGGCATGCTACACATGACATTTCACTTCCTCTCTTTGATGAAGCCCCCATTGAGCGCCCACTTCGACCACAACCAAGCGTGGATGCTACTCATGATCTCTCATTTCCCATGTTTGATGAGGAACCTCTTGAGCAACCACGTCAACAACAAGCAAGTGAAGATGCTCCAAGTGACCTCTCACTTCCTATTTTTGATGAGGACCTACATGAGAGACCTCGTCACCATCAAGCAAATGGAGATGCTATCCATGATTCTTCTCCTCCCATATTGGATGAAGCACCGCACCATCAAGTCCATGAAGACAACAAGTTGAGCGCCCTTTGCCTCAATGTTACAAGGTGCAAGGACCATGAGCGTCATCATCCATATGAGGAATGGGAGCCTCCACCTCATCTTCACAAAGATTGTGCTTTCTATTCGCACCCCGCCTTCGACAAGGATCAAGAACATCCTCGCCATGGACACTATGATACCACTACTTCATCGAGGCAAGAGGCAAGAGATACTTCACCACCAACACCCAACCTCAACTTCCATGAGCGACATACTTTGAGAAAGGAGAAAGGACGTCATGATGAAGCACATGAGCAAGGTCTACATCGCCATATATGTCATGATCCTCCTCCTTCTTCATCACATGAGGCGAAATTCACTTCATCATCACCGCTACACCTACATCATGTGCGACATTCCATGAGGAAGCACTATGACCTTCATGATCAAGAACATGAGTTTCGCTCATCGCCACAAGCGCAACACCAACATCAAGAGTGTGAAGCTATTCCTCCCATGACACAAGATCAACATCACCATATGCATGAGGAGACCACTTTACCACTCTATGATGACGACGTTGATGCATGTGACATTATGAAAGTGGCTCATCCCTTGCCATCATCTCTAAGGAATTCTTCTTCTTCGTCTCCAATGACACAAGTGCCAACTCCGACCATCCACAAGAGAGTTTCCAAAACTACCAACGAGTTGATCATGGATGCCAACCAAAATGGTGACCATGCCTACATGAGTGAAGGCCAATACTATGCCTTGCACCAACTAGCTCTCAATTCCTTGGACATGCCGACCAATGGTGACGAAAGCGTATATTGCAATGAGGTCGAGAATTCATCGCGAGTGTTGACACGAGATCTTCAAGCCTATCCTCAAGATAGGGATCAACGATGCAACCTCTCTAGAGCCGGCGTCAATGGCCCATCTATCATTGATGGAGGTAACGACGAATTGGTTGACAATCTCCCCTTGACTTCAAAGCATCTCATGCCAACCTCCACAAGGCCACGCTCAAGCCACCATTCTAGCCAAGGATATCTTCATCATCATCATCATCGATCATTTGAGGATGCTGCAAGGCATGGCTTACACTACCACATCACGAAGATGATGGAGCCTTCTTCGACACAAGCCATGAACCTACCTCCTCCTCCAAGAAAGCCACCCTTTCCACACTTGGAGATCAATCCAAGAGATGAGATGCTTGAGTCCTCCTCGCCACATGCTATGACACTACCGACTCCAAGCAATGCAACAACTTCGAAAAACCCGCACACCTCTTGTGCCAAGACTTTGGAGCCTTCTAGTCTCCCCTCTCAAGCTTCTAGTGAGATGAGTGGTGAGAGAGAGATCCACCATCACGTGAGTGAGAGACACAAGCCCATCATGAGTGGAAAAAGCATGAGTGTTCTTATAGGCATTGCCATGATAGCCACCAATAGTGAGATGAGAGTTGAGAGCAAAACCCCATTTGTGCTTATTGACACTAACGGCTTACCAACTTTCTCTCCATCTATTTTGCAGAGATTTGGTGACCCTATCAAGCATCCTCGACATCATCGACTTCTCCACATACAAGGATCTCCACATCGCATGAACATCGACACCGACTTGAAGAGTTGGAATGAGCACATTCCGCTCATCATGATCCACATGGAGATTGACAAGAGCTTCTACGACAAGGCATTCTCCATCCACACTCCTCAAGTCAAGATCTACACGGTGCGCCACAAGCACTTCGACATCAACGCCTTCTACGCCTACATCCCACATGTCACGATGTGCATGGAGTTCGACAAGCGCATCCACGACAACGACTTCTACGCCTACAACCCTCATGTCAAGATGTACTTGGAGTTCCACATGCGCATCCACGACAACGACTTCTTCATCTACATCCCCTACGTCAAAATGTACTTGGAGTTCGACAAGCGCGTCAACGACAATTACTACCACTTCTACATCCCCTTCGTCAAGATGCACTTGGAGTTCGACAAGCGCGTCAACGACAATGATCGCCACGACTACACACCAAACGCTACGAGGTACATGGACTTCGACACGAGCATCATCAACAACGCAACCCATGGAGCGGCGTGCAACCAATCTGTCAAGTTCATCTACACTCTACCGCTTCTGCAAGCTCATCCTCATCCACCCATTGAGGATCATGTGAAGATCGTCATCACATTTGGACCACACCCTCCACGAGCATACCTTGGCATGATCTTCGATAAGAGGCTCAACTTCAATGACTACACCGCCTCACAAGATCTTCCTCAACCATCCAAGGAGGACCATTTCATGATCTTCATCACCTTTGGACCACCCCCACTACGAGCCTACCGTCACATGAACTTCGACAAGCGGCTCAACTTCAACGACATCTTCGCCGTCAACATTCCTTCTCCCGCTCATATATGGATGGAACAAGAGTCGAGGACGACTCTTTTTCAAGGGGGGGATGATGTAGCCCACCGTATTCAACCAAGCACAACATCGATACACAACAAGGTGAACTCACTCCTATCTCCGTATGTTTCCGGTGACTTGGTGAACGGTGCTCTACCTCATGAAATACCCCTCTACATGCATAGGTGGGATCAGCACATGGAGACCCAAGAAGGTGCCCAAGATGCTCAAGAACACATCCAAGAAGATGCACATGAAGCAAGGAAGGAAGTGGGTGAAGACGGCGTCAAGATCGGAGCTCCGAGGTGGAAGAACAAAGGAAAAAGGGGGCTCCCGGCCTCACCCCCCGGCCAGGCCGGCCTCCCCTGGCCTCAGGCCGGCCTCCTCATCCCACCCTGGCCTCAGGCCGGGCTAGCCTGGCCCTAGGCCGGGCACTAGTCCGAGGGAGCCAGCCTCCCACCCTGGCCTCAGGCCGGGCACCAGGCCGAGGGCGCCGGCCTCCACCCCGGCCTCAGGCCGGCCTCCCTGGCCGGGCCGGCCCCAGGCAGGGCGCTGCCTCCCACCCCAGCCTCCCAGGCCGGCCTCCCCTGTTTTGTGCGAAAATACACTGTTTTGGTCCCATTTTCACCCACCTACCCCCCGTAGGCTATATAAGGGACTCCTGTGTGATAAGGGGTGGCCCAATCTTCTCAGTGAACTCACAGACAACTCCAGTATGATAACTAGTGCGCCACTAAGAACTCTCCCGGCTGATCCCTGATGCCAAATCAAAAGATAGCAACCCCAAGGATATTCTCAACTCCACACTCTTGCACAAGTAATCCATCGACTACAAGTGGTCCTGTATCGTCTTATTCCTAGTGGAACAGCAGGTATCACATAAAGTTTGGAGATGAACTTCTAGATGAAAGGCTTACAAGCAGTTTCAATCTAGAGGTCTAGGGTTTTTGGGTTTAACGTAGTCTAACCTCTCCTATGCGCCCAAGGGGGGATATAAGAGAGGGGTGCGGCCACAAGGGGGTCCCTTGCGCAAGCACCTAACCTAATTGGACTAGGACTCCTATACCTAACACAAATAGATACAAACCGACCCCACACACAAGGGGTGCGGCCATATTGGTATACAAACCAATCCTACAACTACTAGGACTCCCTATGGCGCATAGATGCTTCCTTGTGGGCGCCCTCCTCTTGCCTTGTCCATCCATGAGTGTGGAATAACACAATAACATTGTTTTCCACACTTAGTGCATTTTACCTTGTGGAGGCACCATCCCCTTGTCATCATAAGATTTGTTATTTGTCGTTTTCATCATGTTATTGCTTGTTCTCCATCTCCTCTTCTAATCCATGCTCATCCTTGTGTATCTCCTCTCCATGATCTCCATTCATGCTTGTGTTATCAACAAACCTAAGAATACACAAATTCAAGGATTTAGGTAGTATAAAGCTCTCACAATTATAAACATTATATTCAAGTAGGAGTGAATTCACCTGTTATTGTAAGAGCTTGGTTCTTGATCTTGTCATTGGTCCAATCCTTACTTCGTTAGCTTGTAATGGAGCATCCTCATGTGTAACAATAGGTGAAGAGCTAGGGATGTCCTCATCATCCTCCCCCTCTTGAAAAGGCATCGACCTCGATGCTAAATCATCTCCATGGTAAGGTGTCAAATCCGCCACATTAAAAGAATTGCTAACACCAAACTCATCAATTGGGAGGTCAATCTTGTATGCATTATCATTGATCCTTGAAATAACTTTATAAGGACCAGCACCTCTAGGCATAAATTTGGATTTTCTCAATGTGGGAAATCTATCTTTTCGAAAGTGCACCCACACCATATCTCTTGGCCGAAAAACCACTTCTTTCCTCTTCTTGTTCACCCTCTAGGCCACATGCTTTCCTCTCTTTTCTATAGCCTCTTTTGTTTTCTCATGTATCCTCTTAAAAAAATAAGCCCTCTTTGATGCCTCCATATTAATTCTCTCATGTAAAGGAAGTGGTAATAAATCAAGAGGAGTAATAGGCTTGAAACCATAAACCACCTCAAAAGGACATAATTGAGTAGTTGAATGCACAGCTCTATTATATGCAAATTCCACATGGGTCAAACACTCCTCCCACTCCTTCAAATTTTTCTTGATAATGCCTCTCAACAATGTGGACAATGTTCTATTAACCACCTCGGTTTGTTCATCAGTTTGGGGGTGGCAAGTAGTAGAAAATAATAGCTTAGTGCCAAGCTTACCCCAAAGTGTCTTCCAAAAGTAACTCATGAACTTGACATCTCTATCTGAAACAATAGTTCTTGGCACTCCATGTAATCTCACAATTTCTCTAAAGAATAAATTTGCAATGTGAGAAGCATCATCACTCTTGTGGCAAGCAATGAAGTGAGTCATCTTTGAAAATCTGTCCACAACCACAAAGATAGAGTCATGTCCTCTTTTTGTCCTTGGCAAGCCCAAAACAAAATCCATACTTATATCCTCCCATGGTGTACTAGGTGATGGCAATGGGGTGTACAACCCGTGGGGTTTGAGCTTTGATTTAGACTTGTTGCAAGTAATACATCTTTGAACCAATCTATACACATCTCTCCTCATATGTGCCCAATAGAAATTTTCAGCCAACATAAGCAATGTCTTCTCTCTTCCAAAGTGTCCCATCAAACCTCCACTATGAGATTCCTGTATGAAAAACAAACGCAAAGAACACTCGGGAATACATAATTTGTTAGCTCTAAACAAGTATCCATCATGTATATGAAATTTATCCCATGCCTTAACATTAGTACACTTATTAAATGGCATAGAAAATTCATTATCTTCATCATATAAATCTCTAATACCCTCCAAACCCGAAACCTTAATTTCTAAATTGGAGAGTAACATGTTCTTTCTTGACAAAGCATCAGCAACTACATTATCCAATCCCTTATTATGTTTAATGATGTATGGAAAAGATTCAATAAATTCAACCAATTTAGCATGTCTCTTATTCAAATTAGATTGGCACTTTAAGAATTTCAATGCTTCATGATCACTATGTATAATAAATTCTTTAGGCCACAAATAATGTTTCCACACCTCTAAAACTCTCACAAGTGCATATAGGTTGTTTATTTTGCATGAGCACACCTCCAATACCTATGCCACTAGCATGACACTCAATCTCAAATTGTTTATCAAAATTTGGTAGCATAAGAAGTTGGGCCGAAATCAACTTTTCTTTCAATGTATCAAAAGCAATATCTTGAGCAACACCCCACTCAAAATTAACACCCTTTTTAGTTAGATCATTTAAAGGGGCAGCAATAGTACTAAAATTAGGCACAAATCTTCTATAGAAACTAGCAAGCCCATTAAAACTTCTAACTTGACTCACATTAGTTGGAATTGGCCAATTTCGAATAGCTTCAATTTTAGATGTATCAACTTCAATTCCATGCTTAGAAACAACATAACCAAGAAATATGACCTTATATTTGCAAAAAGTGCACTTCTCAAGATTACCATACAATTTATTTTCTCTTAGCACTTGCAAAACTTGTCTAATATGATCAATGTGTTCATGTTCATTGTGGCTATATATGAGAATATCATCAAAATAAACTACCACAAATCTACCAATAAAGTCTCTCAAAATATGGTTCATTAATCTCATGAAAGTACTAGATGCATTAGTTAAACCAAAAGGCATCACTAACCATTCATATAAACCAAATTTTGTCTTAAAAGCAGTTTTCCATTCATCTCCCTCTTTCATTCTTATTTGATGGTATCCACTACGCAAATCAATTTTAGAGAAAAGAGTAGAACCATTTAATTCATCTAACATGTCATCTAAACGTGGTATAGGATGACGATAACGAATAGTGATGTTATTAATTTCTCTACAATCTACATACATGCGCCAAGTACCATCTTTCTTAGGAACCAAAATAACGGGGACAGCACAAGGAGTAAGACTAACTCGAATATAACCTTTATCTAGTAGCTCTTGTACTTGCCTTTGTATCTCCTTTGTTTCTTGTGGATTGGTTCCATAAGGTGCTCGGTTTGGAAGAGATGCTCCAGGAATTAAATCAATTTGATGCTCAATCCCTCTCAATGGTGGCAATCCCGAGGGAATATCTCTTGGAAAAACATCCTCAAAATCCTGCAAAACATGAGAAACACCAAGAGGAATAGGGGTCATGTCATTAGAAACCAAAATCTCTCCCTTGTGAATAAGCACAATAGGGACTAATGTAGGATCATCCCTAAGTTCCCTCAAATCCTCTTTGGTGGCTAACATGCATAATAGGTTCTCTCTCTTTTTACCACTCGAATTGGTTTTACTATCACTCCCCAAGGCTTGTGAATTTTTTGATCCCTCATCCCTCTCTCTTTCTTTTTCCACTTTCATATCAATTTTGGATTGGGACTCATTTACAATTTGTTGTGGAGTCATAGGCCTCAAAATCATAGTCTTCCCATAGTGATGTAGCTCATAAGTATTAGCTCTTCCTTCATGCTTCACACTTCTATCAAATTGCCATGGTCTCCCCAATAATAAGTGGCAAACTGTCATAGGAACCACATTAAACTCAATAGTATCCTTGTAAGGTCCAAGTTGAAACTCCACTCTCACCATATGAGATACCTTCATTTTTTTTCCGTGCTACTCAACCATTGTATATGATAAGGAGAAGGATGTGGTAAATATTTCAAATTGAGCTTTGCACATAGATCTTTGCTAGCCAAATTCCTGCAACTCCCTCCATCAATAATGACTTTGCAAGCCATATTAGGACCAATAATAGCCTTTGTTTGAAACAAATTGCACCTTTGATTTTCAGGACTAGGCACCACACTCAAAGAATTTTGTGTGCAAATAATAGTTGGCATGTTAGTAGCATATGCATCCAATGGAGTATCACTCAAATAACCATCATCATCATCAATATCATTAGGATCAACATCATCACCTGTCTCATACTCATTGTTCTCATTGATAATCATCACCTTTGTATTGGGTCAATCCCTCTTGAAGTGCCCCTTGCCTCCACATGTGTGACATGTAATATCTCTATTCCTTGTAGTAGGAGCACTAGAACCCGTGGTACTCACAGCTGGTTGTGATGATTTCTTTGCAATAGAAGTGCTAGGCTCGGGTTTAGATGATGTAGCACCTTGAAAACTAGAAGATGGAGGTGGTGGAGGAGGTGCACTAGGCATAGAAGATGATCTCATTGGAAATCTAGCCCTTGTCCTTGTAGTAATTTTAGCCTCCTCAATAAGACGTGCTTCGGCCTCCCTTGCATGATGTAGCAACTCATGTATATCATGATATTGGTGATGCCTAACAATACCCTTGATTTTGTAGTTCAAACCCGAAAGGAACCTTTGCATTGTTTGCTCCAATTGCTCTCTCACACGTGCCCTTTGCATGATTAGCTCCATCTCTTGATAATAAGCATCAACACTCATAGTACCTTGCCTCAATTGTTGCAATTGATCAAATTGTTGCCTTATGTAATTTGGTGGAACAAATCTATCCCTCATGACTCTCTTCATGGTGTTCCAAGTGACAATGTTTAACTCACCATCTTCTTGCCTCTTTCTCACAAGATTATCCCACCATCTAAGAGCATATCCATCAAACTCAGAAGATGCCAACTTGATTTTTCTATCCTCATTATACTCATGCATTCTCCATAGCTTCTCAATTTTTAACTCCCATAGAAATTATTCTTCCACATCCATAGTATCAAAGCTGAAAGAAGGAATAGAGAATTTTGGCTTACTCAAACCATCCTCTCTTGGATTTTCTTGAATCACATTATTGGGCACTCTTCTTGGCATAAAATTATGAGCTCGGCCTTGATGTCCTTCATGGCCTCTCTCTCCTCTAGCACGGCCATGATCGTTATTACTTGCACCAAAAGCTTCCAAACCATTATTAGCATCACTATGGATACTAGCATTGTCATCATCCACAAGAGGCAATCTTTCTTGAATCATGGTTTGAAGTCCAGCAAGGGTGGTAGTCATTTGAGCAATTGAATCATTGATTGATCTCACTTCCCCTCTATTTGTCTCGGCCAATTTATGAGTGGCCTCCATCTTGGTCTCCATAGCTTGGAGAGCCTCATATAAGGGATCACATGCATCTTGTACAAATTGCTTGAGTCCATTATGATTGTCCAATATTTCTTTTGCCAAAACATCCCTAAGAGCCTCATACTCCCTCCAATTAACTCCCTCCTTATGGTCCTTCTTTTGATGCACAAGATCACCACTAGAAAGATCCATTAGTAGGTAGTGTAATAGAAACAAGTATAGGTTGTGGTGCTCTCTCACAACTCACTCAAAAATCTAGCAAGACAATAGGATATCTTACCCTTCCAAAGTGAATAGAGATACTTACCACAAGTAGAGGCAATTAAAGTACTTTGGTGTGAAGAAGAGAATACCCAGGTTTTTAACTCTCACAAAAGCAAACAAGGTTATTTAGTGGGGCTTGGTATGGATACCTAACAATCACCAAAGTAACAATCCTATTTGTTGTCTTTGTGAAGATATAAAAATACCCAAGGAAACTCACACAATAATGGAGACAAATGTGGCAATGCAAATATATGGAGGAATTTTTGCAATGCTCTAGAAAGTCACTAGCTAGGCTCTTAATTGACAGGAACAAGATTGCTCAATGAAAAACCAAGTGTCACAATGGCAAGCTCAACTAGTAAACAATAGCAATGATATGGCCTCTTTGCACTTTTTTTTCTTTTCTCTGTTTTTTTTATACTTTTGCTTTTTCTATTTTTTTTGTATTTTTTCAATGGCCTTACACTAAGCTAGGAGCAATATGAACCAATAAACAAGTGAACACAATGGTGGTGATGAAAATGAGCAACCTGTCAGAGCACAAAACTAGCTATACTTGTGGGCAAGTTCCTATTAAAATGCTGTAGAAAGGCTTTGGCTAAGGTTCACAAGATATGGATATATTGGTCCTAGTGAGAACACGGGAAATAACAAGGAAAAACAGAAAAAAAAAACTAGGTGAAATCTAGCTCCAAAACACTCACGGCAGCAACAATGTCTCACGGCAGCAAAACAGATGCTTTTCTGTGCCACGGCAGCGCGTAGGCCCGGAAAACTAGTTTTGGTAACCGCGTTACGGTGAAAATCCTTGCGCGCGCGGCCAGCAGCTCACGGCAGCAGCAGAGTGGTGGCGGCAGCGTTTTGCGCGAAAAAGGTACCGCCGCAGAGCACTGTGGGTGCGCTGGTAAACTGTGATGCGGGCGCGGGTGGTGGTTTTATAAACGCGCGCTGAGCGAATCCGAGCTCGACTAGGGATCAGTAGCGGTGGGTTGGCGGCAACGTTTTTGGCAAAACCGTGCCGCGGCAGCGCGCAGGTGGAAAGATGGTAAGCGCGTTGTGGTGCGATGGGGGGGTTTGGTAAGCGCGATGCGGTGGGAATCTGAGTGCGGGTGGGATTCGAGCACGGCAGGAAAACGGTGCAATCTTCTGCCGCGGTAGGATTAGAGGTGGGATCGGATTGGAACCAAATAGAGCTAGCAGCAGCGGATTTTTTTGTGGTTTTTTGATATGTTTCGACCAGGGGAACAAAGAACCCTAACCCTAGCCGAAAAGAACAAAACTAAAAAGATAAAAAGCAACACAAAATCTAACACAAAAACAACACTAGTAATTAAAACTAAGGTGATATCTATGGCTGTGGCAATGACTAACACTATTTTTGTGGAGCAATTTTCTGGATAGGAAATAAAAACACTCAAACTAAAGGGAAATTTGATAGCTCACCGAGGAAACCTTTAAATCTGATACCAAGATGATAAGGGGTGGCCCAATCTTCTCAGTGAACTCACAGACAAATCCAGTATGATAACTAGTGCGCCACTAAGAACTCTCCCGGCTGATCCCTGATGCCAATGCAAAAGATAGCAACCCCAAGGATATTCTCGACTCCACACTCTTGCACAAGTAATCCACCGACTACAAGTGGTCCTGTACCGTCTTATTCCCAGTGGAACAGCAGGTATCACGTAAAGTTTGCAGATGAACTTCCAGATGAAAGGCTTACAAGCAGTTTCAATCTAGAGGTCTAGGGTTTTTGGGTTTAACGTAGTCTAACCTCTCCTATGCGCCCAAGGGGGGATATAAGAGAGGGGTGCGGCCACAAGGGGGTCCCTTGTGCAAGCACCTAACCTAATTGGACTAGGACTCCTATACCTAACACAAATAGATACAAACCGACCCCACACACAAGGGATGCGGCCATATTGGTATACAAACCAATCCTACAACTACTAGGACTCCCTATGACGCATAGATGCTTCCTTGTGGGCGCCCTCCTCTTGCCTTGTCCATCCATGAGTGTGGAATAACACAATAGCAACATACCCAAATCGGACAGTATTCCATACTGGTGCCCGGGCACCATGGTGCCCCATTTGAGCTTCCTATATAGGTATCATGGGTGCTAGCTACCCACGCGCTAAGAACCATCCGATATGGTAGCAAGATTCGCGATGCCGTTTGACGTGTTCACGGACGTTACCGATCCAGTTCGTCTCAAGAAACAACATAAAAGAAAAGACGGCCGGTTCGTGACCCACTTGTTTATATAAAAAAAATTGCAAAACGCAGTCGTGCCCGTGTCACCGACAACATCCTGCGACCACCCAGCGAACAAGTCACCAGTTACCGCACACCCAGACACGGCCCAGATCCTGAACGGCGTCGGCGAGCACCATGCTCTCAAGCGCACTGCACAAACCACCGCCCAGTTGCAGGCCATCTGCATGTCGCACGGGGCCGTCGTCTCCAAGATCTGGCCGGCGCCGCGCCGGTGCCACCGTGGCCCCAAATCCCAGTACGGAGAGAGGGCCTCCCCACCGCTCGATGTGGAGCGTTGGAGCATGGCGAGGCAACAGCATCGGGGGAGACAGCTCCGGTTCGGCAAGATGGAGGGCAACGGAAGACTGTCGTTGTCGAATCCTACGGGCCATGCATGCCTCCTGCCGACCCGAGCCTAGCCGTCCATCCGGTGCTGCACGAAGACGGACTCCACAGACGACTCACCCGCCAACGACGAGACCTGGTTCTCGCCGTCGGGCTCTGAGCTACACGCCGTCGTCGGCCCAAAACAACCCGCCACTGACGGGACCTGATTCTCGCGCCGTGGACGCATGGGGTTCATTAAAATTCGTGGAATGTGGAGAATTGCCATGTATACTGTGATGGATGGAGTATATTTCTTTTTGTCGTGCACTGAGATAGTATCCACGTTCATTAGTCTTATTCTACCTTTTGGATAAAATTCTCCTTATATTGCAAAGTTCTTCGTGTTATACACCCGAACTTCTTTTCTTCACAACTTGAACTTCTCTGGTTGACTCTTTATTTTTGTAGTAAGCTATATTCAGTAATTTAGATTCAAGTTATTGGAGCATTGGTTCTTAACATTTTCCGAAATTTCATATTGGTAGGAAACTGTTTCCAAAATAATTTTACGTACGAACTTCTCTCTGTTGGTTATCCATTTCTGTTTATAGACGATTATGAGACAAATACGTTCTTATCCGTTTCTTGTTACACCCTAATATCAGACGAATTTGTTAGCAATGCAACTTTTTTTACACGTGGATAATGCTTATCCGTTTCTTTTTTTTCCTTTTTGTTCCGTTTAATATTTTCCCGAGTCTATACACAATGGAGTTCAAGTACATAAAGAAAGCAGTTCAAGGCCATAGATAGAGAAGTTCAAAGTCATAAACAGTGTAATTCGGGTATCAAAAGAAAGCAGTTCAACCCCTTATGTAGAGAAGTTCGAAACCCATAAAGTAGGAAGTTCAATATCTCATATACACAACAGTTCAACCCTGTACGAAGAGTATTTCACAATTCTACCAGAGAGTAGTTCAAGCCATAATACAATGCAGTTCACATTCTACCAGAGAGTGTGTTTAGACCTAAAGACAATGCAGTTTAAGTCAAATCAGAGAGAAGTTCAGTGCCATACTGATAGCAGTTCATCCATACACATAATGCAATTAAAGTGCCAAAAAGAAAATAGTTCAAACACATATAGAGAAAAGTTTGATGCCCATACACAAGGCAGTTCAACCGAGAAGTTCATATATATGTCGAGAGAAGTTCAGTACTCTGTTTTTCCATAAATAGATAGTCACTAATTCTCTCTTTTGAAAGCAACAAAACTCACTCGATTTGAAGGTCGGATGAGTGACCAAATAATTTTTTAACATGCAAAAATATGATTGACTAAACTTTGACCACGAAAATAACACACCTATAAATAGATTTTTAAGTTTTCTTTACCGGTGAAACCGGTGAAACCGGAAAATTTAATAGATGTGTCTTCTCAGCCTAAATATTTTGACTGGTCATTGACCTAAAACGTTAAGTATGAGAAAGTTATTGATAAGGACATGCCTAAGGATTATGTTCTCACAAGCTTGGATGGAGAGTTGATAGAAGACCACATGATCATGGTGAAAACAATCATTCAAGATGGTGAAAACAATAAAGCAAGATGGTGAAAACAATAAATAACAATTGTTATTCCATGAAAACAATTGTTATTCATCAAGACAAGGGGATAGGTGCCTCCACCAAGTCAAATGCGCCTCCTAAAATCCTATTCCATATAGGTTTGGTTTGTATACCAATTGGGCCGAATTCCTTTGTGTGTGGAATCGGTTTGTATCCCTAGTTGTGTCCTAGTTGGACTCCTAGTCCTAATAGGAGTCCTAGTCCTAGTAGGAGGTGGGTTGCTTGTGCAAGGAAGCCCTTGTGGCCGCACCCCCCACCTATATATTCATGCCACCTGCGTGTGGATTAGGGGAGAACAATTTAGACAACAGAAAACCTAGCCTTGAGATTGTATTGCTGCTAAGCATTCATCTTGAAGTATACCAAGTCAAAGTTTGCGTTATATCTTGCTATTCCATTGGGAATTAGGGGGATACAGGACCACTTGTGATCATTCATTGCTTGTGCAAGAGTGTGTAGTTGAGAATATCCAAAGGGCTTGATTGTTGTTGCATTGGCAACAAGGGTCATCCAAGTGAGAGGTTTCAGTGTAGCACTAGTTATCCACATATATTCAGAAAATACAAAAAGAGAGAGAGAAGCTCATTGAGAAGATTGGGCCACCCCTTATCATCTTGGTATCAGAGCCAGGTTTACTCGGTGAGCAAAGTTATCCCTAGTTTTTAGTTGTTTTTATTCCTATCCAGAAAAAGCCACACAAAAATATTAGGTTTAGATCATTGCCAGAGCCTAGATCAACACCAATTTGCATCTACCTAGTTGCTGCTTTTTGTTGATTTGTGTTTCTGTTTTTCTGTTTTTAGGTTTTCGTCTTTTAGGGTTCATCTAGTTTCCTTGTGTTTCTATCCGAAAATCCCCACCAAAAATATTGTGGATCTTGTTGTTCTCGGGAATTTTAGACCTACAATTTGTTTTGGCAAGTTGATCTAGTTCCTTGAGTCATTGTGTTGCATTGGTGCTGATTTCAAATCGTGTTGAACCGCAAGTATTCATATCCGAGCCCTAGTGCTTGTCGGATTCCTGCCGTGGCACCAAAAACCGCCCAAAACGCCACTCCCACCCGCACTCGGTTCCTAGACGAGCTCGGATTCGCTGCCGCGAGCCAAAACGCGCGCAATTCTCTGCCGCCGCTGCCGTACCGCGCTCCTAGCCGCTCTCGGTTTTACCTTGTGCGCGCTTACAAATCCGCTCGCCGCACCGTAACGCACCACACCACCAGCACACCAGCGCTCTGCCGCGGTAGCAAAACGAGCAGTTTCTCTGCCGTGAACAAATTCTCTGCCGTGAGCTCGATTAACATCCGATTTTCTTAGTTTTCCATTTGTTTTCTCCCTGTTTTCTCTAGGATTTCGTGCTGATCTTTGATAAGCCTTAGACACAGCCTTTCTACAGCAAACTTTAGGTACCAAAACCCATAAGACTAGCTGTTTAATTGCTCTATCAGGCTGCTCATTTGATCATATCTATCCACTAATTTTTGTTTCCATCTCATTGTTGCTCCTAGTTGATTCAAAGGCCATTGAAAAATCAAAAAAAAAATAGAAAAAGGAAAAGGTATAAAAAAAATAGAAAGAAAGAAAAAGCAAAAGAGGCCGAGCTACATATCACTAGTGGAAGCTATTTCATATTGGAATTTTTGTGGACATATTGAGCAATCTTGTGCCTGTTTCATTGAGTATTTGCTAGTGTCTTTCTAGTGCTTGCAAAATCTCTACCATATATTTGCTAAGCCACAATTGTCTCCAAGTGTGAGTGTGTTTCCTTTAGTATTTTTATCACATTGAGCAGTGCATTGAAGTTGTTATTTTGGTGTTGTTAGGAATCCCAACCAAGCCCCACCAAATACCTCGTTTTGCATTGTGACACTTGAGAGCCTGGGTATTCTCTTCTCACACTTGACACAGTTTTCATTGGTACTTGTTGCTAAGTTGATCCTTATTCACTTTGGAACAGTAAGTGAACCTTTCTTTGCTGGTTTGAGTGAGTTTGAGAGGCACCACAACCCATTGATTATTTGTTTTCACTAACCCATTAATCATGAGTTTTGCTAGTGAATCTTCTGTGCAGGGTGACAAGGAGGAAGCTGATTTGATGCCCAAAACAAAGACTGCTGATGATACATGTACATGGGCAGATTTTAATATCTTTAGAGGAGGAGTTGCTAATCGGATTGAGCAAAGAGTTGAGAAGAAAATTGAGGAATATGATGATATCCTAAGGAAGGATTTGACAGTGGTTATTGAGAAACAAACTGAGGCTACAAATTCAATTCGTGTTCTTCAAGAGGCCATGAATAATCTTACAAGGGAAGTTGCAAATATTTCCACACAATTACAAAGAGCTAATCTTGGTGGTAATCATGAAGAAGGCCGAGCCATTGCTTATGGAGGCCGTGGCAATTTTCCACCTAGAAGAATTCCATTGGATGATAATACAGAAGAGGATGCCCTTGGGAAACCAAAATTCTTTGTGCCTACTCTCACATGTGATAATGATGATGCTGAGGAGTTCTTGATGTGGGAATTGAAGATAGAAAAGCTATGGAGAATGCATAATTACACTGATGAGAGGAAAATCAAGCTAGCATCTTCTGGATTTGATGGTTATGCTCTCTTGTGGTGGGATGGCATCATAAGATTGAGGGAAACACAAAATCAACACGAAATTACTACATGGGCTGAGATGAAAAAACTTATGACTGAGAGGTTTGTTCCAACAAATTATTTGAGGACTCTCTATGACAAGTTGCAAAATTTGAAACAAGGAACAAATTCAGTGGATCAATATTACAAGGAGATGGAATTAGTGCTACAAAGAGCTCGAGTTGTTGAAGCAAAAGAGCAAACAATGCAAAGATTTCTGTCAGGATTATCTTTTCAAATTAGATGCATTGTGAGGCATGTGCAATATAACAATATGACAGAATTGTTACATCAATCAAGGGAGGCAGAAAAGAGGTTGGCCGAGGAGGTTACTTTGGCTCCAAGGAAAATTTGGCCCTCGAGATCCTCTTCCTTTTCACCACCTACACCTACAATTACTCCAACTCGAGATAGTACACCATCCAAACCCGAGCCAAGCATCTCCAATACAAGGAAAACACCACATCCCGCAGCTAGTGGAAGTGGTTCTACTCAATCAACAGCTAGACATAGAGACATGACATGCCATACTTGTGGAGGAAGAGGGCACTTAATAAGAAAGTCATGGTGATCAATGCTAATGAGGAGTATGAGAGTGGAGATGATGCTGATCCTAATGGAGAGGATACATATGATGATGATGGTCCCCTTAATGCTTTTGCTACCAATTATCCAACCATTGTTTGCACCAAGGCTTTGAGTGTTATTCCTAGCAATGATGAGAGCCAAAGATGCAATTTATTTCAAACCAAGGCAATTGTTGGACCCAATATGGCTTGCAAGGTGATAATTGATGGAGGGAGTTGTAGAAATCTAGCAAGCAAGGAGCTATGTGCAAAGCTAAGGTTGCATTATAATCCACACCCACAACCATATTATATTCAATGGTTAAATAACAAGGAAGAAATCAAGGTATGCCATATGGTGAGAGTGGATTTTCAAATTGGACCATACAAAGATACAATTGAGTGTGATGTGGTTCCCATGACAGTTTGTCACTTGTTATTTGGAAGACCTTGGCAATTTGATAAAAAGGTTACACATATGGGAAGAGCTAACACATATCACTTGAATTGGAACAATAAGGATATTATTTTGAGGCCTATGACACCACAACAGATTGTGAATGAATCAAGACACAAAATTGAGATACTTCAAGAGAAGGAGAGTGGAAACACCAATTCTTTGGAGGAAGACAAGTCTAGGCCGAGTGGAAAGAGCCTTTTAACTAATAACATAGTTTTTCCTAGTGTTGTTTCTTGTGTACAGGTTGCTATTGAAGAAAGGGAGCACAAAGAAACATCACAATCATCACAAAAATTGGAGGATTATGCCACGGATACAAGAGCTCTTACTTGTGATATGAAGGCTATTTTTGAAGAAAGGGAGCTACAACCTTCAAATTCACAAGAGATTGATGATTTCATACCTACTACACATGAGGAGGTTAGTATTGATAAAGGTATTGATTTCGGGTTGGTAACAACAAGTAGTGCATTATGTGATAATTTACAACCATATAATATTATGATGAATTCGAAATTTCACAATGTGGTTCTTATTACACATAAAGAAATACTTGCTAACATACCATCTAGAGATATTATATATTATGACATGTTAAAAGAACCAATTGATGTGCAATGTGCTATGAATAAATTTGGTTATGATGATTCTAGCACATATGATAATAGTTTCAAATTTAATTTGATTGGTGATTATAACTTGGATAAAATGTTCATGGTACATTACATGTGTATAACCAATAATAATGTGGCCGAATTATATGATAAGTTACCTCGGGATGAATTACAAATTTTTACATATGGGCATATTACACATATGTTTGGTTTATCACAATATTTATTGGATGCATGTGCTATTCAAATAAACTTCACTTATATATGCAATTATGATTGCTATGGATTGAAAAGTTATGACTTTTATGTGTTGTTTTCATACAAATTTCGTGATCCTAATTCATTTTCACTATATTATGTTTTACTAACGACTAATGAGTGCCATTATAGATACATATATTGTGCATATACTTTGTTCTTATTGTTTCTTCCACTTTCAGATTATCACAAGCTGAGGACGTCTTGTCTTGAAGAAAGGGAGGATTATAAGGACATGCCAAAGGATTATGTTCTCACAAGCTTGGATGGAGAGTTGATAGAAGACCACATGATCATGGTGAAAACAATCATTCAAGATGGTGAAAACAATAAAGCAAGATGGTGAAAACAATAAATAACAATTGTTATTCCATGAAAACAATTGTTATTCATCAAGACAAGGGGATAGGTGCCTCCACCAAGTCAAATGCGCCTCCTAAAATTCTATTCCATATAGGTTTGGTTTGTATACCAATTGGGCCGAATTCCTTTGTGTGTGGAATCGGTTTGTATCCCTAGTTGTGTCCTAGTTGGACTCCTAGTCCTAATAGGAGTCCTAGTCCTAGTAGGAGGTGGGTTGCTTGCGCAAGGAAGCCCTTGTGGCCGCACCCCCACCTATATATTCATGCCACCTGCGTGTGAATTAGGGGAGAACAATTTAGACAACAGAAACCCTAGCCTTGAGATTGTATTGCTGCTAAGCATTCATCTTGAAGTATACCAAGTTAAAGTTTGCGTGATATCTTGCTATTCCATTGGGAATTAGGGGGATACAGGACCACTTATGATCATTGATTGCTTGTGCAAGAGTGTGTAGTTGAGAATATCCAAAGGGCTTGATTGTTGTTGCATTGGCAACAAGGGTCATCCAAGTGAGAGGTCTCAGTGTAGCACTAGTTATCCACATATATTCAGAAAATACAAAAAGAGAGAGAGAAGCTCATTGAGAAGATTGGGCCACCCCTTATCAGTTATCGCTATTTTAGTAAATACTAATAACGAAAACTCCGCCGAAAGTACACAAAAATATACCGAGAAGTACACTTGTGTGTCGAGGGAAGTCCAGACAATCCGTTTTTTATGAGGCACTCGTAGAAAAAGAATAAGGAACTTAAAATTATTTTCTGAAGTGCAGAATCACGTCGGCAGTACAAACTCATCAGCCGAGAAGTTCACGTGTATGCCGCGAGAAGTTCAGTACTCTTTTTTTTCGTAAATAGATAGTCTTTGACTTTCTCTTTTTAAGGCAACAAAAATCACTAGATTTGGAGGTCGGATGGGTGGCCAATTTTTTTAAAAAAATGCAAAATAGGTTTGACCGAATGTTGACCGCGAAAATAACCCATTTAGAAATCGATTTTTTAGTTTTTGGTTACCGGTAAAACCGGTAGATTTCATAGATATGTCTTTTCAGTCTGAACGTTTTGAGTGGTCATTGACCTAAAACGGACAACGTATGGGAAATTTATCGTTGTTTTAACAAATATTAATAATAAAAACTCCGCTGGCAGTACACATACATATACCTAGACGTTCACTCGTGTGTCGAGGCAAGTCCAAATAATGTCTTTTTTAAGTGGTACACACAGAAAAAAAATAAGGACATTAAAATCATCATTTAATGTGCAGAATCCCATCGACAGTACAAACTTATCAACCAAGAAGTTCACTCGTATGTCGAGAGAAGTTCAGTACTCTATTTTTTCGTAGATAGATAGTTCCCGACTCTCTCTTTTTAACGCAACAAAAATCACTTAATTTGGAAGTCCGAAGGGTGGCTAAATTATTGGTTTAACATGCAACGATAGGGTTGACCAAACTTTGACCTTACAAATAATGCACTTATAAATCAAAATTTGAATTTTCCGTTACTGTTAAGACCGGTAGATTGTATAGATGTGTATTTTCATCCTGAACGATTTGAGTGGTCATTGAGCAAAAATGGATAATGTATGAGAAACCTATCGCTGTTTTACTAAACACAAATCACGAAAACTCCGTCCGGGAGTACACAGACGTATACCGGGTCGTGTGAACTTCAATAGTCTATTTTTTATACTACATTACAAATTAGTATATTTTTTAAATTGGATTTAATCGGAGGTGAATTAAAGGAAATAGTGGAAGAGAAAAAGTTGTGGAATTCCAAAAGCTTTCCAACGACATATCATTCGAATAGTTCCAATTTACAGTTGAGAAAAAAAATTAAAAATACGTTCTGTGGGACATTTCGCTGACCATGTTTTTTAAAAATAAAAAAATAACCGTAACGAATACGAAAATAGTGACAAAATGAAAAAGATAAGTAATTTCACTAGCTTTTCAACGGTATATCATTTGCTAATTTTTGATAAACGGTTAAAAAATATTTAGAAAATACGTTCACAACAGTTTTTTTCCAGATTTGAGTATTTTCGAAATTGTTAAAAATGGTTACGAATTTGAAAAATTATGTGAGACAAGAAAAGATGCGGAATTTCGTTACCTATTAAATGGTATATTATTTTCTCAATTCGTCCCGCAGAAAAAATAAGGGACATTAAAATCATTGTCTAAATTGCGGAATCTCGTCGGTAGGACAAACTCATCAACCGAGAAGTTCACATGTATGTCGAGAGAAGTTCAACACTCTATTTTTCATATAGTATCCGACTCTCCATTTTCAGCGCAACAAAAATCAATAGATTTGGAGGTCGGATGTGTGGCCAAATGATGATGCAAAATAAAGTTGATCAAACTTCAACCGCAAAAATAACCCTGTTAGAAATCGATTTTGAGTTTTTCGTTACGAGTGAAACCGGTAGATTGAAAAGATGTGTCTTTTCAGCCCGAACGAGAGAATTACGAAAAAAACACAAATCACTGTTTTAATAAAACACAAATCACGAAAACTCCGTCCGGCAATACACAAACATATACTGAAAAGTTCATTCGTGGGTCATGTGAAGTTCACACGTGTGTCGAGAGAATTCCAAATAATCCATTTTCTACATGATACACACAGAAAAAATAAGGGACATTAACATCATTGTCTAAATTGCGGAACCCCGTCGACAGAACAAACTCATCAACCGAGAAGTTCACATGTATGTCGAGAGAAGTTCAGCACTCTATTTTTTCATAGATATATAGTCATTGATTCTTCTTTTCAACGCAACAAAAATCACTAAATTTGGAGGTCGGAGGAGTGGCCAAATAATTTTTTAAACATGCACAATAAGCTTGACCGAACTTTGACCATAAAAATAACCCACTTAGAAATTCATTTTTGAGTTTTTCGTTACCGGTGAAACCGGTAGATTGAATAGATGTGTTTCAGCCAGAACGATTTAAGAGCTCATTGAGCTAAATCGGATAATGTATGAGAAAGTTACCGTTGTTTTAGTAAATACAAACCACAAAAACTCCGTCCGACAGTACACAGACGCATACCGGGAAGTTCGAACGTGTGTCTAGTGAAGTTAAATATTCTATTTTTTATACTACGTTACATATTAGTATATTTTTGAAATTGAATTTAATCGGTGATGAATTTAATGAAACCGTAGAAGTGAAAAAGATTCGGAATTTCAATAGCTCTCCAACGACATAACATTTGAATCGTTCCAATTTACGGTTGACAAAATATTTAAAAAATACGTTTTGCGTGACATTTCAGTAATCATGTTTTTTAGAAATAAAAAATAACTGTAAAGAATTTGAAAAAAGTGAAAAAATGAAATAGATGCGTAATTTCACTAGATTTTCAACAGTATATCATTTCTAAATTATGATAAACGTTTTAAAAAATATCTAGAAAATACGTTCGTAGCCATTTTTACCAGATTTGAGTATTTACGAAATTGTTTAAAAATGGTTACAAATTTGAAAACCTACGCGAGACATGAAAAGATGCGGAATTTCATTACCTATTCAACGGAATAACATTTTCTCAATTCCGTTAAATGGTTAAAAAGTAATTATTGTTTTAGTAAACACAAATCACGAAAACTACGTCGTGCAGTATGCATACGTATACTGGGAATTTCATGTGTGTGTCGAGAGAAGTTCAACACTCTATTTTTTTATAATACGGTATAGATTATTATATTTTTTTAAATTGAATTTCATTGGTCATGAATTAAAGAAAACCGTAGAAGAGAAAAAGTTGCGGAATCTCAAAAGCTTTCCAATGGTATATCATTTGAATCGTTCCGATTTACGGTTGAGAAATTATTTTAAAAATATATTCTCTGTGACATTTCGCTGATCATGTTTTTTAGAAATAAAAAAATAACCATAACGAATTTGAAAAAAGTGACAAAAGAAAAAAAAGACGCGTAATTTTACTAGTTTTTCAACGGTATATCATTTGCTCAATTCTGATAAACGGTTAATAAAATATCCAAAAAAATATGTTCAAATCAGTTTTGACCACATTTGAGTATTTTTGAAATTGTTTAAAAATGGTTACGAATTTGAAAACCTACGTGAGACAAGGAAAGATGCATAATTTAACTAGCTTTTCAATGGTATATCATTTGCTCAATTCCGAAAAACGGTTAAAAAGTTATTGCTGTTTTAGTAGACGTAAATCGTGAAAACTCCGTCGGGAAGTACATAGATGTATACCGGGAAGTTCACGAGTGTGTCGAGTGAAGTTCAATACTCTATTTTTTATACTATGTTATAGATTAGTAATATTTTTTAAATTTAATTTAATCAGTGATGAATTAAAGAAAACCGTAGAAGAGAAAAAATTGCGGAATTTCAACAGCTTTCCAACGGGATATCATTTGAATCGTTCCAATTTACGATCGAGAAAATGTTGAAAAAATAGATCCTGCGTGACATTTCGCTGATCATGTTTTTTAGAAATAAAAAAATAACGGTAACGAATTTGAAAAAAGTGATAAAATGAAAAAGATGTGTAATTTCAGTAGCTTTTCAACGGTATATCATTTGCTCAATTCTGATAAATGGTTAAAAAATATCCAAAGAAAATACGTTCACAGTAGTTTTTACTAGTTTTGAGTATTTTTTAAATTGTTAAAAAATGGTTACAAATTTGGAAACCTATGTGAGACAAGGAAAGATGCGGAATTTCACTAGCTTTTTTTTCGAGGGTATGCAATTGTATACCTGATTTTTATAGAAGAAAAGAGAATATGACAGCAATGGTTACAAGTAACATACCCGTCGAACACACTCCACCCCACTCCTAAGAGACTACTCGCGAAGCAATTCTCCGACTCCTGCTCTAACCGTGGCCCAGCTCTTCAACTCCTCAAGAGATCTCATCGCTAGTGCTTCCTCATTGCATATTTGCCCGTCGTTGTGGGAAACCCTCGCGTTTCGTTGTTTCCAAATCATCCAGGTTATCAGGGTTATCAAGGTGTCCACCTGTTTCGTTTGTTTGTCTCTTAATCTATTTGTGACTGTTAACCACCAGTTTTTGAGCGTATCCGTCACAGTCGGAACAGGGATCTGGACACGCAGCCGGGAAACACATCTCCACCACACCTCTCTTATGAACACACATTGCACAAGGATATGGTATGTAGTCTCCGTTTCTTGCAGGCACAACTTGCAGACGTCCGGACGGTCCTGCAGGCCATGCCTAGCTCTCCTGTCTAAAGTCCAGATTCTGCACTAGAGAGCTAGCCACAAGAAATTTTTGCACTTGACTGGTGCCCAACATTTCCAGACTCCATTTGCAAGGGGGAAGCAAATTTTCCCCTGCATTAACGCTTTGTACGTGGATCTCGCTGTGTAACTCCCTGAAGCAGCAACAAGCCACCCAAACTCGTCCTCCCTCGTGATATCTCGTGGGACATCCTAGATAGCAAGCAACAACCTCACGCACTGGGCAACCATATCTCCTGACCAGACTCCTCTGATGTCTGAAATCCAATGGTTCTCCCTCAGACTTTCTTCCACTGACCTTCTGTTTGTTGTTCTAGCATTAACTGCTGCCCTAAGAAGAGGGGCAATCTCCTGAACTACCAATCCTCCAATCCACCTATCCTTCCAGAAAAAGGTCCTCCTCCCATCCCCAATCCTAATGCGAACCAGACTGTTCAACACCTCTGCAGCCAGCATGTCCTTCAGCATAGGCAACCCGGACCAAGGTCTGGAGGCATCCGTCCTTCTGAACCACTCCCATCTAACCCGGAGGTCCAGAACCTGCATCTCAAGGTTCTTAATGCCAAGCCCCCCAAAGCAATAAGGCTTGCAAACATTCTCCCAGGCCACCAAACACTGACCTCCACGTGCATGTTCCGACCTGGCCCAGAGAAGCCCTCTCATCCACTTATAATCTCCTCAAGGAGCCAACTAGGGGCCTCCGCCACAAGCAACTGGTGCACCGGTCTTGTTGCCACTACTGACTTAACAAGAGTCAGTCTTCCTGCTCTTTCAATCATTCCGCTCCGCCACAAGCAACTGGTCCACCGGTCTTGTCGCCACTCGCTTTTTGTTAAAGGTCTTAGAGCTAGTTGGAGCCCCAGATATTTTATTGGAAATTTTGAGATGCTCCAACCCAGAGCCTATGCAACCAACCCCTCGTCTTCCTCCTCTCCTCGAATGATGGTCGCCAAGGTTTTAGCATAATTGACCCTGAGGCCGAGGCTTCACCAAACAGCTGTAGGATACTCCGGGCAACTGCCAAATCCATCGTAGTGGGTTTAGTAAAGAGCACCACATCATCCGCATAGACTGACACCCTCTGCATAGCCGTACACCCTGCCAACGGGGAAACAGACCTTCCTCAACTGCTTTAGCAACTGTGAGGGAAATAACCTCCATGGCAAGCGAAATAACTGTGAGCGAAATGGGGTCCCCTTGTCTTAATCCCCGAACATGAGAGATCCTCTTACCAGGAACCCCATTAACAACCACCTTGGTGCTTGTAGTATGCAGTAAGATAGCGACTACTCTGCACCACCACTCACTGAAACCTCTCTGTCTGAGCACCTCCAGCAAAAAAGGCCAAGAGAGAGAATCAAAGGCCTTCGAGATATCCAATTTCAGCAGAACTCCCTTCTCCCTCCTAGTGTTTATTTTCCTAGCCATTTGACGAACAAGGATGAAATTGTCATGCATGCTTCTTCCCTTGACAAAGGAAGACTGATTTGCACTAACTAGATATCCAAGCTCTGCTCTCAGACGGTTGGCAAGAAGCTTTGCTCTCACTAGCTTTTCAATGGTATATCATTTACTCCATTCCGATAAAGGGTTAAAAAATTATTGTTCTTTTAGTAAGCACAAATCACGAAAACAACGTCGGGCAGTACACATACGTATACCGGGAAGTTCACGAGTGTGTCGAGTGAAATTCAATACTCTGTTTTTTTATAGTACATTACAGATTAGTATATTTTTGAAATTTAATTTAATCGGTGATCAATTAAAGAAAATCGTAGAAGAGAAAAAGTTGCGGAATTTCAACAGCTTTCTAATGGCATATCATTTGAATCGTTCTGATTTACGGTTGAGAATATATTTTTAAAATACATTATGCGTGACATTTCGCTGATCATGTTTTTAGAAATAAAAAATAATCGTAACAAATTTGAAAAAAGTGACAAAATAAAAAAGATGCGTAATTTCACTAGCTTTTGAGCAGTATATCATTTGCTCACTTATGATAAACGGTAAAAAAATATCCAAAAAATACAATCACAGGAGTTTTTACCATATTTGAGTATTTTTTTAAAATTGTTTAAGAATGGTTACGAATTTGAAAAGCTACGTGAGACAAGGAAAGATGCGGAATTTCACTAGCTTTTCAACGGTATATCATTTGCTCGATTCCAATAAACGATTACAAATTAATTGATGTTTTAGTAAACAAAAATCACGAAAAAACTTTGTCAGGCAGTACTCATACATATATCGGGAAGTTCACAAGTGTATCCAGTGAAGTTCAATACTCTATTTTTTATAGAGTTAAATGCACGGACGGTCCTAATTCTTTTTGTGAAAAGTCCACTGGGTCCTAATTCTTTCAAAATGCACATCCAAATCCTATATCTATTTTAAGTTGTTCATCGGAGGTCCTAAACGGTTCTAACCAGTCCGAGTGACAGTTTGACCAATACAGTTTTGCAGAAACTCCCCTGAAATTGTATTTCTTCTAAAGCGTGGTTGTTTTCCCCTTCCAATCTATCATGATGGCTCGTCACCGGTGAACGCAACTACGTATAGTTGTGTCTGCGTATAGGTATGAACGTATTAGTATTATTAAGCACCCTGATGGATTTGGCAGATAAAACGCACATACAGACCGAGGTGAGGGACATACTGCTCCAGTGCTCCAGCTGCTGCGACGCGCAGTGGGCAGTGGCGGTGCCTTGGTGCTCGACATGCAAGACATGCTCGACCGGTTCGCGTTCAACTTTATCTGCGTGGTCTCGTTCGGGCACGACCCATGTTGCCTCGTCGACGGCACTGTCTTATCAGAGTCCAAGCCGGACTTCATGCACAGGCGTTGGGTTCAGCAAGGCGCGGGACCTCATCATTCGCTGGTTCCTGGACCCGTCAAGGTCCCATCAAAAATCAAGAGGTGGTGCAACATCGGCACCGGGCGCCGCCTGAAGAAGGCCATCGCCACGCCCACAGATTCGCCATGGTACAACACCCTTGTTCATGCTGCTGTCGCGCATGTTGAATCCCATGCTGATTCCTCGCAACCCCGCGGCTGGTTCGCCATCACGGCCACCAGATCACGAGCGTTGCAGCGGCCACTGCGAGCTCCGGTGCCCGGCCGACGTCGTCGGACGAGTGGACGACACACACAACGCCGCAACCCCCTGTACATCCTGGCATTGATGTACCGCCACCTTCTGACAAGAAAGAATCGATCCCTTTTTTACGTGTGTGCGTATTATGTGGAAAAATCCATCAGGCTACTTAGATACGGCTGTATGTACCTGCGTTCGACAGCCAAAATCATAGGCGGTAAGCTAGCATGATAATTTGGAACTTGGAAAGGAAACTGGACCAGGCTTTGAAAAAAAATACAATTTAAGGGGCTTTTTTGCTAAATTGCAGTGGTCAGAGCATGGCCAGTACTGGTCAGACCCGTTTAGGACCTCTCCTGAACAACTTAAAGTAGATATAGGACTTAGATGTGCATCCTATATAACTAAGTAGATCATCCCCACTAGCTCTTTTTTCTAAACATGCAAGCTGTCCACGTCAGCAGCATGCCACCTCACCAGAGATATTGCCTTTTCGGTCCAGCTTCGTTGCATTACGTGTACGTGGATTGTTCTATTTACTTTAAGCTGAGCAACCGTCTAGGTTCATCCCATTAATCCAGCCCACGTTGACGCTTTCTCTTCTCCGTTATTCATCTGTGCGAGTACCATCTTAAAGACGAAACAGGCTTTCGCCCCGCTTTATAAATAAAGCCCAACGGCCAAACCGATACAAGGTGATGAGGGGTAACCTTTACAAGGAAGATCAAAGATAAGAAGAAAGAAAAACAAGAAGAGCCAAACTTGCCACCGAGGCTACCGGCACGAGGTCGACTCTCGGGGCTCCACGACAACGCCCCCAAGAGGGTAACGACGTAGCACGTCGCCGTCGTCGAGACCAACTGGTCAATAGTTTTCACCCGGAGCCCTAACGCGACGAAGGTAACCACAACAGCGCCCCCAAGAGGGAAACGATACCCTCAGGCATCGCCGCCATTGGCGCCGAAACACAGAGCTTTCGCTCGGAACACCCTACGTGCAACGTCCGAAGAGTCGACATGCCCGCCAACCCCGAGAATGACCTCCAAACCACGATCTGTGAGTTGCTGCCACCAACGTCAGGAAGCCCCGCTGCCCGCTCCTCGCCATCCACATGGCCAAGGTGGAAGACCATCACCACCGCCACGTCGCTCGCCGCAGAGCCGCCCGCGCAGTCCTCCCTCCAGGGCCGCCGCCCCGGCTTCCACGACCTCAACCCGCGGGGATGAGGACACGACACCGTGAGTCCAACGACTTGGGTGAGGTAGACAGCAACCAATGCAAACCCGCGTGTCCGGTGTCAGCAGCCAATCAGAGGGAATCCGCCGACCTCCACCGTTAGAGAAGGTCGCCGACCGGACGCAGCAGCAGGGCTTGTGAGGCCCAAGATCAGCCAGATCGATAAATCCGGCCAGATCAGGCTCGACTAGCCCCGCCGCCTCGCTGCAGCGCCATGGCTGCCGTCACCATACACCTACAGGTCCACTGTCACTCCTATCCCCACCACCCTCGCCGGATAAGTGTTGTCTGACGATGAGGGCAAACACCTCAGGAGCCACGGTGACCGCCCAGGGCCCAAGCACCCGCACACGCGCACGCAGCAGCTCCCTGGACCTGCACGTAGTCGGCCAGGAGCCAGAGAGACCCCGGGGACCAGCACGTCCATGCCTTCGTCCAGCCCCGCGCGAACAAAACGTCAGGTACCCCGGGTCCTCGCCGAACACCAGCGTCACCGGCAGGAACACGTCCTGCATGTCGCACACGCTAGCGCCGGATGCCACGAGGGCGAACAGCGGGAGAAGGTCGCGCTCCACCTTGCGGAGGTTGCACCGACGCCAGCAGGGGAAGGGCCCATCAGCCCAGATCGGAGCTCGTCGGCCCAGATCGGGCCCTTCCTGGAGCTCGGCGCGCCGACCATCTACCCGCCGTAGGACGCCGCCGCCTAGCCCGCGCCAGCCCCCGAAGCTCGCCCCGCCGCTAGAGAACCGCCGCCGAGTCCACCCGCCACCGGAGGAAGAGATCCCGACTACCGCGCCGCACCGCCGCCGTCCAACCTGCCCCGCACAGGAGAAGCACGCGCCGGGGAGAGAAAGGCCGCCGCCGCCGGCACCGCCCGGGATTTTCCCGGCGGCTCGCGCCGGCGGCGGCGACAAAGGAGCTGGGAAGGGGAGGCGGGGCGCTATGGTTCGCCCCTGTATCGCCCGCGGGAGGGCGACCAGGAGCGGTTTTTTTCCTATGAGTACCATCTTCTCATCCCAGACGGCCGTCGTGTCCTCTCCGCTCCCATTCCGCACATAGTTACCATGCCACTACGTCCCGTTCCTATACCTGTCTAGCTACCACTCCTAGCACACCGGACGGTTTTGTCACGAATGCCACAAAACTTGTCATCTTCTCATCCTTGGCTGCAAGGCAGCCGGTTGTTTCCTACACCGTCATCTCCATATACTGATGGACAGAATCAGCCAGCTAAAGCATCGCCATTGTAATCTAGAAGAGCAACATTTCAGTATCAGCGGGTTACTCGCATCTCACTAAAGATAATTTATTCAAGCGCAATTGGATAGGGTGTAAAAAGTGTGCTTTTTGCGATCAAGATGAAACCGTTCATCATCTTTTTATATATTGTCCTTTTGTGAGGCATATTTGGCGTCTGGTGCATTTCACTTTTTCTATTTCTCCTCCGATCTCCATTACGGATATGTTTGGTTCATGCTTGAATGGAACTGACAAAAAGACAAAGGCGTGTATACGAATAGGCGTTGCTGCTGTTCTTTGGGCTGTTTGGAATTGTAGAAATAGTGTCGTGTTTGACAAGAAAAAGGGTGCTCATTTTTTGCAGGTTATCAACATGGCGGTCTCCTACATTCACATGTGGTCTTTCCTCCTACATGCGGAGCAGCGAGGACTTACGAATGCCGGCTGTGCTCGAATGATGGCGGTCGTTCGGGCTATTTACAGCCAGGGTGGGTGGCTTAATGAGCGACGTATTCATGCATAACGTTGTAATTTTTATTTGGCTGGTGTTTGTGGCCACGTTGAGTGACCCATGACTTGTAAACTCAGAATATTTTGACGTTCTTTTAATAAATCCAGCCGTGTGCATCATTTTGATGCAGAGGCTGAGGCCAACGCTCCCATTTCTAAAAAAACTCGCATCCACATATTGGGTCTCCTGCAATGGGAAGAGACATATGCATCGTGATCTGCTTCGGACGAAGAGAGACACGGGTGGTCTGGATCGAAAATATGTCCGTTTCTGCTGTGGGATGCTATTGTTGAATCTTATTTTCTCCATGTCTGATTCGCTGATGATATCATCCATTGGAGGTAAACAATTTTCATAAATTTTCTTTGCACGATCGGATTAATTTGACATGGGTTTTAACCCTTTATAACTTAATACATATGCATGGTCCTCCTATATGCTTGCCTTCAGTTTGGATTGACAACTTGCTGCTTCAATCAATGTCCAAAATTTCGTGCGGATTCCAAATGGCTCCTCGCCTTATATTGCTATTCTTCAGATTAAGAATAATCAACCGAGAATTTCTCTCCCGCAGTCTCTATTTGTTAGTGAAAGTGATCTGCTCAACCAGTGCTAATTATCTTTAGACCCTTTATCAGATTCCTATTTCTACCTGAACAGATTGGGGAGGGAGGTCGAATGCAGTCTTTAGAGCAACTAGATGATGGATTTGGGGCTTTCTTTGATACGTGAATATATGGTTCTGTTTATTACAGAAGTTGTACTTGAAATATCTGAAAGTCAATGATCCAGTCAGTTATACTTATTGGTTGATAGAGTCAGTATGGTTGGAGCAAAATGCATAATTTCCAGCGTCTCTTATTGTGTGACTCCCCCACTCATCATGCCCTTTCTACTCATGCAAGTTTAATCATCTCCTCACTTTTTTGTTTTTGTTGCACCGTTTCTAATTTTGTGGCTCACTGCCATCACCCTCCTATGTACGCATGTAGCAGGCCCATTGTAGATCCATCAACAGTTTAGTGTACATCTGCACTTTCTACTTCCTAGAGCCATCGACTCCATGAAATCAATGCCACAATGCCAAACTGTGGCTGCCTTGCCATATTGCCACAACGTCTTGCACGATGGCAATATGTAACATCTTTAGGTTTGATTTCTTCTGCCCATTATTTCAGATAACATTATCTTTTAAATTGTATCTGGTGTGGTATGTTCTGGATAACCATTCTCAATATTATCGCCAGTCATAAATTTGCACGATCTAACGCTCATTGTTTTATTTTCCTCCGTGCGCTCTGTTTCCTTTAGTGTATGTCAGGTACTCCAAAAGGCTTGTATGTTTATTGTAACCTCATGAGAGATTCATGTTACAGAACATACATGCATATATGAGGTTGCTTCTCATGTTTATGCAGCAAATGAAACAGAAGCCTTACAAATTTTGTTCAGGTCATACCTACTTAAAAGTTAAGTTTCCTACGTGGAAAATGATCTTTGTTAATGGCTTCTTATTATTGGATTCAGTAAAAAAAACTTGATCGTCGCTACAGATTAAGATAAATGCAACAATAAGATATTATGTTGTGCATCTATTTCCTTGGGGCTAATGGTCAAAACTTGCCAATTAATTGTAAAACATGTGTGTAGTTTACTATGTTGCTTACAACATCCATATGTTGTCTATTCACTTTCTAGACTCGACACACCATTATTTTAAATGCATACACCTTAATTATTGTTTCATTCTTTGGGACAATATTTTATTTATTTCAACGATAAGTTCATATGTGCTTTCACTTAATTTTTTTAATATTCCTACTATTAATTTTCGCAGCAACATGCGGGGTTTTATCTAGTTTTCAAAGAATTGGGACCCAATCGATATTCTGCAAGAAGAATTAGGACCGCCCATGCATTTAACTCTTTTTTATACTAAGTTACAAATTAGTATATTTTTGAAATTGAATTTAATCGGTGATGAATTAAACAAAACCATAGAAGAGAAAAGGTTGCAGAATTTCAACAGATTTCCAACGGTATAACATTTTAATCATTACGATTTACGATTGAGAAATTATTTAAAAAATATGCTCTGTGTGACATTTTGCTGACCATGTTTTTTACAAATAAAAAAATAACCGTAACGAATTTGGAAAAAGTGACAAAATAAAAAAGATGCGTAATTTCACTAGCTTTTCAACAGTATATCACTTGCTCAATTCTGATAAACGGTTAATAAAATATTCAAAAAATACGTGTACAACAGTTTTTACCAGATTTGAGTATTTTCGAAATTGTTTAAAAATGGCTACGAATTTCAAAACCTACGTGAGACAAGGAAAGATGCGGAATTTCACTATCTTTTCAATGGTATATGATTTTCTTAATTCCGATAAACGGTTAAAAAGTTATTACTGTTTTAGTAAACACAAATCACGAAAACTCCGTCGGGCAGTACATAGACGTATACCGGGAAGTTCACGAGTGTGTCGAGTGAAGTTCAATACTCTATTTTTTATACTACGTTACTGATGATCCACAAGTATAGGTGGTGTGTCGTAGTACTTTCGATAAATAAGAGTTTCGAACCCAACAAGGAGTAGAAGATGTTGACAAGCAGTTTCGATGAAGGAATAACTGTAAATACTAGAAAACAGATTTATAGGGGTTTTTTATATTGCAGATAAATAAAATGTGAGTAAATAAAATGCAGTAGTAATAATTGCAGAAAGTGGCCCAATCATTTCTTCAGCGAAGGACAAGCCGATGAGTTTACTTATGATTAACAAACGTTCCCGAGGACACATGGGAGGTTTCTGTCAAGTGATTTTGTTCCATGCAGCTGAATAATGTTCGGTGTTTTGATAAGTGTTGTGGGTGAACCTATGCTAATGTACCGTTCCATCCAAGACTAATACATACTTGTGATTATACCCATTGCAGCATCCGCAACTACAAGAAAGTAATTAAAAATAAATCTAACCACAGCTTTAAACTCCGGGATCCTACGCTCCCTCATGTAATGGTTTCCTAACGAAGGTTTAGGTTTGTGTCACTCCGGCAACACCACAATTAGTAGAAAAATACACGATGCATTCCCCTAGGCCCATAAATGGTGAAGTATCATGTAGTCGACGTTCACATTGTCGGGGGGCTACCCCCGAGTAGGGGTAAGGCAAGTGGTAAAAGGCAAAGATCCGAGTACTGTTGGCCGGGTTGGTGGCTACCCGGGTACCCTCTACCCGGTAGTCTCTATCCGGTCATAAGTATTGACGGCCAAGAGGCGATATTTAGCAAGTTTGTATTCGTCCGGGTAGCGGTCAAGTGGTCCGAGTAGATGGACTGCGTTCCTACTCGGGCAAGAAGTCAATGGAGCCGTTCTGACAGGATCCCGCGTATCCTATAGTCGTACAGGCGTGCGGTTCAACTTACGGAGCGCGTGATTATCCGCGCTACGGCGTGGCTACAGTGAGGTAGGCGCCTGTCAAGTCTTGTCACTGACAGAGGGAACAGGACATTCCTAGGGTCCTACTCTATGTCACTGACAGGGTGGACAGGTCCCATCTGCCGAACGGCGCAGCGACTTCCCGCACCCGCGTCAGCGAGAAGCCGGAGGCGTGCGCTGTCCTCCAGTGGGCATGTCCCATCAAGTTGTACCTTATAGTCTTTCTTTATTCGGCTGGGCACCAGTATATAAGGTGCCTGATGTAGCCCACCGTATTCAACCAAGCACAACATGGATACACAACAAGGTGAACTCACTCCTATCTCCGTATGTTTCCGGTGACTTGGTGAACGGTGCTCTACCTCATGAAATACCCCTCTACATGCATAGGTGGGATCACCACATGGAGACCCAAGAAGGTGCCCAAGATGCTCAAGAACACATCCAAGAAGATGCACATGAAGCTAGGAAGGAAGTGGGTGAAGACGGCGTCAAGATCGGAGCTCCGAGGTGGAAGAACGGACGGAAAAGGGGGCTCTCGGCCTCACCCCCAGCCAGGCCGGCCTCCCCTGGCCTCAGGCCGGCCTACCCTGGCCCTAGCCGGCCTCCTCATCCCACCCTGGCCTCAGGCCGGGCTAGCCTGGCCCCAGGCCGGGCACCAGCCCGAGGGAGCCGACCTCCCACCCTGGCCTCAGGCCGGGCCAGCTCTCCCTCAGGCCGGGCACCAGGCCGAGGGCGCCGGCCTCCACCCCGGCCTCCCAGGCCGGGCCCGCCCGAGGCAAGGCGCTGCCTCCCACCCCGGCCTCCCAGGGCGGCCTCCCCTGTTTTGTGCGGAAATACACCGTTTTGGCCCCATTTTCACCCACCTACCCCCCTAGGCTATATAAGGGACTCCGGTGGCTAGATCTAGGGTTTAGGGATGATTTGAGAACTTCGGGCTATGCCCTTGTATCCCTCTTGTGAGGTGAATCCTCTTAGGAGGCTACTCCTATGATGTGTATCTAGGACCGTATCAAGATCTCTCCAAGGAGCTACTCTTTCACCTTGTGATTCTAGTAGCGCTTGCCAACCTTCGCATTGTGGCTTCTGTTGGATCGGTGGACCGACCGGTGAGAGGAATCGGTTTCAATTAGCGTGTTGTTGACTTGGGTTTGCGATCCCTCGTAGGCTTCACGAGTTATCTTCCCCTTTTTGTGTTTCCACGCGTTTTCCCATGTTTTCCCCTCGATCCCCCCTCTCGTGTTCATCGTGTTCACCGCGTTCTTCGTGCGTTCTTCGTTCGTTCTTGTCGATTCGTGAAGATCAGGCCAACTTAGAGGTCAACACCTCCTCATCTGGTATCCAGAGCTAGATTGACACGAATCCGACACCTACACCCCTCCCCATCCACCAATTTTTCTTCTATCCACCATTAATTCGAAAATTTCACCAAAAATAGCCGAAAGGGATTTCGACCGATCTGTTGATTCGTTGAGTTTTTCGTGGTTTTGCTTCATAGATTTGTTGCCAAATACCATTCCACACCTTTCTATTCAGCCACTTTCCCTAATTTCGCCCAAATGTTTTCTTGATTTTGAAGGAATTTCGAATTTGAGCCAAAATCTCAGAAAATCTCAGCTCTTCGATTTCCGAACAGATTTTGAAACTTGTTTTTCTTTGTCGTTTTTTATCCGAATTGAGTGCAACAAGTTGCCACGCGACGCCCACGACACCATCTACGCTTCCACATCAACGGATCGCCACGACATCGACTTCCCCCGGCCGCAAGTCCGTGATCATCAATAAGAGAGGTATAACTTGCTTCCGCTTCCTCCAACCCATCCATTGTGTACCTTACTTATTCGGACTAGTTCTTTTACACCGCTAGGCATCGAATTTGTGGCATCAAGAGTGCGAGTTTGGCAATTGTGAGAGGTTAGCTACGAGTAGGCATTGGCATTTTGGAATCCGTCAAAAGAGAAAAAAAAAGAGAAAGGAGAAAGAGCACAAGAAGCAAAAAGAGCCAAAAGAAGCAAAGATCGATGCCAATTGCTATCATTTGTAGGAACGTGTAGCTTCGAGTTGCAAGAGAGAAGAGAGTGAACGGTTGCCACATTGCGAATATTGTTGCCTCTAATTGATTGCGGTTTGAGCTAGCGTCCTCCTTGCGTTGGTGTGGCATTGAGCTTAGTCTTCGATAGGTACATTTCGTCTTCGCTCGTCCATTGGCCGCACTAACCCCATTTATCATTTGTGTGTGTGTGTGTGTTTCGTTTCCACCATATCTTTTTCCTCCACTAGGATTGGTTTTCGTGCTAACTTTTCTTTGTTTCTTCTCCACGTTTTACAACATACTTTTCTTTGGATTTGTCGTTTTCCTTGCCTCATTTCTAACCCATTGCCATCCACCCATAAGCCGTGTGTGTTTTGGAGCGTGTTTTTGGGATCTTTCGAACTCAAGTCACTTCATTCTTTTTGTTATCAATTTTTCTTGGCATGGTCCACTAGTTTCCAATATTTGCTAAAAGGTGAGGTTTGAGCTCTTAGGTCTTCACACTCTATATATACACTTGTGCTTGTTGAGATGGCTAGGGAAGGAGTACTCACAAGGCCGAGCTCGGAAGATCAAGGAAACTCTTTCTTCAACAACATTGGCTACCACAACTTCGTCAACCGCCATGAACACTTTTGGCTTTGCCAACTTGCTCGTGATGGATTGGAGCGTTTGGACCATCAACTTCAAGCTCATCATTCTCGATTCAATGATCACATGGAGAGTATTGAAGGCCAAGTGACCATCATCGCCAACCGCCATGGATCATCATCGACCTCCAAGCCACAACGAAATGGCAAGTCTCCACATGATCATCACCAAGCTCATCACCAAGACCGTCGCCATGATCATCACCACCATATAGGAGAGAGTGGTAACCCCACCTCACCGCATCCTCCACCACCGCGGCGACATTGGTTTGAGCATTGCTCGCCATCACCACTACCTCGACCTCGACACCGACAAGGCCGTGGTGATCCTCTTCAAGATCACCCTCTACGACCGGATATTCTTCATCACCCACCTTCTCCAAGCTCGACTCATGACATTGGTCTAAATGGCTTCGTGGATGGTGCTTGCCCACATTCAAGGCTTCCAAGGCAAAATGTGTGTCACCACCACAATGACCACCAAGACCAAGGCCATTATCAAGAAGGTGTCCATGACATGGCTTCTAGTGAATGCCTCTCAAAACTCCACCACCACGACCACCGGTGCCATCCTCTCCATCATGACCGCCATCGCCAAATCAACGAGGATGACCCACATGAGCTTCCACCGCCTATCTTTGATGAAGACCCAAATGAGAGAACTTCTCAACATCAAGCGAGTGCGAATGCTCCCTATGGCTTGTCTTTCCCCATCTTCGAGGAAGACCCCATTGAACGCCACCATCGACAACAATCAAGTGGGATTGCTCAACATGCTACTTCACTTCGCATATTTGATGAGGACCCCAATAATCTCCCACATCGACAACAACCAAGTGGGCATGCTACACATGACATTTCACTTCCTCTCTTTGATGAAGCCCCCATTGAGCGCCCACTTCGACCACAACCAAGCGTGGATGCTACTCATGATCTCTCATTTCCCATGTTTGATGAGGAACCTCTTGAGCAACCACGTCAACAACAAGCAAGTGAAGATGCTCCAAGTGACCTCTCACTTCCTATTTTTGATGAGGACCTACATGAGAGACCTCGTCACCATCAAGCAAATGGAGATGCTATCCATGATTCTTCTCCTCCCATATTGGATGAAGCACCGCACCATCAAGTCCATGAAGACAACAAGTTGAGCGCCCTTTGCCTCAATGTTACAAGGTGCAAGGACCATGAGCGTCATCATCCATATGAGGAATGGGAGCCTCCACCTCATCTTCACAAAGATTGTGCTTTCTATTCGCACCCCGCCTTCGACAAGGATCAAGAACATCATCGCCATGGACACTATGATACCACTACTTCATCGAGGCAAGAGGCAAGAGATACTTCACCACCAACACCCAACCTCAACTTCCATGAGCGACATACTTTGAGAAAGGAGAAAGGACGTCATGATGAAGCACATGAGCAAGGTCTACATCGCCATATATGTCATGATCCTCCTCCTTCTTCATCACATGAGGCGAAATTCACTTCATCATCACCGCTACACCTACATCATGTGCGACATTCCATGAGGAAGCACTATGACCTTCATGATCAAGAACATGAGTTTCGCTCATCGCCACAAGCGCAACACCAACATCAAGAGTGTGAAGCTATTCCTCCCATGACACAAGATCAACATCACCATATGCATGAGGAGACCACTTTACCACTCTATGATGACGACGTTGATGCATGTGACATTATGAAAGTGGCTCATCCCTTGCCATCATCTCTAAGGAATTCTTCTTCTTCGTCTCCAATGACACAAGTGCCAACTCCGACCATCCACAAGAGAGTTTCCAAAACTACCAACGAGTTGATCATGGATGCCAACCAAAATGGTGACCATGCCTACATGAGTGAAGGCCAATACTATGCCTTGCACCAACTAGCTCTCAATTCCTTGGACATGCCGACCAATGGTGACGAAAGCGTCTATTGCAATGAGGTCGAGAATTCATCGCGAGTGTTGACACGAGATCTTCAAGCCTATCCTCAAGATAGGGATCAACGATGCAACCTCTCTAGAGCCGGCGTCAATGGCCCATCTATCATTGATGGAGGTAACGACGAATTGGTTGACAATCTCCCCTTGACTTCAAAGCATCTCATGCCAACCTCCACAAGGCCACGCTCAAGCCACCATTCTAGCCAAGGATATCTTCATCATCATCATCATCGATCATTTGAGGATGCTGCAAGGCATGGCTTACACTACCACATCACGAAGATGATGGAGCCTTCTTCGACACAAGCCATGAACCTACCTCCTCCTCCAAGAAAGCCACCCTTTCCACACTTGGAGATCAATCCAAGAGATGAGATGCTTGAGTCCTCCTCGCCACATGCTATGACACTACCGACTCCAAGCAATGCAACAACTTCGACAAACCCGCACACCTCTTGTGCCAAGACTTTGGAGCCTTCTAGTCTCCCCTCTCAAGCTTCTAGTGAGATGAGTGGTGAGAGAGAGATCCACCATCACGTGAGTGAGAGACACAAGCCCATCATGAGTGGAAAAAGCATGAGTGTTCTTAGAGGCATTGCCATGATAGCCACCAATAGTGAGATGAGAGTTGAGAGCAAAACCCCATTTGTGCTTATTGACACTAACGGCTTACCAACTTTCTCTCCATCTATTTTGCAGAGATTTGGTGACCCTATCAAGCATCCTCGACATCATCGACTTCTCCACATACAAGGATCTCCACATCGCATGAACATCGACACCGACTTGAAGAGTTGGAATGAGCACATTCCGCTCATCATGATCCACATGGAGATTGACAAGAGCTTCTACGACAAGGCATTCTCCATCCACACTCCTCAAGTCAAGATCTACACGGTGCGCCACAAGCACTTCGACATCAATGCCTTCTACGCCTACATCCCACATGTCACGATGTGCATGGAGTTCGACAAGCGCATCCACGACAACGACTTCTACGCCTACAACCCTCATGTCAAGATGTACTTGGAGTTCCACATGCGCATCCACGACAACGACTTCTTCATCTACATCCCCTACGTCAAAATGTAATTGGAGTTCGACAAGCGCATCAACGACAATTACTACCACTTCTACATCCCCTTCGTCAAGATGCACTTGGAGTTCGACAAGCGCGTCAACGACAATGATCGCCACGACTACACACCAAACGCTACGAGGTACATGGACTTCGACACGAGCATCATCAACAACGCAACCCATGGAGCGGCGTGCAACCAATCTGTCAAGTTCATCTACACTCTACCGCTTCTGCAAGCTCATCCTCATCCACCCATTGAGGATCATGTGAAGATCGTCATCACATTTGGACCACACCCTCCACGAGCATACCTTGGCATGATCTTCGATAAGAGGCTCAACTTCAATGACTACACCGCCTCACAAGATCTTCCTCAACCATCCAAGGAGGACCATTTCATGATCTTCATCACCTTTGGACCACCCCCACTACGAGCCTACCGTCACATGAACTTCGACAAGCGGCTCAACTTCAACGACATCTTCGCCGTCAACATTCCTTCTCCCGCTCATATATGGATGGAACAAGAGTCGAGGACGACTCTTTTTCAAGGGGGGGGGGGATGATGTAGCCCACCGTATTCAACCAAGCACAACATCGATACACAACAAGGTGAACTCACTCCTATCTCCGTATGTTTCCGGTGACTTGGTGAACGATGCTCTACCTCATGAAATACCCCTCTACATGCATAGGTGGGATCAGCACATGGAGACCCAAGAAGGTGCCCAAGATGCTCAAGAACACATCCAAGAAGATGCACATGAAGCAAGGAAGGAAGTGGGTGAAGACGGCGTCAAGATCGGAGCTCCGAGGTGGAAGAACAAAGGGAAAAGGGGGCTCCCGGCCTCACCCCCCGGCCAGGCCGGCCTCCCCTGGCCTCAGGCCGGCCTCCTCATCCCACCCTGGCCTCAGGCCGGGCTAGCCTGGCCCTAGGCCGGGCACTAGTCCGAGGGAGCCAGCCTCCCACCCTGGCCTCAGGCCGGGCACCAGGCCGAGGGCGCCGGCCTCCACCCCGGCCTCAGGCCGGCCTCCCTGGCCGGGCCGGCCCCAGGCAGGGCGCTGCCTCCCACCCCAGCCTCCTAGGCCGGCCTCCCCTGTTTTGTGCGAAAATACACTGTTTTGGTCCCATTTTCACCCACCTACCCCCCGTAGGCTATATAAGGGACTCCTGTGTGATAAGGGGTGGCCCAATCTTCTCAGTGAACTCACAGACAACTCCAGTATGATAACTAGTGCGCCACTAAGAACTCTCCCGGCTGATCCCTGATGCCAAATCAAAAGATAGCAACCCCAAGGATATTCTCAACTCCACACTCTTGCACAAGTAATCCATCGACTACAAGTGGTCCTGTATCGTCTTATTCCTAGTGGAACAGCAGGTATCACATAAAGTTTGGAGATGAACTTCTAGATGAAAGGCTTACAAGCAGTTTCAATCTAGAGGTCTAGGGTTTTTGGGTTTAACGTAGTCTAACCTCTCCTATGCGCCCAAGGGGGGATATAAGAGAGGGGTGCGGCCACAAGGGGGTCCCTTGCGCAAGCACCTAACCTAATTGGACTAGGACTCCTATACCTAACACAAATAGATACAAACCGACCCCACACACAAGGGGTGCGGCCATATTGGTATACAAACCAATCCTACAACTACTAGGACTCCCTATGGCGCATAGATGCTTCCTTGTGGGCGCCCTCCTCTTGCCTTGTCCATCCATGAGTGTGGAATAACACAATAACATTGTTTTCCACACTTAGTGCATTTTACCTTGTGGAGGCACCATCCCCTTGTCATCATAAGATTTGTTATTTGTCGTTTTCATCATGTTATTGCTTGTTCTCCATCTCCTCTTCTAATCCATGCTCATCCTTGTGTATCTCCTCTCCATGATCTCCATTCATGCTTGTGTTATCAACAAACCTAAGAATACACAAATTCAAGGATTTAGGTAGTATAAAGCTCTCACAATTATAAACATTATATTCAAGTAGGAGTGAATTCACCTGTTATTGTAAGAGCTTGGTTCTTGATCTTGTCATTGGTCCAATCCTTACTTCGTTAGCTTGTAATGGAGCATCCTCATGTGTAACAATAGGTGAAGAGCTAGGGATGTCCTCATCATCCTCCCCCTCTTGAAAAGGCATCGACCTCGATGCTAAATCATCTCCATGGTAAGGTGTCAAATCCGCCACATTAAAAGAATTGCTAACACCAAACTCATCAATTGGGAGGTCAATCTTGTATGCATTATCATTGATCCTTGAAATAACTTTATAAGGACCAGCACCTCTAGGCATAAATTTGGATTTTCTCAATGTGGGAAATCTATCTTTTCGAAAGTGCACCCACACCATATCTCTTGGCCGAAAAACCACTTCTTTCCTCTTCTTGTTCACCCTCTAGGCCACATGCTTTCCTCTCTTTTCTATAGCCTATTTTGTTTTCTCATGTATCCTCTTAAAAAAATAAGCCCTCTTTGATGCCTCCATATTAATTCTCTCATGTAAAGGAAGTGGTAATAAATCAAGAGGAGTAATAGGCTTGAAACCATAAACCACCTCAAAAGGACATAATTGAGTAGTTGAATGCACAGCTCTATTATATGCAAATTCCACATGGGTCAAACACTCCTCCCACTCCTTCAAATTTTTCTTGATAATGCCTCTCAACAATGTGGACAATGTTCTATTAACCACCTCGGTTTGTCCATCAGTTTGGGGGTGGCAAGTAGTAGAAAATAATAGCTTAGTGCCAAGCTTACCCCAAAGTGTCTTCCAAAAGTAACTCATGAACTTGACATCTCTATCTGAAACAATAGTTCTTGGCACTCCATGTAATCTCACAATTTCTCTAAAGAATAAATTTGCAATGTGAGAAGCATCATCACTCTTGTGGCAAGCAATGAAGTGAGTCATCTTTGAAAATCTGTCCACAACCACAAAGATAGAGTCATGTCCTCTTTTTGTCCTTGGCAAGCCCAAAACAAAATCCATACTTATATCCTCCCATGGTGTACTAGGTGATGGCAATGGGGTGTACAACCCGTGGGGTTTGAGCTTTGATTTAGACTTGTTGCAAGTAATACATCTTTGAACCAATCTATACACATCTCTCCTCATATGTGCCCAATAGAAATTTTCAGCCAACATAAGCAATGTCTTCTCTCTTCCAAAGTGTCCCATCAAACCTCCACTATGAGATTCCTGTATGAAAAACAAACGCAAAGAACACTCGGGAATACATAATTTGTTAGCTCTAAACAAGTATCCATCATGTATATGAAATTTATCCCATGCCTTAACATTAGTACACTTATTAAATGGCATAGAAAATTCATTATCTTCATCATATAAATCTCTAATACCCTCCAAACCCGAAACCTTAATTTCTAAATTGGAGAGTAACATGTTCTTTCTTGACAAAGCATCAGCAACTACATTATCCAATCCCTTATTATGTTTAATGATGTATGGAAAAGATTCAATAAATTCAACCAATTTAGCATGTCTCTTATTCAAATTAGATTGGCACTTTAAGAATTTCAATGCTTCATGATCACTATGTATAATAAATTCTTTAGGCCACAAATAATGTTTCCACACCTCTAAAACTCTCACAAGTGCATATAGGTTGTTTATTTTGCATGAGCACACCTCCAATACCTATGCCACTAGCATGACACTCAATCTCAAATTGTTTATCAAAATTTGGTAGCATAAGAAGTTGGTCCGAAATCAACTTTTCTTTCAATGTATCAAAAGCAATATCTTGAGCAACACCCCACTCAAAATTAACACCCTTTTTAGTTAGATCATTTAAAGGGGCATCAATAGTACTAAAATTAGGCACAAATCTTCTATAGAAACTAGCAAGCCCATTAAAACTTCTAACTTGACTCACATTAGTTGGAATTGGCCAATTTCGAATAGCTTCAATTTTAGATGTATCAACTTCAATTCCATGCTTAGAAACAACATAACCAAGAAATATGACCTTATATTTGCAAAAAGTGCACTTCTCAAGATTACCATACAATTTATTTTCTCTTAGCACTTGCAAAACTTGTCTAATATGATCAATGTGTTCATGTTCATTGTGGCTATATATGAGAATATCATCAAAATAAACTACCACAAATCTACCAATAAAGTCTCTCAAAATATGGTTCATTAATCTCATGAAAGTACTAGATGCATTAGTTAAACCAAAAGGCATCACTAACCATTCATATAAACCAAATTTTGTCTTAAAAGCAGTTTTCCATTCATCTCCCTCTTTCATTCTTATTTGATGGTATCCACTACGCAAATCAATTTTAGAGAAAAGAGTAGAACCATTTAATTCATCTAACATGTCATCTAAACGTGGTATAGGATGACGATAACGAATAGTGATGTTATTAATTTCTCTACAATCTACATACATGCGCCAAGTACCATCTTTCTTAGGAACCAAAATAACGGGGACAACACAAGGAGAAAGACTAACTCGAATATAACCTTTATCTAGTAGCTCTTGTACTTGCCTTTGTATCTCCTTTGTTTCTTGTGGATTGGTTCCATAAGGTGCTCGGTTTGGAAGAGATGCTCCAGGAATTAAATCAATTTGATGCTCAATCCCTCTCAATGGTGGCAATCCCGAGGGAATATCTCTTGGAAAAACATCCTCAAAATCCTGCAAAACATGAGAAACACCAAGAGGAATAGGGGTCATGTCATTAGAAACCAAAATCTCTCCCTTGTGAATAAGCACAATAGGGAATAATGTAGGATCATCCCTAAGTTCCCTCAAATCCTCTTTGGTGGCTAACATGCATAATAGGTTCTCTCTCTTTTTACCACTCGAATTGGTTTTACTATCACTCCCCAAGGCTTGTGAATTTTTTGATCCCTCATCCCTCTCTCTTTCTTTTTCCACTTTCATATCAATTTTGGATTGGGACTCATTTACAATTTGTTGTGGAGTCATAGGCCTCAAAATCATAGTCTTCCCATAGTGATGTAGCTCATAAGTATTAGCTCTTCCTTCATGCTTCACACTTCTATCAAATTGCCATGGTCTCCCCAATAATAAGTGGCAAACTGTCATAGGAACCACATTAAACTCAATAGTATCCTTGTAAGGTCCAAGTTGAAACTCCACTCTCACCATATGAGATACCTTCATTTTTTTTCCGTGCTACTCAACCATTGTATATGATAAGGAGAAGGATGTGGTAAATATTTCAAATTGAGCTTTGCACATAGATCTTTGCTAGCCAAATTCCTGCAACTCCCTCCATCAATAATGACTTTGCAAGCCATATTAGGACCAATAATAGCCTTTGTTTGAAACAAATTGCACCTTTGATTTTCAGGACTAGGCACCACACTCAAAGAATTTTGTGTGCAAATAATAGTTGGCATGTTAGTAGCATATGCATCCAATGGAGTATCACTCAAATAACCATCATCATCATCAATATCATTAGGATCAACATCATCACCTGTCTCATACTCATTGTTCTCATTGATAATCATCACCTTTGTATTGGGTCAATCCCTCTTGAAGTGCCCCTTGCCTCCACATGTGTGACATGTAATATCTCTATTCCTTGTAGTAGGAGCACTAGAACCCGTGGTACTCACAGCTGGTTGTGATGATTTCTTTGCAATAGAAGTGCTAGGCTCGGGTTTAGATGATGTAGCACCTTGAAAACTAGAAGATGGAGGTGGTGGAGGAGGTGCACTAGGCATAGAAGATGATCTCATTGGAAATCTAGCCCTTGTCCTTGTAGTAATTTTAGCCTCCTCAATAAGACGTGCTTCGGCCTCCCTTGCATGATGTAGCAACTCATGTATATCATGATATTGGTGATGCATAACAATACCCTTGATTTTGTAGTTCAAACCCGAAAGGAACCTTTGCATTGTTTGCTCCAATTGCTCTCTCACACGTGCCCTTTGCATGATTAGCTCCATCTCTTGATAATAAGCATCAACACTCATAGTACCTTGCCTCAATTGTTGCAATTGATCAAATTGTTGCCTTATGTAATTTGGTGGAACAAATCTATCCCTCATGACTCTCTTCATGGTGTTCCAAGTGACAATGTTTAACTCACCATCTTCTTGCCTCTTTCTCACAAGATTATCCCACCATCTAAGAGCATATCCATCAAACTCAGAAGATGCCAACTTGATTTTTCTATCCTCATTATACTCATGCATTCTCCATAGCTTCTCAATTTTTAACTCCCATAGAAATTATTCTTCCACATCCATAGTATCAAAGCTGAAAGAAGGAATAGAGAATTTTGGCTTACTCAAACCATCCTCTCTTGGATTTTCTTGAATCACATTATTGGGCACTCTTCTTGGCATAAAATTATGAGCTCGGCCTTGATGTCCTTCATGGCCTCTCTCTCCTCTAGCACGGCCATGATCGTTATTACTTGCACCAAAAGCTTCCAAACCATTATTAGCATCACTATGGATACTAGCATTGTCATCATCCACAAGAGGCAATCTTTCTTGAATCATGGTTTGAAGTCCAGCAAGGGTGGTAGTCATTTGAGCAATTGAATCATTGATTGATCTCACTTCCCCTCTATTTGTCTCGGCCAATTTATGAGTGGCCTCCATCTTGGTCTCCATAGCTTGGAGAGCCTCATATAAGGGATCACATGCATCTTGTACAAATTGCTTGAGTCCATTATGATTGTCCAATATTTCTTTTGCCAAAACATCCCTAAGAGCCTCATACTCCCTCCAATTAACTCCCTCCTTATGGTCCTTCTTTTGATGCACAAGATCACCACTAGAAAGATCCATTAGTAGGTAGTGTAATAGAAACAAGTATAGGTTGTGGTGCTCTCTCACAACTCACTCAAAAATCTAGCAAGACAATAGGATATCTTACCCTTCCAAAGTGAATAGAGATACTTACCACAAGTAGAGGCAATTAAAGTACTTTGGTGTGAAGAAGAGAATACCCAGGTTTTTAACTCTCACAAAAGCAAACAAGGTTATTTAGTGGGGCTTGGTATGGATACCTAACAATCACCAAAGTAACAATCCTATTTGTTGTCTTTGTGAAGATATAAAAATACCCAAGGAAACTCACACAATAATGGAGACAAATGTGGCAATGCAAATATATGGAGGAATTTTTGCAATGCTCTAGAAAGTCACTAGCTAGGCTCTTAATTGACAGGAACAAGATTGCTCAATGAAAAACCAAGTGTCACAATGGCAAGCTCAACTAGTAAACAATAGCAATGATATGGCCTCTTTGCACTTTTTTTTTCTTTTCTCTGTTTTTTTTATACTTTTGCTTTTTCTATTTTTTTTGTATTTTTTCAATGGCCTTACACTAAGCTAGGAGCAATATGAACCAATAAACAAGTGAACACAATGGTGGTGATGAAAATGAGCAACCTGTCAGAGCACAAAACTAGCTATACTTGTGGGCAAGTTCCTATTAAAATGCTGTAGAAAGGCTTTGGCTAAGGTTCACAAGATATGGATATATTGGTCCTAGTGAGAACACGGGAAATAACAAGGAAAAACAGAAAAAAAAAACTAGGTGAAATCTAGCTCCAAAACACTCACGGCAGCAACAATGTCTCACGGCAGCAAAACAGATGCTTTTCTGTGCCACGGCAGCGCGTAGGCCCGGAAAACTAGTTTTGGTAACCGCGTTACGGTGAAAATCCTTGCGCGCGCGGCCAGCAGCTCACGGCAGCAGCAGAGTGGTGGCGGCAGCGTTTTGCGCGAAAAAGGTACCGCCGCAGAGCACTGTGGGTGCGCTGGTAAACTGTGATGCGGGCGCGGGTGGTGGTTTTATAAACGCGCGCTGAGCGAATCCGAGCTCGACTAGGGATCGGTAGCGGTGGGTTGGCGGCAACGTTTTTGGCAAAACCGTGCCGCGGCAGCGCGCAGGTGGAAAGATGGTAAGCGCGTTGTGGTGCGATGGGGGGGTTTGGTAAGCGCGATGCGGTGGGAATCTGAGTGCGGGTGGGATTCGAGCACGGCAGGAAAACGGTGCAATCTTCTGCCGCGGTAGGATTAGAGGTGGGATCGGATTGGAACCAAATAGAGCTAGCAGCAGCGGATTTTTTTGTGGTTTTTTGATATGTTTCGACCAGGGGAACAAAGAACCCTAACCCTAGCCGAAAAGAACAAAACTAAAAAGATAAAAAGCAACACAAAATCTAACACAAAAACAACACTAGTAATTAAAACTAAGGTGATATCTATGGCTGTGGCAATGACTAACACTATTTTTGTGGAGCAATTTTCTGGATAGGAAATAAAAACACTCAAACTAAAGGGAAATTTGATAGCTCACCGAGGAAACCTTTAAATCTGATACCAAGATGATAAGGGGTGGCCCAATCTTCTCAGTGAACTCACAGACAAATCCAGTATGATAACTAGTGCGCCACTAAGAACTCTCCCGGCTGATCCCTGATGCCAATGCAAAAGATAGCAACCCCAAGGATATTCTCGACTCCACACTCTTGCACAAGTAATCCACCGACTACAAGTGGTCCTGTACCGTCTTATTCCCAGTGGAACAGCAGGTATCACGTAAAGTTTGCAGATGAACTTCCAGATGAAAGGCTTACAAGCAGTTTCAATCTAGAGGTCTAGGGTTTTTGGGTTTAACGTAGTCTAACCTCTCCTATGCGCCCAAGGGGGGATATAAGAGAGGGGTGCGGCCACAAGGGGGTCCCTTGCGCAAGCACCTAACCTAATTGGACTAGGACTCCTATACCTAACACAAATAGATACAAACCAACCCCACACACAAGGGATGCGGCCATATTGGTATACAAACCAATCCTACAACTACTAGGACTCCCTATGACGCATAGATGCTTCCTTGTGGGCGCCCTCCTCTTGCCTTGTCCATCCATGAGTGTGGAATAACACAATAGCAACATACCCAAATCGGACAGTATTCCATACTGGTGCCCGGGCACCATGGTGCCCCATTTGAGCTTCCTATATAGGTATCATGGGTGCTAGCTACCCACGCGCTAAGAACCATCCGATATGGTAGCAAGATTCGCGATGCCGTTTGACGTGTTCACGGACGTTACCGATCCAGTTCGTCTCAAGAAACAACATAAAAGAAAAGACGGCCGGTTCGTGACCCACTTGTTTATATAAAAAAAATTGCAAAACGCAGTCGTGCCCGTGTCACCGACAACATCCTGCGACCACCCAGCGAACAAGTCACCAGTTACCGCACACCCAGACACGGCCCAGATCCTGAACGGCGTCGGCGAGCACCATGCTCTCAAGCGCACTGCACAAACCACCGCCCAGTTGCAGGCCATCTGCATGTCGCACGGGGCCGTCGTCTCCAAGATCTGGCCGGCGCCGCGCCGGTGCCACCGTGGCCCCAAATCCCAGTACGGAGAGAGGGCCTCCCCACCGCTCGATGTGGAGCGTTGGAGCATGGCGAGGTAACAGCATCGGGGGAGACAGCTCCGGTTCGGCAAGATGGAGGGCAACGGAAGACTGTCGTTGTCGAATCCTACGGGCCATGCATGCCTCCTGCCGACCCGAGCCTAGCCGTCCATCCGGTGCTGCACGAAGACGGACTCCACAGACGACTCACCCGCCAACGACGAGACCTGGTTCTCGCCGTCGGGCTCTGAGCTACACGCCGTCGTCGGCCCAAAACAACCCGCCACTGACGGGACCTGATTCTCGCGCCGTGGACGCATGGGGTTCATTAAAATTCGTGGAATGTGGAGAATTGCCATGTATACTGTGATGGATGGAGTATATTTCTTTTTGTCGTGCACTGAGATAGTATCCACGTTCATTAGTCTTATTCTACCTTTTGGATAAAATTCTCCTTATATTGCAAAGTTCTTCGTGTTATACACCCGAACTTCTTTTCTTCACAACTTGAACTTCTCTGGTTGACTCTTTATTTTTGTAGTAAGCTATATTCAGTAATTTAGATTCAAGTTATTGGAGCATTGGTTCTTAACATTTTCCGAAATTTCATATTGGTAGGAAACTGTTTCCAAAATAATTTTACGTACGAACTTCTCTCTGTTGGTTATCCATTTCTGTTTATAGACGATTATGAGACAAATACGTTCTTATCCGTTTCTTGTTACACCCTAATATCAGACGAATTTGTTAGCAATGCAACTTTTTTTACACGTGGATAATGCTTATCCGTTTCTTTTTTTTCCTTTTTGTTCCGTTTAATATTTTCCCGAGTCTATTTAAACAGTCTCTCCACTGCACTTTTGTAGATCCAATTCACTTTTGTTCCTTCCTATTCTCTCCATACGCCATGTCTTCCAGAAATAAAACCGCCATTGATCCTTTTACTGATGAGTTTGTTGTCCCTGCGCATGGCAACATCATCATCAATTGTGTCTACATGAATGTAGCAGCTTCTGTGGTTTCTTGGATTGAGAAGGTGGAGGCATCTCTTGCTGATATGGCGGAAAAGGACAAGGTTGTTGGCGTGGATCTCTAGATCACTCCAAGAGTTTATACCCATGATGGTTATAAGGAGAAGGCAGTTGTTATCCAACTCTGTGTTGGTCAGGAGTGCTTGTTGTATCACATCTATTGTGCTGTTGATGGTATCCCTTCTGAACTTAATGTTTTCTTTCGCAAGCGGGCGTACAATTTTGTTGGTTTTGATATTCCTAAGGATAAAAAGATGATGTACTACTGCGAGCAACCTTTGTTTATCATTAACCACAAAGATATTCATGCCTGTTGGAGAAATCCTGATATTGGATCTACGTGCAAGCAAACCATTATGGACGTTGCTGCAATCTTCGTCGATGTGTCATACGAGGATAGTGTTGTTCTCACGGCAGAAGAGCATCGCCAGTGGGGTTTATTTCCTCTTTCGCAGGATCATTTGATCTATGTTGCTAAGCATGCCTACGTGTGCTCTGAACTTTATAAACGTATGGATTTGTATGAGAGGGGCTTCATCCACCCTCCGTTTGCGAAATATAGGAATGATTACGATACGTCGTGGGGTTAGGGTGGTGATTGTAGTGATTAATTATGTTCAGTTTAGTTCCTTTTCTGCTATTAGCATTGGTAATAATTTGTTTTTTGGTTTTTTATTTCTTCAATATGTACTTCGAGACGTATGAGCTCGTACTTCCTCATCAATGTTTCGTGAACTTTCGACGGGTTCCAAACCTATTCGGTTTTTTCTTTTTGTAATAATTAAGTTCCCCTTTACATGAGAGACAATGTTTTAGTTTTATAACAGTTGTATATTATATTATTTTTCTATTGAACTGATGCGTGTATGTGTCTGTACTGCCTCATGTTTGAGTTTTTGCTGTTCATAATGTATGTATGGTTTTTACCGTACTATCCATTTTACTATGATGTGTCGTTGGAATCGTTATCTCATTTTATTTTTAATATAAAATTTCTTATTATTTTTTTACTTTGGGCGTCTTTGTGTAGTTGATCTGAACTTCTTTGTGTAGCCTACATGAACTTCCTATGTTCTTCACATGTACCTTTTCTCCGTATTTTCTGAGTGAAATTCTTTTGATTTTTTCGCATGGACTTGTGTGTGTATTACGTCAGAACATCTTACTTTCTTCGCACTATTTTCGGCCTGTATATTTTAGTTTCTTCTCATTTAGTTCTATGTGTAGTTGGTCTAAAATTGTTTAGTCTGTCTGCGTATACTTCTCTGTATGTCTTGTCTGAACTTCCTATGTTCCTTTGATGAACTTCTATGTGTTAACTTTTCAACTTCTTATGCACTTTGAAGTTTTGGACATATACTTGGATTGAAAAGCTTGGTAAACAAAAAAAAATTCAAATAGAAATCAAGTACTATATTTATTTATTCAGTGCTTAAAAAACATCTCATCGTTCAACTGTTGCACCATTTTGTCGTACAACTTTTACTTAATGTCTAAACAACCTATCGTTACAACGAGAAAACTTCTGATTTCCATGGACGAACTAAGAGATCTCTACTTTCTAAGACGTACTACGAAGCACCCTAATGCAGGTCCGCCTTGATAGAAGCAGAACATGCAAATGTATCCTTTAGCTAATTGTGCGCCATGGACTGTATCGTTCCAGCCTGTTGTTATTTCTGATCGTAAATCGTACCTTGTCTTCAGTATTGCGTGTGTGCAAGTCCATTCTATTGTTGTGCATGTTACTGGCGGGTTGATTTGTGCACTCGGAAGACAATTGAGTAGACACCTCAGAGTGAACACTGAACTCATAACCTGAAGTGAGGAGTATATAAATTATTAATGTGAAAGTTCTTTGTATGCAACTATATGCTGCAATTATATTTTGTCTTTTTTTCATAATCATTGACACATGAGTCTACCATTTTGCCTCTTTGAGGATCTAGTTCTTTGTCAGTTATCTTGGTTCCATAGTACGGTATTGTCGATCGGAAACTGTTCACTTGGCTCTTCAGATGTTCCAATGATATTGGATTCATCTTTATCCTTCTTCTATACTCACATTTATTGTCGTACCATGCAGTATCTGAATGTGGTCCTATAAAATAACAAAATGGTCATTAATTTCATTTCACATTTTATATGCATAAATTTCCATAATCCTCCTGGTTGTTTATAACCTGCAAAGATTGTTATGGTTTTCCTAGTTTCAGTTTTACCTTTGTATATGTATTGTGTGCTCAGACAGCTGCCGTCGCTTGAGTCACTGCTTTCAGTGTTGTCACTCCGAGTGTACCTTTGAAAACGAGCCATATGTCCTAGGCAATAAACCATATTTAGTTAATATATCAGCGAGAAAAATCAAATGCATTGACAGATCTGTATTTTGCTAATAGGTTTGTATGTCAAAATCTTGTAGATCTGTACGTTCCTGGTAGAATTCTATGTTAAACTTCCTACAGATCTACAAATCTATCATGCATGAACTTTTTCCCGTCCCTACTTTGTGTGTAAGTCGGAGCTAAGAAGTCAATGGTAGATCTGAATCATACTGTCAAAACTAGCTCATGTCAATGCTAAGAAGTCATTGACATTATGATTGAGCTGGGAGCAACAGACAAGTAATTTGTTTGAGCGTATGTATACTTACCTGATCTATTCTGAATCTCGTAGTGGGTAGCTGGTGCTCTTGGTGCTTTTACTTATCCGATTCTTCCTCTTTCGGCGTGTTCGTTGGGTTGGAGGAAGTGTGTACTGGATTTGGGGTACGTTGTGTGGTGTCCGTTAGTTTTATGTCTGTGTTTTCTGCAGGCTTCTGTTTTGGGCTGTTTTTGGGCCAATGATTTACATTGTTGGGCTTTGGGCTTTCTGAGCCTGCATCAAGGCATGACACGGTACTTACTTGGTATATAAATGGGTTGGTGCGTACCTTTTTGTGGAACCCTAAATGTATGTTGCTTTGACGGCGGCATTTTCTGTGAGGCGTTGTATAGTTTGCTGAGATCGAGGGGTTCATGTCTTTGTCTGGTTGTAGCCGGCGATGGGCAGGAGATGTAGTAGGATGCAGCGGCTTTAGAGCGTTCAATGTGGACGTTGGCGAGCCGTGGGCGAATGAATCACCAGTTGTTTATCGGGACCGAAATTTGCCCGATGATCCATTGGTTAAGGTTTGGCCGAATAGATTTTAGAGTTTTTTCCTAAATTTTTTACCGTGTTTTATTCTGTTCTTGTTCTGCAGAGTTCTATGCGCATTTGTGACCACATTGATAAGGATGAAGATGGGATAGAATAGAAGCTGCAGAAGATAATTGAAGATCTGGAAGCTATCATTAGAAATAAGAATCTATAAATGAAAATATTGAAGAGAGACCATATGCTTGAGTTTAGATGAAGAGATAAGAAATAGGTTATTTTTTTGTAGTTGTAACTGGATGTGCAATTTTGTACTGTGTATGCGCTCTGCTAATTAGAGGTTCCGTTTGAATCGTGTTTTTTCCTTCCAGAACTTCTTTCTTGTGGGAACTGAACTTCTCTTGTACCAACAGTGAACTTCCATGCCATTATTGTGTTAACTTATGTTTGTACTCCCGGCCTTGCTGTTCAATCATGTCATATTTTTTGTTACTTCATATATAATTAGTTTTCATTGTGTGTAAGGATGAAACAGTTAGTACACATGAACTTTTTTCCCGTCGTATTCTTCCTTGGCATGTTAACATTATTTTGTATGGGCTAGAACCCCCCCATGTGTTTCTCATCTTCATTGTTCATATTTTTCTTTCCGTAACTGTATTTTTTTCTCATGTTCTACCTATTCCTTAACATCAATATGGAATTTGCATGATCTGCATTGTCTTTAAGTTATGAACTTCTCTTCTTTTGTAATCTTGAACTTGTCGTATTACTGGTTCAATATCGCATTGTGTGCATGTCTAAACTGTTATATTGTATGGGAATGAACTTCTTTCTTCTTTTGGGTTTGAACAATCAAGATTATGGACACTGTTTTGTGCAAGAGTGTTTGAACTGCTTTCTTTTTGGTACCCTAACTGCGTTGGCCTTTTGCCATGAACTTCTATATGCATGTCTTGAACTATAACTTCTATTTGTATGGACATGATTTTTTTTGGAATTGGCATGAACTTCTTTCTTGTGGCAATGTGAACTTTCCATTTATAAAAAACTGAACTGCGGCATGTATTGGTTATTGAAACGTATAGTTTAGAGATTCGAATTTTAATATGTATGCCTTCAAACTTCCTTTTTATTCGTTTAAAACATCTCGACGCTAAGTACTGAACTACACTGCGTGCAGATCATAACTTCTACAAATGGATGCACAAACTTCCCTTCGAATCCAACTAGGACTGCATTTTATTCAGTCCTGAACTTCATGGTAACCTTGCACTTTCTGGTATTTGTATGTTTATTAGACGTGAGAGTATGTTGTTAGGGTACGGATGTTTTGTAGCCATCGACGCGATTGCCGAGACGCTAGATCAAAAAGTTCGTGTAGAATCTTTGGTTCTTATGTGTTAGGTTTGGGGGTGTGTGTGTTAGATCTTTTTTAGTTTTGTTTTGTTGTCTAATGTTGTATAAATTTTCTGTTTTCTATAACTTCTCATCTCGGTAGATATGTGTTTGATTTTTGTAATTTTATTTCTTATAATTTTTGTTGAACTTTTCTATTTCTGGCCTTAAAACGCTTAGTTTTTGTGTTTTAACTGTTTTTGCTTACGGGTTGAACTATTTTGTGTTCAAGAATGAACTTCTATCAATCCCGGACTGAACTTCCGTATTATTTTTATCGGACCGCTTTTTTCTTCATAGATGTACTTCTCGTGAACTCACTTCCGGACTTCTGTTTATGTTGTTATTGGCTGTTTGCTTTGTGGTTATCCCATTTTCTTATATGTTTGTGACCGAACTAAATACGGGATTATCAGTGTGTTTATTTTTTTTGTGTATTTTTCTGCACGTCATGGTTCCCCCGCACTTTCAGATATTTTCGACGGGTGACGAAAAAGGATACGTTTGATTAGAAAGTTCGTGTAGATGTTTCGGTTCTTATGTCTTAGGTTTTGCGTGGTTGTGGGTTAGATCTATTTTAGTTTTGATGTGTGGGGCTTGTATTTTTTTTATGGAAAAATTCATGCAGAATTTCCAGATATTTTAAATGTTTATTTTTGTTTGGGTGTGTTTGTTAGAACAATTTAGTTAACTAACTCGTATTTTTTTATGTTTTAGACTGATTGCATTTTTTGTGTTTCGATCTTTTCTGTCTGTGAACTGCAACTTTGTTCCCTCCGAACTTCTTTTAGTTTACAGTTGAACTGCTTAATCTTTAGGTTTCGAACTCCACTGTTACTTAGGCTGAACTTCTATATGTTATGTCCTGAATTATTGTTTTGTATATATTTTTTATCTAATTTTTTTTGTAAACGCGTTAGAGTTGGTCGTTAGGGTACGGAGGTTTCGTCGCCGTAGACGCAATCGATCTATTTTAGGTTTGGGTGGGTGTGTGTTAGATCTATTTTAGTTTAGTTAGGTTGTCAAATGTTTTATGAAATTAAGTTTTATTTATAACTTCTTCGTATTGGTAGAAATGTATTTTCGTTTCCAATTTTACTTTTCCTGTATAATTTTATAGGTCAAACTTTTAGAAAAATTTGACCAAATTTCTAGTAAATAGCATCAACATATATAGTTCCAAAGCCGTGCCATAAATGTTGTTACCTTTTCAAAATTTTGACTACCCAAAATATTAAATGTGCCTTTACTTGATGACTGAGATTGTAAATTTTTTGGGATTTTTTAACCGTTGTGGTCCCCGGTTTTTCCGTACCTATGCCCAGAACGGAGCAGTCTTGAAAACCCTCCTCCCCTCCCCACTCTCCCGCCTCTCCACTTCTTCTCTCCATTACTACCGAGCAAGAACCGCCGTCTTCGCCTTGTGCAACCGCCGACGGGCCCTTGCGCAACTGGTGCTTTATGGAGGTTGTGCTCCTCCGTGCTCTCATTTCTACGGGTTACTTTCTCTTCTCCTTTCAGGGTTCCTCTTTCCCTTTCGTCCTCTCTCGCCATGTTCTGCTCGCACCGTTGGACTGCGCCGTTGCGTAATCTGTCTATTTTGATTCTTCTTATTTCTTTTTCAGTAAGGTGTTTTTGGTTGTTTGTTGCTAATTGAGGAAGTTTTATGTGGGGACCCCAGACTAGCAGTCCGAGACCTCCAGTATGCATACATTCACGATCCCATGATCAGTTAGTCGTGAACAACATACTCGAGTTGGCATTGCAGATTACAACATCCACTACACGAATACACGGCTTACACAACTGGTCACACGACACAGTTGAAAAAGAACTGCCACGTAGGGCAGGAACACACACTTAGAAACATCGGAAGATTGCAAAACACACTCGTGGTAAACCCAAGTCACGCCTTGACTACCTACAGGCTACTGACTCGGAGACGTTCCTAGTTCGCATAGCCGTCAGCGACACCATCTTCTTCAGGTTCTCCGGGTTTCTGCTCAAAGTCTGGCTAAGACAATAGCCAGGGACGAAACCATACATGAGTACGTTTGAATGTACTCCTGCAAGTCACCCTAAACGAAAGCTAAACATGCAAGTATGCAGATATAAAGGTGGTAGGAAGGCTTTAATTAGGGCTCAACTAGCCATGATGAATTTAAGACTCATCATAGTTGCACAAGTTTTATTCTCCTTTGTTGAAGAAGATACTTCAAAAGATATTTCATTTCTCTTGTAGATAAAGCATGTCCACAAGGTTTTGATAAAACATTCTAGATAAAGAAAACATTTCTCTTTGCAAAACTTCTTGGAAAAACACATCTTTAAGATCATCATTTATCCGGTACCTCAAAGGTACAATCATTCCCTTTCAACGTACCTCCCAGGTACAATTCCAAAATACTTTTCCAGCTTTTTGAAAACATTGACACAATGCTAGCTACATGGCCATTCAACTGTCCATATCCGAGGACGCGGCTATTCTGAATAGTTTTACTCTGCAGAGGTGTACACAATCCACAAGATCCAGTACATCCGCCGTGAACAACCACGGACTGTCCGAGACAGTATGCAAACATCGGATAACTGGTCCTAACCATCCACTATGTCCGTGCTAGTAAATGACTACCTCTTCAACTGGGTTTGTTCTCCCCGGCACCGAGTGAGTCAGCCGTATCGATCCGGTTTCCCCTGACAACACACCGCCATGGCAGGAGACCCAATTGCTGCAACCGGTAGTGAACTTAATCCCACACTGTGAATGTCCCATTCTCCCTCATGGCGACAATTCGGTTCGGGGGACTCTAACCCCTATAGCACTTTGAGGTAGACACGGACTAACACCGACAAGCAATTAGCTAGACCCCGTTCCCATATTGGGGTAATGTGGCAGCACGGCTTGGTTGTCCGGCGAAGACTAGGTTATGTGTCATTTTTGGGAAAACAAGCTGAAAACATTTCCTTCTTCCCTCGGACAAGGTCCCACCTTTCCTCGGGTTTTTCCAAGACTTTTTGTTTTCCAAAAACATCAAGTTAAAGTGTCCACTAAGGGACTTAAGTTGATTAAGTATGGCTCCAAAATTCCTAAGGGCTTGGTAACACCAAGATTATGGAGTGGCTACGACAATTTATAAGAGCGGCAAAAACCATGTCTTACTTTGAAAGAAGTAACTTAAAAACACTTAAGTAAAAACTTCAGAAGTAAAACATGCATGGTAAGTAAAACAGAAGCAAGCATTTAGGATGGCTTGCCTTGGCACTGGTCTTGGTCTTGCTCTTGAAATAAACAAGAGTTGCAATAAAAACCTCTCCTGCAAATAATACCGTCTTCGATATCTAACGTCGTAAACATAAAAGGAAAACACCCAATCAGAACCAAACAAAGGCAATCACTTGATAAAATGTAAACATACAGCAAGCATTTCATAAAATAAGTACACTCACAATCAATGGTACTAGGGTGCACACCATCAAACAAAACATGCACAGACAACACACATGAATAGCACTAGAATTCATGTTATGGTTCCTCAACCAAAATGGCATGAGTCCAGTGGGTGTGCCACTCTCATATCATGCTCAAATAAGGTTAAATGACTCTCTGGTCATTCATGAGGATGAGCAAAAAAAAATAAAACAACTTAGGAACACATACACATGCATAGGAAAATATTATCAAGCAATACTACAAGCCCATAGTAACACATGCTTTTCTAATCATGGATAATTCATGTAACCAGTACCTAAGCAAGCTAATAACAGAGACAAATCAATAACAAACATACCATGGCATCCCTCAATGCATGGAAATAATCATGGAGCAAAACAACTATTAAAACTAGACATGAAAAAGGCTATTTAGACAAGCAGACATGCATAACCATACAAGATCATTAAACATGATTTATTCTAACATTATGGATATGTAATATGGCACCCAAATAACAGAGAAAACAACACCTAGACATGATAGTAATAACAAAATAACAATCTCATCAATTTATCAAAAACTAAGCATGCAAATAATTATTATGGCAGAAATCACCTAAAACTAGCATGGCATGCCAACATGATCTAGAACTTATTCAATCAAGCAAGCAAGTATAACATGCAAAAATTAACAGTATCTATTCTATGGATAAAAATACTAAAGCATTTATTCAAGTCATCACACCAATATGAAGAACAACATGATTTTAATCTATTAACACTAGGAAAAACAACCTATGAGAATAAAACCATAACAAACATGGCTTTTCACACCCTTTTTACTAACATGACAATGACACACTCAAAACACAAATAAAACATGTATTGATACCCTACACATGCTAGGAATCAATTTTATAACAAAATAATAAAACACACAATTTAAATAAGGGCATAGCAATAAAATGCAGAAAAGAGCTAAACACTAAATATTGCACCAATCCTATTCTGTAACTCCTAATATCATGAAAAACTAGCATGAGGTGATCCTAGTCACTAGCAAACCAACACAATTGGATTCACCTCAAAATTCATCACCAATAAAATTAAACAATTCACAGAAGTGTCCTCTGGACTAAAAAGTAACATGCATGTCATTTTTAATCAACAACTCAAGTCAAAACAAGGTCAACTTCCATAGCTAGACATTTTCAAGGGCTACTCATAACAGTTGAGTTTGCATGTTTTGGATATATAAAACATAAGTTATTAAGTAAATGGTGTTAATGAGTGTCTTTGCCATTTATTTTATTTCTCCTAAAAGATTGCACAAAATGCAGATCTACAAGTTGGATATGGTTAATATTTCGTAGATCTAAAGCTGTGATTTTTAGTTTGCCAAGATTTGCTTATTTACATTTTCATTTTTATTTAAACCTACAGCACCGAAACAATACAGAACAGAAATAATAAAATCACAGAAACAAAACAAAGACACGGGCCAGATCTACCATGGCTGGGCCTCAACAGAGCTGGGCCGTCCTGTCTGCAAGGCAACCAGGTAAGTGGCGTTGGACGGCCATGATTAGAACAGATCGACGGCTGGGACGTCGTCTCCCTCCTCTGGATGTGCATGCACGTGCATGCAGCCATGGCGGCCTCGGGAGGTCGCATGAGCACACCTAGGGGCGTTGGGAAGCGACGGAGCTGCTCGGTAACGGAGGAGGGGTGTCAAGGAAGCGACCGTGAGGATCCGGAACTCACAGCAGTGACCTCGCGCGGCGCCCGTGCAGCGAACGACCGGGATGGCGTCGTGGACGGCGGCGGCGTCTCTGCGTGCAAACAAAGAAACGAGTGTGTCAAGAAGGTGCTACCATAGCAGGGCTAAAAGAATAAGCAACCAAGGACGAGAGAGGGGCACAGGCATGGCCGCAGCCATCTCTGCAAGGAGTCACGGGCTGGGACGAGAGCGAGCTCCTCCTCGCTCACAGACAGTGAGAGGAGAGCTGGGCTTTCTCAAGGTGGGGAGGCGTGATGTATTGGTGCGAATGTCTCAGGGAGAGGCCGGGGGATGGGTTAAAATGGGCAGGGCGCAACCTGGTCTCTCTTCGGTCACGAGCATAGATGGAGCGCGAGTGTGGGGGCTACCTGTAGAGGTTGGAGGACACTTGGAAGATGTCTCAGAGGTGCAGGAGAGGCCACTCGCTAGAGACAAGCAACACGGGAGGAAGGAGAGAGCGTGTGCTACTCGGCACAGCGGCGCTCTGCCAGCTCGAGCCCAAACTGGGCGCCCCCGTTTCTCTCTCTCCGTGAATGCTTACAGGGAAAGGAGTGCGGAGTCGGGGAGGTATTCTGCATGCCTGCCAACGTGACAAGGTCGACGAGGTAGAGGGTGAGTAGGTGCACGAGGTGGTGCAGAGATGCTCCCCACGGGTGTGCACTTGCACACACGTGCATCACCCAACTGGTTAAGTACAAGTGCATAAATGAACTCAAACAGCAAACACTAATGCCAGGGAAGGTAGAGGACATGGTTTGAGCTTAAAAAACACGAATTTGAACCAGATTTGGAAGGTGTCAAGATCTGCCAGAAAAAGGTTCAGAAAATTCAGATTTGTGACTTAGGAATTTTCTAAGTCCCAGAAAACTGTTATTTTTAGCCGAAAGTAACCGAAGAATTGAGGGCTCAAGGGAGCTCAAAAGTTTATGATAAATGCATGTAAGTGAATTACAATGCATGGGAATCACAAAGGTCACAAGGTACGAACGAAATATGGAGAGTTTGGCCAAATACCATGCAGTCAAAAACAGCAAGATATATCTGTTTTCAGGAAATTGTTAACAGATATTAACATGGCATGCTTACACACATGACATCATGTGCCATTGTACAAATAAGATTTGGTAAACAGAATAGGTATGAAGTAGGAGTTCAAGTGGAGTAGATGGAGGATAAGATAATTCAAAAGGAACATGATTTGATGCTAAAACAGGAGGGCCAAAAGTGATTAGAATGAAAGTTTCAGAAAATTCAGGCTTAGGACTTAGAAATTTTCAGAGTCCTGTCCATATTATTTTCTGTCAAAAGTAGAGGCATGTTTCGTGGACCAATTAATTCCAATATGTAATTACGAATGAATATATTGAAACAACATATCCCAAATGAGCAGAAACCTATTTTTAAGTATTTTAAATAAATGGTTAAGGCTATGAAAACATGATGAAAAAGAGGCATTGCTGCATGTTTTCTCCGTTTCCTCTAATTCTCTGTTTTCAACTAAACCACTTTGCACACATGTAAACATAGGTTAATTGATCCCAAAAATTATGCCATCACGAAGGAAGGATAGTTTATACACCATAGATGGGTGACCCACCCAAAACATGGAAATTGAGTCAAGCAAGGTCTTAATTGGATAGGGTGAGAAGTGATGGTCAAAAGAGTTTAGGGTTCAAATGACTTGGCCATTTTTCCTAAGGAAAGAATACATCCAATTATCCAAAGGACAAGATCATGGAAGGATTTCTTGCAAGGATGATATAATTAGAATATTAGAGACAAGAACTTAAGCATTTAAGGTTTTTGATGCATGGATTCTCACATAATCCAAGAAGGAGAAGATAAGAAAGGAAAAAGGAATCCTTCTTAAGGAGTAGATGAAAGTCCTCTTAGTGGTATTAGAAAGTTGGATTAAAGGGAATAAGTTCTTTACCAAACACACAAGAAAAACAAGCAATCAACCCAAATCAATCATCCCACAAGGTTACATAACAAACAATAATAAGGAAACACCACTCATTAACCAAGTCAATCATGAGAGAACAAATCCACCCAAGCAATGTTGTTCTCAAAAGCCAATTTCAAAGTGATTTTTGTGCGTTAGAGGTAAAATATAATGACAAGGTCATTAGGGAAGAATCTCAACTCAAAGTTGACACTTTTCAAAAGGAATATAGATAAGGTAAGATAAAGAAGTAATATTGTCCCTCCTCAAGTATTTTCAAAAGAAGTTTTGAAAGAAGAATAGATAGCACTTGTAAAAGTGGAAAGTTTGAAAATAGGTGGGAGATGAATACCTCCGAAATACTTTTCATAAAGTTTTGTAAATTGTCTTTTGTTTTCTCAAAACTTGGCTTTTGGGTTCCTTCTAAAATCAAAACATTTAAAAAGGTTTTTGCCAAAAAGGGTGATAGATGAAGGTGATAAGCTTCCTTGTCATGATTTGATCACAAGGGTTGTGTTTTATAAAGTTATGATCATTGGTTTAAATGTCAGGTGTTAATAAACACAAACACAAACACAATAACAAGCAAATAGAAAAGAAACGCAAGCATTAGTCAAACATATCAAAAAGTTTTTGTTGGCCCTGATTTTTGGGTTATTGAAAACAAGTTTTTCTTGTCTTCCAAAAATTGGGCTGTTACAGCTCTTCCCCCCTTAAAATGAATCTCGTCCCCGAGATTCGTAAGTGGGTACTTAATAATGTAACTAAAAACAAGAGTCTCGGGCTTCTTCAATTTTTTGTAAATGAAGATCCTTTGACGAGGTGGTTTTCAGAGAACTCGAGGTGTTGATGTTGTCAGAGTGTTGCTTGTCGAGGAGATGGATATGTTCACTTTACACTTCATGTCCTTGTTGTTGATGTTGGTGGAACGGCACAAGCTGATGAAGGGTCTTGATTTTGCTGCTTCGCAGACCTTCTGTCATTGTTCGGACTTGGTCTTCTTTTAGGGTTTCACGGGTAGTTACCCATGACAACAATCGAGTCTCACCGGCGTCAGGTCCGTAGACTTGACTCTCTCCGATTTCTGCTATGAAAGTCGTTAGAAACTCCTATATGCTTCTTGGCTTCTTGAGTGGTCGACCGCGTTGAAGTGCGGATGCTTCCCCCCTTTGATTGGTCTTTGTAGGTTGTCGGGGATTTTCTTCGTCTTCATCTCATTTTTGCTTGGTGGCGATGGCAGGTCGTGGAAGAAGGTCTTGATCTTCATGGAGCTTTGTCGGCGTCTTCATAGGTGGTTTAGGATCACGTAGTTAGCTTTCCCTCGGGAAGACTAGCTAGTGCCTTTAGCAAACTTTCAGTTAGATGCTAATCTAAAATTAAATAGTTATGTTAGTAGTGTTAGACTAGTAAAAGTTTTTGTTGGTGTCGCGAGACACATCTCGCGTCTTCTCGGGCTTGAATCTGAATTTGTAGTTCTTCATGACGGCTCTTGATGTAGTTGCACAAAATGGCGCGTGAAGTCCGTCGTCCATCTTGAAGAACGTTTAAGGGATCTTGGGCTCTCGGGTGGTAGTAGAGAGCGCTCCACAATCTTGCGGTTCTCAAGAGAGGATGGGATATAACACTTTTTAAGAGGGTTTTTGTTAAGTCAGACTTTTTGCAAACAAACAGGAACAAAGCAAGAGGTAAAAATGTGGTGACTTTGCTTTGCCGAGAAGGCGTGCTTGTGAGACACACATGAAAACAAGTCCAAAACACACACAACAAGGGAGCAAGTAAAAACATAACGCAAAAGCACACAATTAGCACACATGCAAAGGACAAACAAGGTACCTTTAGTACCAGCAAACGTCTATTACCGCGGAAGAACGGGTTAGCTCAAGTAAAACAACTGAGCGAAACCTATCAATTCCTATGGGTCTGGGTCGACAAAAGAGTCGTTGAAGTCTCCTCTTTATCTCCTCTTGATGTAGAGGTCTTCGGAAGAAAAAAAAAATTTCTTCGGGTTGCTAACCACTAAGGTCTTCTCGGGACATCGCCAAGTATGCAACTTTTATAGAAAGATAACAGAAGAAAACTTTTTGATGTACTTTTAAATGAAAACAAAAAATTTATAACTCATGTTTATTTATTTCGAAAATATTTGGAGTCATGGAAACAAAAGACAAGCAAGGTATGTTTACTATTTTCTCTGGTTTTCTCCAAAAGTTTGTTTTATAAACAAGTCAATAGTTTTTTTTTTGAAAATATAGGAAAAATGGAAACTATGCTTAGGGTTTATGATATAAAAAAACATTTTAGGCAGTAATATAGTTTTTACCAAAATAGTTTTGCTTTCCTATCTGACGTCCATGCTAAACTAAGGTCTCCTAAAGTCAGGATGGCTCTGATACCAACTCTGTGGGGACCCCAGACTAGCAGTCCGAGACCTCCAGTATGCATACATTCACGATCCCATGATCAGTTAGTCGTGAACAACATACTCGAGTTGGCATTGCAGATTACAACATCCACTACACGAATACACGGCCTACACAACTGGTCACACGACACAGTTGAAAAAGAACTGCCACGCAGGGCAGGAACACACACTTAGAAACATCGGAAGATTGCAAAACACACTCGTGGTAAACCCAAGTCACGCCTTGACTACCTACAGGCTACTGACTCGGAGACGTTCCTAGTTCGCATAGCCGTCAGCGACACCATCTTCTTCAGGTTCTCCGGGTTTCTGCTCAAAGTCTGGCTAAGACAATAGCCAGGGACGAAACCATACATGAGTACGTTTGAATGTACTCCTGCAAGTCACCCTAAACGAAAGCTAAACATGCAAGTATGCAGATATAAAGGTGGTAGGAAGGCTTTAATTAGGGCTCAACTAGCCATGATGAATTTAAGACTCATCATAGTTGCACAAGTTTTATTCTCCTTTGTTGAAGAAGATACTTCAAAAGATATTTCATTTCTCTTGTAGATAAAGCATGTCCACAAGGTTTTGATAAAACATTCTAGATAAAGAAAACATTTCTCTTTGCAAAACTTCTTGGAAAAACACATCTTTAAGATCATCATTTATCCGGTACCTCAAAGGTACAATCATTCCCTTTCAACGTACCTCCCAGGTACAATTCCAAAATACTTTTCCAGCTTTTTGAAAACATTGACACAATGCTAGCTACATGGCCATTCAACTGTCCATATCCGAGGACGCGGCTATTCTGAATAGTTTTACTCTGCAGAGGTGTACACAATCCACAAGATCCAGTACATCCGCCGTGAACAACCACGGACTGTCCGAGACAGTATGCAAACATCGGATAACTGGTCCTAACCATCCACTATGTCCGTGCTAGTAAATGACTACCTCTTCAACTGGGTTTGTTCTCCCCGGCACCGAGTGAGTCAGCCGTATCGATCCGGTTTCCCCTGACAACACACCGCCATGGCAGGAGACCCAATTGCTGCAACCGGTAGTGAACTTAATCCCACACTGTGAATGTCCCATTTTCCCTCATGGCGACAATTCGGTTCGGGGGACTCTAACCCCTATAGCACTTTGAGGTAGACACGGACTAACACCGACAAGCAATTAGCTAGACCCCGTTCCCATATTGGGGTAATGTGGCAGCACGGCTTGGTTGTCCGGCGAAGACTAGGTTATGTGTCATTTTTGGGAAAACAAGCTGAAAACATTTCCTTCTTCCCTCGGACAAGGTCCCACCTTTCCTCGGGTTTTTCCAAGACTTTTTGTTTTCCAAAAACATCAAGTTAAAGTGTCCACTAAGGGACTTAAGTTGATTAAGTATGGCTCCAAAATTCCTAAGGGCTTGGTAACACCAAGATTATGGAGTGGCTACGACAATTTATAAGAGCGGCAAAAACCATGTCTTACTTTGAAAGAAGTAACTTAAAAACACTTAAGTAAAAACTTCAGAAGTAAAACATGCATGGTAAGTAAAACAGAAGCAAGCATTTAGGATGGCTTGCCTTGGCACTGGTCTTGGTCTTGCTCTTGAAATAAACAAGAGTTGCAATAAAAACCTCTCCGGCAAATAATACCGTCTTCGATATCTAACGTCGTAAACATAAAAGGAAAACACCCAATCAGAACCAAACAAAGGCAATCACTTGATAAAATGTAAACATACAGCAAGCATTTCATAAAATAAGTACACTCACAATCAATGGTACTAGGGTGCACACCATCAAACAAAACATGCACAGACAACACACATGAATAGCACTAGAATTCATGTTATGGTTCCTCAACCAAAATGGCATGAGTCCAGTGGGTGTGCCACTCTCATATCATGCTCAAATAAGGTTAAATGACTCTCTGGTCATTCATGAGGATGAGCAAAAAAAAATAAAACAACTTAGGAACACATACACATGCATAGGAAAATATTATCAAGCAATACTACAAGCCCATAGTAACACATGCTTTTCTAATCATGGATAATTCATGTAACCAGTACCTAAGCAAGCTAATAACATAGACAAATCAATAACAAACATACCATGGCATCCCTCAATGCATGGAAATAATCATGGAGCGAAACAACTATTAAAACTAGACATGAAAAAGGCTATTTAGACAAGCAGACATGCATAACCATACAAGATCAGTAAACATGATTTATTCTAACATTATGGATATGTAATATGGCACCCAAATAACAGAGAAAACAACACCTAGACATGATAGTAATAACAAAATAACAATCTCATCAATTTATCAAAAACTAAGCATGCAAATAATTATTATGGCAGAAATCACCTAAAACTAGCATGGCATGCCAACATGATCTAGAACTTATTCAATCAAGCAAGCAAGTATAACATGCAAAAATTAACAGTATCTATTCTATGGATAAAAATACTAAAGCATTTATTCAAGTCATCACACCAATATGAAGAACAACATGATTTTAATCTATTAACACTAGGAAAAACAACCTATGAGAATAAAACCATAACAAACATGGCTTTTCACACCCTTTTTACTAACATGACAATGACACACTCAAAACACAAATAAAACATGTATTGATACCCTACACATGCTAGGAATCAATTTTATAACAAAATAATAAAACACACAATTTAAATAAGGGCATAGCAATAAAATGCAGAAAAGAGCTAAACACTAAATATTGCACCAATCCTATTCTGTAACTCCTAATATCATGAAAAACTAGCATGAGGTGATCCTAGTCACTAGCAAACCAACACAATTGGATTCACCTCAAAATTCATCACCAATAAAATTAAACAATTCACAGAAGTGTCCTCTGGACTAAAAAGTAACATGCATGTCATTTTTAATCAACAACTCAAGTCAAAACAAGGTCAACTTCCATAGCTAGACATTTTCAAGGGCTACTCATAACAGTTGAGTTTGCATGTTTTGGATATATAAAACATAAGTTATTAAGTAAATGGTGTTAATGAGTGTCTTTGCCATTTATTTTATTTCTCCTAAAAGATTGCACAAAATGCAGATCTACAAGTTGGATATGGTTAATATTTCGTAGATCTAAAGCTGTGATTTTTAGTTTGCCAAGATTTGCTTATTTACATTTTCATTTTTATTTAAACCTACAGCACCGAAACAATACAGAACAGAAATAATAAAATCACAGAAACAAAACAAAGACACGGGCCAGATCTACCATGGCTGGGCCTCAACAGAGCTGGGCCGTCCTGTCTGCAAGGCAACCAGGTAAGTGGCGTTGGACGGCCATGATTAGAACAGATCGACGGCTGGGACGTCGTCTCCCTCCTCTGGATGTGCATGCACGTGCATGCAGCCATGGCGGCCTCGGGAGGTCGCATGAGCACACCTAGGGGCGTTGGGAAGCGACGGAGCTGCTCGGTAACGGAGGAGGGGTGTCAAGGAAGCGACCGTGAGGATCCGGAACTCACAGCAGTGACCTCGCGCGGCGCCCGTGCAGCGAACGACCGGGATGGCGTCGTGGACGGCGGCGGCGTCTCTGCGTGCAAACAAAGAAACGAGTGTGTCAAGAAGGTGCTACCATAGCAGGGCTAAAAGAATAAGCAACCAAGGACGAGAGAGGGGCACAGGCATGGCCGCAGCCATCTCTGCAAGGAGTCACGGGCTGGGACGAGAGCGAGCTCCTCCTCGCTCACAGACAGTGAGAGGAGAGCTGGGCTTTCTCAAGGTGGGGAGGCGTGATGTATTGGTGCGAATGGCTCAGGGAGAGGCCGGGGGATGGGTTAAAATGGGCAGGGCGCAACCTGGTCTCTCTTCGGTCACGAGCATAGATGGAGCGCGAGTGTGGGGGCTACCTGTAGAGGTTGGAGGACACTTGGAAGATGTCTCAGAGGTGCAGGAGAGGCCACTCGCTAGAGACAAGCAACACGGGAGGAAGGAGAGAGCGTGTGCTACTCGGCACAGCGGCGCTCTGCCAGCTCGAGCCCAAACTGGGCGCCCCCGTTTCTCTCTCTCCGTGAATGCTTACAGGGAAAGGAGTGCGGAGTCGGGGAGGTATTCTGCATGCCTGCCAACGTGACAAGGTCGACGAGGTAGAGGGTGAGTAGGTGCACGAGGTGGTGCAGAGATGCTCCCCACGGGTGTGCACTTGCACACACGTGCATCACCCAACTGGTTAAGTACAAGTGCATAAATGAACTCAAACAGCAAACACTAATGCCAGGGAAGGTAGAGGACATGGTTTGAGCTTAAAAAACACGAATTTGAACCAGATTTGGAAGGTGTCAAGATCTGCCAGAAAAAGGTTCAGAAAATTCAGATTTGTGACTTAGGAATTTTCTAAGTCCCAGAAAACTGTTATTTTTAGCCGAAAGTAACCGAAGAATTGAGGGCTCAAGGGAGCTCAAAAGTTTATGATAAATGCATGTAAGTGAATTACAATGCATGGGAATCACAAAGGTCACAAGGTACGAACGAAATATGGAGAGTTTGGCCAAATACCATGCAGTCAAAAACAGCAAGATATATCTGTTTTCAGGAAATTGTTAACAGATATTAACATGGCATGCTTACACACATGACATCATGTGCCATTGTACAAATAAGATTTGGTAAACAGAATAGGTATGAAGTAGGAGTTCAAGTGGAGTAGATGGAGGATAAGATAATTCAAAAGGAACATGATTTGATGCTAAAACAGGAGGGCCAAAAGTGATTAGAATGAAAGTTTCAGAAAATTCAGGCTTAGGACTTAGAAATTTTCAGAGTCCTGTCCATATTATTTTCTGTCAAAAGTAGAGGCATGTTTCGTGGACCAATTAATTCCAATATGTAATTACGAATGAATATATTGAAACAACATATCCCAAATGAGCAGAAACCTATTTTTAAGTATTTTAAATAAATGGTTAAGGCTATGAAAACATGATGAAAAAGAGGCATTGCTGCATGTTTTCTCCGTTTCCTCTAATTCTCTGTTTTCAACTAAACCACTTTGCACACATGTAAACATAGGTTAATTGATCCCAAAAATTATGCCATCACGAAGGAAGGATAGTTTATACACCATAGATGGGTGACCCACCCAAAACATGGAAATTGAGTCAAGCAAGGTCTTAATTGGATAGGGTGAGAAGTGATGGTCAAAAGAGTTTAGGGTTCAAATGACTTGGCCATTTTTCCTAAGGAAAGAATACATCCAATTATCCAAAGGACAAGATCATGGAAGGATTTCTTGCAAGGATGATATAATTAGAATATTAGAGACAAGAACTTAAGCATTTAAGGTTTTTGATGCATGGATTCTCACATAATCCAAGAAGGAGAAGATAAGAAAGGAAAAAGGAATCCTTCTTAAGGAGTAGATGAAAGTCCTCTTAGTGGTATTAGAAAGTTGGATTAAAGGGAATAAGTTCTTTACCAAACACACAAGAAAAACAAGCAATCAACCCAAATCAATCATCCCACAAGGTTACATAACAAACAATAATAAGGAAACACCACTCATTAACCAAGTCAATCATGAGAGAACAAATCCACCCAAGCAATGTTGTTCTCAAAAGCCAATTTCAAAGTGATTTTTGTGCGTTAGAGGTAAAATATAATGACAAGGTCATTAGGGAAGAATCTCAACTCAAAGTTGACACTTTTCAAAAGGAATATAGATAAGGTAAGATAAAGAAGTAATATTGTCCCTCCTCAAGTATTTTCAAAAGAAGTTTTGAAAGAAGAATAGATAGCACTTGTAAAAGTGGAAAGTTTGAAAATAGGTGGGAGATGAATACCTCCGAAATACTTTTCATAAAGTTTTGTAAATTGTCTTTTGTTTTCTCAAAACTTGGCTTTTGGGTTCCTTCTAAAATCAAAACATTTAAAAAGGTTTTTGCCAAAAAGGGTGATAGATGAAGGTGATAAGCTTCCTTGTCATGATTTGATCACAAGGGTTGTGTTTTATAAAGTTATGATCATTGGTTTAAATGTCAGGTGTTAATAAACACAAACACAAACACAATAACAAGCAAATAGAAAAGAAACGCAAGCATTAGTCAAACATATCAAAAAGTTTTTGTTGGCCCTGATTTTTGGGTTATTGAAAACAAGTTTTTCTTGTCTTCCAAAAATTGGGCTGTTACATTTTACTTCTTATTAATTTGATCCGAAGAGTAATTTCAGTTTATTTATTGCGGTTGTCAATCTAGGGTTCCTCGATCCTGCTTGTTGCCACGGTGTATGCTATGTGGCTAATTCGTAGGTTGTACTATCGATTAGTGAGATGGATCCACCTGTGGAGACGCCAGCTGTTGATTCCATGGAAGGTATTTCCGTATACTTTTCTTGATCTCCGGATAGCTAATTTTATTAAGTTTTTTTCATGGGTATGCTATTTTTGAGTTGCATATTTACCGTTATTTTCTTGTTCTTGTGTCCATAATTTCAATTGATTATTCCCATTTTCAGATTATTGCTTATAATGAGAAGCGGGCCAAGAAAATTGTCCTGGCTCGGAGCAAGAAGTTTGCTCACGCTATTGATAAGGAAAAAGACGCAAAGTTTGCTGCAGCTGTCGAATGTCGTTCGAAGCAGTTAGCTGATGATATATCTCTTTTGAATTCTCCTCCTAGTGCGACTTCTGTCCTACCTGTTGTTCCTACTTCAAGGGGGAGGAAAAAAAATCAGAAGTTTCACCTCTAGGTGCCCTGCGGGAAAGTCCTCGTTTTCTGTCAATGATTAGACCTACGCCTTCTCCCCCAGTTTCCCGAGCACGAGCGGTTGGTCGTGCTGCATCTGCTGTGCAAACTCATGTTGTTGTGAGGAAGTCTCCTCGTAATGTTAGTGATGTTGTTTTACCTGTGAAGAAGGCTGTTGCTGCGGTGAAAAAACTTGTTTTGAAGGGGAAGGATGCTGCTGCTAAACCCAGCAAGCGTCCTGCTAAAGCCAAAGAAGTTGATGTTAGAGTCAGGAAGTCCCCTCGTAACCCTACTAAAGTAGTGCATTTCTCTGATGTTGTTGAAAGTGACGATGAGAAGAATGATTCTGATTATTCTGCTGAGGACACATATGTCAATGAGGTGCGCTTGTTTTCTGTACTGTTTTCCATATGTTTAAATGTACTTCATTTGTCATATGCATGTTTATTTTAGTGTATATGTATTTTTTTTATCTGCTATCGTTTTTGGTACTTTAATTATATTGCGTATGGCTGAACTATCACCAGTACGTTCCTCTCTGTTTTACTCTACCTTCATTTCCTACATGCCCAATCTCCTTTGCGTTGGGTTGAACTGCTGCTTCTGTCATATTGAACTGCCTGTTTTTATGGTCCTCGAACTTCTTCTGTGTATTTTATTGAACTGCAGTGTCTGTGTCTTTGAACTTCATGATATTTCTTTACTTTATAGCGAACTGCTATGATTTATATTGAAAACTGCCCTACTCATGGTCATGAACTTCTATCTGTTTGAGTATGTACTTCTTCGTAATAGTCATTGAACTTCTATCTGTATTTTTGCGTGATTCCGCTGATTTTTTTTGTATTTTATTGTTGTAGTTTAAAGTTGTTAAGAGAGCTGGTAAGAGGAAGAGGGCAGTACAAGCCCCATTGGATTCGGAATCTGAGCCGGTTAGTAAGAAGAAAAAGACACACGTCAACATTACTATCATGTGCTCTTTGAAGGAGTTAGCTGCTTGCATCAAATTACTGAAGCAGCGACACCTTGATATTCTTGAGGGTAGAGGTCTTGGGTCTCTTCGACATTTTAATGTCGATTCTAACATCCGCCGTCCACTGATTTTCATTCTAATGCATCATATTGACCCTGCCACCATGGCACTTGATTTGGGTGATGATGGCAAGAAGTTGAAGATTACTGCACATGGGATTTAGATGTTGTTCGCTCTCCCTCGTGGAAGTAAGACAGCCCCAAGGCCATCACACAAAGAGCATGATGATGGCCATTTTGAAGTATTGCAACAGCTCAAGGAAGAACTCGGTTTTGATCCAAAGAAGATGGTAAACACTGATGATCTGCGAGCTCTTCTCAAGATCCTTGTTGAAGATGAGAGCAAAGATAATCTAGCTATGAAAAAGTTTGGCCTCATAATGTACATGAAGTTCATTTGTCCTGGAGCAACTGTCCGGCTTTGTAGGGAGGCACCTATGGTTCAAGAAGTTAGCCTATCTGACCTTTGGGAGTATGATTTGTGTCAACTGGTTGTTGATGAGTTGAAGAAGTCAGTTATATACTTGCAGCAGCAGTGTGCTGGCGGTGATTGTCCAGCAATCCCTGCTTGTTGCATTGCCCCTTTATTGATGTATCTTGATTGCCTTGATCCATGTGGTCTCAAAATTACCGATAGCCGTACTCCTCGTATATTGTTCATGGACAAGAAGAAGCTAAGTAAGCTTGCCCATACTGACATGTTTGGAGATGGTGGCACGGATATCCCGAGAACTTGGGTTTTTGGTGTTCACCCCGTGAGTGATCTTTTTACTTACTTTTTCATGTGTATGTTTTTTTCTTTTTCTGATTGTATCTCAATAGAAATTCTTTTCCTTACTTTTTTGTGTGTGTAATTTTTTCAAGTGGAAAAAGATATCTGAAACTGTCTACTACGAAGAGAAGAAGACATCACCATTGTTTTCTTTGCATGCTCCTATCAAGAATTCTCCTCATAAGAGGATTGTTGGCTCCTCCTTTGAAGAATCTGGGAGCAAGCATGTTCACACTGGTAGCACAAGTGCATCAGACTTGCATCTTGTTGGTGGCAGCGTCAATGTCACTCATGACACTTTGGCTCAGCTTGAATTCCATCTTGCAAAGGCTTACGAGTTTGTTATGCAGTTCCCTTCAACCAGCAACCGTCTTGAATATACTCATGGGCTGCTACCTTCTGGACATTTCTTTGACAAGGAAGCTTGCAAAGAGGCTCTCGACTTAGAGTAAATCAGTATAACTGGTCTGCACCTTAACTTATCACAGATCCAGAGTTCATTCCGGATGGTGAAGTCGATGCAAGCCATATGAGGATGAAGCACATCGTTACATAAATGATATCAATAAGCAAGATGATGCAGCTGGCCAGAAAATGCATGATACTGAGCATGTTAGTCATAATCTCTGTTTTTACTGATGTGTTATTGTTTTCATGTTTTACAGCCTCTAACTTCTCTTGTTAATATTTGTGTTTTATGTTTGCAGGTAAATGTCGACGTTGTTGATGTGTCATCGCCGGAGCACACTGTAAAAGAACCAGTCGCGATTGTCCCATTTCTCCTCCAGAGGAATCTGCAGGAGATGACATCGAACGTACTCGTTCAGTGGATGATCATGGCCAAACTGCAGCTGATGGTGCATTTGTTGAAGATGACATGTCTTCTCGTCGTGCAGTTCATGAGGATAAAGTTGCTGCAGTTGTCAAAGAACACAATGCTCCTGTGCATGATCATGAAGTGGTAGAAGCTGAAAATGTTCAGGCTGACCCTTCATCTCAATTGCCTGATGCAGTTCTTTCTCTCTCTGTGGACTACGCTGAAGATGCAGATGCCACCAAGATTGTATCTGATGTTGCTGTAGTTGATCATGCTTAGAAGAGCTCTCCTGTTGCTGATCGAGCAGATGTTGCTGTCACTCCAAGTTCTTCTGGTCTAGGCAAGAACCCATGAAGTCCACGCTTTAATTTTATAGTTGATAAACTTTTTAATTTTAACATGGGCTCATTGTGTGAGATGGGATTTGTGGCTGGGGTTGTAATGTTTTGAACTTATTTTCACTGTTTGGTGTGTTCATGTGGCACAATGTTTGTAAACAATATTTCGTGTTCTCAGTGGTACTTCTTTTTGCTTAATGAATTCCTGGGTGTGTTTGGATGACGCGAATCGTTGGTTAATGTGCGCAATTACTGTTATAGAACGTCCCTTTATGCTTATCTTCTGTTGTACAACCACACGAACTTCCAATACGACCCAGTATGTACTTCCGTTCGTATGTGCCTGAACTTCCTATTTAGACGCTTCTGAACTTCATTTGACATGCTCCTGAACTGCCCAGTTTTTTTATTGGTAACTTCCTATTGAATCGTAGTTTGTACAGTATTTGTGAAAATTTCACTGTAAAGTTCTTTCTTACATGTATGCGTACTTCTTTTGTACATTATGTCTGAACTTCTTCTTTGTTACTGTTTGTATGTCATTGACTGGGCTTATTTTTTATATTAACTTGAACTACCCTGCTAGCTTGTCTGAACTTCTTTGTACATGTCTCTTGTCCTTGCTATGCTTTTGTGTTTAAAACTTCCTGTATTTGATGTTTGTATCTCATTCCCAGGACATATTTTTTATTAATATCTTTCACTTTTTATGTTTTTCGAGATGAATATTTCTTGAATGTCAATACTAAGGTTCCTGATGCTATTGAGGAATTTTATGAGATTGTTACCAGGGCCAGGGAAAGGGATACAATAGCGTAAGTTACAGAAACACTGTGGAAGATCTAATTTTATCTATTTTGTTTTTTCCCAAATAATTTTTTTGCTGTTTTTTTGTATGCTCAGGAAATTCCCAGTCATTAATGAAGGTCAATATCCAGTCACAGTAATAGAACTTGCAAATTGCTTTCGGCCTTGTGGCATGCTTAGTTCCCAGGCAGCTACTGTAGGTATCTATCTTATGAGGGAGAAATTTAAAGGATCACCTGACAGATTGATTGTGCCCTACTGGATTACTGTGAGTAGTTGTTTTTCACATAAGTTCTCTGCATTTTATTTTCTTTTGACACCATCAAATATTTTGTACATTTTTCTGAATTTTTGTTTGTTTTCTTCAGCATAAGTTATTCAATGGGATTTTTGACAAGGGTGTCATCAAGTTTTTCACTAAAAATCCATTGGAAAGGATGGACCAGTATAACAATGTATGTTTATTTTTGTTTACTCTATGAGATGCAGTATATTTTGGTTTATTTCTATTATTATTAAGTATGCATCTATTATTGTTAATTTCAATACTTTTTTAGGTCATTTTTCCAACTCTCGATCCCCCGGTTGAAAAATATTGTGTGGGTCATTGGGTCGTAGTTAGCTTGAATCTCAAAGCTGAACGCTTTGAGTATTTTGATTCTTTGTATGAATCTGATTCAACAGTAGGCTGGGACGTATTCCACAAGATGGTCAAAAACATCAGCATTCTATGGAATATCCTGAATGAAAAAGACAAGAAACTTGAGCCCCCTCTTAGACCTTCTAGTGTTGCAGGCTTCAGAACTGATTACATGATTTGCCTGAAGCAAGATAATACGTTAGTGCTATTTCCATTTAGTTATAGATTTTATTTTCGCAAATCGAGGATTTTTATAGCATGCTTGTTTATTTTTTATGATTAATTTTTTGTGAACTGCAGCCGGGACTGTGGGTTTTTCATGCTACATATTGCCCAATCTTGGGATGTCGAGTCACATACAGATTTTACGTGCAGAGATATCCCTAACATGAAGAAGCTGATGCTATGGAAGTGGGCAAAGTTTGAGAAGTTCAATGTTGATTTTCAAAGGCTTTTCTATTGCAAACTTCTTCGTGTTATACACCCGAACTTCTTTTCTTCACAACTTGATCCTTCTCTGGTTGACTCTTTGTTTTTGTAATAACCTATATTCAGTAATTTAGATTCAAGTTATTGGAGCACTGGTTCTTAACATTTTCCGGAATTTCATATTGGTAGGAAACTGTTTCCAAAGTAATTTTACGTATGTACTTCCTAGATTCTCTAGTTTGTACTTTTACTAGTACATTGTCGAACTTCTCTCTGTTGGTTATCCATTTAAGTTTATAGCCGATTATGAGATGAATATGTTCTTATCCATTTCTTAGCAACGGATTTTTTTTACACATGGATAATGCTTATCCGTTTCTTTTTTCCTTTTTGTTATGTTTGATATTTTCCGAGTCTATTTAAACTGTCTCTCTGCTGCACTTTTGTAGATCCAATTAACTTCTGTTCCTTCCTACTCTCTCCGTACGCCATGCCTTCCAGAAATAAACCCGCCATTGATCCTTTTACTGATGAGTTTGTTTGTCCCTGCCCATGGCGACATCATCATCAATGGTGTCTACATAAATGTTGCAGCTTCTGTGGTTTCTTGGGTTGAGAAGGTGGAGGCATCTCTTGATGAAATGGCGGAAAAGGACAAGGTTGTTGGCGTGGATCTCCAGATCACTCCAAGAGTTTATACCCATGATGGTTATAAGGAGAAGGCAGCTGTTATCCAACTCTGTGTTGGTCAGGAGTTCTTGTTATATCACATCTATTGTGCTGCTGATGGTATCCCTTCTGAATTGATGTTTTATTTCGCAAGTGGGCGTACAATTTTGTTGGTTTTGATATTCCTAAGGATAAGAAGATGATGTACTACTGCGAGCAACCTTTGTTTATCATTAACCACATAAATATTCATGCGTGTTGGATAAATCCTGATACTGGATCTACGCGCAAGCAAACCATTATGGGCGTTGCTGCAATCTTCGTCGATGAGTCATACGAGGATAGTGTTGTTCTCACGGCTGAAGTGCATCGCCAGTGGGGTTTATCTCCGCTTTCACAGAATCATTTGATCTATGCTACTAAGCATGCCTACGTGTGCTCTGAACTTTATAAACGTATGGATTTGTATGAGAGGGGCTTCATACATCCTCCATTTTAAAAGTATAGGAATGATTACGATACGTCATGAGGTTGGGGTTGGGGTCGTGATTATAGTGATTAATTATGTTCAGTTTAGTTCTTTTTCTGCTATTAACATTGGTAATAATTTGTTTTTAGGTTTTTTATTTCTTCAATATGTACTCCGAGACGTATGAGCTCGTACTTCCTCATCAATGTTTCGTGAACTTCCGACGGGTTCCAAACCTATTCTTTTTTTCTTTTTGGTTTCAATTTGTAGGACGGGAAAGAAACCTAATAATTAAGTTCCCCTTTACATTAGAGGCAATGTTTTATTTTTATAACAGTTGTATCTTCTATTATTTTTCTATTGAACTGATACGTGTATGCGTCTGTACTGCCTCATGTTTGAGTTTTTGCTGTTCATAATGTATGTATGGTTTTTACCATACTATCCATTTTACTATGATGTGTCGTTGGAATCGTTATCTCATTTTATTTTTAATATAAAATTTCTAATTATTTTTTACTTTGGGCGTCTTTGTGTAGTTGATCTGAACTTCTTTGCGTAGCCTACATGAACTTCCTATGTTCTTCACATGTACCTTTTCTCCGTATTTTCTGAGTGAAATTATTTTGATTTTTCTCATGGACTTGTGTGTGTATTACGTCAGAACATCTTACTTTCTTCGCACTATTTTTGGCCTGTATATTTTAGCTTCTTCTCAATTAGTTCTATGTGTAGTTGCTCTAAAAAAAATTAGTCTATTTGCGTATACTTCTATGTATGTCTTGTCTGAACTTCCTATGTTCCTTTGATAAACTTCTATGTGTTAATTTTTCAACTTCTTATGCACTTTGAAGTTTTGAACATATACTTGGATTGAAAAGCTTGGTAAACAAAAAAATTCAAATAGAAATCAAGTACTGCATTTATTTATTCAGTGCTTAAAAAACATCTCATCGTTCAACTGTTGCACCATTTTGTCGTACAACTCTTACTTAATGTCTAAACAACCCATCGTTACAACGAGACAACTTCTGCTTTCCATGGACGAACTAAGAGCTCTCTACTTTCTAATACATACTACGAAGCACCCTAATGCAGGTCCGCCTTGATAGAAGCAAAACATGCAAATGTCTCCTTTAGCTAATTGTGCGCCATGGACTATATCGTTCCAGCCTGTTGTTATTTTTTATCGTAAATCGTAACTTGTCTTCAGTATTGCGTGCGTGCAAGTCCATTCTGTTGTTGTGCATGTTACTGGCAGATTGACTTGTGCACTCGGGAGACAATTGAGTAGACAACTCAGAGTGAACGCTGAACTCATAACCTGAAGTGAGGTGTATATAAATGATTAATGTGAAAGTTCTTTATATGTAACTATATGCTGCAATTATATTTTGTCTTTTTTTTCATAATCATTGACACATGAGTTTACCATTTTGCCTCTTTGAGGATCTAGTTCTTTGTGAGTTATCTTGGTTATATAGTACGGTATTGTCGATCGGAAACTGTTCACTTGGCTCTTCAGATGTTCCAATGATATTGGATTCATCTTTATCATTCTTCCATACTCACAGTTATTGTCGTACCATGCAGTATCTGAATGTGGTCCTATAAAATAACAAAATGGTCATTAATTTTATTTCACATTTTATATGCTTAAATTTCCATAATCCTCCTGGTTTTTTATAACCTGCAATGATTGTTATGGTTTTCCTAGTTTCAGTTTTAGCTTTGTATATGTATTGTGTGGTCACACTGATGCCGTCGCTTGAGTCACTGCTTTCAGTGATGTCACTCCGAGTGTACCTTTGAAAAGGAGCCATATGTCCTAGGCAATAAACCATATTTAGTTAATATATCAGTGGGGAAAATCAAATGCGTTGACAGATCTGTATTTTCCTAGTAGGTGTGTATGTCAAAATCTTGTAGATCTATACTTTCCTGGTAGACTTCTATGTTAAACCTCCTACAGATTTACAAATCTATCATGCATGAACTTTTTCCCGTCCCTACTTTGGGTGTAAGTCGAAGCTAAGAAGTCAATGGTAGATCTGAATCATACTGTCAAAACTAGCTCATGTCAATGCTAAGAAGTCATTGACAGTATGATTGAGCTGGGAGCAACAGGCAAGTAATTTGTTTGAGCATATGTATACTTACCTGATCTATTCTGAATCTTGTAGTGGGTAGCTAGTGCTCTTGGTGCTTTTGCTTAGCCGATTCTTCCTCTTTCAGCGTGTTCGTTGGGTTGGAGGAAGTGTGTACTGGATTTGGGGTACGTTGTGTGGTGTCCGTTAGTTTTATGTCTGTGTTTTCTGCAGGCTTATGTTTTGGGCTGTTTTTAGGCCAGTGATTTACATTGTTGGGCTTTGGGCTTTCTGAGCCTGCATCAAGGCATGACACGGTACTTACTTGGTATATAAATGGGTTGGTGCGTACCTTTTTGTGCAACCCAAAATGTATGTTGCTTTGACGGCGGCATTTTATATGAGGCGTTGTATAGTTTGCTGAGATCGAGGGGTTCATGTCTTTGTCTGGTTGTAGCCGGCGATGGGCAGGAGATGTCGCAGGATGCAGCGGCTTTAGAGCGTTCAATGTGGACGTTGGCGAGCCGTGGGCGAATGAATCAGCAGTTGTTTATCGGGACAGAAATTTGCCCGATGATCCATTGGTTAAGGTTTGGCCGAATAGATTTTAGATTTTTTTTCCTAAATTTTTTACCGTGTTTTATTCTGTTCTTGTTCTGCAGAGTTCTGTGCGCATTTTTGACCACATTGATAAGGATGAAGATGGGATAGAATAGAAGCTGCAGAAGATAATTCAAGATCTGGAAGCTATCATTAGAAATAAGAATCTAGAAATGAAAATATTGAAGAGAGACCATATGCTTGAGATTAGATGAAGAGATAAGAAAGAGGTTATTTTTTTTGTATTTGTAACTGGATGTGCAATTTTGTACTGTGTATGCGCTCTGCTAATTATTGGTTCCATTTGAATCGTGTTTTTCCTTCCAGAACTTCTTTCTTGTGGGAACTGGACTTCTCTTGTACCGACAGTGAACTTCCATGTCATTATTGTGTTAACTTATGTTTGTACTCACGGCCTTGCTGTTCAATCATGTCATATTTTTTGTTACTTTATATATAATTAGTTTTCATTGTGTGTAAGGATGAAACATTGAGTACACGTGAACTTTTTTCCCATCGTATTCTTCCTTGGCATGTTAACATTATTTTGTATGGGCTAGAACCCCCCCATGTGTTTCTCATCTTCATTGTTCATATTTTTCTTTCCCTAACTGTATTTTTTTTCTCATGTTCTACCTATTCCTTAACATCAATATGGAATTTGCATGATCTGCATTGTCTTTAAGTTATGAACTTCTCTTCTTTTGTAATCTTGAACTTGTCGTATTACTGGTTCAATATCGCATTGTGTGCATGTCTAAACTGTTATATTGTATGGGAATGGACTTCTCTCTTCTTTGGGGTTTGAACAATCAAAATTATGGACAATGTTTTATGCAAGAGTGTTTGAACTGCTTTCTTTTTGGTACCCTAACTGCGTTGGACTTTTTCCATGAACTTCTATATGGATGTCTTGAACTATAACTTCTATTTGTTTTGGAATTGGCATGAACTTCTTTCTTGTGGCAATGTGAACTTTCCTGTATAAAACACTAAACTGCGGCATGTATTGGTTATTGAAACGTATAGTTTAGAGATTCGAATTTCAATATGTATGCCTTCAAACTGCCTTTTTATTCGTTTAAAACTTCTCGACGCTTAGTACTGAACTACACTGCGCGCAGATCATAACTTCTACAAATGGATGCACAAACTTCCCTTTGAATCCAAGTAGGACTGCATTTTCTTTAGTCCTGAACTTCATTACTGTATAGTGGTGAACTTCATGGTAAACTCGCACTTTCTGGTATTTGTATGTTTATTACATGTGAGAGTATGTTGTTAGGGTACGGATGTTTCGTAGCCGTCGACACGATAGCCGAGACGCTAGATCAAAAAGTTTGTGTAGAATCTTCGGTTCTTATGTATTAGTTTTGGGTGTGTGTGTTTTAGATCTAGTTTTGTTTTGTTGTCTAATGTTGTATAAATTTTCTGTTTTCTATAACTTCTCATCTCGGTAGATATGTGTTTGCTTTTTCTAATTTTATTTCTTATAATTTTTTTAATTTTTGTTGAACTTTTCTATTTCTGGCCTTAAAACACTTAGTTTTTGTGTTTTGACTGTTTTTGCTTACGGCTTGAACTGTTTTGTGTTCAAGAATGAACTTCTATCAATCCCGGACTGAACTTCCGTATAATTTTTATCGGACCACTTTTTCCTCATAGATGTACTTCTCGTAAACTCACTGCCGAACTTCTGTTTATGCTGTTATTGGATGTTTGCTTTGTGGTTATCCCATTTTCTTATATGTTTGTGATCGAACTAAATACGGGATTATCAGTGTGTATTTTTTTGGTGTATTTTTCTGCACGTCATGGTTCCCCCGCACTTTCAGATATTTTCGACGGGTGACGAAAAATGATACGGTTGATTAGAAAGTTCGTGTAGAAGTTTCGGTTCTTATGTCTTAGGTTTTGCATAGTTGTGGGTTAGATCTATTTTATTTTTGGTGTGTGGGGCTTGTATTTCTGATGGAAAAATTCATGCAGAATTTCCAGATATTTTAAATGTTTATTTTTCTTTGGGTGTGTTTATTAGAACAATTTGGTTAACTAACTCGTATTTTTTTTATGTTTTAGACTGATTGCATTTTTTATTTTTCGATATTTTCTGTCTGTGAACTGCAACTTTGTTCCCTCCGAACTTCAAACTCCAATGTTACTTAGGCTGAACTTCTTTATGTTATGTCCTGAACTATTGTTTTGTTTATATTTTTTATCTAATTTTTGTAAACGCGTTAGAGTTGGTCGTTAGGGTGCGGAGGTTTCGTCGCCGTTGACGCGATAGATATATTTTAGGTTTGGGTGGGTGTGTATTAGATCTATTTTAGTTTAGTTAGGTTGTCAAATGTTTTAAAAAATTAAGTTTTATTTATAACTTCTTCGTATTGGTAGAAATGTATTTTCGTTTCCAATTTTACTTTCCCTGTACAATTTTATAGGTCAAACTTTTTGAAAACTTTGACCTAATTTCTAGTAAATAGCATCAACATATATAGTTCCAAAGCCGTGCCATAAATGTTGTTACCTTTTCAAAATTTTGACTACCCAAAATATTAAATGTGCCTTTACTTGATGACTGAGATTTTACATTTTTTGGGATTTTTTTAACCGTTGTGGTCCCCGGTTTTCCGTACCTATGCCCAGAACGGAGCAGTCTAGAAAACCCTCCTCCCCTCCCCACTCTCCCGCCTCTCCACTTCTTCTCTCTATTACTACCGAGCAAAAACCGCCGTCTTCACCTTGCGCAACCGCCGGTGGGCCTTTGCGCAACCGACGCTTTCTGGAGGTTGTGCTCCTCCGTGCTCTCATTTCTACGGGTTAGTTTCTCTTCTCTTTTCAGGGTTCTTCTTTCCCTTTCGTCCTCTCTCGCCCATGTTCTGCTCGCGCCGTCGGACTGCGCCGCCGCGTAATCTGTCTGTTTTGATTCTTCTTATTTCTTTTAAGTAAGGTGTTTTTGGTTTTTTGTTGCTAATTGAGGAAGCTTTACTTCTTATTAATTTGATTTGAAGAGTAATTTCAGTTTATTTATTGCGGTTTTCAATCTAGGGTTCGTCGATCCTGCTTGTTGCCACGGTGTATGCTCTGTGACTAATTCGTAGGTTGTATTATCGATTAGTGAGATGGATCTACCTGTGGAGACGCCAGTTGTTGATTCCACAGAAGGTATTTCCGTATCCTTTTCTTGATCTCCGGAGATCTAATTTTATTAAGGTTTTTTCATGGGTATGCTATTTTTGAGTTGCATATTTACCGTTATTTTCTTGTTCTTGTCTCCATAATTTCAATTGATTATTGTAACCCCTTTTCAATTGATTTTTTGAACTTCTTTCATTGCATCTATCTACTTCTTCGTCTAAATGCCCCAACTTTTTTTTGTGTTTATGTTTTATCTGTTTGTAGGTTTGTTTCTATGATTCTACTTTAGTATCTGTGTTTATTGTATTTTCTAATTTGTTTTACTTTGAACTTATCTCTTTCACAGGGAATGTTTCTGATGTAGACCCGACTGGTCAATCAAGCTTGTTTGATGCAAATCACTCCAATATTGGAAATCTATCTTGTGTAGATGGTGAATTAGGCACTACGACACCTTCAGCTTAACTGTTTGCTGCTAGTGCTTACTCAATTTTAACCTGCATATTATGTTTTTTCTTTGCAACTAATAAACAAAGAGTTTTAATTGAAATTTAAACTTCCTGTTTGTAACAAATGGAACTGATTTCCTTTTTGTGAAAATTGAACTGCTTATATCTGTCTGTACTAACTGCATTTTTGTGTAGTACTGAACTTCTGTAAAACTTCTCTATGTCAGGGGTTGTAATTGTTTTTTGTACTGGTACCGCCTATATTATGTGTTCTAATCTTCCTAATTTGTTTATGTTTTATCTGTTTGTAGGTTTGTTTCTATGATTCTACTTTAGTATTTGTGTTTATTGTATTTTCTAATTTGTTTTACTTTGAACTTCTCTCTTTACAGGGAATGTTTCTGATGTAGACCCGGCTGGTCAACCAAGCTTGGTTGATGCAAATCAGTCCAATATTGGAAATTCATCTTGTGTAGACGGTGAATTAGGCACTACGACCCCTTCAGGTTAACTGTTTGCTGCTAGTGCTTACTCAATTTTAACCTGCATATTATGTTTTTTCTTTGCAACTAATAGACAAAAAGTTTTAATTGAAATTTAAACTTCCTGATTGTAACGGATGGAACTGATTTCCTTTTTGTGAAAATTGAACTGGTTATATCTATCTGTACGAACTGCATTTTTGTGTAGTACTGAACTTCTGTAAACTTCTCTATGTTAGGGGTTGTAATCACTTTTTTTTGTATACTGGTACCGCCTATATTATGTGTTTTAATCTTCCATATGTGTTTTCTTGAACTGTTTGAATTTAGTTGTTTGGGTGTTTTAGGTGTTTGTACTACAATTATACCAAGTCATGTTTAAACCTGCATTTAATTTTTATTTTGAAGACTAACTAAGAACAATTTTTTAAGTTGCTTTTGGAGGTGATTCAATCGAGATTGCAAACAAGACTATATCTGATGTTTGTGCATCTCTGTTTGAATCATTCGTAGATCCACTTGATGATGAGTCTCTGGATCTGTCGGATACCCAGAGTCAGGATGCTGATAGTACGGAGCCTGTTACTCAGATGGGGAAAGGTGAAGCTCAGATTATTGCTTATAATGAGAAACGGGCCAAGAAGATTGTCCTAGCCCAGAGCAAGAAGTTTGCTGACGCTATTGATAAGGAAAAAGACCCAAAGGTTGCTGCAGCTGTCAAACGTCGTTCGAAGCAGCTAGCTGATGATATATCTCTTTTGAATTCTCCTCCTAGTGTCACTTCTGTCCCACCTATTGTTCCTACTTCAAGGGGGGAATCAGAAGTTTCACCTCCAGGTGCCCTGCGACAAAGTCCTCGTTTTCTGTCAATGATTAGACCTACGCCTTCTCCCCCCGTTTCCCGAGCACGAGCAGTTGGTCGTGCTGCACTTGCTGTGCAAATTCATGCTGCTGTGAGGAAGTCTCCTCGTAATGTTAGTGATGTTGTTTTACCTGTGAAGAAGGTTGTTGCTGCGGCGAAAAAAATTGTTTTGAAGGGGAAGGATGCTGCTGCTAAACCCAACAAGCCTCCTGCTAAAACCAAAGAAGTTGTTGTTAGAGTCAGGAAGTCCCCTCGTAACCCTACTAAAGTAGTGCATTTCTCTGATGTTGTCGAAAGTGACAATGAGAAGAATGATTCTGATTATTCTGCTAAGGACACAGATGATAATGAGGTGCGCTTGTTTTCTGTACTGTTTTCCATATGTTCAACTGTACTTCGTTTGTCATATGCATGTTTATTTTACTGTATATGTATTTTTTATCTGCTATCGTTTTTGGTACTTTAATTGTATTGCGTATGGCTGAATTGTCACCAGTACGTGCCTCTGTGTTTTACTCTACCTTCATTTCCTACATGCCCAATCTCCTTTGCGTTGGGTTGAACTGCTGCTTCTGTCATATTGAACTGCCTGTTTTTATGGTCCTCGATCTTCTTCTGTGTATTTTATTGAACTGAAGTGTCTGTGTCTCTGAACTTCATGATATTTCTTTACTTTATAGCGAACTGCTATGATTTATATTGAGAACTGCCCTACTCATGGTCATGAACTTCTATCTGTTGGAGTATGTACTTCTTCGTAATAATCATTGAACTTCTATCTGTATTTTTGCGTGATTCCGCTGATTTTTTTTTGTATTTTATTGTTGCAGTTTAAAGTTGTTAAGAGAGCTGGTAAGAGGAAGAGGGTAGTACAAGCCCCATTGGATTCTGAATCTGAGCCGGTTAGTAAGAAGAAGAAGACACGCGTCAACATTACTATCAGGTGCTCTTTGAAGGAGTTAGCTGCTTGCATCAAATTACTGAAGCATCGACACCTTGATATTCTTGAGGCTAGAGGTCTTGGGTCTCTTCGACATTTTAATGTCGATTCTAACATCTGTCGTGCACTGATTTTCTTTCTGATGCACCGTATTGACCCTGCCACCATGGCACTTGATTTGGGTGATAATGGCAAGAAGTTGAAGATTACTGCACATGGGATTGAGATGTTGTTCGCTCTCCCTCGTGGAAGTAAGACAGCCCCAAGGCCATCACACAAAGAGCATGATGATGGCCATTTTGAAGTATTGCAGCAGCTCAAGGAAGAACTCAGTTTTGATCCGAAGAAGACGGTAAACACTGATGATCTGCGAGCTCTTCTCAAGATCCTTGTTGAAGATGAGAGCAAAGATAATCTGGCTATGAAAGAGTTTGGCCTCATACTGTACATGAAGTTCATTTCTCCTGGAGCAACTGTCCGTCTAGGTTGGGAGGCATCTATGGTTCAAGAAGTTAGCCTAGCAGACCTTTGGGATTACGATTTGTGTCAGCTGGTTGTTGATGAGTTGAAGAAGGCAGTTATATACTTGCAGCAGAAGCAGTGTGCTGGTGTTGATTGTCCAACAATCCCTGCTTGTTGCATTGCCCCTTTCTTGATGTATCTTGATTTCCTTGATCCCCATGGTCTCAAAATTACCGATAGTCGTACGCCTCATATATTGTTCATGGACAAGAAGAAGCTAAGTAAGCTTGCCCATACTGACATGTTTGGAGATGGTGGCACGGATAACCCGAGAACTTGGGTTTTTGGTGTTCACCCTGTGAGTGATCTTTTTACTTACTTTTCATGTGTATGTTTTTTCTGTTTCTGATTGTATCTCAATAGAAATTCTTTTCCTTACTGTTTTTTTGTGTGTAATTTTTTCCAGTGGAAAAAGATATCTGAAACTGTCTACTACGAAGAGAAGAAGACAGGATCATTGTTTTCTTTGCATGATCCTATCAAGAATTCTCCTCGTAAGAGGATTGTTGGCTCCTCCTTTGAAGAATCTGGGAGCAAGCGTGTTCACACTGGTAGCACAAGTGCATCAGACTTGCATCCTGTTGGTGGCAGCGTCAATGTCACTCACGACACTTTGGCTCAGCTTGAATTCCATCTTGCAAAGGCTTACGTGTTTGTTATGCAGTTCCCTTCAACCAGCAGCCGTCTTGAATAGACTCATGGGCTGCTACCTTTTGGACATTTCTTTGAAAAGGAAGCTTGCAAAGAGTCTCTTGACTTAGAGTCAATCAGTATAACTGGTCTGCAGCTTAACTTATCAAAGATCTAGAGTTCATTCCGAATGGTGAAGTCGATGCAAGATGCTTGATGCAAGCCATATGAGGATGAAGCACAGTGTTACATAAATGATATCAATAAGCAGAATGATGCAGTTGGCCAGAAAATGCATGATACTTAGCATGTTACTCACAATCTCTGTTTTTACTGATGTGTTACCGTTTTCATGTTTTACAGCCTCTAACTTCTCTTGTTAATATTTGTGTTTTATGTTTGCAGGTAAATGTCGACGTTGTTGATGTGTCATCACCGGAGCACACTGTAAAAGAACCAGTGCGTGCTTGTCCCATTTCTCCTCTAGAAGAATCTGTAGGAGATGACAACGAACGTACTCGTTCAGTGGATGATCATGGCCAAACTGCAGTTGATGGCGCCTGTAGCATCCTAACTTTTAATAAAGATGGAATACCTGTGTTATTATGCTAGTCCCTGGATCAATTGCTAGCACCACAGTACAAGATGAAATATCATGCAAATGCATCAAATTCTATTACATCGCATGATCCAGTCTTTACAAGATAGTGTTACAACTTGCATAGTCTTAGAAGACTAGCAGAAAAGAAAGAAATACAGCGGAAAACATCGTACAACATTGAGCCCACCTTCTTCATGTGCCACAGGCAAAACATGTTGTCGATAGTCTCGAGATCCTAAATGAAATCCTCACTCGTCTTCAGAAACATCTGCAATATGGAATATGCAGCCACAAGGGAGTCAATACAATTTAATGTATTGGCAAGTAACACTATGGTGGATATAAATGGCAAGACTAATACTACATGCATATTTGGCTTGGTGGAGTTTTTTTGGCTAAGTTTGCATAAAGCAAGTTTTCTCCTATCTCTTTTGTAAAAGAAAACTTTTCTTCTCAAAGGGTGGCATCATTGGACTGAAATCCAAGCACCACAATACTGTTCACTTTGTCAAAATTTTAATTATTGAAAATGGTGATGTGATTCTTCCGTCCTTCCTTGTCCAGCTGCTCATAGTTGTCCATAACCGGGGACACGGCTAAGATCTTAGTTTGTTGACTCTGCAGAGCTTGTGCACTTTCACCTTCAGACCCAACTCAACCCAAACATCCTATACACCCCGAGTGCATTAAGGAAAGGAGAAGAATCGAGACGAGATCTTTCAGAAGCAAGAATCCAACCCAATGGCAAGACCCGTTCCACCTATAATTATGCTACATCTGCTTGTCAAGCCCGGGCTGAACCCTCACAACTTAGTTGCTCAAGACAGAGCCCATATGACTAAAGGCTGCACTGGAAGCAATCTAAACTTGGGGAACATCATAATCACTTTGTTCCTGGGTGGCATTCCTCAAGTGAACACCCCTCGGGGAGACACTCAACTCTCATCAGGCAAACAACCAAATCCACCCAGGTGGTTCATTGAAGTTGTTACTTAGAATTTTTCCACAACATCAAGTAAAACTCATTTGTCACATTGCATAGCATCAATCAAGTTCTAAGGCTATAAATAACAAGGATAAAAGAGATGGCTACACACTACTAGGATAATAGCATAGCATAATATAACTTAGTAAAATTTCCTATCAATGCATACTACTCAAAAATCAACTAATGCATATAGAAAATAATGGGTAGTTGATGATGTGTTACTTGCCTTGTTGAAGTTGGTGAAGATATCACACTCTCTTCACAAAGGATCGTTGCTCTCCGTACAATCTACTCATTGAAAACACAATAACAAAATAAACAAACATGCTATCAAGCAAACATACAAGTGAAGAGATCATACAAAGCAATAACATAGCCAAAGGAGTTTAACCTAGTGGGCTACGACAAGGTCTAGGTTTGAGTTGAAAGATTCATTCTCTAATGGTCTCATACTTGTTAAGGACATTCCAATGGTTTACTTGGGAAGGACTGGGTTGAGTTTGATGTGATCTAACTTTATTATAACCATACTTGTCGAGGAAGTTCCAAGAGTTCACTAAGAATAAACATATTACTTCTTCAACTAAAGTAATACATGCAAACACTTGGTCATATTCACCTTCAAAAATATTTGAGTGACTATGTTAGTATTTTCCATTGTGGTTAGGGTAGGTCTACTAACTTCATCATCAAAGGGAAAATATTACTAAGTCTTGGGTTTTCCATTTGGGTCAATGGTTGGACAAAAATAACTTGTTATTCTTCAACTTGTATGGATTGCTTCTAGACCTCATGTGATTGCCTTCTTGAAGATCATCATCATGCCACCTAAGTTGTTTCCTTCCTTGGTGTGGTGCTTCTCTTGGTCTTGATAGTCTTCATGGTTTTCTCACTAGTTGTTTCCCAAGTTGTGTGGTCACAACTAAGTGTTTTATTTAACAAATGTGAAAATATCACTAAGTCAAAATAGAGGAGAAATGAGACAAGAGGATAGAATGGTAGAGGTGAGTCTTCTTCTTCATTTCTTCATGTACTTGAACTTGATGGAGTATGCTTCAGATTGTTGTGGATCCTAAATCATTTCTTCAATGATCTTCCTTGTTTCTCTTCATTTTGCCATCAAGTTGAAAGGAGAAGAATAGAAAAGGGAAGGAAAAAGACTTAGAGAGAAGGGGGTTAGTCTTCTAAGTGCTTCCACTTCTTGGAGATGCTTCTGAAGTTTGTTTTATTTGCTAAGTCCTTCATTGGTCTTCTATCTTCATGTTGAAAAATCTCTAGATGGTTAAGTCCTCCATTGCACTTCATGGTTCTCACAAATCCCAACTTGGTGAAATCTTGTAGCAAGCATGGGGAGACAAGAAGTTGATGGAAACATTTGTACTAGTGTTTTTAGGTTCATTTGTTGGCTAAGTATAAGTTGAAACTTCACTAAGGACTTAGCCTTGGTTTCATATAGCCATACACACATAAAACCACTTAAGCAAAATATTTCCTAAGTCATTTTTAATATGGTGTGCAACATGTGTGTGATAACTTGGCCTAAAATACATGGATATGGCTCATATGTGTCCAAAATTCTATGGCACCGGTTTCTATGGATTAAGGTTGCCATATGGAGCAACATTGCTTAAGAAAACATATTAAAATTATTTATAGAATTTAAACAAAGTCAAATTTGCTCAAATGGCCATATAATTCTAAAATCAATTTTAATCTGTTCAATTTTTATTTTGGGACAGAGGATATGAAAGTACACATCCTAAGGTTTCCAAATATATTTTATTTACAATTTTTGGATTTGTAGAATTTGAATTATGCCAAATTTCATCAAACAAGCATATTTGAATTTGAACAAATTTAACTTTGTCAAATTTGAATTTGGCCAGTGCCAAAAGTTTCTAGATGTCAAGGGCTTTTCTAAAAGTCCAAGATTGCTAAATTTGGCTAAGTGGTTGAAAAGATATGATGATTTGAAGTTGCAGGGGCTTTTTTGCAAATCTGCCAAAAATTCTACCGGGAGAAATATTCGAATTAAAGGGCTGGCCACGTGGCTGGATCTGATTGGGTGTTGCTGCTGACTGTGCACGCTGACTAGGCCGATGACGTGGATAAGTGATTCAATCGGAGCCGCTGGATCTGGATCTAACGGCGTCGTACCCCTTCGTTTAAAAGATCTAATATAGGCCACTAGATCTAGATCTAACGGCACACAGAGAGAGAGGGACTCACCGCGGTGGCGGCTCGCAGGAAAATGTCGTTGCGGTGGCCGGCGGCGCAGAAGTCGACGGCGATGGCCCTCCGGTGGTCTGGGGGCTCAGCGGAGACCACCACGGGACTCAGCAGTGCAAGGCGGGGCGAATGGGGGTGGCGGTGAGAATTCCCGCACCGTGGTTCATCCACGCGATGCAGAGGAAGCTCGTCGGGGCTCCGGCGACCTCGGGAACGAACGGCGGCGTCGTTATACTGCACAGAAAATTCGTGCAGGGGAACGATGAGATGCGCAAGGATGCGAGGAAGAGGATGGAAGGCATCAGGTGCTCGGGGACCAACTGCACTCACCGGAATCGAAGAAAAACGGCGGCGGCCATGAGCAACTCCGGCGAGGAAATTCTCTTAACTCGAGGTATGAAATAGGAGGGGTGGAGAGGGGAAATGGAGAGGAGTCCGTGGGCTCTTTATAGATGCCGAGAGGGGAATCAATGGTGGCGTTAATGGTGAGAAATCACGGGGCGAAATTTTCGGCCGTGATGAATTGGTTTCCAAACTGAGGAAGACGACGGTGACGTCACTGATGACGTCATCAAGATTTTTCTTTTATTCCTGTTTAATTATTTTAATTATATCTTCTGTTTTATAAATCCAATTAACATGAAACAAATTTCTAAATTCTTAAAATTTAATTGCCTTTCTAGAAAAACCATTTTCACAAACTTTTGAACATATTACATTTTTGAATTATGAAATTTGAATAATTCATTAAAAGTGACTTAATATCATTTTTAATAGAAAAAAACAAATTTAATTTTTGAGAAAGGGTTTTATAGAAATACAGAGACATTATATAAGGCAAATATAATTTTTGAAAATCATTTACACTTGTTTTGCTATTTAATATTTTGAAATAGAAATGATTTCACTAATAGCATATTAATGCCATTTAAAAAAATATCAATTATATAAATGAAAATTATTGGTTGAATAAAATATCAGAGACATCAATGTGATCAAATAACATTTTACAAAATCATATTTAATGGTTTTCCTATTTTATGATTTTAAAATATGAAGAAACAATGATAGTCACTTAATAGAAAACATTAATTTTTTATATGATTAAAACAATTTTTAGAAATATTTTCTATGGTTCAACTATTGTTTTCTAAGAATCTTTTAGGAACTTTCATATTGTATATTTTCAACATATTAGTGAAACCACAATTAGTATCCTTTTGTTATATCTTCAAACATAGAGAATTATTTAATAAATTTGGAAATGGGGTTTAGTAAAAGTAGAAAGGTTTCCCCAAATGAATGTGTTGTTTTCCCAAATGAAAACATTGTTTTCTCAAAGTATCTTACTTGTTTTCATAAACAATTTATTTCTATAGCACTATATTATTTTGTTGATTGAAATAACACTTGGAAAACAAGGATCCAACTTATATCTATTTTGGGGGTTATCAATAATAGTGAAACCCTTTTTGGGAGACAAGAAGAAAATATTAGAGATAGCACTCTCTGGTTTTTATATATCAAAATTATTTTCAAGTTGATAATTGGGTTGAAAACATGTTTGGTGTAAGGGTTTGCTTAAGAAGAAATATTTTCTTTATGTAGAAATATTTATTTTGAAAGGGCTTTTAGGGTTTATGGAATAGGGGGAAAATGGATTGTAAAAATCAAAATTCATTGAGTTATGTATTGCTTTCTTTTATTTCTTGCTTCTCATTTGGTTCTTGGTGACTTGCATAACATGAAAACAAAAAGTTTCAAATTTTTGTGATTTTTGCATTTTCCAAAAATCAGGGATGTTACAGCGCATTTGTTGAAGATGACATATCTTCTCGTCGTGCAGTTCATGAGGATAAAGTTGCTGCGGTTGTCAAAGAACACGATGCTCCTGTGCATGAGCATGAAGTGGTAGAATCTGAAAATGTTCAGGCTGACCCTTCATCTCAATTGCATGATGCAATTCTTTCTGTCTCGGTGGACCACGCTGAAGATGCAGATTCCACCAAGATTGTATCTAATGTTGTTGTAGTTGATCATGCTGAGAAGAGCTCTCATGTTGCTGATCGAGCAGATGTTGTTGTCACTCTAAGTTCTTCTGGTCTAGCCAAGAACCCATGAAGTCCACCCTTTAATTTTATAGTTTATAAACTTTCTCATTGTGCAAGATGGGTTTTGTGGCTGGGGTTGTAATGCTTTGAACTTTTTTTCACTGTTTGGTGTGTTCATGTGGCACAATGTTTGTAAACAATATTTCGTGTTCTCAGTGGTACTTCTTCTTGCTTAATGAATTTGAAACATCCCAGGATTTTGGAATTTCTGAAAAATTCAAAACCATCATGCATTCATGATCATCATAGCATCCCTGCATTTTGATTGCATAGAATTTGGCTTTTATTTTACTAAACACAAAAATTTAGGTGTTATTAGCTATTAAACCATCTTTTGTATTGAAACCAATTTCCTAAAAGTAAGTATCTTATTTTTTGGGAAATAATAGTACCAAAATGTTCTATTTTTCACAAGCTTTCCAAAACATATTTTCTAAAAAAATTCTGAAAAGTATTGATAAGTTTTGGATTATGTTTGAATCATTTGTTAAAAAGAAAAAAAAACAAAGGAAACAAAAAAAGAAAAAAGAAAAGGCGCAGCACAGCGCATCCCACCTCTCCTCACTACCCCGCACCCGGCCCAGGCCCATTTTCCCCTCTCTTTTTCTCGCGCGCGCGCAACGTTTTCCCAGCAGGCCGGCCCAACCTGATCCCCAGAGAAGCCCGCGCCGTTTCCCTTCTCTCCCTCTCACTGTCACGTGGGGACACCGTGGCCCACCTGTCATCCTCGACCCCAACACAGACTCCGCGCCCCGGAGGTGTTCGACAGAATGTCGTTGCCGCCGTCGTGTCCGAGAGGGACACGAGATCCGCCCACCGCCTCTCCCCGCTACCCTACCCCCTCCCCCACGTTTCTACCTCCTCTTATACGCAGCCCCTCTGCCTCTCGACGTCCACGCCTCGTCCTTCCCTCGAAACCCTAGCTCGCCACCTCGAAATTCTTCGCCGCCGCCCTCGCCATTGGAGAAGCTCACGGGAAGCCCGCGCGTTCGCCGTTCCGAGCCACGGGAGAGGCCACCAAGGATACGAGGAGGATCGCAGCGAGGAGGAGAAGCCAACGCCATGCTCGCCATCGCCGGAAACACACGAGAACGTCCACGCCATCCACGCCCGAGCTCGCTGTCGACGGCCGCCCTCCCAGCTCCGGTGACTCCCTCCGCCGCCCTTGTTAGCCGTTCGATAGCATCAATGACTGCGATTAGAACCGCGCCGAAGCGTTTCTTTGAATTTTGGCCGCCCGTTTCCCTTTAGATCAAACGGCTCACATCGCCGATCCGCGCAGAAAGCCCCCGACCAATCACAGCGCTTCGTTGACCTCGCCCCGGATCGGTCATATTTTTAGTTAAAGCAAAATATAAACAGAAAATAACAGATTTGGTTTAAAACTTAAAAAATCATATCTTGAGTTCTGTTTATCCAAATTCAATGATTTTGGACTTTTTGAAATTAGCACATTGTGTAGATTAATCTAGGCTATTAAAATTTTAAATTTGAAACGTGCACTCACATGTTATTTGTAGATCTATGTAAATCACTATTTTGGGCATACCTTTTAATCTATAAATCCTTTTTAGGTGATCCAAATTGCTATGGTTTTGTTTTGATGTCCTCTATCCAGTAGATGCGTTGGAAAAATTATTTGTGCAACTTTGTAACGGAAACTCTATTAATGTTGATATTTTCCTGTAATAAAACCCTAGTAATACTAATAGTTACAATTTGATAATTAATTTGTTTTGCATGCATCGTAAACATGTTATTAATATCAGAGAACATCATTATTAGTAGTTCTTGCTAGTTGTGAATTTGGTGCATTAATTTGATCATTGCATGACATGCATACATGTTTTTGTATTGTTAGTTTGTTTTCTATGTTATGTTTGTGTTGTATGTTTATGTGTGGCATGTTTTGCTTGTATTAGATTGTGAAGAGGAGCAAGTCTACTCTTGTTGCTGTTATTCTTGTTGTGATTGTTCATCCTATTGCCAAGGCAAGTGACACATCATCAAATCTCCCATACTTTCACTATGCATTACTAGTATTTTTGAGTAGTATGCATGGTAGGGAATTTTACTAAGTTATTATATGCTATGCAAAATCCCAAGTAGTGTGTAGCCATCCTTTAGACTTTATTTTGGAGACTTAGTACTTAGTAGATGCTTAGCCTTGCTAAAAATTTGTTTTACTCAATGTTGTGGAAAAATTCTAAGTATAAATTTCAATGAACCACCTGGGTGGATTTGGTTGTATGGTTGATGAGAGTTGAATGTCGCCCCGAGGGGTGTTCACTTGTGGATGGCCACCCAGGAACAAAGAGATTACCAAGTCCTCTAAGTTTAGTAGCTTTCCGTGCAGACCTTTGACATATGGGCTTTGTCTTGATCAACTAAGTTGTGAGAGTTCAGCCCATGCTTGACATGAAGATGTAGCAGAATTATAGGTGGAACGGGTCTTGCTGGTTGGGTTGAATTCTTGCTTCTAAAAGATCTCGTCTCAATTCTCTCCTTTCCATGATGCACTCCGGGTGTATAGGATGTTTGGGCTAATTGAAGACAAAGGGTGAAAGTGCACAACGTCTGCAGAGTTAGAAACTATGATCATAGCCGTGTTCCCGGTAAGGACGACTTCGAGCAGCTGGACAAGGATGGACAGAAGAATCTCAACACCATTTTCTGAAGAAGTAAAATTTTGCTAGGGAAACATTAGTTGTGGTGCTTATGGGTGTGTCCTATGGTGCCAATCTTTGAAAGAAAACTCTTTTTCAAAAGTGTTAGGGAAAAACTTGCTTTCTGCAAATAGCCTAAACTCCACCAAGCCAGATATGCATGTAGTTTAGACTTGCCATTTGATATCCACCATAGTGTCATTTTCCAGTACATTGTTTGTACTGAATCTCCCTCGGGGGCTGCATATTCCAACGTGCAGGAAGTTCTGAGGATGAAGTTTGATCAAGTGCTTGGACTCGAGTCTACACCCAACATGTAATGCCTGTGGCGCATGATTGAAGATGGAGGCTCATTGCTATCTTTCTTTCTGATGTTTAGAACTCTGAGTTTTGCTAGTCTTTCAAGACTATGCGCTTTGTAATAAAGCTATACTTGGCTATTCTGGATTTTTTTGTAATACTTTTGATACTTATGCAATGATACTTTACATTTTGTTCTGTGGTGCTAGCATTGATCCAGGGACTAGCACTTAACACAGTTTTCTTACATTATTTAATGTGAGGGCGCTACAGAATTCCTGGGCGTGTTTGGATGACGCGAATCATTGGTTAATGTGCATCATTACTGTTATAGAACGTCCATTTATGCTTATCTTCTGCTGTACAACCACACGAACTTCCAATACGACCCAGTATGTACTTCCGTTCGTCTGTGCCTGAACTTCCTATTTAGACGCTTCTGAACTTCATTTGACATGCTCCTGAACTGCCCAGTTTTTTTATTGTTAACTTCCTATTGAATCGTAGTTTGTACAGTATTTGTGCAATTTTCACATTAAAGATCTTTCTTACATGTATGTGTACTTCGTTTGTACATTATGTCTGAACTTCTTCTTTATTACTGTTTGTATCTCATTGACTGGGCTTATTTTTTATATTAACTTGAACTACCCTACTAGCTTGTCTGAACTTCTTTGTACATGTCTCTTGTCCTTGCTATGCTTTTGTGTTTAAAACTTCCTGTATTTGTTGTTTGTATCTCATTCCCAGGACATATTTTTTATTAATATCTTTCAATTTTTATGGTTTTCCAGATGATTATTTCTTGAATGTCAATACTAAGGTTCTTGATGCTATTGAGGAATTTTGTGAGATTGTTACCAGGGTTAGGGAAAGGGATACAATAGCATAAGTTACAGAAACACTATGGAAGATCTAATTTTATCTATTTTGTTTTTTTTTCCAAATAAATTTTTTTGCTGTTTTTTTTGTATGCTCAGGATATTCCCAGTCATTAATGAAGGTCAATATCCAGTCACACTAATAGAACTTGCAAATTTCTTTCGGCCTCGTGGCATGCTTAGTTCCCAGGCAGCTACTGTAGGTATCTATCTTATGAGGGAGAAATTTAAAGGATCACCTGACAGATGTATTGTGCCCTACTGGATTACTGTGAGTAGTTGTTTTTTCACATAAGTTCTCTGCATTTTATTTTCTTTTGACGCCATAAAATATTTTGTACATTTTTCTGAATTTTTGTTTGTTTTCTTCAGCATAAGTTATTCAATGGGATTTTTGACAAGCGTGTCATCAAGTTTTTCACTGAAAATCCATTGGAAAGGATGGACCAGCATAACATTGTATGTTTATTTTTGTTTACTCTATGAGATGCAGTATATTTTGGTTTATTTCTATTATTATTAAGTATGCATCTATTATTGTTATTTTCAATACTTTTTCAGGTCATTTTTTCAACTCTCGATCCCCCGGTTGAAAAAGATTGTGTGGGTCATTGGGTCGTAGTTAGCTTGAATCTCAAAGCTGAACGCTTTGAGTATTTTGATTCTTTGTATGAATCTGATTCAACAGTAGGTTGGGACGTATTCCACAAGATGGTCAGAAACATCAGCATTCTATGGAATATCCTGAATGAAAAAGACAAGAAACTTGAGCCCCCTCTTAGGCCTTCTAGTGTTGTAGGCTTCAGAACTGATTACATGATTTGCCCGAAGCAAGATAATAAGTTAGTGCTATTTCCATTTAGTTATAGATTTTATTTTCACGAATCGAGGATTTTTATAGCATGCTTGTTTATTTTTGATGATTATTTTTTTGTGAACTACAGCCGGGATTGTGGGTTTTTCATGATACAGATTGCCCAATCTTGGGATGGCGAGTCACATACAGATTTTACGTGCAGAGATATCCCCAACACGAAGAAGCTGATGATATGGAAGTGGGCATAGTTTGACAAGTTCAATGTTGATTTTCAAGGGCTTTTCGGCTACAGTCCTGGTAGTTATTTCTTTCTATAGGCTTTCTAATTTTTCGGAATGTTTTATTCTAGTTTATTACTATAACATTTTTGTGACTTGCCTTTAATTGTTTTGTTTTACTGTTTTGCAGGACAATTGTTAATTGAAGAAGCAGAAAATATTGAGCTTTTTGAGACTCAGATGAATTTTCTAGAAAAGGCAGAAAGCTGTCAACCTATAGTCATGCCTTGTGAAGTCAATGTTGGTGATCTGGATGATTTCAGTACACCACCTGTTGTTGAGCTGCCTGCCACACAACTTTCGGAAGATGATTCTTCCGATGGTATTGTTGAGCCACGCATGACATGATCTGGTAAAGTACTGACACCCGTGAAGCAGAAGAAAGTTCATGTTGGTGTCAGGAAGAAGGACCCGGCACTGTCTATCAGAAATGTTACCTCAACAAAGGGGCCTCTCAAAAGGCTGAAAAATAGTCTGCAGTTGTTGAAATGCTTAAATCAGGTCAATCTCCTTATCTTGACAGTGCCCGACTTCTGCGCCAATATATCCTCAGTGATTATTCCAAGGATCATAACAAGGAGTGAGTAATCGTTACTATATTTTGTGAAAAAATTCATTCACATTTAGATCTGAATTTTATTCTCATGACTTTTGTTGTTGTTGTTGTTGTTGTTGCTTTTAGGACCGTATTTTGTCGTTTCATTCACGGCACGTATGAGGATGGTTCAGTAGTTGATACAACCTTCACCTGTAATGACTTGTTCAAGGCTTTCCATGAATTCTGTGAGATTGAGGGTGACCTCATGGATTATGTCATAAGGCAATGGAAGGTCGATGACGTTTACAACCATGTGTTTGGTTGCACTACCCGTGTTTTATTGAGCCCATACTTCTTGCAGGTATCCATATACATTAGCTGCAATGTTTTTCTTTCACTGAACTTCTGTATTATCGATGTTGAACTTCCTAATTTTTTTTAACTAGAGCTTTATCTTTTTTATAGACCTGAACTGCTTACTTTTGTATGTGGCACGAACTTCTTTTCTGATTTTAATGCTATTTTTTTGCAGTATGTTCTAGAAATGGATGGCATTGGCAGAAGTAAAACTTTCGACGTGGAAAAAGTTGTTAAATTGATGGACAAATATGTCAGACCTCAAGATAACCTCATGAGATCAAGCCTGGTTAGTTTTATTCCGTATTATTCCAATTTTATATCTACTCATGTTGTGTAATGTGCTTATGTATTTTTATTGGAATAGATATTGATGCCTTATTGTAAGGAGTTTCCTCATTCAAGCAGTGTCCACTACTCCTTATATGTTATGAATACCGCTCTACATTTGATGTGCTCGACTCCAAAGAGTGGCCGAGGGGCAAAAAACCATCGAAGAGAAGTTTCCACAATGAGACTCTAGAAATTGGAAGTCTGTATGAACTTCTCTGTGTGTGCTTGGAACTTACCACCGTACTGTCTTGAACTTCTCCCTGTATGGGGTTTGATCTGCTGTGTGTTTATGATTTCTGAACTACATTGTATTCGTGCTTGTACTTCTTTCTGTATGTGTTGGAAATTCTTTCTGTTTGTTTTTTGAACTACAGTTGAATTGCATTTTAGAGTAGACGGGCATTGTTAGCAGGTTGTACATGAACTTTACTTGTTGTTTACCTGAACTTCTATATGATGTAGGATGAACTGAACTTCTATATGTTTTTTATTTTAGAGTAGGCGTGCATTGTTTTATTGTAACTTCAAGCACCTATTTTTTTTTGTTAGTTTTGTCTCTTTCTACGATTTTTTCACGTACAAATTGGCCCGGAGGATAAATCTATTGATGAAATCAAAATATGGCGACCAATCTTACTCCCGATGGAATCATCCAAACTGGGAGAGGGTTGCTTCGAAGCCACAGTTTATTAAGGTACCAGTTCAGGGTGTTAACCAATGTGGATTCTAGTGTTTGAAATTTGCATCTGACTTCGATGGAGACGATCTGGTTAACTCGTACAAGGATAACGATGTAAGTCCCCTGGAAGTCTACGAATAATTGACCTCTATTATTATGTAGTTTTTTTAATCTTCTAAACTTCCGTTTGTTTAATCATGTAGCCTCGTGTTGATGACTGGAAGGCGGAGTATCTGTTCCTATCGGTGTTCCATCCAGAGAACAAGGTCCCTCTCGAAGAACTGCCAAAGGAAATTCAGTATCTTTCTCCTGGTAGTTCCGCTTTTAGCACACAAGGACAGGAACTTCTAAAGTTTCTTTTGCAGAAAAGCTAGATCTAGGATACATGCTTTTGTCATTTCACATTTGATGTTGCATTTGTATTTAGAGTTCAACCATTTTAAATTATTCTATATACGAGGAACGATCTGCTAAGTATTAAGGATATATGTACCATTTCCGCACCCAATTCTCAAACTTCTATGTATACGATATATGAACTTCCGTGCGATTGAGACAAGAACTTCTTTTATTCGTATACCTCAACTTATGTATATGTGATCGTTTTTAATCGCACTGTTGTTTTTGGTGTCTACACTTCTGTATATGCACGAGTATTTTTTTTTACTGTGTTATTTACAAAGTTATTTTCGGTGTTATTACGAAAGCCGAAATCAGATTTTTATTTTTTAGCACTTCCATGTGTATCTGTTTGAACTTCTGCGCAACGATCGCTGAAAATTAGGATTTATATGTAGTCTGTACTGAAGTTCATTTTTATTCTTAATTATCGTCCACGTGTCCGCCTGGTGTTGCATTGTCGGGGTCTTATGGCAACACCTCTCCACCCTACCCCACTCCTATAAAATACACGAAATTTCCGGCTCCTCGTCTATTCTGCCACTTCTCCCACTCCCGCTTCTGACACAACCGCAACATCACCCCTGTTACGTCCCATCAACCACCGCTTGTATCTACACCATCCATTTTCTTCCACCACCGTTTCTCCATGGAGAACCGCAAGAGCACCCCTTCTCCTCCACGTATGGATTCGGTAGTCATTGCCCCCAATGTTGTTGGAGACGGTGAGTCTTCAAGTGGCGTCATTGATTCTCGGGAGACGTCTGCTGAAAGCGCATGGTTCCCCCATATGTGGTTTTGGTAATTAATGACAATCCTTATGGACTAATGTTTGCATTGAGTTATCCTTGTAGATCTTGTCCATAGGAAATAATGGAGTTCATGTGTTGAACTCTATTAGCTTCCTTGATGGCCATTGTTATATTCAAGGATTTATATGAAGAGTGGTCATGGTTTGAGTTGAGCTTATTGCTAGTGTGTCTTGAAGAAAGGTATTAGGTGATCTTTCATTATCATCTTCAACACATCATCATTTGAAGTGAATAGCAAATATACAAGGTTGATCAAGCAAGTGATCAACACACAAAGCTACAATTTGTACCAAGTGGCTTTGTGAACTAACCCATGATATGTGTGTGTGGCATCTCTATGTGTGGTTAGGTATCTTTCCTTGGGCATGAATCAAAAGGAAGATTTCTTATAGCCCATGGTCTATGTTGTTGTCAAGCGGTGTTCGTCATCTAGCTTGACGTGGAGGCTCAAGTGAAGCATCTAGAAGAAATCCTATTCTTGATGCGTTCCACCCTTTTTGAGATTGTGGCCTTGTGAAGATTTTCCAACAAGGGTCTCTCCCATAATGGTGTATGGGGGAGCATCTTGCAAGTCTTCATCAAGCGGAGCTTGTGCTAGCAAGCACGATCAAGAAAGAAGATCCAACTTGAGAGAGTCAACATCGTCATCATCTATCTCAAGTGGAATGCTCAAGGCAAAGGTATAATCTTGATAGGTTTTCTATTTTACCGGTCTCGTGTCTTTGGAAGACCGGGTTATAGGATAGATAGTCGTACTATCAAGAGGGGCTCTTAAGTGAGTAACATGATCGAATTGTTGTGGAGAGCTAAAACCTTTGCATACTTGCATATCATTTTTCTTGGTTCTTATTTGGCTTTAGTATCCTTTGGGTTTTAGTGCTTGTCGTGATCTTCATGGCAAGCCAAGGTTTATCGAAAACGGTTTTGGTAAGAAAAACTTGTTGCGTTTTCGGTGGTGAAAATATCCGGAGAATGTTTCCACACCTTCCATGTGTGGTAACTTCTCCATTCATTTTTGTTTGGATAGTCCTTGTTATTACCTTTCCAACCCATTTGGATTCACCTAATTCGGAGTTCATTCGCAAAAGTTATGTATGTTTTCGTGTTGGAGGTTTTACCGGGTATTCCTATTTGAGAGGTCTAAACCTTTACCCATTTGGTTTTCCCTTCCATTTATGGACAATGATTTTTCTCCACATATTCTTTTAGTGCCCGTCGTTGTGATTTCAACGAGCCCAAGAACATCGAAAACAAAGCCCATATGCAAAAGTTATAGCATTTCTCGTATCGGTTTTCAGTCACACTATTGCAATCCGGAATTATTCCGGACCATCCGGAATTATTCCGACTACAACGGGAAAATGCTCTGTTGCAATCCGGAATCTCTCAATCATTCTGGGCCATTCCGGACCACTCCGGAATCATTCCGGACCATTCCGGAATGGACGGAAAAATTGGAAAACGGCTAGTTTTTTAGCACCTATTTAAGGGGCATTCTTCCCCAAAGCCCCCAAGACTTTCCCAGCCCGTTTTTGCTCTCTCTCTGTCCACCATTGTTGACTTTCAAAGCTTTCTCCTCTCTCAATCCCTCCAATTATTCTTGCATATCTTTGAGGGAGAAGTTAGAGGAGATCTAGATCTACATTTCCACCAATCCATCCTTCTTCTTAGTGAGGGAAACCTTGTAGATCTTGATCTTGGAGTTCTTGGTGTTTCTCCATTGTTCTTCCTCTCTTATTCCCTCATAAGCATTTGTTGCTTTGTTGGAGTTTGAGAGTGGAGTATTTGAGCACTTGTGCTCTTTCCATTTGCATCGGTTGCATCGGTTTGGTCTCTCCACGAGGATTCATGGAAGTGAAAGATTGTGAGCTTGTTACTCTTGGGTCTTGGACCCTAGACGACTTGTGGTGTTCTTGGGAGCATCCAATTGAGTTTTGGATGTGTGCCCCCAAGATTGTGGTGACACCGATAGCCTCCAATTAAGTTGTGGATGCGTGCCTCGGGTTTGAAGGTTGCCAATAGTGGAAGGTGAACTAGGCCTTTGTGGCGGGGTTCATCGGAGAATAGGGTGAGGCCTTTGTGGCGTTGAGTAGGACTTTGTGGCGCGCTCACACCCCTCCAACGAGACGTACTCCCCTTTTGGGAGGAAATCGGGAATACATCATCGTCTTCGTGTGCCTCGGTTGTTTCTATACCCGAGCTTTCTACTTATGCAATTTACATTGTGATAGCCTTCGTGCTTGAAGTTATATATCTTTCTATCCCCTTGTTACTTCTCTTGTTTAGAATAAGTTGTTGGTGCACCTAGTTGACCCTAGAATATTTAGGTTGTGTGCTTGTTAATTTAAACACCTAGTTTATTTCCACATTTAGCAAGCCTTAACCGGAAAAGTTTTAATCGCCTATTCACCCCCCCCTCTAGGCGACGTCGTTGTCCGTTCAATTGGTATCAGAGCCTCGTCTCTCTTATTAGGCTTTACATCCTAGAGAGTATGATGTCGTTTAGAGAAATAGAGCATGATCCCGCTTTTATATTCTATGGTAGAAATTATGATGTTTGGAAAATTCGCATTCTTAATTTTCTTACGGACATGGGTACAAAGTATGTTAAGAGAATTGTAGATATGGATTTTCCTCCTCCAAAGGATTCTCAAGGTTTATCTTTAGAGGCTGAGGAAAACTATTATCTCGATACTCTTGTATCTAATAGTCTCTTGTGCGTTTTGAGTGATGTAGTTATTGATTCAATCATGCCTTTTCGGAACGCTCATGAGTTATGGACAAAACTTCAAGATATATATGATCTGTCCAACATTATTGAGGATGATTGTTCTCCATCCACTTCCGGCCGTGATGAGTTCACATCTTTCTCCGCTCCTCCACCATCATGTGATTTTTCACAAGGTAATGATATGGTGAGTGGTGATAGAAATTGCATTGTGGATAGTGAATTTTCTATTGACTATACTTCATCTCTATCCCATTGCAATTATCTATCTTTGGACTTAATATCTTCTAGCACTCAAAGTTCCATACGTGCTAGTATTGATAGTCCTTGCATATCATGTAATAGTTGTTCAACTAAATCTCATGATGATATGCTTCCTATGTCTTGTTTTCATGAAAACAATGCTTCCATTTCCTCTAGTACTTGTGTGGCTAACAATGTAGAGGAATCTCACTTTTTGGTGGAACAAGACACGAACCTTAATGGCGCTTCAATTATATCTTCATCATCGCCATCCTTTTCTCATATGTGCCTCATGGCTAAGGATTCAAAGGTATCTCCACCTTTGGAACCCACTACATCTTGTGATGATGAGGATGAGGATTTAATTTGTGGAGAGTATGAGGATGAGGTCTTCTTGATCTCCCTAAAAGTAGTAAAGCTATCACTCCGGTGGGTGAAATTTTGGCTTTTGCTATTTATAGCACTAAAATCATTGAAAAGAAAGGTGAGATTGAAAGAAGTGATGCCGATGAAAAGGCATCCCTCACTACGTCTATTGAGGAAGAGTATGAACTCCGAGTTACTCTTGAGGAGAAACTTGAATCTATCGAGGAGCTCTATAATGAACAAATAGCCTATCTCACTAAAGCACGTGACCATAATAATGCTAAATATAAAGTGCTTAAAAAGGAAAAGGTTGAATTGGTAGTTGGCAATGCTAATCTTATTGAGGAAAACTCTAGGTTGAATAATGAGCTTGCCGAGTTGTCTTCTTCTATTTCTAATGATGCTTGTGCTACTAACTCCACATCTTGTGAAGCATCTATTTTGAAGGAGAATGTTTAGCTAAGGGCTCAACTTGAGTTAATGACAAGCAAGTGTGGGAAATTGGAAGAAAGTCATGAAAAGCTATCTAGCTCCCATGAGGATCTTCTAGCATCCCATACCAAGATAAAATTAGCTCTTGAGGCTATCACTACAAAGGTAACATCTTGTGATCCTCATGTGGTTACTAGCACAATATCTTCTAGTAATGCTATATTGACTTGTACTCGTATTAGTAATTCATCCTCTCATAATGTTTCTACATCTTGTGATGAATTGCTTTCCTTGCCTTGTTGCTCTAACAATTAAGCATCTACTTCCTCTAGCTCTTGTGTTGATTCTAACCATGTAGAGGAAATTAAAGAGCTCAAGGCCCAAGTCACTTCTTTTAAGAAAGACTCGGAAGAGAGTCATGAAGGGAGTTCCACCCTTGACAAGATGTTGAGAGTGCGAAGACTTCCAAATGACAAGAGTGGACTTGGATTCAAATCCAATATCAAGAACAAGTCCATGGTTGACAAGAATAAGGGCCAAGAACAAGTCAAAGATCCGGCCAAGATTATTTGCTTCAAGTGCAAGATTGAAGGGCACCATGTTAGATCTTGCCCTTTGAACAATAAGTATCTAAGTGAGAAGCAACTAGCGAAGTGGCCTCTTGTTCAATCTCATGCTCAACCACGAGTTGAACAACGATCACCTCCTAAGAAGACTCAAGCCAATGCTCCTCAAGTCGGGGAGCCTATTAAGAAGAAAGAGAAGAGTCGATGTTGCTACCTTTGTCGTGAGAAGGGACACCTTGCTTCTTCATGCACTAATGGTACATTATCCAACCCTATCCTTGTTGATGATGTGTATTCCATTCGGAAGGATAATGTGGGCAATGTGTTTTCCAAGTTTGTTAGTACTCAAAGTGGTGTCAAGAAAAGAACCATTTGGGTTGCCAAACCTATTGTGACTAACCTCTTAGGACCCAACTTGGTTGGGGACCAACAAGCTCAAAATTGATCAATAGGTGTTGTTGGAGGGCATTGGAAACTTGGCTATCTCATGAAGAATTGAGGGATCTTCATAAATTATATTTCCTCAAGCCAAGTCAATTGGATTATATATATCTCTTATCCAATGTTCCTCCTTGCGGTAACTTGTATATAATTCATATATTCATTGAAAGTTTCATGCTCCCTTGCATATGTTAGTTTTGTTTCTAGCATGTGTTTGTATATGTTGTGCTTACTACTTACCTATCTTGAGTAATCTAGTTATGTTTGTTGGTTTGCATTCCATGTACTTGTGTGCTTTGTGTTGAGCCTTCATTGCAATTCTTGTTTTTTTAGTTGGCTCTTGAGATATTAATGGACTATCCCATTTTGGGGAAGTAATATGCTCTTGGCACTTTACTATCCTAAAATGTGTGTACATGAGGAATACCACTTAGTGTTGATATATCAATATTTTCTTGTCTCTATATGGTATGTCTTCCTCATGAGAAATTCAAATTCTAATGTCCATTAACTTTCTCTTGTTGGATTTATTTTCTTTGCCTCTTGTTAAAAAAATGGATTATCACATTATGGGGGAGTAATAAGCTATGTGCATATTACAAGCCTATAAAATGTGAACATGTGAGGTATTTCCACCTAGAATTAATATTGTTAGTTATGTTTTTCTTATGTGGCATGTTGCTCAAACAAGTTAAATGTTTTATTAAATGTGTTTTTGTCTCTCTTGTTTTGGTATCTTGTTTGTAATAGAGTTTCTTGTTAATTTGCTTTTTCGGGTTTTATTTGAAACCTTCAAGAATCTCTATCTAAGCATGTTTTGATATTCCTATCTTTTGTCACATACTTATGTTTTGTGAATATGATTGTGAACAAATCTACCACCGAGAAATATCTCCATACATCTCTTGTCTTTGACAAGTGATAATAATTTGTGGTAATATTGATAATATTTACTTTGGCCTTTGCTCAAAAAAATTTCCTTGTTTCTTGCCAATGTTTTGGTTGGTTTAATTCCCTTTTGTCTTCCTTTCTCTACTAAAAATTTGTGTTGTGCTTTCTTGTGGTAGGAAAAGCAATGATCCCATACTTGTGCACTTATGTTCAAAGTCATACTTCTTTGGGTTGCACTATTCTTGGGGAAGCTATCCTACATTGAGTAGATCACCGTTCTTTATATTGGTATTGCATCTTTTTTTTAAACATGACTAGGTATTGAATAATATATATGGAGAGTAATGATTCCATTTTGTGCATTTTGTATTCAAATGCAAGATCATAAATAATGCACTATTCTTGGAAGAACTATCCTATATGCGTTTGAACAATTCTTGTCTTTAAATTTGTATTTTATCCCAATGACTTGTCTCTTTGGAAGACGAACATTTTTCGTTTTGGTACTTTGTGTGCTATCATGAAAAGTGTAGAGGGTTTGTTTATTCTTTGATGTTTTTTGGTATCTTCTCTTTTTGGTTTCCTCAATCATGTGTTGATTTGGGTCTTGATATAATTTGGACAATTCTCTTTCTTTTCACTCTTATGAGTCGCTTATTGGTTTAATTGGTTCTTTGTCCTATTTGTATCTTGTTTTGTTTCTTGAAATTTTTGTGCATGCATATTTACTTGTATATCTTTTGGCATGCTTACTTTCGTTGATCCAATATATAGGATAAACTCCATCAAATCCTAAAAGGCTAAGATGTGCATGAAATTCAAATTCATATTAGTATGCACATATTTATGTGGAGTTTGTCCTATGTATTGTAGTTGTTCTAACTACTTTGGACCCAATGAGTTTGGGTACCATTTTGTACTTGAATTTTGTTTTTAAGTACAATGGAGATACATTGGTTGCTTGCTCCATTCATAAGGAAGGTGTTCTCACCATCGTATTATAGGAGTCAAGCCATGATGATTAAAGAACTCACATCCTCTTCATCATCAATGTCTTCTCGGTAACAAGTATCTATCTCATGCTTACATTTCTAGCTTTCAACCTTGTGTAGGTTGTATCTTGGCATGAATTCCTTTTGTTGCATTTCATTTGGTTTTTGCAAGTGTTTTATCAAAACATCTTTATTGCAAATATGAGTAAGCCGGGATGATTACATATCTAGGGGATATTTATAATCATTTTATGATTCACCAATCCCAAGTATATTAATCTAGCAACTTCTACTCGAAGTCTCTCATATGCAATATTGATGAATTCTCAAAAACCTTTTGAATCTTTTGTGATATGCGTTACCTTTCTCGAAGCATTCCAACTATCACTTTTCCCTTGTGATATTTGTGATGCTTTGATGAGTTTTGTTTGTTCATCTATATCCCCTTAAGATTAAACTAATCTTAGTGCTTTGCTTTCAAGCAAAAATCTTATTGGTATATTTATGAACCTCTCTTGGATATCATGATCTTCACCTTTGTACCTATTTTGTGTGTGCATGTTTCTTTGTGGATATAAATCTTTGTGATTGGTGTCCACTTAAAAACTTATACACACGGGAATAGTTACATCTTAAATTGGTATTATTTTTCTTTAGTCACCACGGTTTATTGCTTTATATTCCTTGGTGGTTCCTAAAAGGCACAAGCTTTGTTTTTCATTTTGTATTCCTTTTGCATCTTAATAAGCTTGTGGACCTATGTGTTTTATCCTTTGTAAATTCGTGTGTATGGGAAAGACATGATATGCACTATGTGCCTCCTATATTGAAATACTATGTTGATGATTTTAGCATCCTATTAGTCTTCTAAAAATGTTTTTCCTTGTCACACACATCTACTTCGGTTGAGTAAATATTTATTTGTCGCTTCTTGATCTTAATTTCTCAACTTTTGTTTGTTTGCAAGTTTCATTGCTTCATTTTCAATCTATTCTCTTGCTCTTGTTTGTGTTCAAAATTATCTAGAAGGGAGTGATGATTCCATGTTGTGCACATTATATAGTAATTCAAATCTAACATTGTGCATGTACCTTGGGGAGTTTCCTCTTGATTTTCTAGAACACTTGGTTGATCTTACCATAATATTGATTTTGGTCAATCGGTTTTTCGGATCCTTTGGTTGGTTGCTTCTTTGTGAATGTATCCTTCAACATTGTTTTTCTTCATAAATCTTTGGATCCTCAATATAGTTTGATCTCCCTCCATTTTTCATAGTTGGATATATGCACTTGATTTCACTCATATCGTGAGGAATGCATACACAATGGGGGAGCTCGTATTATATTGACCTTCTAATCTTTTTGCCCATTTCAGCAGTGGATACCAATGGGGGAGAAATTTAGAGGGTTTAAGGGAATTTGGTTTATGATTTAGTTTCGTTCTTCAGAATTTGCATTTCCATGCTATTGCATCCTTGCTCTTAGTTTAGCATGGTTTCTTAATTCATCATATAAACCCTCGTAAAAAGGGATTATCATCAATTACCAAAATGGGGGAGATTGAAAGCGCATGGTTCCCCCATATGTGGTTTTGGTAATTAATGACAATCCTTATGGACTAATGTTTGCATTGAGTTATCCTTGTAGATCTTGTCCATAGGAAATAATGGAGTTCATGTGTTGAACTCTATTAGCTTCCTTGATGGCCATTGTTATATTCAAGGATTTATATGAAGAATAGTCATGGTTTGAGTTGAGCTTATTTCTAGTGTGTCTTGAAGAAAGGGATTAGGTGATCTTTCATTTTCATCTTCAAGACATCATCATTTGAAGTGAATAGCAAAGATACAAGATGATCAAGCAAGTGATCAACACACAAAGCTACAATTTGTACTAAGTGGGATTGTGTATCTCATGGTATGGTAAGCAATTGTAAATATAGCTTTGTGAACTAGCCCATGATATGTGTGTGTGGCATCTCTATGTGTGGTTAGGTATCTTTCCTTGGGAATGAACCAAAAGAAATATTTCATATAGCCCATGGTCTATGTTGTTGTCAAGCGGTGTTCGTCATCTAGCTTGACGTGGAGGCTCAAGTGAAGCATCTAGAAGAAATCCTATTCTTGATGCTTTCCACCCTTTTGGAGATTGTGGCATTGTGAAGATTTTCCAACAAAGGTCTCTCCCATAATGGTGTATGGGGGAGCTAGTCTCTCCCATAATGGTGTATGGGGGAGCATCTTGCAAGTCTTCATCAAGCGGAGCTTGTGCTAGCAAGCACGATCAAGAAAGAAGATCCAACTTGAGAGAGTCAACATCGTCATCATCTGTCTCAAGTGGAATGCTCAAGGCAAAGGTATAATCTTGATAGGTTTTCTATTTTACCGGTCTCGTGTCTTTGGGAGACCAGGTTATAGGATAGATAGTCGTACTATCAAGAGGGGCTCTTAAGTGAGTAACATGATCGAAATGTTGTGGAGAGCTCAAACCTTTGCATACATGCATATCATCTTTCTTGTTTCTTATTTGGCTTTTGTCTCCTTTGGGTTTTAGTGCTTGTCGTGATCTTCATGGCAAGCCAAGGTTTATCGAAAACTGTTTTGGTAAGAAAAACTTGTTGCGTTTTCGGTGGTGAAAATATCCGGAGAATGTTTCCACACCTTCCATGTGTGGTAACTTATCCATCCATTTTTGTTTGGATGGTACTTGTTATTACCTTTCCAACCCATTTTGATTCACCTAATTCAGAGTTCATTCGCAAAAGTTATGTATGTTTTCGTGTTGGAGGTTTTACCGGGTGTTCCTATTTGAGAGGTCTAAACCTTTACCCATTTGGTTTTATCTTCCATTTATTTACAATGATTTTTCTCTGAATATTCTTGTAGTGCTCGTCGTTGCGATTTCAACGAGCCCAAGAACATCGAAAACGGAGTCCATATGCAAAAGTTATAGCATTTCTCGTATCGGTTTTCAGTCACACTCTTGCAATCCGGAATTATTCCGGACCATTCCGGACCATCCGGAATTATTCCGACTACAACGGGAAAATGCTCTGTTGCAATCCGGAATCGCTCCGGAATCATTCCAGGCCATTCCGGGCCATTCCGGACCACTCCGGAATCATTCCAGACCATTCCGGAATGGACGGGAAAAGTGGAAAACGGCTAGTTTTTTAGCACCTATTTAAGGGGCTTTCTTCCCCCAAAGCCCCCAAGACTTTCCCAGCCCGTTTTTGCTCTCTCTATCCACCATTGTTGATTTTGGAAATCTTTCTCCTCTCTCAATCCCTCCAATTATTCTTGCATATCTTTGAGGGAGAAGTTAGAGGAGATCTAGATCTACATTTCCACCAATCCATCCTTCTTCTTAGTGAGGGAAACCTTGTAGATCTTGATCTTTGAGTTCTTGGTGTTTCTCCATTGTTCTTCCTCTCTTATTCCCCCATTAGCATTTGTTGCTGTGTTGGAATTTGAGAGTGGAGGATTTGAGCACTTGTGCTCTTGCCATTTGCATCGGGGTCATCGGTTTGGTCTCTCCACGAGGATTCGTGGAAGTGAAAGATTGTGAGCTTGTTAATCTTGGGTCTTGGACCCTAGAAGACTTGTGGTGTTCTTGGGAGCCTCCAATTGAGTTGTGGATGTGTGCCCCGAGGTTGTGGTGACACCGAGAGCCTCCAATTAAGTTGTGGATGCGTTCCTCGGGTTTGAAGGTTGCCAATAGTGGAAGGTGAACGAGGCCTTTGTGGCGGGGTTCATCGGAGAATAGGGTGATGCCTTTGTGGCGTTGAGTAGGCCTTTGTGGCGAGCTCACACTCCTCCAACGAGACGTACTCCCCTTGTGGGAGGAACTCGGGAATACATCATCGTCTCTGTGTGCCTCGGTTATTTCTATACCCAAGATTTCTACTTATGCAATTTACATTGTGATAGCCTTCGTGCTTGAAGTTATATATCTTGCTATCACCTTGTTACTTGTATTGTTTAACATAAGTTGTTGGTGCACCTAGTTGACCCTAGAATATTTAGGTTGTGTGCTTGTTAATTTAAACACCTAGTTTATTTCCGCATTTAGCAAGCCTTAACCAGAAAAGTTTTAATCGCCTATTCACCCCTCCCCCCTCTAGGCGACGTCGTTGTCCGTTCATCTGTTGTTGCTCCTCCCGTGAGCCAGGAGTCGAACATCGTTGTTGCCGCATCCAAGGCTTCTGGTAGCAAAAAGAGGAGCTACAGCCCAGATCTGTACGGTCCTGTTTGCTACTCCAGCGGAGATGATGTTGAGGTCAGTAATTTGTAATTGTAGTTAGATCTGATCTTCGTAGATCTGTACGTATGTACTTCCCTGAGTATCATTCTGTACTTCTTTGTTACTTGCTATGCCTGAACTTCGTAGATCTGTACGCATGTACTTCCCTGATTATCATTTTGTACTTCTTTGTTACGTGCTATGTCCGATCTTCGTAGATCTGTACACATGTAATTCCCTGAGTATCATTCTGTACTTCTTTGTTATTTTGTTCCGTTTGAACTTCGTTGATATGTACGCCTGTACTTCCCTGACCACCAGTATGTACTTCTTTCTTCGTTTGTTTAGTGTGAACTTCGTAGATCTGTACGCAAGTACTTCTCTCTGCATCATTCTATACTTATTTTTGTAGGATGTTTTTTTAGTTACTTTATTTGTTTTAGTTTTGTATTCCATGTTTTACCATTTGAAATCTGAACCTTTTTTTATCTCACAATGCAGTACAACTCTGATTAAGGTTCTGCAGGATCTCGATGAAGGGAAGTACAACCTCATTAGCATTGTTGACGGCAGGTACCGGTGCTCTTTTGATCAGAAGTTTCTCAGCACTGACGTCACCAGTATTGCTCAACACGCTTTTGCGTTGTCCAAGCGAGAGGACGAAGATTTTGCTAAAATCCGGGCTGAGCACAATGCCTTGTATGAGTTCCTTGAGATGCAGGGCATGGTATCTAAGAAGAAAAACGACGGCGGTGCTGGTCTTTCAAGGAAGAAGAGGAAGAAGGCATGGCTGCGCGCACGTTACCACAAGACCCAGTAGATTCTGTGTTCTGTTCGTGTGGAGCACTTCTATATGGTCACCGTTTATATTGGTCGTCTTTTTATGAAGTTAGGTTTAGTGTTTGCTAGAACTACCAGTCTATCTATTCGTGTGGAACTATATGTTCTTTTGTTGTCGTACACGCTATCGTATGTGCTATTATGTGTATTCTGTATGAAATGCGTATGTAACAATGGTTTATTGTGTGTGTTTCAAGTTTGTACTTCTCTTGTTTTAGGGCTGAACTTCCACCTATTCATGACCAAACTTCTTTTTAAATGTGTTATGTTTTCTTATAGAACTTCCCCTCATGAAGAGTGAACTACTGTAATTTGTGTTCCGCAAATTTGTTACTACTTTGTGTCGAACTGATGTGTCATCATTTTTATTACTACAATATGTTTGGGATTTGAAGTTTTATTTGTTTGAGCACATACTTCTCTATCCATCGGTACGAACTGCATCCTGACTTCATCTGAACTTCTCCAAAACTGTTGAACTGATTTTCATACTCTGCTTTTGAATTTTCTCGCAAACAAGCGTTCCAAATGTTGTATGTATTGATGAACAAGTAACTCTATGACAATAACCTAGCGCTCGTTCTTGTTCGTAATTTTGAATCTATCTTTGTGCTTCTGCTCCTTTTTCTTGGGGTCGGTGGTGTAACTGGTTCCTTTTTCACTGACCTTATTCTAGTAGGAGTATTTGTTATAGGTTGCACTTTTTGCCTTGTGCTTTTTCTCGCTGGAGTAAGTGCCGTTGGCATTTCTCTTCTCCTTCTAGTTCTTGTCATTCTAGGCGATTTCTGTTCAGGTCCATTATCTCCTTCCTCGTCTTCTTCATCTTCCTTTCCTTCTTCTTCGTCTTCTTCATCTTCGTCTCCTCCGTCGTCGTTTTCTTCAGCTTCATCTTCTTCTTCCTCCTCGCTATCTTCAAATGATACTTCAGTTTTTCTATTTTTCCTTGGCTTCATTTCCCCTAGAGTGGATTTGTCTAATCTGTCTTCTCACTGAGGACATGTTAAAGAATTGTGCCCAGCTATCTCATTGCAAGTTTTGCATTTTCTTCGCTTTACCCTCTTCGTTGTAGCCTGTGCATCATCAGCTGTGGCCTTTCTATCTTCAACAACAGCATCAGTTGTACCAGAAGCGGTACGCATTAACAAATGAGGACATGTCCGTGAGTTATGTTTCTTGTACAAACCACAACCACCACATTTCCTGATCCCTACCCCATATTTGCCTTTTCCCTTTGGCTCCGGCAGCAACTGCTTGTTGTCAGCAGCATGTTCCTTTTTGTTTGCCTCTTTTCCCTTCACCTTGCTTCTACTTCCTTTTGTCTTCGACATTGGGGTGAGCGAATAACCGGCCGATTCGACTGGGGTTCACTCTGTTCCTCCGCTTGGTTGAATATATTGTTGAGGTTAGGTTCGAACTCACCGAAATAGGGGATTTCTTCATCCCCTTCCTCACTTGGTCTTGAGAACCCCATTTCCTCCACTTGCTCAATAAGTTCATAAAGTCCTTGTTTTGCTCTCGCTCTCTGTCCATCTGACCTTGCAGATATCCTTACTAGCTTGAATGCTAGTTGGACGATCTAGTTGTGTTGGTACACTATTGAAGACCCGTTAGATGCAACTGATATGTAATCTTCCCTATTAAACGTCGACCGCATGGTTGCCCCCTTAGTGTATCTGTTACGTATGTACTCTTTTGGAACTGATGTCACCCTCAAGTGATTGAGCATTTCAATGACATGTGTGCAGAAGAGACCTGCAGGGAAAAATTAATCAAAGATTTCTTTAGTTTGCCACGTGTATGCAGGAGTGTACTTCTTTAGAATGCTTATGCGAACTGCACATATACACAAATGAGAACTTCTTGTTGTCTTTTGGAACTATTAATTCTCCAATTCTATTTTTTTTACATTGAGATTGTTACCTGTATGCTCCCAAAGCATGCATTCGCATGTGTATATGCATGCATGTGTGTCTGCTTTTACTTTCAACTCATGGTGCGACCACGAGAAGGTCTTTTCTGGATTTCTGTATGTCACCAGGTAGTTAGGAAAAAGGAGCTCCATGTCTTCCCTGACGTCAAACAATGTGCTCTTTTTCATCTTCTTCTTGAAATCAGCGTAAACGGCCTTTGTGTATAGCATGTTCAGCTGCCTCTCGAATCCGTAGTGAGTACTTGTATCAGATGTACCCTACAAAAAATTCACATCCGTATTTTAGTTCAGGTTACTGTACATCAACAGAGAAAAATTGACAAAACAATGTATAGTTTTGGCATCGAACCAGGTTTGACATCGTTTGTTCGTGTTCTTTCAGCTGCCGTGTCTGAATGCAATTGTTCACTTGTTCAAAGAAACGGTGCAGGTTCTGTTCCTGTCTGACATATGCTATTTTTCAGAATGTAGTTCATGCTTTCACTACGTTGAGTTGATGTCATCCTTGCGCAGAAAACCTCTTTGAAATATGCTGAAATCCACTTTCTTCTACCCTCCCACAGTTGTATGATCATGTTGTTATTGTGCAGGGGATACTTCGCAACAAGTTGATGCCATGCAGCTTCAAACTCAGTTGGCATGAGTGGCCAGTTCGGTATCGCAGTGAACTCAACCTTGAACATTTCATACATCTTGTAAAGTATGCCGAGTTGTTCCCTTTACTTCTTCAAAATGTGCCATCGGCATAGTTTGTGTAGTGTGCCAACAAATACCCTTGGTATCGCAGCTGCCATTGCCGGGCACTCGTCTGCAATGAATATGTTATATGGTAAGAGGTTAATAACTTAAATAAGGATTTGGTTTTTCCCGACTTATCACGGATGGGAATATCAAAACACCTGTTAAAATAATGGTTGGCTCCTTGCCCTTCATGCAATGCAGAAATTGTTGGAATATCCAGGCGAAAGAATCTTCGCTTTCATCTCTGACAAGGGCACATGCAAATATAGTTGACTGGACATGATGATTTACCCCTACAAACACACCCAAAGGCATCTTGCGATGGTTAGTCTTATACGTCGTGTCAAATGTCACACAGTCACCAAAATCCTCGTAGGAGCCCTTGCAGCTTGCATTAGCCCAGAATATATTCTTTATTATGTCACTCTCCTCGATTTGTATTTCAAAGTAGAACTTAACGTTAGCAGCCTTCATCTCTGCAAAGAAACTCGTTATCTTGTCCACGTCATCGACATTGTCTTCTCGGGAATTTTCAGCTTTCCTACATCAGAAGGACAAGATTGTTAGAGCAGAGGTTCAATGATATGTTTTCCCATAAAAGATGTACCATGCACTGGAAAGGAACTTACATTTTGATCAGGTCGCGCCCATGCGTTGTCATGTATCGAGTCCCTCCAAGTGAACCTGATATGATTGACTCTATCTGATGATGCTTCACATTCTGAAATTGTCGGAACTTCACATATTCCAAGAGAGATGGGTCAAAGTCCTTATCTGAGTGTAGAAACACCAGCATGCTTGTACTTATGAGGAGACGGTGGTTGTGTTCCAGGTTGATGTCCTGTATGACACATGAACCATCTTCCTTCTCCTTTAACCTAATTCGTGCCTTACATCCACACCTCTTGCTGTTGTTTACTCGCTTTCGCTGGGTTTCATCTACACTGCGTTTGTGCATCCCTTCTCGTATGCACTGGAGATACCTTGTTCTGTTGTTATGCTGCCCAAACTTGATTTCAAACCCTGAATGCCTGGCTTATCTGTTGTAGAACTCTTTTGCTTTATCGAAACTTCTAAATCTCATCTTTAGCGTTGGTAACAAGTTAGTAGGCAAACCAGGATTCTGCAAGAAAATATTAAAAAAAAATTATTAACAGCGAAACACTAGGTTGCAACGTTCAGCTTCAATTATGATACACTTACATGTGTGTATCTTCTTAGCGCCGATGGGGTATCATTTTTCCCAGGAATTATAGGACAAGGAGGTGTGACTAATGATCTATGCAGCGATGGATCTCTGTATTTGCCCTCTCGCTGCTTCCCCATTCCACCATCATCTGGCACATCCTTATATTGGACATCATCATCACTAACTGGTTGTTTATCATCTTGATCACCATCACTAATTGACACATGATCATTTGGCATTGTTCTGTTTGGATGACTCGTTGGAGGTAAATCTTGCGCGAAACGAGGTCTCTTTTTTCGAGGGCGGTGGTGGTGGTGGAAAGCCAGACCTTTTTCCTAGAGGATGCGAAGGTTCAACACCAGATCTCATGTTTGGAGGAGGACACGAAGCTGCGACAGCAGCTCGTTTCATTGGAGAACGCGAGGATGCAACATTAGCTCGCTTCATGGGAGGGTGGGAGCTTCCGACCCAGGTCTCATCATGTCAGGCTACGGCCTTACGCCATCAGGTCGAGGACGCGAATCTGCAGCAAATGGTCTCATCACGGGAGGTTGCGAGCCTGAAACTTCACGCACAACACGCTGAATGTGTGCAGAAACAGGAGGCACAGAAGCGCCCGAGTTTGCTGCCGAAGATTCGTCGATTTTTACGTTGTGTGGATCAGAAGAGACATTGATAGGTGATTCTTGGGCGTACTGCAACCTGCCCGTTGTAACAAAATATCCGACAGGTGTGTCAGGTGTTCTCCATTGTAACGGTATTGGGCCAAGGACATTCGTATATTTTTCTGCACGCTTCCCCCTTGTAACACCCTACAAAACAAGATTTACAATTTAGAATATGTGCAAGTCCATACCATGAACTTCTTTACATATTGTTCGCGTACTTCCTGATAAAAGACACTGAACTTCCCACGCAATATGAGATCGAAGCAATTTTAACAGTACGCAGGAATATTTTGAACTTCTCCAAACACTTTCATGAACTTCATCGGTATAGTACTATGAACTTCTGGAATTGAAAATTATAACATCCGAAAGTTGTAACATTGAACGCGTTCATGAACTTCTTTAGCAGCCCACATAAGTATTCTACATACGAATGTCCTTCTGTTTAACACTACCCCGAGTTGCCCATCTGTGCTACATTGAACTGTTGGTAACTGAAGCAGGAGAGCGAGATGAGAAATTACCTTCATCACACTTTTGAAGTTCAAATTTGGACGCTGGCGATCTTGAACAACTGAATATGTATCACAGTTGATTGTTTGTTCCGGATTATGCAGAAATCTCGGCGAGGAACTCCTGCCATACTTCAGCGCATCGGTTTTGGATCTCACCGTCGATGATCGCTCCAATATTGTCCCTACGGAGATAAATTTGTTCGGAGAAGAAGGCGGAGAAGAAATTAGAAGAAGATAGAGACCAATTTTTTTCAACGCTTGCCAAAAAGTTAGTTCAAGACGGAGAAATCGCTGCCGCTGCCGCCACCGGAGAAGAAATCAATGGCGGGAGACGGCGGTGCTTACCACCGGAGAAGGAATTACTAGCGGGAGTTGGCGGGCGTCACCGGGAGAAGGTGGTCGCGCTGCCGAGCTCGATGTTGTGGGCGATCCTAGCTCCCTCGCGCTGGCGATCCCGCCGCCGCTCCCTCGCTGGGCTCGCGCCGGTGAAGAAGGTCCTCGAGGGGTGGGATCGGTTCCGTGTGCCGTCCCTCGCTCCCTCGCACCGGCGATCCCGCCGCCGCTCGCTCGCTTGGGCCATTAGGTAGGAGGTAGTTGTGCCGCCGAGCTCGATGCCGTGCGCGACCCCAGCTCTGTCGCGTCGGGGATCCCGTCGCCGCTCCCTTGCTAGGATCGCGCCCGGAAGAAGCTCCTTCGGGGGTGGGATCGGTGCCATGTGCAGTCCCTCGCTCGCTCGCTCGGGCCATCAGGTAGGTAGTGGGAAGGAGGGGGGTTGCGACAGACAGTTCGGTCGGAAGCGATCGATCGCCCTATATAGGGGGCTGAAAGTTGTAGTGCAACTAAAATACAACCAGTTGTAGTATATACCTGGCCTATATCTATATACCCCTGCTATTCAGCACTTTCTTGCAGAATAACTACCCATATACTTTTGAAATTGTGCTTTTATTCAGTTATTTTCACGAATAACAATGTATACGTCATTTCAAAGGTATGGCAAGGTAGGGGGTCCCCCCATTTTTTAGTTAGAGTTCAACGGGCCGGTTCCTCCTCATGTCTTTCCGGACAGACGGATCCTTACACGTGGCCGGAACCGCCTCCTGTCTGTCCGCCCCTATCTAGGGACAGAGTGCTTTTTGCCCCTGTCTCTCTCTCTCTCTTCTATCTCCATTCTTCTCTTACAGCGGAGTCATCGACACAACTGCTCCATGCCCCGCGCCGCTCTGCCCACGATCTGCACCGCCCCCCGTTATCAAGCGCGCTTGGCCCTCGCCCCGCACAACCCCTCCACTCCCCCAATCATCCCAGTTGTGCCGTTGTTTAACCTCTCCGTGCGCCCAGGACTGTTCCCCGCCAGCGGTTTGCGGCTAAGATTTGGCTTCCGGGCAGCGGCGGAACGTCGATCTAGAAGCGAGATCGGCCTGCGCGTGGACAAATTGCCATCGCCGAGAGGCCCGCGATGGCAGCTCGCTCATCTACGCGTCCCCATACCGCGCCCCGTGTCCGCGCCCCGTGGCTCACCTAGGCGGCCGTGGCCAGTTCTTTTTGCCATGGATCCTCATTCATCTCCAGGGATTGAAGGTTGGTTTCCAGCTTGTATGAAATTAGAGGTTGCTATTATGTGATTTTTTACACCCCCATGCTTAATCACACATAGGTGCTGCGTAGTGATTTTGTCTGTTTTTTCATGTATAGTTCCCCTCGTGTGTACTATGGTCTAGTGACTTAGTAGTTTTTGAATCATGTATCTGCAAGAAGTTATAATTTGGGCATCACGATATGAACTTCCTGTATTCATGTACATGAACCGCCGTGTACTTCCTATATTTGAGAACCGTAGCCTCTCTAAGTGCTCAATACGAACTTCGCATTTTGTCTGTAGTGAACTTCGTATTTTTGTCTATAGTGAACTTACTGTTTTTACTTTGTGCATCAATTCCTGTATTATGAATTGTTTTTTCTGTTTTTTATGAGAATTTCCTTTTTCTGTAATTTTTTTGCAGCTGACGATAGCATCATGCAATCATGATATGAAATCAATTCCGAATATCCTCCGTTTCAATCTCCTTCGCGTACAGATGTTTCTGTTTTCGATGCTACGCCTGGTGGTGTAGATGCTAGCAGGGTACCGCTTGGCCGTCGTAGCACTGGTCCAATGTTTGATCCAACCCATTTGCAGGGTCCAAACAATGGAACATTCAATGTACGTGATTTTTTTCATGCATGTTTTGAGCATTCTATGTTTTGGACATGTTTTTATGTTGAATAAAATCACATGTTTTTTTTGTTTTTGTTGCAGGCAACTAATCCTGTTCCGGCTGACCATGCTGTGTCCCCTGCTCCTGACTACACTCCTGTGTGGGAGGATACGCCATCACAAAGCGTTGATGGCACTGAGGTTGTTACACGGCCTCAGGACGCCCAAGAACAACTTGATAGATATTATGCGGATCATGCGGAAAGGAAATCTAAGTTCCAAAGGAGGTTAAAGCTTATGAAAGGAGGAAATCGTTGAGTATTAAAGGAAGTGAACCAAGCCCTCCAGTTGTGTCAGATGACGCTGCAGCTGCAGATGATGTGCATGTACCACCATCACACCAATTGAGACCGAGAAGAGTTGTTTTGAAGAGAAAAGCTGCTCGATCGCCACGTGGGAGTGCTCGGATGGGCCATAATACTATCGCCACCAGCAGCTCGAATGATGAACCTCTTATTGCCATCCGTCACAAAGGTGCCAAACGTTTGAGGACTGATGACAAGACATTTTCTCCTGATGAAGAGACAAAGGACGATGCATCTCCTGCAGAAACTGTGAAAGAGGAGGTAGTTTTTTTTTTCTTTTTATGCGTTGAACACCTTATTTACTGTATGTTTGAAGTCCTTATTACAGTATACTGAACTTCCTAAATTGTTTCTGTTTTTCCCTTTTTATATGTGCACTGTTTTTTCAAAAAATTCATTGCTATTCCTTTTGTTTGCGGGTTATTAGAAAGAAGAGGAAGTTGTTTTTCGACAACCCAGTGTCTTAGAGTTGAAGTTCTCTAAAAAGATGATAAAGAGGCCCCAAGGCTGAAAGAAGAAGAATGAAGAGGGTGGAGGTGGATAGAAAAGGTTCCAGCAAACTGTCTGATGTTCCATTCATGTTGTCTGCGAGGCGGCTAAACTACTGAAAGATGCTCACCGGACAAAGAATTTCGGTGGTGGGTTTGGTTGTGTGTTAGACTGGGTGCTTGAGGGGCAACATCAGTCGTGTGTTAATGTCTTATTTGATCTTGTCAATCGACAAATCAAATATGACCATCAACTGTGGAAGTGGCAGAATTATGAAAGTGAACAGAGAGGTTGTTCACCAGATTTTTGGTTTTCCTATAGATGGCATTGCAGCACCGAGGCCTCCTGACACTAGCCATCGTGATGCATTTGCCCAGTTGAAGAGAGAATTTGGCATTGAAGGCCATTTAACTATCAAGAAACTGTTTGGAGTGTTTAGCAGAGGTTGTAAAGGATGATGGCAAGGTTGACTTGGCTGTGAAGATGTTCTATGCCATCATGTACAATCAGCTTATCTGCCCGGGGTCATCCCCTCGAATTAGCAGGGAGGCTATTATGCTCATTGATATGGATGATGAGGTTATAACCCAGAGCGATTACTGCCAGCTCGTTGTTGATGAGCTTAAGAGGTCAGCAATAAGATATCAGGACTTAAGTATCCCGCAGGCCGGTCCTGAAGGTTGTGGCCTTGTGACGATTTTTATGTATTTGGACAGCTGCAAATGTGATGGTTTTTCTGTCAATCACATCAAGACGACATGCGCAAATTTCTTGCATGAGAGACCGCTTATAGGGATCTACCATAGGGACATGCTAAATAATGCTGGTATTGTACTTGCAGACTATAGGTTTGGAAGGCTCGGGGTTAGTAATTCCTTTGAATCCTTCACCCAAACCCTTATGCTCACACACCTAAACTTCCATATTTTTAGTCTTGAACTTCTGTTTAATATACTTCTGTACCTGCTTTTTTTATACATCTTATATATGCATGTTTTTACATTTTTTTTATTTTTGTGTACTTATGTGAACTTCCATTATTTGCATTCATGAACTTTTATGTTTTAACTTTTTTGTGTGTACCTCCTTTTTTTTACTAGTGTTCATAAGGGATCACCTGCCAGAGATAAAGCCAGTGCTGGATCTCCTGTAGGTCAAAGCAAGATAGATGAAGTGGTCGTCGACCCTATCGGCACTGAAGAATCTACAGATATTGCTGCTGATCAGGTTATTGTTTTCGTACACAACACAACGCAAGATCCTGTTTTTGTTGATGGCATTGTAGGCATGCCCAGTTCTGCGCACCAGCCATCGTGCCATCCTGCAGCTCGCGATGCCTCGGAGGGTGTGCATGATTCACCGGGCGCAACCGATGTCGACGCTGATATTGATGCACCCCAACACGCTTCTGCCGCAGCACAGAATTTCCCTCACGACGATGTTCTGGATGAGACAGTCTCTGCTCTAGCGCCTTAACCCTATGTTGAAGTTCAGACCGAGGCAGCACAGAATCCCCTTCATGTCGGTGTCGAGCATGAGTCTGTTTCTCGGCACGACACCCCTCCAACTAGTGAGGACTCCCCTGTGGATGAACATATTGTTGAAGAAAATACAGAAAACACAGGCAAGTTATATATGAACTACCTATTATTCCCCTTTTTTAATTCACATTTTTTCTGTTAGTGAAATGCCTTCTTATTCTTTCTTTTTCTTGCTGTATGAAGCACCTATCGCCTCCCAAATCCCTTGTCCATCTTCCTCTCCAATTTGGGAGAAAATTAAACAACTATACTTTGAAGTGTGCAGGATGAGGAGGAACACTGCAAGGAGGTATGATTTATATGCTCTGTTTGTCTCTTTACATATGTTTTTTGTAGTTTTATTTCTGTATCTCCTCTAAAAACCTCTTATGTTTGCTTCTCCATTTTTTTGTATTATGCAGGGATGAAATTTTGATCGATAACCCAAACTGTTGCCTTTGCACCATTGGGCAAATTGCTGAAACTTTCGGGCCTACCGGATTCCTATGTTCTTACACAGTTTTAGTGGGTACGTTTTTGCTTGGAAGGAAGTCTAAGGGAAGCCCAAAACTAGTTGCTCCATATGTCGTCTCGGTGGGTACCTTCATCCCTTGTCATTGTCTATGTAAACTCATTTTCTTATATATATGTGAACTCCTTATTTCTCTAAATGTGAACTTCCTTTATTCTGTTCTCATCTCAGTCTGTTTTTTAATCTCTCATTGTTCTACCAAAGGCACATTTTTAAGGGAATTTGGACTCCAAGCTTGTGAGAATTTTTTTTCAAATCGACTCTGAAGACGGCTTGGACCAGAAAGAAATTGTAATCTTTTAACACACATTTTTATTGCCTATTTTGTTTCTTCTTTCAACCGCACCTCTTTTTATGCATGTTAGAACCCTTGTTTATTTATGTGTTTTTTTTCTGCAGGTTTGTTTTGCTACCTTTGACCCACCAGATTCTGTTGATGGCGTTGGCCATTTCTGCTTGGTTGTTCTAAACATCAAGGAACGATGCTTTGAGTTGCTTGATTCAATGCGTGGGTTTAACGATTCAGATGCAAGCATGGTGATGCATGTGGTGTCACGGAACATCAAGAAGCTGTGGAGGGAAGCTGATGATAAGCGTGGGCGTTCGTTCAACCCAGTCTCAATTGATGATTGGCCTCTTCAATACATTAACTCGTCACATTAGAGAAACACATGAGATCATACACATATGAACTACCATTTTTTCATTCTCATTTTTGTTTTCCTTTTTTTGTGTGCACTTTTTAAAAAAACTTTCCTTCTTTTCTTTTCTTTTTACAGATATGACTGTGGGTTTCTTACTCTTCAAAACATGCATTCCTACGACATCACCGGGCTTGTAATTTTTTACCAAGAGGACATCCTGAACATCAGGATGACTATACTTTATAATTGGTTGGTTAACAATGAGTTCCATATCGACATACATGCTATTTTTGGTGTCAATGCAGGTAACATGTGTTGATCTTTTTTTTCTCAGGCAGAACTGCCCATTTTGCATATCGTGAACTCCCATTTCTGCATACCTTATGTAACATCCTAGTGTTTGGGAGGTTATAAGGATCTAAATATAATATGTGCATTTTCAAAGCATGCATCTAAAAGTACGGGAAATTTTGGCGCGAAAGTTTAAACGAATCAAAGTGACTAAAGTTTCACTTGACATGATGAAATAGGTCTAGTTCATCTAGTCAAGAGTACATTTGGAGTGATCTTTATAACATAGCATCTCTACAAACCAAATCATCTGGTTACACAAACTATAATTGGTTGTGACCAACACAAACTCTCAACAACCTAATCCATAAGTATTTAAGTGACTTGGGATAATTCACTAGGTATCTAGAACCCAAAGAAGGGTGAGTATCCAAATCTCATAACTAATGATCACACCTCCACAAGTTAGTAGTGCTTGATGAAATAATCTCATCAACAAGTATCTTAGACTCTCTAAAACATGAACTACTTGAGTTATCAATCAATCTACATAACATCTTTATAAATCATCTCATAACCATTAAGTAAACCATTACAAGTAAATACAAAAGGATTAATGGAACACAAATGATACCCACAAGTCTTAACTCAGAACCCACCAGTGGGAAATGATATGATAATTGTATTACCATATTTATCGAATATATACATATCTCATCCACCCTAAAAGAAGTACCTTAAAGAAGAAGTAAACCTTCTTAAACCATTGCTAAACCTTCATCACCACATATGATATTTCAAACCTCTATGTCTGCATCATGAATACAATTGAATAATATAAAATAACAACATGACACTCTGAGTAACCAACTAACAACTATTACATAAGTCATTAAACCCTAATAACATTCACATGCTCATTGTCTTATTCATCTTATACAAGTGAGCATATGAAATCTCAACACACCAATGAACCATTGGATCAACTTACTATTAAGTCATCATTCCATAAGCATTCCATACTTCTATTCAAATCATCATTCAACAATTAAAGTATCTCTATATACAACTAAGGATAACAACAAGATATAACTTCTATTAGGGAAATTGAAATGATAGCTAGGTTAAACCAATCATGTATGAAACAATTAAATATCTTATGGGAAATAAAATAATAAGTATATGGAAGGATAATAAAAGCATAAACTAACTCTTAATCTAGATCTTGTTGTGTTATCTAGACCATTGTATCTGGTTTCCAAATCTTCTCTAAATCATTCAACAAGATAAGCAACCACAAGGAAGGAGGACTACCACAGGAAGATCTCCAAGAAGATTATTTAGAGTGTGCTTGAAGTGCTACTCTAATCTTCTATAAGACTACTTGGAAACTCTTATATCTTGATATGATCTTATTAACTCTCTTAAAAGAGTGTGATACTCCAATGTTAGTGTTATATAGAAGTAGTTTGATAACAAGACTAGCTACCTTGTTAACAAATCACTTTTGTATACTCAAACAATTGAGTGTCATACACAAACAAACAAACAGAAGGTTGAATAACCTAGTACATCTCAGCCTATTGTATATGATTAGTAATTTGGAGGCAAGTCTGATCCACTTGTTAACAAAATATTCTTATATGCATATGGTAACTTGATGTCATAACATAAACCTACATTATTTCATAACCCTCTAAGTAAAATCTTGGCTTGGAACAACTGGTTGTTTTCACCACAAGGGTGAGATAGTTGAAGTTGGAGACCAAGAGATGAACCTACATGCAATGGAAAAAGGTGATAACAGAAGATTAGTCGCAACTAGAGAGAGGAACATCAAGCAACAGAAGACCATAAGAAGCAACACTACTTCAGTAAGGGATCATAAGAAATTATCCAGTGAATCATTAGGTATTATTAGAGAACCTATAATCTATATTCCTTGTCAAGCTCATCTGAAATGAGGAACATACAATAGTATCTTTAATGGAAATAATTATCAAGAATGAAGTAATAACCAGCAAATTCATCCACATGTCTTGGTATGTGGAGGTTAATGGTAACAAGATTAATACCTTGTTTTCCAAATCCTTTTCATAGATAAGATTAACAGACGATAACAAAAATTCATCTACACATAACCATGTAGATGATTAAATGATCTAAAACAAACATGGGATAATATCCATATTGGAATCTATGTGGAAAACAAACAAATGAGACTCCCGAAGTCACTCATATTTTCCACTTGATCAAGTGCTGAAAACAGCAAATATAGAGTACACACACCACAGTAAAATACCAACCAAAATTGTTAAGAGTTGTAAATATGAAAATAACATAGTATTATAAAAAGAAAACAAGTTCCTTCACCCATATAATCATTTGGTGTGACATGGAATAAAATTCCATATTAAATGATTTTCATAACAGTGCATAGAACCAGTACCAAGTAGTTTTACTAAATTACTTTCTATAAGGGATTATACCTACAATATTCCAATTAAGTTATATCACTTTCTTAAGCCACATGATCATTGTGTACTCATGATAATCATGCTTAAAATAGTTCTAAAGCCATTTAATCAATTAAATGGTGGGAAATAACAAAAAACACTTAATCTAGCACCCTAAATAAAAAATACAAATATTCTTCAAATTCACCAAAACAAAATATGGTGAGATGCAAAATTTGATAAGGAATCCAAATATGATTTTTAATAATTTTTATCTTTGAAATAAGGACCTGAAAACAAGGGTTTCTTCTCTGTTTTATAGACAGAGGGACTTATTTGCGAATAATTAAGATTCCAGGGGGTTATCGAAAAGTGGCATTTCTTTTTCTATTTCTTCTTCGATTCCGGCCAGAAGGCTGAAGCGGTCGACGTCGAGTCATCTTCGCCGTGTCGTCTCCCGTCGCCCCCTCGCGCGTGTATAAGAACCAGGAGGGAGTGACGTGCATCCCTCTTCCTCCTCGCAGTCTCCCTCGCTCTCTGTTGCTTCCCCGCGAACAAACCCTAACCCGTGCGGACGCCGGCCATCGCCGTCGACTCTGTCCATCTCCGTCCCAATTGGTGGTACAGGAAGATGCGCCATGAACTCCTCTTCTACCTCGAGCACGCACGAAAGCTGGGAGGACCAGGAACAGCCGGAATTCACCGTTCCTTTCTCTTCGGCTGCCAGCCACCGCGGCCGATTACCGCCGATTCCGGGCTCCGCTTGCTTCCTCGACCTCTCCATCGAGTTCCTCGTGTTCCGGTGAGGATGCTCGTTTCCTTAGCTCACTCTCCCGTGCACCCTAGCTCACTGCCACCGATTCACTACCCCGCCGCCGTGTTACGCTCGCCGCCGGTCAGCTCCAGTGACCAATTGGTCACGAGCGTCGCTCCTCCACATCGCCTTGGCCTCCTAAAGCTCGTGGAGTACATCAATTCCACCAATTTGGGGCGCATCGTTCGATATCTGTTCCACAGGGAGGATCCCCTCCACTGCTGATGCAACCGTGATGTCATCATGACATCATATTTCAATTTTATTTATTTTTGAATTAAAAATCGAATATGACAGGTGGGACCCACCTGTCAATTTGATTATTGGCAGAAATTATTAAAACTTGTTAAATCAATAATTTTAATTCTATAAGTCAGAAAATATAAATAATATACCAAATTTATTAGAAAAATATAATCTAAATGATTATCAACTTTTCAAAAATATTTGATAAAGTTTAAAATTTAATATTTTCTTTAATTAAAATTAAATCATTTAAAATTGAGAAAAATAAGAAATAGTTCATAAAATCGAAAAAATACAAGTTATATACCAAAATGCTCCAAATGACTAATGCAACTTATCTATGATATTTTCATAGTCATTTGACCAAGTTTTCATGTGTGCAATATTTTGCTTAATCATTTAATTCATTTAAAATTAATAAATTAATAACTTATTCAAATATATTTCAGAATACTTCAAATGATATACCAAATTAAAGAGAAAAACATTTTCAACTCAAATATGTCAAACACAAAACATATTGTTTAACTTATAAACTTGCTTCTAAAGGTATAATGGAATTCTATGATATTCCATCATAACCAAAAATAACTACCACATCATTATCTTCCTTACTAATAACCCTCAAATGTTTTCACACATATTAAACCTATCATCACAAATCATTAGCAAGTTAGGTGATGATAGATTAATTGTAATCGTTCATTATTTTCAATTAAACTCCTTGTCACTAGATCTACACTTTTGGAACATAAAATCAAACATGTTTGTTACCTTTCCAATAACTATTTTCCATGTGCTATTGTCTTGTTACCTCACCAAGTAATCAACACTTCTACTTAAACATGATAACATTTTTTTGCTAAGTAAAAGTGAAATACATGTAAGTCTAAAACAAGTAATAACCACATCACCCCAAGTAATGAAACATTTCACCTAAAAACCTGTGTGAGTAGGTTATCGTGTCAAACGTGGCTTACTCTTGTAAGCTGGGGTATTTTCCAGGGTAATTCACGATGCATCTCATTACTATGCATGTATCATCTTTCCAGTGTTTTCTGTAGTCCTTACCAGGACTACTTTGCTATCTTTCATATGTCGGGATTCTCTACGCGACCCTCGAACCCCGAAGACATTGATTATTATGGTTATTTCAATCTCAGGCAAGTTCATCACTTGCTCATATCTTTTGCAGTACTTCATAACAAACTATTTGCAAAAACTGTATCGTATTACCACCTAGTATCAAAAGAATGCATGATCCTATTTTTATAATAATATGACTATTGAATGACTACCCGAGTGGTAGTGTTCTGTTTGGTGGGCGGATGGGACCATGGTAAGATGAATTGGTCAAAGGAAGGTTCCATCTGCATGGGAAAGTATTACCTAGGGATTAATCACAAATGCCGCCAGGACTCGGTGCGCCGTAAATACCGCGTTAACCATGGGTCTTCTATGGGGGGAGTAAGTCAGCTGTGATCTTCTCTCGTTCGCATGTCAACGGACTGCTAGAGACGTACGATGTAGGTCTTGCGGGACTACATGCACATGGGTGGGAGCCCTTACGTCCCACGGACTCTGGGGTCTATGAGTGTCTGCCAGGGGCGCGTAGATCTCCATCGTGAGGGGTGGAATCCGGCGTTCAACCTGCTGGCGGAAATGGGTGGGCATGTGTTGTGCGGAGAAGCACGGTTTGGCTTGGACCAAGAACCGGGCCCCACACTTAAGTGGGAGTGGACAGGAACGTACGCATGGTTGTGCAACATGGTCTTGGTCGTCCATGGGTAAGGTAACGCACCTCTGCAGAGTGTAAAAGTATGTGGCATGTTACCCCCTGTTCCGGGAAGGAAATGCGAACCCTACAGGAAAGGCAACTCCATGAAGTTCTAGTCCTGTGATGGTCTGGCGGGCATAGTTTTCAGAAGTAAAAGCAACCTTTTGAAGAAGGATTTACAAAACCTTGCATTAGCTTATGACTCTTTCGAGTCTAAAGCTGTAGTTAGTGCATCAAACTACCCACTATATATCATGAACTTGCTGAGTAAAGCTCGTTACTCATTCGTTCCCGTTTGACCCCCTTCTTAGAGTTGAAGCCTTCTGGAAGTCGTCATCGTGAAGCCAGCACTACCTCATGAAGCTAGGTGGAGTCATCTCTTACTTAGCCCGTAAAACATCGTCATCAACAAAGCTGGAGGAGGAGAAGCTATCAAGATGTAGGCGGAGTCCATTCTTGTACTTAGCTCTTAAAAGCCTTAGATTAGGGCTGACATCAGCCGTAGTAGATTAGTTCTGAGCTAGAGTAATTCTCCAGCTTGGATCTTCGAATTACTTCTTCTGATGTTTCATTTGTATGAGATCTTCTTTGATTCTTCAAGGAGATTCTCGAGATTTTGTAATGAAGTTTGTATCCTATAGTTTTGCCTGGACCTGCTATGTTTCTGTTGTACTACTCTGAGGGATGTAATATTCACGGATAAGTTATTCTGTGAGTGTTATGTCATCGACTTGCGCACTACACATGCAGTCGTGTGCTGGGTCACCACAGATGGTATCAGAGCGAAGCGAACTTTGGTTTAAAGCCTTTTAGGAGATCTGTAGGTTGGTAAAGACTATAGGAAGCCATCTTATCTAAACCACATTTCCTACAACTATGATGATCATCCACTTGAGAATGATACGATCATACTTGTATAGAATTTCTTACTCAACTTGAGTAAATATACTTATCTATTTTCTGTATACCTAGGTATGAATAGTTAGAAGTTTATCATGTATCAGTGTTATTGAGAAAAAGAGAGTTGTGGCATAATTAGAGATGATTAAGTCAAAGTAATGATTACCCCATTCTATGAATGTATAGGATAGAGTAGAATATGGTATAGATTAAGCATAGGAGCCATCAAGAAGGGATATTTGAGAATCATGAAGAGTCATCAGACCATGGTAACTACGTGGTATATACCATATCCTTGGTTACCAAGTCTGGAGGTGAATCATTATAGTTTAGTACATAGTTAGGAGAAGGCATAAGCATTGATGGAAGCTACATTACTACTCCTACAATGTGATCAACACCATGAAGGATCAACAGGTACCATGAGAAGCTTAGCATAACCAAGAGGAAGTACTTCAAATGGCATGGTACTTAGTCCTATGCGGAACCAAGTTAGACAACAACTACTATAGGGTGAATTTGTCTTGGTTTATTCCATTGCAGTAAGGCATGCAATTGGAGTAATTACCTGGGAAAAGAGTGGTTGTGTAGAATAGGATTACAAGGTACTATATACCTACTTGTAGTGTATAGCATTTAAGAGCCTTGGTACTTGAGATGTCTTACTCTAATTGCTTCTATTTCAGAGGCTTTTGATGCATGAGTGATAACTGCATTTGGGATTTATTGGATCTTATTTGGATCTTTGGTTGACTAGATCTGTACATGAAGATTGAACTTGATGTGCAAATGCATGTGCAAAAACACTGAGTTCTTTCTTGATATTACTGGTCTAGAGGGTATAGGATTAGTTTGAGAGCGGTCTTAAATATCAGCAGTTTGAAGCCATCACAAAAGCTCTGGAAGACTAAGAAGTCAATAAGGCAGAAATCAATAAAGCCACTGATGGGAATGGACCACATTCCAAATCTTGCTTGGAGTTGGTGACATACCTCATCAGCACATGGAGATATACAACAAGTGATGAGAAGGAAAACACATGAGTAGTTATATCTTAGAAGGAAACATGTAGAAGTTCTATAAATAAATTCATAGAGTCACCCCATAGAAGTTGAAACCCAAAGATGATGCGGAGGGTTACTCCTAGATTGGCCCGATCTTCACGAATCGACGGAGAACACGAAGAACATGAGGAACTCGATGAACACACGAGGGGGAAACGAGGGGGAGATCGAGGGCAACGCAAACAAACGCAAGGATAAATAGTAAGAACCGAAGAACCCCAAATCTTCCGTCAACTAACCCTGAGGGCCGCCTACGGAACGATCGATTCAACTGAGATCACCTTGATTGAAACCACTTTACACCCGTAGCCGGTCCACTACGCCAATAGAACCTCAAGATAATCGAGAGGAAGATTGGACAATTCCTTGATAGAAACCCAAAGGGAGAGATTAAGTAATTGGATGATCCTTGATACGATCCTCGACGAAGTCGGAGGAGTAGCCTTGATACGTTCCTCGGTACACACCGGAGGAGTAGTTCCTCAAAGAGGGATACAAGAGAGCTGAGCTCCAAATGTTCTAAATTCAACTCTAAACCCTAGATCTAGCTTGGGGAAGTCCTTATATAGCCGGGGGTCGAAGTAGGTGGAAACGGGAGCGAAAACGGGTCTTTTCTGGGCATTTTCGGGTCCACCTCAGCCTAGGGGCCGGCCTGGCCGGCCTGGAACCCGGCCTGGGGCCAGGGTGGGCGCCTGGAGGAGGAGGCCGGCCTGGGGCCGGGGTGGGGAGGAGGCAGGCCGGCCCCCAGGCCGGCTGGCTCTGTTGGGTGGCCGGCCTGGGGCCGGGGTGGGGAAGAGGGAGGCTGGCCTCCAGGCCGGCTGCCTCTGTTGGGGGTCCGGCCTAGGGGGGGATGAGGCCGGCCTGGCCGGCCCCCGAGGCCGGGAGGGGCTCCTTTCCCCCTATCTTCTCCGCCGGGACTCCGATTGCGATGCCTTTTCTTCCGCCCTCCTTCGTATCTTCTTGCGCATCATTTTGGGTGCTTTCCGGGGCCTCCGTGGTGGGTTTGAACCTGAGTACGCAAAGTGTGGAACCATGAGGTAGCGCACCATTCTCCACATGACCGAAAGCATAGAACGAGAGGAGCAAGTTCACCTTATCTTGGATGGCCTTTGCGCGTGATCTTGTCATCGGTGCACTTGGTGGAGTTGGGTGGGCTACATCATCTCCCCCCCCCTTGAAAAAGAGTCGACCTCGACTCGGCGTCGTCTTCATCACTTGGGTATCCATGGAAGGGAGAGAGGTCCTTGACATTGAAGGAGTTGTGGACGAGGTACTTGGATTGCGGTAAGTCGAGCTTGTAGGCGTTGTTGTTGATGCGCTTGATGACCTTGAACGGACCGTCACCTCTTGGCTTGAGCTTGGAGTTGCGCTCTTCGGGGAACCGGTCCTTGCGCAAGTGTAGCCACACGAGATCACCTTCTTGGAACACCATGGGTTTCTTGTGTTCATGATAGAGGCTCGGTGCGCGGAATGCTTCTCAAGCGTAGCTCTTGTGGAGTCGTGTAGCTTCTTGATGTAGTCGGTGCGCTTGTCGATGTCCATGTTTGCTCGCTCGCGTAGAGGCAAAGGGAGTATGTCGAGGGCGGTGTTGGGGTTGAAGCCGTAGACGATCTCGAAGGGACTCTTCTTGGTAGCTTGATGGAGAGCACGGTTGTAGGCAAACTCGGCGTGTGGGATGCATTCCTCCCAATTCTTCAAGTTGGGCTTGATCAATGCTCGAAGTAGTGAAGAGAGTGTGCGGTTGACGACCTCGGTTTGTCCATCCGTTTGTGGGTGATAGGCGGTGGAGAAGAGTCGCTTGACGCCGAGCTTGGCCATCAACGTCTTCCAAAAGTAGGAGGTGAACTTGACGTCGCGGTCCGAGACAATGGACGTAGGTACACCATGTAAACGCACAATTTCCCTGAAAAACAAAGTAGCAACATGTGAAGCATCGTCGGTTCGGTTGCAAGGAATGAAATGTGCCATCTTAGAGAAACGATCCACAACTACAAAGATTGAATCCATGTTGGTTTTAGTTCGTGGAAGGCCTAACACAAAGTCCATGCTAATATCACTCCAAGGTGCATGTGGGATAGGTAATGGCATGTGAAGACCATGAGGGTTGGAAGTGGACTTAGCTCGGAGGCATGTGGAACATCTCTTGACGTGTCTCTCAACGTGATGCTTCATCTTGGGCCAATAGTAGTTGGTGGAGAGCATGGCATAGGTCTTGTCGCGTCCAAAGTGTCCCATGAGGCCTCCTTCATGTGATTCCTTCAATAACAACAAACGAAGAGAAGACTCGGGGATACACAATTTGTTAGCCTTAAACAAGAAACCTTTGTGAAGATAGTAATCATCGAAACCTCGGTTAGGCAAGCATTTCGCAAATATAGGACCAAAGAAAGCATCGGAAGCATATAAGTCTTTGATCTCATCCAAACCAATCACATTGATGTCAAGACGTGTAAGAAGGCATTCTTTCCTAGACAAGGCATCGGCTACCACATTCTCTTTACCTTTCTTGTACTTAATGACATAAGGAAAAGATTCAATGAATTCAACCCACTTAGCATGCCTTTTGTTTAAATTGGTTTGGCTTTTTAAGTATTTCAATGATTCGTGATCGGAATGAATGACAAATTCTTTTGGCCAAAGGTAGTGTTGCCAAACTTCTAGCACTCTAACCAAAGCAAAAAGTTCCTTATCATAGATGTGGTAATTGAGTTTAGCACCATCAAGTTTTTCACTATGGTAAGCAACGGGGCGTCCGTTTTGCATGAGAACGCCACCAATTCCTATACCACTAGCATCACATTCAATCTCAAAAGTTTTCTCAAAATCCGGTAAGACAAGCAAAGGAGCTTCGGTTAAGCATTTCTTAAGTGTGTCGAAAGCTTTTTGTTGCGCATTGCCCCAAACAAAAGGTACATTCTTTTTGGTAAGTTCATTCAAAGGGCAAGCAATAGTTGAAAAATCTTTGACAAAGCGGCGATAGAAACCGGCAAGGCCATGAAAGCGCCTTATCTCACCCACGGAGGTAGGGTTGGGCCAATTCCTAATTGCCTCAATCTTCTTGTTATCTACTTCAATACCATTGGAAGAGATCACAAAACCCAAGAAAACAAGCTTGTTGGTGCAAAAATTGCATTTGGAAAGATTGGCGAAAAGTTTTGCGTTGCGAAGAGCCAACAATACTTGTGAAACATGATCAAGGTGATCTTCCAAAGATTTGCTATAAATGAGAATATCGTCGAAGTAAACCACAACAAATTTGCCAATGAAAGGACGTAGAACTTCATTCATGAGACGCATGAAGGTAGATGGGGCATTCGAAAGACCAAAGGGCATAACAAGCCATTCATACAAACCAAGTTTTGTTTTGAAAGTCGTTTTCCATTCATCACCTATACTCGTACGAATTTGATGGTAACCACTTTTAAGATCAATTTTGGAAAAGATAGTAGCACCACTCAATTCATCAAGCATGTCATCGAGCCTAGGGATAGGATGTCTATATCTAACGGTGATAGCATTGATAGGGCGACAAATCATACACATGCGGGAAGTAGAATCTTGCTTTGGAACAAGGATAACCGGCACGGCACAAGGGCTAAGGGATTCGCGAATAAAACATTTTTCGAGTAGCTCTTGGATTTGGCGCTCAATCTCCTTAGTCTCCTCGGGATTGGTGCGGTAAGGAGCGCGGTTTGGAAGGGGCGCGCCCGGAATGAGGTCAATACGGTGCTCGATTCCTCGAAGGGGAGGAAGGCCCGGAGGGAGCTCATCGGGAAAGACGTCTTCAAATTCCTGCAACAAAGGCAACAAAGATGGAGGAAGATTTGTCATGTCGTTAGTTTCAAGTGCTTCCCCTTTGCACAATAGGACAAAGTGAAGTATGGTTGGGTCATCTCTTAGCTCTCGCATCTCTCTTTTGGTGGCAAGTAAGGCAAAGCCTTTGGCATCACTCGGAATTTTTCCACTCATATTTGGCTTGTGGCTCTCACTCACTTTTTGGTGGATCACTCTCTCACCACTCATCTCACGAGATTTGAGCTCTTCTTGTCTACGTGCAAGAGTCTTGGCGTTGTCGGCGATCACTTGGCTAGGAGACATTGGACGAAGAACAAATGTCTTGTTATTCCACTTGAAGCTATAGTGATTGGTACGCCCATCATGGATAGCACTCTTGTCGTATTGCCAAGGTCGACCAAGAAGAAGATGACACACGGTCATAGGAACAACGTCACAATCTACCGTATCTTCATAAGGACCAATCTTGAAAGTCACGGTGACCATGTGTTGAATCTTGAAGGTGCCGGAGTCACTAAGCCATTGGACATGGTATGGATGAGGATGTTGCTTGTAAGGCAATTTTAGTTTGTCGCAAAGCTCTTTGCTAGCCAAGTTGTGGCAACTCCCAGCATCGATGATGACCTTGATTGACTTGCCATCAATACCGGCTCTTGTTTGAAAGAGATTGCACCGTTGATCTTGCTCATCTTGAGGAGAAGAAGTGAGGACTCTTGTGACCACTAGTGATGGATTCTTGTCCTCATCGCAATACACGCTTTCTTCATCATCGTTGGGGACGTCTAAAGAGTTGAGAGCAACTTGATGCAAGGCATAGTATTCGCCTTCGCTCATAGAATCACGTTCACTGTCTTGGTTGACAATCATGATCATCTTGTTGGAACATTCAAAGGACTTGTGTCCCCTACCACCACACTTGAAGCAAGTAATAGTGCTTGACTTGACTTGTGGAGCACTTGAGGATGAGGTGGGAGGCACTTGCTTCTTGAATGGTTGGGAAGACTTGTTGGGAGCACTAGAGGCTCGAGTGTTGCTCTTGGTGGTAGTTGGAGGAGGAACTTGTGTCATTGGAGTTGAGGATGACGGTCTTGAGTTGAAGAAAGCCTTTTGCTTGCTATACTTGATATCTTCCGCAATTTGGCGTTCCGCCTTGAGAGCTTGGTGGACAAGGGCCACAATGTTGTCATATGGTTGATACTCGACGATCTTTCTTATAGGATAGTTTAGGCCATTGAGGAAGCGGGCCATTGTTTGCTCTTGAAATTCTATCACATGAGCTCGAATCAAAGATGTCTCCATTTCTTTGTAGTACTCATCAACGGACTTCACGCCTTGACGAAGTTCTTGGAGCTTCTTGAAGAGGTCACGCTTGTAGTGAGGAGGAACGAATCGAGCATGCATGAATTGCTTCATCTCATTCCATGTGTCAATGGGAGCCATGCGATTGCGGACTCGTTCGGCTTGTAGACGATCCCACCATAAGAGTGCATAGCCTTCGAATTCCAAAGATGCTAGAGCAACCTTCTTCTTGTCGGTGAAGTTGTGAATGCCGAAGATCTTGTCAACCTTGAGAGCCCAAGCAAGATAGTCTTCGGGATCATTCTCACCATTGAACTTGGGGACATTGAAACGAAGAGCACTCATGTTGTTGTCCTCTTGCGGACGATGGGGACGCTCATGTTGGCGCTCATGGGGGTCTTCATCATAAATGGGAGGTGAATCATCATAGGGGTCATCCTCATTGTCTTGGCGGTGGCGATCATGATGGGGAGGATGACGCCGGTGGTCATTAGGTGGTGGTGATTGGTGGTGACGAAGCCTAGCTTCACGGCGTTCGCTATCATCATGGCCATTGTGATGTTGTCGAGGAAGCTCTTGTTCTTGGCGAGGGTGTTGCGGAAGCACTTGTTCATCTCGAGGGTGTTGAGGATGATCATGTTCTTGGCGGTCATTGTTGTTGGGACGCGCATGGCGCCTAGGTGGCCTTCGATGTTGACGATCATCTTCCGCGAAATCATTGTGGCCATAGTCATGAGCGTGGCCTTGTGGAGGTGGAGGATGATGGTGTTGTCGAAGGTCCGGGCGTTGCGGTTGTTGAAGAGGGTCACCACGGCCTTGGCAATGTCGAGGTGGTGGTGATGGCGAGCTATCCTCATACCAATTGCGTCGCGGAGGTTGTTGAGGTTGTGGAGGAGGTGGTGGTGGTTGTTGAGGTTGTCCACCCTCCTCCACGTTGTGGCGATCATGGCGACGAGGTTGGTGAGGATCTTGATTGCGGTGGCTTGAGCGACGAGACCTTGAGGACGATGAAGAATGACGGCGATTGGCAAGATTAGCCAAGTTGATGTTGATGCGCGTCATTTGATCATTCAATCGAGCCTCTTGCTCTTGTAGTCGACGCTCATAGCGTTGCAACCCGTCCTTGACGAGTTCGCGGAGTTGAAAGTGGTCATTGTGGGTGACGAAGTTGGCGTAAGCATTGTCGTTGTAGAATGGATTGTCTTCGTCTTCCGAGCTCGGACTTGTGAATACTCCTTCCCTAGCCATCTCAAAAACACACACAAGGGTGATATTGAAGAAATAGACGCCTCACTTACCCAACGTTACCTTTCTTGGTCGTATTGAGGCTAGTGGACGAGCCTAGGTGTAGGGCGGTATGTCAAGAGCGAATCCAAAAAGATCGAAAGAAACCGCAAACGGCAACACACACACTTTATATGGAAGGCAAATAGGTTAGGAAAGTGGCGAGGAAAAATCGACAAAACCGAAGAAAAGTTTGTTGTCAATCGTGGAGAAAATTCAAAGAAAAGTTAGCACAAAAACCAAACCTATAGGATGGAAATATGGTGGAACACACACACGCCAGGGAAAAATGGGGTTAGTGCGACCAATGGACGAGCAAAGAACGAAATGGCCCTAACGTAGACTAATGCTCAATGCCACACTAACTCAAAGAGGACGCTAGCTCAAACCGCAAATTTGAAGAGGCAACAAGATTCGCACCATGGCAATCGGTCACTCTTTCTCTTTTGCGACGCAATGCTACACGTTCCTACAATGGAAAGCAATTGGCACCGATCCTTTTGCTTCTTTTTCTATTTTCTCTTTTTCTCTTTTTTTTTTATTTTCTCTTTTTGATGGATTCCAAAGTGCCAATGCCTACTCGGTAGCTAATCTCTCACAAGCGCTAACCTCGCACTCTCGATGCCACAAATGCGATGCCAAGCGGTGTAAAAAGAGCTAGTCCGATAGGTAAGTAACACAATGGGGTGGGGTGGTGCAAGCGGAAGCAAGTTATACCTCTCTTATTTGATGATCACGGACTTGCGGCCGTGGGGGAGTCAATGTCGTGGCGATCCGTTGATGTGGAAGCGTAGGTGATGTCGTGGGCGTCGCGTAGCACTTTGTTGTACTCAATTCGGATCAAAAACGACAAAGAAAAACAAGTTTCAAAATCTGTCGGAGAATCGAAGAGCTGAAATTTTCTGAGTTTTTGGCTCAAATTCGAAATTCCCACAAAATCAAGAAAATTTTTGGACGAAAATGGAAAAATTGGCTGAATAGAAACGTGTGGAATGGTGTTTGGCAACAAATCTATGAAGAAAAACCACGAAAAACTAAACGAATCAACAGATCGGTCAAATTCCCTTTTGGCTATTTTTTTGAGGATTTTCGAAATTCTTGGTGGATAGAAGAAAAATTGGTGGTAGGGGAGGGGATGGGGTGTCGGATTCGTGTCAATCTAGCTCTGGATACCAGATGATGCGGAGGGTTACTCCTAGATTGGCCCGATCTTCACGAATCGACGGAGAACACGAAGAACACGAGGAACTCGATGAACACACGAGGGGGAAACGAGGGGGAGATCGAGGGCAACAAAAACAAACGCAAGGATAAATAGTAAGAACCGAAGAGCCCCAAATCTTCCGTCAACTAACCCCGAGGGCCGCCTACGGAACGATCGATTCAACTGAGCTCACCTTGATTGAAACCGCTTTACACCCGTAGCCGGTCCACTACGCCAATAGAACCTCAAGATAATCGAGAGGAAGATTGGACAATTCCTTGATAGAAACCCAAAGGGAGAAATCAAGTAATTGGATGATCCTTGATACGATCCTCGACGAAGTCGGAGGAGTAGCCTTGATACGTTCCTCGGTACACACCGGAGGAGTAGTTCCTCAAAGAGGGATACAAGAGAGCTGAGCTCCAAATGTTCTAAATTCAACTCTAAACCCTAGATCTAGCTTGGGGAAGTCCTTATATAGCCGGGGGTCGAAGTAGGTGGAAACGGGAGCGAAAACGGGTCTTTTCCGAGCATTTTCGGGTCCACCTCGGCCAAGGGGCCGGCCTGGCCGGCCTGGAACCCGGCCTGGGGCCAGGGTGGGCGCCTGGAGGAGGAGGTCGGCCTGGGGCCTGGGTGGGGAGGAGGCAGGCCGGCCCCCAGGCCGGCTGGCTCTGTTGGGTGCCCGGCCTGGGGCCGGGGTGGGGAAGAGGGAGGCCGGCCTCCAGGCCGGCTGCCTCTGTTGGGGGTCCGGCCTAGGGGGGAGATGAGGCCGGCCTGGCCGGCCCCCGAGGCCGGGAGGGGCTCCTTTCCCCCTATCTTCTCCGCCGGGGCTCCGATTGCGATGTCGTTTCTTCCGCCCTCCTTCGTATCTTCTTGCGCATCATTTTGGGTGCTTTCCGGGGCCTCCGTGGTGGGTTTGAACCTGAGTACGCAAAGTGTGGAACCATGAGGTAGCGCACCATTCTCCACATGACCGAAAGCATAGAACGAGAGGAGCGAGTTCACCTTATCTTGGATGGCCTTTGCGCGTGATCTTGTCATCGGTGCACTTGGTGGAGTTGGGTGGGCTGCATCAAAAGATATAGAAGGACCATAGGAAGTAACCAGTGGAATAGGTTATAGTCCTCTATAGGAATAGCTAAAACTCAAGGAAACTCGAAGATATTTTCACTATATAGATGAGCCTAAATCAATGTACACTATGTTGTACAAGCTTCTTTGAATAGTATTCCTCTTGAGACCATTAGATTGAACCAAATGGGGTCCTAAACATAGACGATATCCAGTGTACCTGAAGAATCTTATTGGTTATTCATCATTTGGTGGATATACCACATGTTCTTTAGAAAGTTTTGAGAGGTAGGAAACCATACCTATTCATCGCAAGATGAAACTTGGTATCCACTATATGGTGGAAATACCACATGTTCTTCGTGACACCATTAGGAAAGCCTTGTAACAAAACATAGTTGTCAAAACAACTTGCATAGTATTAGACCATCATGCAAGACAGTGGAAGGTGAACAATCAAGACAAGAGGATACACATGCCAAGGTCAACACAAGAAACAGATGTGAAGATTCAACGGTCTACAGAAGATCTCTCTACCTATCTTTACGCGAGAGAGGTTGAACTTCGGGACGAAGTTCTTGTTAAGGGGGAGATAGTGTAACATCCCAGTGTTTGGGAGGTTATAAGGATCTAAATATAATATGTGCATTTGCAAAGCATGCATCTAAAAGTACGGGAAATTTTGGCGCGAAAGCTTAAACGAATCAAAGTGACCAAAGCTTCACTTGACATGATGCAATAGGTCTAGTTCATCTAGTCAAGAGTACATTTGGAGTGATATTTATAACATAGAATCTCTACAAACCAAATCATCTGGTTACACAAACCATAATTGGTTGTGACCAACACAAACTCTCAACAACCTAATCCACAACTCATTAAGTGACTTGGGATAGTTCACTAGGTATCTAGAACCCAAAGAAGGGTGAGTATCCAAATCTCATAACTAATGATCACACCTCCACAAGTTAGTAGTGCTTGATGAAATAATCTCATCAACAAGTATCTTAGACTCTCTAAAACATGAACTACTTGAGTTATCAATCAATCTACATAACATCTTTATAAATCATCTCATAACCATTAAGTAAACCATTACAAGTAAATACAAAAGGATTAATGGAACACAAATGATACCCACAAGTCTTAACTCAGAACCCACCAGTGGGAAATGATATGATAATTGTATTACCATATTTATCGAATATGTACATATCTCATCCACCCTAAAAGAAGTACCTTAAAGAAGAAGTAAACCTTCTTAAACCATTGCTAAACCTTGATCACCATATATGATATTCCAAACCTCTATTTCTGCATCATGAATACAAATGAATAATATAAAATAACAACATGACACTCTGAGTAACCAACTAACAACTATTACGTAAGTCATTAAACCCTAATAACATTCACATGCTCATTGTCTTATTCATCTTATACAAGTGAGCATATGAAATCTCAACACACCAATGAACCATTGGATCAACTTACTATTAAGTCATCATTCCATAAGCATTCCATACTTCTATTCAAATCATCATTCAACAATTAGAGTATCTCTATATACAACTAAGGATAACAACAAGATATAACTTCTATTAGGGAAATTGAAATGATAGCTAAGTAAAACCAATCATGTATGAAACAAGTAAATATCTTATGGGAAATAAAATAAGAAGTATATGGAAGGATAATAAAAACATAAACTAACTCTTAATATAGATCTTGTTATGTTGTCTAGACCATTGTATCTGGTTTCCAAATCTTCTCTGAATCATTCTGCAAGATAAGCAACCACAAGGAAGGAGGACTACCACAGGAAGATCTCCAAGAAGATTATTTAGAGTGTGCTTGAAGTGCTACTCTAATCTTCTATAAGAGTACTTGGAAACTCTTATATCTTGATATGATCTTATTAACTCTCTTGAAAGAGTGTGATACTCCAATGTTAGTGTTATATAGAAATAGTTTGATAACAAGACTAGCTACCTTGTTAACAGATCACTTTTGTATACTCAAACAATTGAGTGTCATACACAAACAAACAGAAGGTTGAATAACCTAGTACATGATATGGGGTAGCCCGATCTTCTCAGTGAACTCTTTGATAACTTGATAACCAATGTGATACCTCGCTCTCTCCTTTGGCTAAACCCTGTCACCAATTGCAACAGCACTTAACCTCTTCGGATATTCGAGACTCCACACTCCTGCACAAGTAGCCACCGACTACAAGTGGTCCTGTTTCTCCTTATTCCCAGTGGAACAGAAGAATACACTCAGATTTGCAAAGGTATATGATTCAAGATGAATGCTTCAAGCAATACAATCTAGAAGTCTAGGGTTTTTTTAACGTAGTCTGACCTATTCTAGGCGCACCAAGGGGTATATATGAGGGGTGGGGTGCGGCCACAAGGGGGCTTGCGCAAGCAATTCCCACCCAACCCGAATAGGACCCAACTTGGGCTGGTTTTGGACTTGGACTCAACCACAAATAGATACAAACCGACCCAAACTAGGGGGTGCGGCCATAATGGTATACAAACCATGTCTACAACTAATAGGACTCTCTATGGCGCATTGATATCCTTTGTGGGCGCCTTCCTCTTGTTTTCTCCCTCCATGAGTGGGGAATAACAAACTATCAATTGTTTTCCACACTTGTAGAATTGTTTTCAACATCTTCCATATTTGTTTTCACCATAGTGATCTTGTTTTCCAGCTCCTCTTGAAATCCATCTTCATCCATGTGCATCTTCCCTTCTTGATCTCCCCTCCTCATGCTTGTGTTATCAACAAACCTGAGAATACAAATATGCCTGGATTTAGGTAGTATAAAATTCTCATAATCATAAATGTTATACTCAAGTAGGAGTAAATTCACATGTTGTTGTAATAATTTAGTTCTTGATCTTGTCATTGGACCAATCCTCACTTCATCATTCTTTGTAGCAATATTATCATGTGTAACAATAGGTGAAGAACTAGGAATGTCCTCATCATCCTCCCCCCCCCTTGAAAAGGCATCATCCTCGATGCAAGATCATCTCCATAGTATGGTGTCAAATCAGCCACATTAAAAGAATTACTAACACCAAACTCATCAATTGGGAGGTCTATCTTGTATGCATTGTCATTGATCCTTGAAATAACTCTATAAGGACCAGCACCTTTAGGCATTAATTTTGATTTGCGCAATGTGGGAAATCTGTCCTTACAAAAGTGAACCCACACCATGTCACCTGGCCGAAAAATTGCCTCCTTCCTCTTCTTATTAACCCTCTTAGCCACATGTTGTCCTTTTTGCTCAATTGCCTCTTTTGTTCTCTCATGAATCTTTTTCACAAAATCTGCTCTTTTGGATGTCTCCATATTAATTCTCTCTTGTGTAGGAAGTGGTAATAAATCTAATGGGGTAATTGGCTTAAACCCATAGACCACCTCAAAAGGACAAATTTGAGTAGTTGAATGTACAATCCTATTATATGCAAATTCCACATGTGGCAAACACTCTTCCCACTCCTTCAAATTTTCTCGATCATGCTTCTCAACAATGTTGACAATGTCCTATTTACCACTTCGGTTTGCCCATCAGTTTGGGGGTGGCAAGTAGTGGACAATAACAATTTAGTTCCAAGCTTCCCCCATAGTGTCTTCCAAAAGTAGCTCATGAATGTGACATCTCTATCTGAAACAAATAGTTCTTGGCACTCCATGTAATCTCACAATTTCTCTAAAGAATAAATTTGCAATGTGAGAAGCATCATCACTCTTGTGGCAAGCAATGAAGTGAGCCATCTTGGAAAATCTGTCCACAACAACAAAGATAGAGTCATGTCCTCTTTTTGTCATTGGCAAGCCCAACACGAAATCCATACTTATATCCTCCCATGGTGTACTAGGTGATGGAAATGGTGTGTACAACCCGTGGGGTTTTAATTTGTACTTTGCCTTATTGCAAGTAATGCATCTTTGCACCAATCTATACACATCTCTTCTCATATGTGCCCAATAAAAATTTTCAGCCAACATAAGCAATGTCTTTTCTCTTCCAAAGTGTCCCATTAATCCTCCACTATGAGATTCCTGTAATAAGAATAAACGAAAAAACACTCGGGAATACATAATTTGTTAGCTCTAAACAAGTATCCATCATGTATATGAAATTTTCCCCATGCCTTTACATTAGTACATTTATTAAATGGCATAGCAAATTCATTATCATTAGCATATAGCTCTCTAATACCCTCCAAACCCGAAACCTTGATCTCTAAATTTGGGAGTAACATATTTTTTCTTGATAAAGCATCAGCAACTACATTGTCCAATCCCTTCTTATGTTTTATAATGTATGGAAAAGATTCTATAAATTCTACCCATTTAGCATGTCTTTTATTCAAATTGGATTGGTTCTTTAAAAAAATTAATGCCTAATGATCAGAATGTATAATAAACTCTTTAGGCCATAAATAATGTTTCCATACTTCTAAAACTCTCACAAGTGCATATAGTTCTTTATCATAAATAGAATAATTCAATTGTGCACCATGCAATTTTTCAGAAAAATAGGCAATAGGTTTCTTTTCTTGCATTAATACTCCTCCTATACCTATGCCACTAGCATCACACTCAATCTCAAATTGTTTGTAAAAATTAGGAAGCATTAATAAAGGGGCCGAAATCAACTTCTCTTTAATAGCATCAAAAGCAATATCTTGTTCAACTCCCCACACAAATTCTACACCCTTTTCAGTGAGTTCATTCAAAGGTGCAGCAAGTGTACTAAAATCTTTGACAAATCTTCTATAAAAACCAGCTAATCCATTAAAACTTCTCACTTGACTCACATTAATAGGAATAGGCCAATTTTTAATAGCTTCAATTTTTGATTCATCTACTTCAATCCCATGTATAGAAACAACATAACCAAAAAATGACCTTATCTTTGCCAAAAGTGCACTTCTCTAAATTTCCATACAATTTATTTTCTCTTAGCACATGCAAGACTTGTCTAATATGATCAATATGTTCATGTTTATTGTGGCTATAAATAAGAATATCATCAAAATAAACCACCACAAATTTGCCAATAAAATCTCTCAAAACATGGTTCATTAATCTCATGAAAGTACTAGGTGCAGTAGTTAATCCAAAGGGCATTACTAACCACTCATATAAACCAAATTTTTGTTTTAAAGGCTGTTTTCCACTCATCCCCCTCTTTCATCCTAATTTGATGATAACCACTATGCAAAACAATTTTAGAGAAAATAGCACTACCACTTAATTCATCTAACATGTCTTCCAAACGTGGTATAGGATGACGATAACGAATAGTGATATTGTTAATTGCTCTACAATCTACACACATGCGCCATGTACCATCTTTCTTAGGCACTAAAATAACAGGAACAGCACAAGGAGAAAGGCTTATTCGAACGTAACCTTTGTCAAGAAGCTCTTATACTTGTTTCTGAATTTCTTTTGTTTCTTGGGGATTAGTCCTATAGGGAGCTCGGTTTGGCAATGAAGATCCAGGAATCAAATCAATTTGGTTCTCAATACCTCTCAATGGTGGCAAACCCGAAGGCACCTCTTCTGGAAAAACATCATCAAACTCCTGCAAAATATTAGAAACACCAAGAGGAATAGGGGTCATGTCATTAGAAACCAAAATTTCTCCCTTGTGCATAAGCACTATAGGAAGCATAGTAGGATCCTCTCGAAATTCTCTCAAGTCCTCTCTAGTGGCTAACATGCATAATAGGTTCACTCCCTCACTTTTATTTTACCACTCGAATTGGTTTTCCTATTTTCACTCACAACACTCTTGTTTTCACTCTCAATCTTTTCATCACTCTCAGGAATTTTTTGTCTAGACTCATTTACAATTTGTTGTGGTGTCATAGGTCTCAATAATATGTCCTTCTCATTCCACTTGAGTTGATAGGTATTTGCTCTCCCATCATGTATAACACTCCTATCAAACTGCCAAGGTCTCCCAAGCAACATGTGACAAACTGACATGGGCACCACATCACACTCAATGGTATCTTTGTAAGGCCCAATTTGAAATTCAACTCTCACCATGTGGGTAACCTTCATCTCTCCTTTATCACTAAGCCACTGTATATGATAAGGATGAGGATGTGGAATATATCTCAATTTGAGCTTTCCACACAATTCTTTGCTTGCCAAATTTCTGCAACTACCTCCATCAATAATAACCTTGCAAGCCAATTGGGGACCAACAATTGCTCTTGTTTGAAATAAGTTGCATCTTTGACTTTTAGGGCTAGGAAGAATACTCAAATTCTTGGTGTGCAAACAAATGTAGGATAGGTGGAAGGATATGCATTAAGAGGCCCATCATAATCATCCTCTCGAGTTGGATCAGCATCATCACTAGTTTCATATTCATTGTCCTCATTAATAAGCATAACCTTTTTATTTGGACAATCTCTCTTGAAGTGCCCTTTACCTCCACATGTATGGCAGCTCATGTCCCTATTTCGAGCTGTAGAATTTGTAGATCCACTTGCACTAGCTGCTGGTTGCACTTGCTTCTTAGACATAGAAGTAGAACTCTCGGGTTTAGAAGTGGATACCCCACGGCTAGGGGTAGGTTGGGGGCATGGGTGGTGAAGAAAAGGAAGACCTATTAGTGAAAGGTCTCCTTGGAGCCATAAGTGCCTCCTCGGCCAATTGCTTTTCAGTCTTCCTTGCTTGATGCAACAACTCATTCATATCATATATTGTGTATGCCTCACAATGCTCTTGATCTTGAATTGCAAACCTGAAAGAAATCTTTGCATAGTGTGCTCAATATCCTCTTTCACTCTAGCTCTTTGCAATATCAACTCCATCTCTCTAAAATAAGCATCCACTGATTTTGTGCCTTGCTTCAAATGTTGCAATTTGTCATACAAAGATCTCAAATAAATTTTTGGCACAAATCTGTCTCTCATAACTTGCTTCATCTCCCTCCAAGTAAGAATATCAGGTTCTCTATTTCTTGCTCTTGTTCTTGTAATATTATCCCACCATAGCAAAGCATAGCCATCAAAACTTGAAGAAGCAAGCTTGATTTTTCTCTCCTCATTATCCTCATGCATCCTCCATAATTTTTCCATTTTCAGCTCCCACATGAGGTACTCTTCAACATCATCAGTATCAAAGTTGAAGGTAGGTAACATGAATTTAGGTTTACCAAGACATCATCTTCTCGGTTTGGTTCATGGACAGGGATCCTCCTTGCTTGAAAGCCACGACCAGCACCATGATTACCTCTACCACCTCCACGGCCATGAGGAATAAAATTGTCCTCATCATAATCAGCATCACCGAAAGCACTACCACCATCCTCTTGGGAAGGTAGCCTTTGATCCAACAAAGTAGCCAATGTAGTAATTCTAGTAGTGAAAGCATCAAGAGAAGTTTGTAATGTTGTAACTTGCTCTTGTGTAGCAGCAGCTGTTTCAGTCACAGTATCAATTTGAAGACCCAAATTCTGAACATGTGTATCCATGTCCACTCCATGCCTATCAATGAGAGAATGCAATTCTGAATTTTTTGCAGCAATAGTTGTGTTCAATTGTTCTTGCATCTCCTCCAAATCTGTCCACTTCACTTGTTCATCACCATGATTCTTCTTAGCCTGTGTAGAAACATCACTAGGAGCAACCATGATTAATAGGTTAGTGAAATAAACAAATTGCTATGGGTTGTGGTGCTCTCTCCCAACTCACTCAAAACCAGCAAAATAGGTGATCCTTACTGCTCCAAAGTGAATAGAAAATCTTACCACAAGTAATAGCAAATAATATGAATTGGTGTGAAGAATAGAATACCCAGGGGTGTTTGCTCTCACAAAGGTAAAACAGGTTATATGGTGGGGCTTGGTATGGATACCTAACAATCACCAATTAACAAGTCCTGTTGCTGTTTGTGAATGAAACAAAAATACACCTAGGAAACACACACCAAAATTGGAGACAAATGTGGCAATGCAAATATATGTAGGAAATTTTGCAATGCACTAGAAAGACACTAGCCAAGCTCAATGAAAATCAGGCACAAGATTGCTCAATGTGTAGTGTCAATGATAGCAATGAAAACAGCTCCAAATGATAGCAATAACAATATATCTCAATGGCCTTTCTTTTTGCTTTTTCTGTTTTTCTCTTTTTCTATTTTCTCTTTTTCTCTTTTTTTATATACTTTTTATGGACGAAAACAATTAATGGAGCAAATGAAAATAACAGCTAAATCAATGTGACACAATATGGTAGTGAGCAGCCTGAAAAGAGCAAGAAAATAGCTAGTCTTGTGGGAAAGGTACCTAGTTTATTGCTGTAGATAGGCTGTGTCTAAGGTTCACAGAGATTGGACTTGAAACCCTAAAGAAAATGTAAGCAAAAACCTAAAAGAAAATGTACTAAGGCAAACTAGATGGCTCACGGCAGAGAAAACACACCACGGCAGCAAAACAACACGTTTTGGAACGCACGGCAGCTGTCACGACAGCAAAACGGCGAAAATTCCTGCCGTACGGTAGCTCACGGCAACGAAAAACAACCACGGCAGCGGCGGCAGCGTTTCGGTGCGAAAACGGATTCACGGCAGTGAAAATCAGCGCGGTAGTGTGCTGCGCGCGGAAGTGGATGGTGGGTTGCGCGCGGGTGGATTGGTAAGGGCGTTGCGGTGGGTTTGGGCGGATTTGTAAGCGCATTACACGGCGAATCCGAGTCCGGCTAGGAGGTGTACCGCGGCAGAGAATTGTGTGGTTTTTGCGTGGCGGCAGAGTGAATCCGACTGGAACTAGAACCCGAGCAAAGTAAAATCAACCCACGACAGAACACGCTAGGAAATCGTGTCGTGGATGAAAATAAGTGCATTACTCGGATTGGAACACAAGGGAACTTGCGGATAGCTAATTTTATTGGATTTTTTGATATAGACTCAAATTGAAATTGAAGAACAAATAAGAACCCTAACCCTAACCGAAACCTAATGACTCAAAAGAAGAAAAGGAACGCAAAATCAAGACACAAAACAACAACTAAAACTTGAAAACTAGTAATTATCTAAAGCTATGGCAATCACTAACACTATTTTTTGTGGCTTTTTCTGGATAGGTATAAAAACAACTCGAATCTAAGGGATAGCTATAGCTCACCGAGTAAACCCAGTGCTCTGATACCAAGATGATATGGGGTAGCCCGATCTTCTCAGTGAACTCTTTGATAACTTGATAACCAATGTGACACCTCGCTCTCTCCTTTGGCTAAACCCTGCCACCAATTGCAACAGCACTTAGCCCCTTCAGATATTCGAGACTCCACACTCCTGCACAAGTAGCCACCGACTACAAGTGGTCATGTTTCTCCTTATTCCCAGTGGAACAGCAGAATACACTCAGATTTGCAAAGGTATATGATTCAAGATGAATGCTTCAAGCAATACAATCTAGAAATCTAGAGTTTTTTTAACATAGTCTGACCTATTCTAGGCGCACCAAGGGGTATATATGAGGGGTGGGGTGCGGCCACAAGGGGGCTTGCGCAAGCAATTCCCACCCATCCCGAATAGGACCCAACTTGGGCTGGTTTTGGACTTGGACTCAACCACAGATAGATACAAACCGACCCAAACTAGGGGCTGCGGCCATAATTGTATACAAACCATGTCTACAACTAATAGGACTCTCTATGGTGCATTGATATCCTTTATGGGTGCCTTCCTCTTGTTTTCTCCCTCCATGATTGTGGAATAACAAACTACCAATTGTTTTCCACACTTGTAGAATTGTTTTCAACATCTTCCATATTTGCTTTCACCATAGTGATCTTGTTTTCCAGCTCCTCTTGAAGTCCATCTTCATCGATGTGCATCTTCTCTTCTTGATCTCCCCTCCTCATGCTTGTGTTATCAACAAACCTGAGAATACAAATATGCATGGACTTAGGTAGTATAAAATTCTCATAATCATAAATGTTATACTCAAGTAGGAGTGAATTCACCTGTTGTTGTAATAATTTAGTTCTTGATCTTGTCATTGGACCAATCCTCAATTCATCATTCTTTGTAGCAGTATTATCATGTGTAACAATAGGTGAAGAACTAGGGATGTCCTCATCAGTACATCTCAGCCTATTGTATATGATTAGTAATTTGGAGGCAAGTCTGATCCACTTGTTAACAAATTCTTCTTATATGCATATGGTAACTTGATGTCATAACATAAACCTACATTCTTTCATAACCCTCTAAGTAAAATCTTTGCTTGGAACAACTAGTTGTTTTCACCACAAGGGTGAGATATTTGAAGTTGGAGACCAAGAGATTAACCTACATGCAATGGAAAAAGGTGATAACAGAAGATTAGTGGCAACTAGAGAGAAGAACATCAAGCATCAGAAGACCACAGGAAGCAACACTGCTTCAGTAAGGGATCATAAGAAATTATCCAGTGAATCATTAGGTATTATTAGAGAATCTATAATCTCTATTCCTTGTCAAGCTCATCTGAGATGAGGAACATACAATAATATCTTTAATGGAAATAATTATCAAGAATGAAATAATAACCAGCCAATTCATCCACATGTCTTGATATGTGGAGGTTAATGGTAACAAGCTTAATACCTTGTTTTCCAAATCCTTTTCATAGATAAGATTAACAGGTGATAACAAAAATTCATCTACACATAACCATGTAGATGATTAAATGATCTAAAACAAACATGGGATAATATCCATATTGGAATCTATGTGGAAAACAAACAAATGAGACTCCCAAAGTCACTCATATTTTCCACTTGATCAAGTGCTGAAAACAGCAAACATAGAGTACACACACCTCAGTAAAATACCAACCAAAATTGCTAAGAGTTGTAAATATGAAAATAACATAGTATTATAAAAAGAAAACAAGTTCCTTCACCCATTGTATTTGGTGTGACATGGAATAAAATTCCATATTAAATGATTTTTATAACAGTGCATAGAACCAGTACCAAGTAGTTTTACTAAATTACTTTCTATAAGGGATTATACCTACAATATTCCAATTAAGTTATATCACTTTGTTAAACCACATGATCATTGTGTGCTCATGATAATCATGCTTAAAATAGTTGTAAAGCCATTTAATCAATTAAATGGTGGGAAATAACAAAAATCACTTAATCTAGCACCGTAAATAAAAATACAAATATTCTTCAAATTAACCACAAAATATGGTGAGATGCAAAATTTGATAAGGAATCCAAATATGATTCTTAATAATTTTTATCTTTGAAATAAGGCCCTGAAAACAAGGGTTTCTTCTATGTTTTATAGACAGAGGGACTTATTTGCGAATAATTAAGATTCCAGGGGGTTATCGAAAAGTGGCATTTCTTTTGCTCTTTCTTCTTCGATTCCGGTGAGAAGGCTGAAGCGGTCGACGTCGAGTCATCTTCGCCGTGTCGTCTCCCGCCGCCTCCTCGCGCGTGTATAATAACCAGGAGGGAGTGCCGTGCATCCCTCTTCCTCCTCGCAGTCTCCCTCGCTCTCTTCTGCTTCCTCGCGAACAAACCCTAACCCTAACCCGTGCGGACGCCGGCTATCGTCGTCGACTCCGGACATCTCCGTCGCAATTGGTGGTACAGGAAGATGCGCCATGAACTCCTCTTCTACCTCGAGCACGTACGAAAGCTGGGAGGACCAGGAACAGCCGGAATTCACCTTTCCTTTCTCTTCGGCCGCCGGCCACCGCGGCCGATTACTGCCGATTCCGGGCTCCGCTTGCTTCCTCGACCTCTCCATCGAGTTCCTCGTGTTCCGGTGAGCATGCTCGTTTCCTTGGCTCACTCTCCCGTGCACCCTAGCTCGCCGCCGCCGATTCACTACCCCGCCTCCGTGTTACGCTCGCCGCCGGTCAGCTCCAGTGACCAATTGGTCACGAGCGCCGCTCCTCCACATCGCCTTGGCCTCCTAGAGCTCGTGGAGTACATCAATTCCTCCAATTTGGGGCGCATCGTTCGATTGTTGTTCCACAGGGAGGATCCCCTCCACTGCTGGTGCAACCGTGATGTCATCATGACATCATATTTCAATTTTATTTATTTTTGAATAAAAATCGAATATGACAGGTGGGACCCACCTGTCAATTTGATTATTGGCAGAAAATTATTAAAACTTGTTAAATCAATAATTTTAATTCTGTATGTCAGAAAAAAATATAAATAATATACAAAATTGATTAGAAAAATATAATCTAAATGATTATCAACTTTTCAAAAATATTTGATAAAGTTTAAAATTTAATATTTTCTTTAATTAAAATTAAATCATTTAAAATTGAGAAAAATAAGAAATAATTCATAAAATCAGAAAAATACAAGTTATATACCAAAATGCTCCAAATGACTAATGAAACTTATCTTTGCTATTTTCATAGTCATTTTACCAAGTTTTCATGTGTGCTATATTTTTTCCTAATCATTTAATTCATTTAAAATTAATAAACTAATAACTTATTCAAATATTTTTAGAATACTTCAAATGATATACCAAATTAAAGAGAAAAACATTTTCAACTCAAATATGTCAAACACAAAACATATTGTTTAACTTATAAACTTGTTTCTAAAGGTATAATGGAATTCTATAATATTCCATCATAACCAAAAATAACTACCACATCATTATCTTCCTTACTAATAACCCTCAAATGTTTTCACACATATTAAACCTATCATCACCAATCATTAGCAAGTTAGGAGATGATAGATTAATTGTAATCATTCATCGTTTTCAATTAAACTCCTTGTCACTAGCTCTACACTTTTGGAACGTAAAATCAAACATGTTTGTTACCTTTCCAATAACTATTTCCCATGTGCTATTGTCTTGTTACCTCACCACGTAATAAACACTTCTACTTAAACATGATAAAATTTGTTTGCTAAGTAAAAGTGAAACACATGTAAGTCTAAAACAAGTAATAACCACATCACCCCAAGTAATGAAATATTTCACCTAAAAACCTCTGTGAGTAGGTTATCGTGTCAAATGTGGCTTACTCTTGTAAGCTGGGGTATTTTCCAGGGTAATTCACGATGCATCTCATTACTATGCATGTATCATCTTGCCAGTGTTTTCTGTAGTCCTTACCAGGACTACTTTGCTATCTTTCAGATGTCGGAATTCTCTACGCGACCCTCAAACCCCGATGACATTGATTATTATGGTTATTTCAATCTGAGTCAAGTTCATCACTTCCTCATATCTTTTGCAGCACTTCATAACAAACTATTTGCAAAAACTCTATCGTATTACCACCTAGTCTCAAAAGAATGCATGATCCTATTTTTATAATAATATGACTAATTGAATGACTACCCGAGTGGTAGTGTTCTGTTTGGTGGGCGGATGGGACCATGGTAAGATGAATAGGTCAAAGGAAGGTTCCATCTGCATGGGAAAGTACTACCTAGGAATTAATCACAAATGCCGTCAGAACTCGGTGCGCCGTAAATACCGCGTTAACCATGGGTCTTCTATGGGGGGAGTAAGTCAGCTGTGATCTTCTCTCGTTCGCATGTCAACGGACTGCCAGAGACGTACGCTGTAGGTCTTGCGGGACTACATGCACATGGGTGGGAGCCCTTACGTCCCACGAACTATGGGGTCTATGAGTGTCTGCCAGGGGCGCGTAGATCTCCATCGTGAGGGGTGGAATCGGGCGTTCAACCTGCTGGTGGAAATGGGTGGGCATGCGTTGTGCGGAGAAGCACGGTTTGGCTTGGACCAACAATCGGGCCACACACCTAAGTGGGAGTGGACAGGAACATACCCCTGGTTGTGCAACATGGTCTTGGTCGTCCATGGGTAAAGTAACACACCTCTGCAGAGTGTAAAAGGATGTGGCATGTTACCCCCTGTTCTGGGAAGGAACTGCGAACACTAACGGAAAGGTAACTTCATGAAGTTCTAGTCGGGTGATGGTCTGGCGGGCATAGTTTTCAGAAGTAAAAGCAACCTTTTGAAGAAGGATTTACAAAACCTTGCATTAGCTTATGACTCTTTCGAGTCTAAAGCTGTAGTTAGTGCATCAGACTACCCACTATATATCATGAACTTGCTGAGTAACGCTCGTTACTCATTCGTTCCCGTTTGACCCCCAGCTTAGAGTTGAAGTCTTCTGGAAGTCGTCATCGTGAAGCCAGCATTACCTCATTAAGCTAGGTGGATTCATCTCTTACTTAGCCCGTAAAACATCGTCATCAACAAAGCTGGAGTAGGAGAAGCTATCAAGATGTAGGTGAAGTCCATTCTTGGACTTAGCTCTTACAAGCCTTAGATTAGGGCTGACATCAGCCGTAGTAGATTAGTTCTGAGCTAGAGTAATTCTCCAGCTTGGATCTTCGAATTGCTTCTTCTGATATTTCATTTGTATGAGATCTTCTTTGATTCTTCAAGGAGATTCTCGAGATTTTGTAATGAAGTTTGTATCCTATAGTTTTGCCTGGACCTGCTATGTTTCTGCTGTACTACTCTGAGGGATGTAATATTCACGGATAAGTCCTTCTGTGAGTGTTATGTCATCGACATACGCACTACACATGAAGTGGTGTGCTGGGTCACCACACCTTAAATGCCCATTATCTATATTTGTAACCTTTTTAATGCTTTCTTTTTACGACAGGACCACCTCTTGGTCTAGATGAGGATGATTTTTCTTTGTTTGAGACTCAGTGCTCGACACTCGTGGTAAATGATATCGCAGCAGAACCTACCAATAATAAAGCAAAATCTAGGGCGCAGAGGATACTTGGACGTCTCAAGATGACGCCCGCATGAAATAAGGCACATAACGATGAGCCTGTTGCTATTGACGACGACGACTCTGATTTCGCCAATGTTGCAATCTAGAAGCTTAAAGGTAGAGGTGCTACAAAAGATAAACAGACATGCAGTGCGGGAAACAGTGGTGATTTTGTTACTCAGAAGCCAAAAGCATCTCAACAGGTAAAGGGTGTTGCTACTAGGAAAGAAGGCTGCTGCTGAGAAGCAAAAAGAAGTGCAACGGGAAAAAGCTGCTGCTGAGAAGCAAAAATAAGTGCAGCAGGGAAAGGCTGTTGCTGCTAGCAAGAAGAGCACGAGAGTCGCCAAGATTAAGGTTCCAAAGCTGGTTCCTTACAAGTTCCCACTTGCTTCCGAGGCCAAGCAGATTAAAGATCTTTTTCTAAGTAAGCAGTATATACGCGATCACGGCAGGTCTGTAACAATGTTGTTCTTCTCCTTATTTTTTCACAAAAAAATTGTGTCTTTTTTAATCATACACGCATCCAAATCATGACCTGTTTTTTTTTCTCGACAGTCATACGCTTGTGCAGTTCCTGAACCCATACAGAGACACATATGACATCGATGCCAAGACCACGTAAAAACTTTTTGGGCGGTGCGAAATGATGGAATCCGAAACTATGGACTATATTATATCGCATTGGAAAGACGCCCCAGATATGTGATGGCTAGGTTGAGACTCCAAGTGCAGAGTGTGTAGCTAGTGGCAAGCCTTCTTCCCCACGAGGGTGACTCGAGGGTTTATATCGAACTCTTGGGGAGCCAGTATTTTAGCAGTTGTCTTCCAAGCTTCCTCCAGGATCCTGCAAACAAGTAGAGAATTTTGTGCCCTCAACCTCACCAAGTGGTTGTCAAGCACAAGGTGTGAGACTTCTAAATTGCAATGCAAAACTGAAAGTAAATATGCAATAATTAAATCTACTACTAAATGCAAATGAGAAAATAAATATGCAATGGATTGTTTTTGTATTTTTGTGATGCAAGTGGTGATGGAGATAATGTAAATTTGAATTGGAGATGCAAGTAAAGTAAAGTGCAAGTAAAGTAACTAGAGTGTTTTCTTATATTTAAAATAGGACCGGGGTTCATGGTTTCACACTTGCATTCTCTCAAATAAAGTAGTAGACGGTGGACATAAAGAATTACATGTGAGATTACAATGACATGTTTAACATTGAGTACTTTCATATGGGCATCACGTCCTAGCATAGAGATCTCTACGGTCATATTGATCCCTCTTATACTCCACCAAGATGCGAAATAAATCATAACACCTCGATAATTAAGGAAAAACCAGAGTATAGCTTTAAGCAATGTGACATGAAGTTGAAGTAAGAACTTGCTAGAACTAGTCATGGAGATTGATTAGTGTCACTTCAAATCCCCGGTAACAAGGTACTCCTTTTTATCCCTAGTGAGGTAACTAATAAAGGTTTAACAAAACCTAAGTGGATCGCTGAACTTCTGTCACTTTCACAGCACTAGCCACCCCCCCGTTACTCCAACTAATGCACCCATCACCCCACACACGCTCTCAAGAACTAGATTGATCAAAGCTAGCAAATAAGAACGGGGTACATAAGATACATCTACTCAAATCACTCAAGAGAAACAATTGCAATCTCAGATTCAATAACTCATAGAAAAGATCCACCACATAGGAATTACAACGGTGCCCGTAATCATGTGAGGCAGCTCATACGGATCTAATTAGTGAAGCACATAGAGAGAGAGAGATACAAGTGCTACTTCCACAAACCCATAGCCCTGGGGTGGACTACTCCCTCTTCATGGAGATGTCGATGGAGATGACGTTGGAGGGGTAGGAGATCACACCGGCGGCGCCCCGCCGGAGTTTCCCCCCTCCAATCTGGAACTTCTGGTCTCTGTTTCGGTGTTTCGGCGGCGCTCTCCTCCGTAAGGGTACGGGGGACCCTTTTTATAGTCGGTTTTAGGTCAAGACGGAGTCGGTAAGTCAAAGATGGAAGGAATTGGGGCCACAGCGGCCAAAAGGGGGCCTCTCACGCGGCCAAGGAATCTGGCCGCGTGGAGGGTCCTCTTTTGGGCCTCCTTGCCCAATTCTCATGGATCCTTCGCCCGCAAGTCTTCTCCTTCCAACAAAATGACCCCCGCAGATTTTCAGGTGATTTCGCGGAAGTTTGCCCCCTGAAACGTCAAAAATATAGAAAACGGGGTTTCTGACAGGCAGGGTTAATTCCATAAAAGTTGGGGGACTTTGTAATTTAACCCCAAAATACTATAAAACATTGAATTATACCCTTATATGATGCAATATGTAATAGAAAACCATGTGAAAATATGAAAAATTCATCTATGCATTTTACATGCATCAACATCCCCAAGCTTAACCCATGCTCGTCCTCGAGTATGAAGGTGATAAAACTAAGATGGGTTTTGCATATTGAAACAATCATGGGATATCAAGGAGGATTATTCATGCTACATATAATCAAATGATTAATACTAGAAATGAGTAGCAATATACAATTCATGTTGTAAGAAATATCAAATATGCAAGCAAAGATGCTTCATGAAAGTTCACAAAGTGTATAATGAAATAAAAGCACTATGGACCAAATTCATACACAAAATGAAAAATAAAATCCTATATTTGTCAAAGAATAGCATAATGGAGAATAGAAAATATGGTGGACACTTTGGAGAAAATTGAGTAGAGGTAATACATGATCAAGTCTTATTTAGCCTCTAAATTATTCAACTAAAATTACTAATTGAAATGTGGTATCCATTGATCTAGGACTCTCATTGCCCCTTTATCACTAGCATCTTAAAATTATGATTATTGAAGTAATGAGAATGACAAGGTGGTTGAAAGCCTCATGCCCCGTGAGTGTGAAAACCTACTCCATGATTACTCAACTTAAGATTCCTAATAAGCTTTGTACAATCATAATAAGTATTAATGACATCATAGAGAACCGCAAAGAGGTACCTCTTGCCCCATGACATGGAAACAAGCCCATGTTACAATGACAAGATGAACAAACGGAGTAGACTCATCATCCTTTTTATTTTCATTCACTATTATGCATAACTTCTTATTTTATTATAGGATGTCTTGTAGAGTCACTCAAGCTGTAAGTAAATTTCCACCATGATAAAGCATGGCTTGGGTTAGCGGCCCAATGCGTTTCTCTAGTCATATAGATACTTACTCATCAAAACTTACTATTCCTCTATTTCATTTCGGCATGGCAGGAGTCCAAAAACAAAAGTACATGATATCAACCAAATGTAAATTTTTTTGTGCAATGTTGAAAGCTTTCCGGTGATACACGTTTATAACTAGATCCCAACCACACACTTGTAAAACGTAAAACTTGTGGCTCCCATTATTGGGTCATGTTTATTAGATGCATAAAAAGTAAAGTGTGCCTTCAAAAGTTCGTGAGAGTCCTATCCCAAGTTCAACCCATGACAATTAATAAAGTGAATATCTTAATTTAGAACATAAATAACACAATAACATGGTGAACATACTCGGAATAGCAATGAAGATAATGGGAAGATATGGTGGACTCACTGGAAATACTTGGCTAAGGAGTGTTGGAAACAAGTTTTTACTTGTTGGAATTTTTAAATTTTTGGGCTAGCAAGAGGGAGATAGTTGACCAGCTACTATGCATGCATATGTCCATAGAACTACTCATTTCATGACAAACTAAATAAACCAGCAATTAACATCAAGGACATGAATAAGAGATAGCTCAAGACAACATTATTGCAAATTTCTACACATAAAAAGCCTATAAATCATGCAAACATATGTAGCTCTTCAAATCATGCATCCCTATTCCAAGTCATAATACTAGCATCCAATACATTCCAACCCCAAACTCCAGTAGCTCAATATCATATAAAATGATGGTGGTGGTCTTATCAAAACAAAAATAAAAACAAAAACTAGACGCTTCAAGTCTCTACGATAAATGCTTTGCTTAGAAAAACAGAAAGTAGACGTGTCCTAACCAAAAGAGTGTAGCTCCAGTGAGGTGTTCATCACATCCCCAAGCTTATGGCTTTCACCATTCTTGGCTTTCTTGAGGCGCAGATCCTCTATTCCCTGTGAAAAAACTTCACAAAACATGTTTCTCCCATTCTTTTTCTGTGGGGTGAGATTAGCAAGGACAAACAAATCACATGCTTGCTGTGCAAAATTCCAAATCAAATGCTCCAGTAGATATAAAATAATGTTCATTATGTTGTATGTTCACTCTCTTGCTTGAAAGAATCATGGAAATTCGATTCCCAAGCCCAAAGAGTGCATAAAACAAAAGAAGGCAGAATCTGTCCAGAAAAGCAGCAGTAGCAAAACGAACGTTTTTCCCTAAGCTAGACTCGTCAAAACATTAAGCCAATTTTTGTGCTTACAGAGGACGAAAAGTTGTAGAACATACTAAAAAAATTAGCTCAATCCGACATACCAATAAAAAACGTAAAATCATACGGTGAGCAGACTCGTGCTGAAACAGAAATTTCATGCACTAGGATAGCAACTTATAAGTCCAAATGGGTTGTTGTGATGAAATATCAGTTGGTACATGTATTCGGCCTTTCAGTACTCAAAATGAGACTGCAAGAAAAAACATAATGAACAAACAAAAAACCAAAAATAAAAGTGTGAGAAGAAAGATGGCAGTAGCACTAACATCTTTGTTTTTAATACTCTGGACAAACTTCAGGCCGTCGAACACGCACGCAATCTTCATGGCGTAGAAACCACACTCGTTTGTGCCCTGCTCGGGGGTCGGCATGTAGACACACTCTTCTGCGGCTGCTTCCCAATCGTGAATAAAATGCTTGTTGTACAACTCAGCTCCATGCACCCGTTTCATAAGATTCACAAATCTGCTTATCTATACAAACATAAAAATGGGAGGTACTTATGTTCAGCACGTGTGTGACTTGAAAACGGAAGTTAAAGCATTAGGTGTGAGCACAAAAAACTTACAATTTCAACTCGGTGAACGTGTTGTACGTGCATGGGTGTGTGGCTATCCTCAATGTACTTTCTGGAATCAAATACACCGAAACAGAGACTAGAAGTTCCAGATTGGAGGGGGAAAACTCCAGCGGGGCGCCGCCGGTGTGATCTCCTACCCCTCCAACGTCATCTCCATCGACATCTCCATGAAGAGGGAGTAGTCCACCCCAGGGCTATGGGTTTGTGGAAGTAGCACTTGTATCTCTCTCTCTCTATGTGCTTCACTAATTAGATCCGTATGAGCCGCCTCACATGATTACGGGCACCGTTGTAATTCCTATGTGGTGGATCTTTTCTATGAGTTATTGAATCTGAGATTGCAATTGTTTCTCTTGAGTTATTTGAGTAGATGTATCTTATGTACCCCGTTCTTATTTGCTAGCTTTGATAAATCTAGTTCTTGAGAGCGTGTGTGGGGTGATGGGTGCATTAGTTGGAGTAACGGGGGGGGGGGGGGGTGGCTAGTGCTGTGAAAGTGACAGAAGTTCAGCGATCCACTTAGGTTTTGTTAAACCTTTCTTAGTTACCTCACTAGGGATAAAAAGGAGTACCTTGTTACCGGGGATTTGAAGTGACACTAATCAATCTCCATGACTAGATCTAGCAAGTTCTTACTTCAACTTCATGTCACATTGCTTAAAGCTATACTCTGGTTTTTCCTTAATTATCGAGGTGTTATGATTTATTTCGCATCTTGGTGGAGTATAAGAGGGATCAATATGACCGTAGAGATCTCTATGCTAGGACGTGATGCCCATATGAAAGTACTCAATGTTAAACATGTCATTGTAATCTCACATGTAATTCTTTATGTCCATCGTCTACTACTTTATTTGAGAGAATGCAAGTGTGAAACCATGAACCCCGGTCCTATTTTAAATATAAGAAAACACTCTAGTTACTTTACTTGCACTTTACTTTACTTGCATCTCCAATTCGAATTTAAATTATCTCCATCATCACTTGCATCACAAAAATACAAAAACAATCCATTGCATATTTATTTTCTCATTTGCATTTAGTAGTAGATTTAATTATTGCACATTTACTTTCAGTTTTGCATTGCAATTTAGAAGTCTCACACCTTGTGCTTGACAACCACTTGGTGAGGTTGAGGGCACAAAACTCTCTACATGTTTGCAGGATCCTGGAGGAAGCTTGGAAGACAACTGCTGAAATACTGGCTCCCCAAGAGTTCGATATAAACCCTCGAGTCACCCTCGTGGGGAAGAAGGCTTGCCACTAGCTACACACTCTGCACTTGGAGTCTCAACCTAGCCATCAAGCGTTTTTCTGGCCCCGTTGCCGGGGAGCCATAGGTGACGGAGTTGTCCAAGGGAGCTCACAAGAAGTCTTCATCACCAACAAGGTATGCAAACACCTAAGCTTGGGGAGGTTGCACCTACGTGAGTACCGTCCTTTCTATCTCCACCTTCTTTCAAGTAGATTGTTTTGTTTCTTGTCTTGTTTTTGTTTTTGTTCTTGTTTTTGCTTTGTCTTGCATATTTTATTTTAGTTTTGCATTTAGTTATCTAGATTATTTTAGTATTTTGAATTTGCTTAGTTACTTTACTTTTGGTTTGCATAAAAAATTAAAAATTACATAAAAACTGTTAAAATGGGTGATAGAACTAAATTAAGTGACTACACAAATACACCCAATGACCAATTCATTGCTAGGCCAATTACTACACCTAAAATACAAGCTGAAAGCTATGAAGTAAGTCCTAGTTTATTGAATTTAATTACTAGAGAGCAACTTGGTGGTAGTGCTATGGAGGATGCCTCTATGCATCTTCATGATTTCATGGAAATATGTGATATGCAAAAATTTAAAAATGTGGAAAGTAGTGTTTTAAAACTGAAATTATTTCCTTTTTCACTTCGAGGAAAGGCTAAAGAATGGTTACTTTCACTACCTACAGCTAGTATAAAGTCTTGGGATGATTTAAAAGAAGCTTTCATTAAGAAATATTATCCTCCCGTTAAAATTTTGCAAAATAGGAATAATATCCTCTCATTTAGGCAAAATGATAATGAACATGTAGCCATGGCATGGGATAGAATTAAATTAATTATTAGAACATGCCCATCACATGGAGTAAATGAATGGACCATACTACACTCTTTTTATAATGGTCTAAACTACATGTCTAGAAATATACTTGATTCTGCTGCTGGAGGTGCCTTTATGAGTAAAACTGTAGGTGAGGCTAAGAGCATATTAGAAAGCATATTGCAAAATTATAGTCAATGGAATACTGAAAGAGCACCCAATCCCAGTAAGAAAATAATCTCAATTGAAGAAAGCAATGATTTGTCTTCTAAAATGGACACTATTCTTGCTTTTATTAATAAACAAAATATGGAGAATGTGCCTTTGCAGGAGCTAGTTGGTAGTAATTCTGAAAGTGTGGATGTTAATTTTGTTAGGAATTATGGTAGCAATGGTTTTGGTAATGCTTACAATTCATATAGTAAACCTCCTTATGTGCCAAATAAACCTTTTGTTCCATATCCTAATGCTAATGAAAATAAGTGGAAGCCTTCTAGTGAAATTTCTGAATCTAATAAATTGCTTATGGAACAAGTTGCTAGTCACAATGCTATGATACATGAGTTAAATAAGTATATTGCATCCATTAGTAGTGATATTAAAGGATTGCAACTTCAATCTTTGAATTTAGATAAAGCATTGTCAAAATTAGCTGATAATCAAGCAACTCTATTATGCATGTCAGCAGGAAAGCCACAAGCACAACCTAGTGTAGGAATGAATTCTATTACTATTGCTGCTCCTATTATTGAAAATATTGATCATATTGCTGAGAATACAAGTGAGCATGTCCCTGCTAGCTTAGAAGAAACTTTGAATGAAATAGTGAAGTACCCTGAATATTTACTTCCATATATGTCTTATCTTGCTAGCAAAGATGAAATTAGTCCTCATGAATCAAGCATGATAGCTAAATTAGAGAGTAAACTATAGGAAATTATGATGCTTACTGAAATTAAGGATCCATTGCTTGATTTAGAAAAAAGTAGCTTGCAAGAACTTATTGCTGCTCTACAATAATTTGCTAGTGATCCCACTATAAATGTTAATCAACCTGGCTTTGGATCTTATATTGCTAATCATGTCTTGCAAGAAAAAATTGCTAGGTACAATAATGAGGCCATGATACCTCCTAAGCTTGGGGATGCATGGATCCCCAAGGTGCTAGTTTCAATTGGAAAAGAAATTCACCATGCTATGTTAGATCTAGGTTCTAGTGTATCGGTACTCTCTAAAGAATTATATGAATTGCTAGAACTAGAAAATTTAGAGAAGTGCTCAAGTGAATTTGTCCTTGCTGATAACTCTACTAAACATGATGTAGGACAAGTAAAAGATGTTATGATTGAATTTCACATGACTTTCGTACCCGTTGATTTCATTATTATGGATATGGGGGATAAATCCCCTAGTCCTATTATTTTGGGTAGACCTTTTCTTCGTACTACAGGTGCAATCATAGACTCCAAGGAAGGGAATGTCAAGTTTAAGTTTCCTCACAAGAAAAGCATGGAGCACTTCCCAAGGAAGAGGGGCACGCTGAAGAACAAGCTCCATGATGAGCTTTATCCCTCTTGATTATCAAGTAAGTAAAGCCTAGCTATATGGCTATAAAGAAAGCGCTTTACGGGAGGCAATCCGGTTGTTTTTGTTTGGATTTTCCTAGGGTCCTCTTGCTGTCTCAAGAGATTAGTTTTTTTGTTTTAATTCTAGAGTTTTCAATAAAGAGTCAAGTCAAACATCCTTTATCCTTTGAAATGGCCTGCTGTGCTGCAAGACTTGGTCATCAAGATAGGCCTGTGCACACCGTCAGTCCGTGAGGAGCTTATCCAGCCTGATGAGGCGAGACACCGTCTCAAGAAATAGAATGCGGGGTTGTGTTTCCTCTCTAAAACTGTCAATGTAACAAGTTGTTGGAATTGTGTGGTCTATCTATGTCGAACAAATAGTTTGTGTAATTTGGGAAACATTCCTTGTTCCTGTTCTATCAACAAGGGTGATAGAACTAAATTAAGTGACTACACAAATACACCCAATGACCAATTCATTGCTATGCCAATTACTACACCTAAAATACAAGCTGAAAGCTATGAAGTAAGTCCTAGTTTATTGAATTTAATTACTAGAGAGCAACTTGGTGGTAGTGCTATGGAGGATGCCTCTATGCATCTTCATGATTTCATGGAAATATGTGATATACAAAAATTTAAAAATGTGGAAAGTAGTGTTTTAAAACTGAAATTATTTCCTTTTTCACTTAGAGGAAAGGCTAAAGAATGGTTACTTTCACTACCTATAGCTAGTATAAAGTCTTGGGATGATTTAAAAGAAGCTTTCATTAAGAAATATTATCCTCCCGTTAAAATTTTGCAAAATAGGAATAATATCCTCTCATTTAGGCAAAATGGTAATGAACATGTAGCCATGGCATGGGATAGAATTAAATTAATTATTAGAACATGCCCATCACATGGAGTAAATGAATGGACCATACTACACTCTTTTTATAATGGTCTAAACTACATGTCTAGAAATATACTTGATTCTGCTGCTGGAGGTGCCCTTATGAGTAAAACTGTAGGTGAGGCTAAGAGCATATTAGAAAGCATATTGCAAAATTATAGTCAATGGAATACTGAAAGAGCACCCAATCCCAGTAAGAAAATAATCTCAATTGAAGAAAGCAATGATTTGTCTTCTAAAATGGACACTATTCTTGCTTTTATTAATAAACAAAATATGGAGAATGTGCCTTTGCAGGAGCTAGTTGGTAGTAATTCTGAAAGTGTGGATGTTAATTTTGTTAGGAATTATGGTAGCAATGGTTTTGGTAATGCTTACAATTCATATAGTAAACCTCCTTATGTGCCAAATAAACCTTTTGTTCCATATCCTAATGCTAATGAAAATAAGTGGAAGCCTTCTAGTGAAATTTCTGAATCTAATAAATTGCTTATGGAACAAGTTGCTAGTCACAATGCTATGATACATGAGTTAAATAAGTCTATTGCATCCATTAGTAGTGATATTAAAGGATTGCAACTTCAATCTTTGAATTTAGATAAAGCATTGTCAAAATTAGCTGATAATCAAGCAACTCTATTAAGCATGTCAGCAGGAAAGCCACAAGCACAACCTAGTGTAGGAATGAATTCTATTACTATTGCTGTTCCTATTATTGAAAATATTGATCATATTGCTGAGAATACAAGTGAGCATGTCCCTGCTAGCTTAGAAGAAACTTTGAATGAAATAGTGAAGTACCCTGAATATTTACTTCCATATATGTCTTATCTTGCTAGCAAAGATGAAATTAGTCCTCATGAATCAAGCATGCTAGCTAAATTAGAGAGTAAAGTAGAAGAAATTATGATGCTTACTGAAATTAAGGATCCATTGCTTGATTTAGAAAAAAGTAGCTTGCAAGAACTTATTGCTACTCTACAAAAATTTGCTAGTGATCCCACTATAAATGTTAATCAACCTGGCTTTGGATCTTATATTGCTAATCATGTCTTGCAAGAAAAAATTGCTAGGTACAATAATGAGGCCATGATACCTCCTAAGCTTGGGGATGCATGGATCCCCAAGGTGCTAGTTTCAATTGGAAAAGAAATTCACCATGCTATGTTAGATCTAGGTTCTAGTGTATTGGTACTCTCTAAAGAATTATATGAATTGCTAGAACTAGAAAATTTAGAGAAGTGCTCAAGTGAATTTTTCCTTGCTGATAACTCTACTAAACATGCTGTAGGACAAGTAAAAGATGTTATGATTGAATTGCACATGACTTTCGTACCCGTTGATTTCATTATTATGGATATGGGGGATAAATCCCCTAGTCCTATTATTTTGGGTAGACCTTTTCTTCGTACTACAGGTGCAATCATAGACTCCAAGGAAGGGAATGTCAAGTTTAAGTTTCCTCACAAGAAAAGCATGGAGCACTTCCCAAGGAAGAGGGGCACGCTGAAGAACAAGCTCCCTGATGAGCTTTATCCCTCTTGATTATCAAGTAAGTAAAGCCTAGCTATATGGCTATAAAGAAAGCGCTTTACGAGAGGCAACCCGGTTGTTTTTGTTTGGATTTTCCTAGGGTCCTCTTGCTGTCTCAAGAGATTAGTTTTTTTCTTTTAATTCTGGAGTTTTCAATAAAGAGTCAAGTCAAACATCCTTTATCCTTTGAAATGGCCTCCTGTGCTGCAAGACTTGGTCATCAAGATAGGCCTGTGCACGCCGTCAGTCCGGGAGGAGCTTATCCAGCATGCTGAGGCGAGACACCGTCTCAAGAAATAGAATGCGGGGTTGTGTTTCCTCTCTAAAACTGTCAATGTAACAAGTTGTTGGAATTGTGTGGTCTATCTATGTCGAACAAATAGTTTGTGTAATTTGGGAAACATTCCAAATAGTTTGTGTAATTTGAAAACATTCCTACGTTGTTGTTTTAGTTTTGTTTTTGGTTCGCACTTTCGTGTCGAAAAAATATCTTGTACATATGTGTTTACTCTCAGCTGAAAACCGATCAAAGTTTTCAAACAATTGTGTATACAGTAGCTATGCGAAATTTTCTGAAAGTGTTATTGTTTATTTTCTATCCGATCAGCGTAATACTTAATAATTATTCAAATATAATCTTGTTCTGGTATCGCGCTCTTCTCATTGAGAACAGTTTGTACTACCCAAAATTAATAGTTTGAACTACCCAAAATTAATAGTGTGAATCTATCTTCCTTTGTACAATCCAAGCATCGCATTTTTAAATTCCTTATTGAGAACAGTGTGAACTACTCAATAGGAAATATGTGAACTTCTTATTTCTTTCTCTACATGGTTTTCTTAAAAATGTGTCTCCGGTAAAATAACTGGCGAACCTCCTCCATTTTTTCAGTCCAAATGAATGTCTCTTCGTTGTACAATCCAAACTTTGTATTAAAATTTTCCTTACCCTTTTTTTCCACCTGGAAATGCTGGTGCCCTTTTTGGCAGCACCGTTTTCCCATTTTGAGGACAAAGCGACCTACCCAGTAGTTGAAACGTGAACTTTTTTTTCTATATGATTTTTTCTATACGACTTTTGTATATGTTTTTTCGGAAGTTACATAAAGTGTTTTATTTTTTGCAACAATAAAATTTAAGATTTTTTTTTGTTTTCCTGTTCTATCATTGTCCCTTTAGCCTGCCACTTCTTCTTTGCTGCATCGTTGATTGTGTGCCATTTGTGCTTGTTGTTGCATCACGGTTTTCTTTTTGATAGTCTCACTTGCATGCTCGTCTTGAAGCCTGATATGTTGCTCCCTAAGTTTCTTTTCAAGTTTTAAACTCTCGCATGTTCTGGCATTGTGCCCCGCAATCTCTCCACAAGACCCGCATATCTTTTTACCTTTTGTTTCCATTCTCTTCTGCCCTTTCTGCTGCTCTGCCAAATGGCGTATTCTAATATTTCACGTTTTCTTGGACAAGTAGTTGCGTAGTGCCCTGCCCTTTCATTGCAAAAGACGCAAATCCACAGTCCTTTATTGTTAGCATCCGTGGGTCTGTCGCGCTGCGTTACGAATGTTTCTTCCGAGACTTCTTGTTGTGTTTCAATGTCAACGTATTCATCATCTTTTTGTGTCTCCTCATCTTCTTGTGTCTTCTCTTCTTCTATTGTCTCCTCTTCTCGCGTCTCCTCTTCTTGTGTCTCCTCTTCATTTTGTGTATCAGTGTCATTGTCCATTCTGCCATCTTCAGATTCTGCATCTGTGTCCATGGAGTCACTGCCATCATTGTTTGACTGTAAGTTAATGCATGCGAGTTTTTATTAATGCATCTATCGAGATCCTTTCGAGGCATGTCAGTCCCATGTTCTTTCCGATGTGCCTCAACCAGTTTCGCTTCAAGCTGCCTTTTCAAGAACGTCCTGGCGTTGCGACCAGCAATCTTATTACAGTTGCTACACAACCTTTGCCCCTTTGGGAGACCATTCTCATGAAGCTCCGGATCAGGACATGTAGGATCAGAAGTTTATATTGCTCCTGTCCTTTTTCCAGTTTGTTTACTCTTATTCCCTTTAGTTTTTGACATTAGGGGCGGCTGTATGTGTGCATAAGGTTCAGATGCAGATCCACTCTCTGGCTCAGGTTTATCGCCAGATACTGTTACTTGCGGCGATTCATGAGATGTTTTGTTGTTCAAGAATGTTTCTTCATTGAGCAAACGAGCGTTCACTTTTTGAAAGCAGCCAATGCCTTTTCAAACATTCGGTCCGAGGAACACCCTTTGTTCACTGTTTTCAAAGCCTCGTTGTACATGATTGTTCTTCTATACTGTAGTGTTGTCTCGTATCCTTCCTTTTGCAACTAGTCCCTACGGTTGAATTCTGGATCCTTCACAGGTTCATTTGAGTACCTCTGTAGAATATATTGATCGGGTATCTTGTCGAGTCTGATATGCTCAAAGATGGCAATAACGTGTTGACAGAACAGTCCCGCAGTTAGTAGATCAAACATTTTTATTTATCTGTTTGGTACTTTTCCTTATGTTTATTTTGAAAAACTACAAATATGAACTTCTCGAATCATCAATCATGAACTTCCCAAAACTATGCAATATGAACTTCCAAAATAAGTATGTTGTTGTCCGAAAACGATTTTTTGTGTGTGTGAAACTTCCTTTAAGCATACATACAAAATTCACGGATTCTCTACCATGAAACTTCGCAAAATAAGTTTTTACTTTTTTTACATGTGTGTTCCCAGAGTTTGCACTCGCACTCAAATTTGCCTGCTTTCTCATCCGCCTTCACTCGAAACTCATGCCGAGACCAAGGAAATTCTTTACTTTGGTTGAAGTGGTGCAAAAAGAACTCTGTCGACGTGTCCCCTGGATTTATCCTGAACGCTGTACTACGATATAGGCATTCCTGGAATAAATTATACACATTCTGTGTATACTTCTGAAGGACTTGAGCTTCAAAGCCGTACCGTGTCATTGCTTGCTTCACACACTGCAGTAATGGAAATGTTATAACAAACAATTTTTTTAGATATCCAGATGAAAATGTCTAAAAAAAGCAGAATGTATTATTTTTGTTTTTACATTTGAACCAAGTATCTCCGCATTAGTTGACTGATGCAATGTTTGTATGGAGTTGTTCACTTGCTGGACAAAAATATGTAGATCTTGCTGTTCTTGGACATAGCCTGTCTTTAGCACACGATTCATGCTTTCGCTTCTCTGGGTTGAAGTCATACATGCACAAAAGACCTCCTTCCAGTATGCTGATACCCAAGATTTTCTTTCAGCCCATAGGTTTACTATGGTGTTACTACCGTGTAGAGCATACTTTTCCACCAGGTCATGCCAAGCTTGTTCATATTCCGTGGGCCTTAATGGATGGTTAAGCACTGCAACAAGCTCCCCCTTCAGGTCAGGGAATAATATGTAAAGTTCTGTTAAAGGTATTTTGTGCTTTCTCATGATGTGCCACCTGCAGAGTTTATGCAGAGGACGCTTGAATTTCGCCGGTATTGCTATCCATCGACAGATCCTCATCTGCATGAAAAATATCGTAAGGAGAGTAAAAACAGATAAGTTTGCAAGAAAACAGAAAGGTAACAAGTTTCCCAAACAAAACAGCCAATAAATCCTGCTATTCCTCCGGTGTCGAAAAACTTTTTTTCACTGAACTTCAGAATTTTATATAAGTCAACTTCCTATAATCAGTATGATGAACTTCCGAAGAACTCATAAGAGAATAGCTCCTGAAATGGACAAGACTAACTTGTCAGAATAACCATGGGTTTCATGCCTTTCATGCATCACAAAAGGGTGCTGAACACCCATTTGAAAGAATCATCGCCCATAAGCGCAACACCAAAAATGCAGGACTTCCAGTGGTTATTAACACCAACAAATACCGCTAGCGGCATATGGTGCTTGTTGGTCTTATATGTTGTATCAAAGGTTAGGGCGTCGCCAAAATCAGCGTATGCCGCCCTGCAACTTGCATTCGACTAGAATTTTTTTTATTCCGTCTTCTTCATCAACCTGGACGTTATAAAAGAAGTTTTCATTTTCCTGTTCCATTCGTTCGAAGAACTTGAACATCTTTGGAACTGTGTCCTTAGATTCTTCATGGGCAAAAGCTGCTTTCCTGCAGAATTATAGTCCCCAGTACTTCATTTTTTGTGTTTCAACTAAGAGTGAAAAAATACCAAAAAATAAATTAAATTAACTGAAGAATATGTGATAACAACAGTTTAGACTTACATGTTGAGTATATCTTTGTCATGGAAAGGAAGTTTGCCTCTACCATTATGCATTTTAGACAACAACCCCATTATATTAACATGCTTGACATTGCTAATCTGCAGATCCTTCACAAAGTCCATCAACGCCGAGTCTGTCTTTTTGTGCGAGTGCATGAATACCATCATCGATGGGCTCAATAGCAGTGTGTGGTTGTGATACGGGCATCTACTGGTTAGCACGCTAGGACAATAAACTACGATGTATAATGTCTAAGGCCTGCGAGCCGCATGTGTTGGCCGAGCCTTCTAAATGGGCCGGTTTGTATCCAGTTTGAGTCCAACTAGGTTTAGGTTCGAGTCAGTTTTGGTTTGGGTTTGTCCAACCGACTAGGGGTTGGCCTCTTATATAAAGAGAGCCAAGCCCTAGGGTTTTAGAGAGGTTGAAAATTATGTAGAACTAAAAGTTCCAGGTTACCACCGTCCCTGGGGGATTGGCGTGTAGGCGGCGTCTCGGACGTTCGTCAATTATCTTTGCAAATAAAGGTGCGAGTGTTCTTGGATCTGCCAAGAGGGTTCGTTCGTGGCTAGGGGGCTCTTGGATCTGCCTAGAGTTGTCTAGCTTGGCGTGAAATAAAGGTGCGAGTGTTCTTGGATCTGCCAAGAGGGTTCGTGTGTTTCTCGCCTAAATCTATCCATGTTCTTCAGGTTACGTGTATCGCTCACGTGATTGGGAGAATAGTTATCTCGGTGGTTCTTGCGGTGAAAGATCGGGCAAACGCCTACATCATGTGGTATCAGAGCCAGCATTGCCATGCCTGCCTAGGGGGCTTCCTAGGGGGATGGGATGTTAGGAGACCCCTCTGTTGACCGGTTAAGCTGCTCAAGTTTAGTCACACCTCGCCTATGGGAGGAGGCCACACCCAGCTTATAAGGGAGAGCATCCTCCTCCTTCCAGTCCGGGTTTTTTGGATGAAATGGGCTCTCACTTGTAGTTGGGCCGTGTGCGCATAAACGTTCGAAAATAGGCCGAGTGCTGGGCTGGGCTTGAGTGGACGCTGACATTTGGTATCAGAGCGTCAGGTTGATCACCGCGAGTGGAAGACGACGAGTTGGCGCGTTTTTCGCATCTCGTCGATTTGGGCAAGGATTGGAAAGTGCGACGCGTTTTCTGGTGCGATTTGTTCTTCAAGACGATGAGCATCTCGACGTCATGGAGATCACGTGGAGTAGGACTTTCGGCAACGAATGTTTCCTGCCATCGTGTACGGATCAGAGCAGCTAACGTGCATGAGTCTGTCGTATGGGATTGGAAGGATTGTTTCGGCACGGAAAAGAAGGCGTGGAGATACTCTGGTCGTTGTGCCGAAACGAATCACGGACCAGCCAATTCTATGGAAAGGAATCAGAAAAAAAAATCGTAGTACTACCGCTTAAATGGCAAGAGGAAAGTTTCATGTGGACAGCTAGCATCGGTTAGGACTAATAAAAGTAAAGAAAGGTTTTAAAAAAAAGAAGATGAGCAATTTGTATCTGGTACGTGCACACAAGGGAAGGAGGAGATTGCATCGGTTTGTTAATTAATTGCTTTGGCTTCCGCAATTTTTTGGACTGTTCTGTTTAGTTTGTATCGGATGCAGTTTTGGCAGTATTTGTGGCGGGCAAAAAAAGAAAGACAGGGAATCGTTGACCATCTATTTCACCTAGCTAAGATCCGTTTGGCTCAGGTAACAAGGGACGAGGAGGTTTGTACGTGACAAAAAAAAGGTGGACAGCCCGTTTAGTCTATTTTTGTGCGCGAACAAAATAAAAAGAGACACTAGTATATATTTTCACAGGCGGTGAATTTGGTTCATTTGGATTCAAGGGGTACAGGAATTTGTCCTGTTTGTCTTGGATGATGCACCCAGTTGACCTCCACTATTTCAGATTGCATCCATGAGCGTATTCAGCTTACTTGGATCCTTGGGGTACAGGAGTCTGTCCTGCTGTGTCAGGGGTGGTTTGCATGGTGCGTTTACAGATGCAATTTGACAGATTATGTGTCTAAATCATGTTGGTGGTGCCAAACATGGATGGCGACAAGAACAAGTCTAGCTAGCCGAGAGGGAGGATGTGGTGTGGCCGGCAAGCAAGACTTGAGGATGTAGAAGCGTGGCGATAGGATAATTTGACGCCACAAGCGCCGGAGAAGACCTTCTGGCGTTGAGAACAACGCATTTTGAAGAAAGGGAGGATGATACGGGCATCTACTGGTTAGCACGCTAGGACAATAAACTACGATGTATAATGTCTAAGGCCTGCGAGCCGCATGTGTTGGCCGAGCCTTCTAAATGGGCCGGTTTGTATCCAGTTTGAGTCCAATTAGGTTTAGGTTCGAGTCAGTTTTGGTTTGGGTTTGTCCAACCGACTAGGGGTTGGCCTCTTATATAAAGAGAGCCAAGCCCTAGGGTTTTAGAAAGGTTGAAAATTATGTAGAACTAAAAGTTTCAGGTTACCACCGTCCCTAGGGGATTGGCGTGTAGGCGGCGTCTCGGACGTTCGTCAGTTATCTTTGCAAATAAAGGTGCGAGCGTTCTTGGATCTGCCAAGAGGGTTCGTTCGTGGCTAGGGGGCTCTTGGATCTGCCTAGAGTTGTCTAGCTTGGCGTGAAATAAAGGTGCGAGTGTTCTTGGATCTGCCAAGAGGGTTCGTGCGTTTCTCGCCTAAATCTATCCATGTTCTTCAGGTTACGTGTATCGCTCACGTGATTGGGAGAATAATTATCTCGGTGGTTCTTGCGGTGAAAGATCGGGCAAACGCCTACATCAGGTTGTGAGCATGAACCACTTCCTTCACGACACATGTACCATCATCTCTCTCTTTTTAAACCTTATCATTGCTTTGCAACCAGATCTCTTGGTAGCCTTGTCTCTCTGTCGGTCACTTTCAGCGAATGATGGTTTATAAATACCCTCTCGTACGCATTGCATGTATCTTGTCTTTTTGCTCTTTTGCGCTTTTTTTATTCCAAACCCCGCGTGTTTTGCGTATGAGTTATAGATTTCGAACACCTCCTTAGACGAACTAAATTCCTGTCCGATGGATGGTACTATTTTGTCTGGGAGTTCTGGTGCCTGCACATATAACACAAGACGGCGAACTTCGCAAAAATCAATCAGTAAACCTCGCAAACCAAACAAGGTGAACTTCCTATATAAAGAAGAAAACTTACATGTGTATACGTTTGCGGCTCCTTTTGCGTGCCTCCCGTCACAGTTTTAATCGGGCCAGGTGGTGTCACTACTGGTACGTGGCACAGAGGATCCACTAGAGTTAGTTGGCCTGGTATTTTTTTTCCATGGGGCTCTTTACCTTTACGGCCTGTAAGTTGTTCAGTGTTCGATCTAGGTTGCTAAGACGCTTGTTTATGTGGAGGTGGTTTTTGGAAAGATTCGCCCCTCTGAATTTCACCTTCCAAGATTCTGGGCATTTTTTTGATGGTTGTTGTACATAACTCTGTCTCACAACACGGCCCCTATCACGTTCAGTATTGTTTCCCACAACATTACACATGTATGGATTTATTTGAACCGGACCTTGCACTGTTTTAGACCTTTTGCTGTTATCGTCTGCACTCTTCGTCGTGGCTCGCGGAACACAGGATCAGAAACCCCCATTTTCTCGGTGCAAACAATTGGAGAGCGGGGACGTTTTGGTGCACCTGACCAACACAACATCTCATCGTCAAATTCTTGCTCAACAGTTGGGGCTGCTTCTCTCGATGGAACTGCATCTACAACATTAATGAACTTCCATTTGTGATTTGTTGGAACTACATCTTACAACAGTAGGATTTCGCGTATCACGACGCCCAAGGACTGACACACTTGGCGCACCAACATGCAATTCATTGTCTTCAATTGTTATAACTGGTTTTTCGCTTGAGCTTGCACAACCCCTGCGTCGACTGTCAGGCCAGTTAGATATTCATCTTCAACATGTTTGTATAATTGCTCAGTTTCTATGTCAGCTCTATCAATGCAGAATTCTGTTGTCGCATATGCCGGAATGGGAAAGCCCTGGGAAACAATAGTAACATAATATGAAACTGAACTTCCCAAATAAGCTAAACCTCTCAAAAGACAGATAAGATGAATCTTCCCAAAACATAGGTGACTGTAACAAACAAATGAACCTCCCACAATAGACAAACTTAACTTCTAAAAAATACACAACAGAACATCTTAAAACTTATGTTTGCTGCTGTTCTACAAACCTCTCATAATAGATAATATGAACTTCTCTTAAATATACAACCATAACCTCTCATAACAGGTTACTGTAACAAAACAACCATAACTTCTCATAACAGCTAATATGAACTTCTCTTAAATATACAACTGAACTTCCTAAAACTATTTTTCGAATAATTTTTGACAGTAATTTAGGAGGTGTGTAGGGGGGTGATGTCTACGCACGCTTCTATTCTTGTAGACAGTGTTGGGCCTCCAAGTGCAGAGGTTTGTAGAACAGCAGCAAATTTCCCTTAAGTGGATCACCCAAGGTTTTTCGAACTCGGGGAGGTAGAGGTCAAAGATATCCCTCTCAAGAAACCCTGCAATTAAGATACAAGAAGTCTCTTGTGTCCCCAACACACCTAATACAATTTTCAGTTGTATAGGTGCACTAGTTTGGCGAAGAGAGAGTAAAATGCAAGTAATATGGATGATAATAAGTGATAATAGAAATCTGAAATAAAAATGGCAGCAAGCAAACATGTAGCAAAACAGGCGGAAAACGGTGTTTCAATGCTTGGAAATAAGGCCTAGGGCTCCTACTTTCACTAGAGGACACTCTCAATATTGATCACATAAATGAATAACTAGATATCTTCTCTCACTATGCTACTCTTAACCACTCTCCGGTCGAATAGCAACACCAATCCATATGTAGGGCTTTAACAACACTCCTCAGAGTAAGCTTTCCCAACCAAGTAACCCCCATGCTATCACCATGGGACCCAGATGGTTCCACGCAAACACCACAATTTCATAGGGTTATCCAACACAAAATATAAATATAATGCTAAACCACACGGTGCACATACTGTCACCTTTACACTGTGATCAAAGCGTTTACGGAGATCTCATAACAAATAATGAACACTAGGAGACACACACGATGTGCACATTGTCACCTTCACACCGTGATCAAAGTGACTCCAAAGTTCATAATAATAAAGCACTTGAGTAGAAAAAGATGAAGAGTAACATCTACAAATTCAAATAGATTACAAAGCTCATGATCACATATAGATCACACAATGGGAGAGAGAGATGAACCACATAGCTACCGGTAGAGCCCTCAGCCTCGGGGGGGGGGGAGAACTACTCCCTCCTCATCATAGGAGACAACAACGATGATGGAGATGGCGGTGGAGTCGATGGAGATGGTTCCGGGGGCACTTCCCCGTCCGATAGGGTGCCATAACAGAGATTTGTCCCCTGAAACTTGTCGGTGGCGGCGGCGGAGCTACGGATGTATTCTCTTTTGTATAATATTGGCAATGGTGAAACAACTAGATTTTGGGAGGATATTTGGTTAGGCCAAACCCCATTATCTCATCAGTATCCTCTTTTGTATAATATTGTGCAGTCTAAACATGTTTCGGTTGCTCATGTTTTTCTTAATGCACCACCAATTAATATTTCCTTTCGTAGGAATTTAGTAGGCATTACTTGGGATATGTGGTCTCATTTGTGCTTGCGTCTTATGCATGTCTCTCTGAATTCGGATTCTGATAAGTTTATTTGGAAACTCACTCAGAATGGGAGTTTCTCAGTAAAATCGATGTACGAGGATATGATGAATGGACATACTATTTTTCTTAAAACTTATTTGTGGAAATTAAAATTACCTCTTAAAATCAAAATCTTTATGTGGTTTTTGGATAAGAAGGTGATTTTGACTAAAGATAATTTAGCAAGAAAAGGGTGGAAAGGTGATATGGCATGTTCCTTTTGTGGGAACAATGAGACAGTAGATCATCTCTTTATTTCTTGTCCTTTGGCTAAACTTATTTGGCGAGTGGTCTTTTGTACTTTTAATATTCCTCCTCCCTCCAATGTGACTAATATGTTTGGGAATTGGCTTAATGGTATTGATGTCAAAACTAAAAGAAGAATTAGAATTGGTGTTTCAGCCATTTGTTGGGCTATCTGGACATGTAGAAATAATGTTGTCTTTAACAGGAAGAAATGTTTGCATGCTTTACAGGTTATTTACTCAGCAGCTCATTGGATCCAGCTATGGGCTTTGTTACTTTCTTCAGACCAGAAGAAGCTTATGGTGGATGGCTGCAATCGTCTCCTTACGGTGGCACAGGATTTTTTCTCCCAAAATACGTGGCAGCATCATAATAGGATTTCTTAGTTCTCCTTTTGTCTTGGCTGTTTGGGTATAAGGAGATTATCCTTGGTCTTGTAAGGTTAAAACTATTGTAAACGGTTGGCTACAATGATTTTTAATAAGCAATAAAGGCTGTGTGCATCACTCGATGCAGAGGCCGGGGTCATCCCCATTTCTAAAAAAAAAACCATGGTTTGTCTATGGAAAATCATTATTTACTCATATTTCAAACGCAAAAGCTAGCTATCTGCATAATGATACTCTATTTTTCTTATGGAAACTTGGTTGCGGTTAGTGTATATCTAAAAATCCAACACAAATATCACTGTTACTCTAACTGAAACAAATGGGTTGCTTAAAACAGATAAAAGAGGTTAGTCAATTTTATATGCTAGTTATAATGAACTAAAAACCTATTAATATACTACTAAACAGTAGTTCAATCAAAATGAAAATTTCTCCGCAACCAAAAAATAGATAATCGTCTTCAAACCATGCAAGTTTCATCATTTATGTGAACTACTTTGAATACATCGAGACTAAACTAATAGGTAAAAGGAACAAGAAAACTTCACTGAAAAATGGGAACTAAATCTCAGGAATTAGGCCAATACTGTTTTAATTATTTTCTCTTGCCCAGTTTTTAGAGATCAGGGAACCAAGTGTAGAATTTAGTTTCCAACGAAAATTATATTAGACACTGGAAAACAAAGAGAGAAAATACGGTTTCATATAGAGAATAATCTCAGGCTCCTAGGTTCAATCCATGCCACCAAGCAAGTTTTGTAGCTGAAGGAAAAACTTGAAGCTTAGCGAAAAGTACTATCAAATTCTACATAAATTGGTCGGTAACATAGTAATCTAAGCCATAAAATTTAATCTAGTTATGATATTTCATTTGGCATTGTGGATCCTAACACCTAAGTGCAAAATTCCTGGGTAAACTGAGCTTACAACCAACCAACAACACCTGGAAGAATTTTCTAACACTATACAAACATGATGAAAAAAGTTGTTTATAATGCATGAAAACAATAGCTAGCCTCAACAACTATGTAATGAGTAGAAGGACACCTCATATATCATCTTCTGAAAGTATGTTTCACTTCACTTCTGAAATTTCCAAGTTCTCTATGAAAATAACAGTTGTAGCTCTGAACGTTTCATATTGCGATATGCTAACAAAGAGAATACTCTTTCACAAGTGTAATGGAAATTCAGCAAAAGAAATTCTTAGCCACATAACTCACCCTTGTGAGCAAATACTTTGGTGATTTTCTTATGCAATCAGAATATCTGGCCTTAATTAGCTCATTAAACAATTATTAGTACTATTACTAATAAAAAAAGTTGGCAATAACGAAGTAATCATATACCCTATACCACAAGTCATTTACTTTTGCACATGGGATATAATTGCGCATTTTCCATGGCATTGGTGTTACATGAGGAATTGAGTCAATTGACTGCAAAATGTAAACAAGAAGTTGGCATCAAGAAGTCATACCTAATATTTGACGAATTTTATGAAAACTTACTCTAGCACAGGTTATAAGAGGAATATGAGATCATATATTGTGGTAATATCACCAAATTTAATAATTAATGCAAGTATAATTATAACTCAGTATCACCATATGTGGAAGTACTACAGCAGAGGAGCTTTAAATATTTTGAGTAAGCAACATTTTTTTTTACTTTTAAACAAGGGTGATCCTACAGATTTAGCGATACAATATACAGTAAATCTGATACTCTAATATGCATTCTGCACAATCTAACATAATCTACATATTTAGCTGATCCACGCAACTCCGAACAAACACATCAAACAGATCATACAAATTTAGACTTTTCAAAGGTGTGCAAGCAGCTAAGTATCCTTATATTTCATGGAGTCGTGACGCACAGAAATTTTATAGGAGCAAAATCCCCGCTTCTATTGAAAATGAATCCCGTATGTTTAATATCTATCACTGACTGGACTAAATTCTGCTAGGATGGGAGAACTCGCATAATTATTGCCAAGTTTATGCTTCACGAAAATAGACTGCAAACCATGAGAAAACAGAGCCCAACTTACATGAGCGGAATCAGACAATAAATCCTCTTACCCTGATCAGCTGACCTTTGTTGCCTCCTTGGATATTGCCAGCCTCGACGCCGCGGGCATAACTGTGTTAGATGAAAAAAATCGTAGATAGATGGGAGGAAAGAATAAGCGTCAGAACATATACAGCCTTTACCTGATGCTGTGTCTGAGCTCTCGCTCCTCCACAACAGGTAGTGATTACATCCGGTGCGTGGAAGAAGTGGAGTCCAGCCTCCATGCGACGGAAATGATATCCTAGTGGAGCGCCTCCATTTCTTAGTTCTGATGGTAAATTATACCAGGTCCTTTGGATGTGCTTGCTTGGACGGCGAAATAACATGATTCTGAACTGGAATTGAGAGATACCTGATATTTTAACTTCAATAATATTAGTACAAAATATGGCATGCAAAATTTTGATTGGAACAATATGATAATAATAACAAGCCTAAAATGGGTCATCCTTTTTCCACGTCCATTTCTTAGTTCTCCGAAGTATTAACATGAGCTACAATTAAACTATTTAAGGTGGATGCTTATGGAAATATCATCTACACTTCAATCTTTAATATGTAAAGTGGATGCTTACGGTAATTCCATGTCACATGTCAATATATTGCAAGATATGACTTCCTATCCCTGCCCTGCAGTACACCGAAAAATAGCTGTGACAATCTTCTGCATTAAAGTATGCATCATATCGCTTGTGCAAGAGTAGGTTGGCACACACCAGTTAACCAAAAAGGGATGCCTTCATAATCTACTCATTTAGTAGCATGATCTCTATGTGTATTATTAATTAGAATGGCATACAAGGCCAACTTCTCATATTACGGAACAAAGAAACTACTCCCTCCGATCCATATTAATAGGTGCTGAAGTGGATGTATTTAGACATGTTTTATTGCTAGATACATCCACTTCAGCACCTATTAATATGGATCGGAGAGAGTACATGTACCGTGACATTACAGAGAACACTTAAGCCATCAAGGGAGATTTCTTCAAAAATACGTAATCAAGGAGCCATCGAGAACAATGTTAGTCTAGCAGAGCAACAGTAAATACGAGTTTGTTAATCAGAAGATACTTGCTACTTGCTAGCCCACAGTTTTCTATCCTGCCAAATGCTGTCAAATGCACAATTTCATAATAATATATCCTGTCAAATGCACAATTTCATAATAATAATCAGCGCTGCTACTTGCTAGCCCACAGTTTAATCACACAAACATTAGCGAGCCAAAGAGAATGAATCCTACCTTTAATTGCCGTATGCGTGGTTATATCGGTAAGTGTTTGGCTTTCATTTGCAATCTGGAAAATTATACACTAACCACATATAAGCCATCCACGAAAGTTGCTCCAGACTAACTCTATCTAAACGCATACTTACACAAGCTTATAAGGATTTTTTGACGAAATGAAAAGACTACAAGAGTGAAAAATGTGCACCATGCTGTAGAACGCAATACCCTTACCTGTATAGAAAACAAATAAAATTTATTAGACAAATCTATTAAACCTACGCAGCAGCAAGAATACAGGTACCAATTTCGAATCCAATCCAAGAGAGATGCCATGTAGAACAAAATATCAAGTCAATATTCCAGATGGGGTTTCAATGAAAGAAGAGATGCAATACCTACCACCAAACCGTGGGCCTGGCCGTGGGCGATGGGGCGCCGCCGTACTTGGTCGCCGAGCCTCCCGGCCGCCGCACGGCCACCGAGCATAGGAAACAGAAGGGAGGCGGTGGAATGAGGTAGGAAGAGCAGGACCCGTCGGGGTGGACGGGGACGAGCGCCAGCACAACTCGCTTGGTCTCGATGACTGGGAGTTAGCCGGGGCTTGGAGCTTGCTGGCGCTGGGAGTTGTTGAAGGGAGACGATGGCCGCCTTCCCAACCAAACCAAGCCCCGGCTAACTCCCCGTCATCGAGACCAAGCGAGCTGTGCTGGCGCTCGTCCCCGTCCACCCCGACGGGTCCTGCTCTTCCTACCTCATTCCACCGCCTCCCTTCTGTTTCCTATGCTCGGTGGCCGTGCGGCGGCCGGGAGGCTCGGCGGCCAAGTACGGCGGCGCCCCATCGCCCACGGCCAGGCCCACGGTTTGGTGGTAGGTATTGCATCTCTTCTTTCATTGAAACCCCATCTGGAATATTGACTTGACATTTTGTTCTACATGGCATCTCTCTGGATTGGATTCGAAATTGGTGCCTTTCAAGTGCCGAGAAGCAATTGTGAGATGATTTTTGATTCGTGGACATGGAGGATTGAGCCCATTGACACACTCCCGGAGTATTGGGTTCGTGTTTCCGGGGTACCTGAAGATCGCTTGGAGGATTTTTTACTTCTTTGGTCCATTGGGTTTATGCTTGGTAAGACATCCAAGGTGGACATGCCTTATACTAGGACACATGGTGTTCTACGCATTAGGGTGGGCTGCTTAGACTACACGAAGATCCCCCACAGCTATCCGATGTTTATTCATGACGGTATCTACGAACTCACCTTTGAGGTGGAGGGAGAAGATATTATGGTAGAGGAGGATGTGGAGATGACTGAACCTAACGCGGAGAACGATGACGATGATGGAATTCTTGATGATTTTACCGATGCATTAGCAAACACTTCTCTCAATAATTCTAGTGCTAATGAGAGTAAGGCTGATGAGCCTATGGATACTCAGAACACTACTTCTCAAGGCCCGGGTGGTGCTGCTGCAAGGAAAACCGGGGTGGTGTTCTCCCCCTTGGTTCTGAAATCTTTTCAACAGACTCGTGATGAGTTGAGGTCTATGTTCGTGCACTCGGTTGACAAGAAAACGGAGGAGTCTGTGGCTGTTTCTACGGTTGCTCAACTTGATCATGCGCGTGTTGATTTGGACATGGAAGTACGTACTGTAACGTACGCGGATTCTGCGAAAGAACAGCCAGTTTCTCTTCCCTCGATGTCGGATTTTCCTCTATCACCGGCGGCAACAAAACCTCTCCCGGCAGTCGGTTCTGCGTGCGATTCTGCTGCCCGGCAGCGGGTTTCGCCTGTTACCCTACCGTGGGACGCTGTGGTGCCGCAACCGGCAGCAAAACCTCTGCCGGCAGTCGATTTTGCGCGCGATTCTGCTGCCCGGCAGCGGGTTTCGCCTGTTACCCTGCCGTGGGACGCTGCGGTGCCGCAACCTGCTACTGCCGTGACACCAAAAGCGGCCAGCCTTCTGCCGTCGCAGCCGTGCGCAAGGACTCGGTCTCCTTGTGTAAATGGGATGGAGGGGTCGACGCCGGTTGATCCAGCGTTGCAAGAGTGTCGCACCCGGACTTCTAGGGGATACTCACAGTCCGTTAAACAGTAGATAAATTGCTTACGGGGCATACCGGCACCCGCATCTCAATATGAGTAGGCCAACACGTAAACGTGTGACAACCATTCTCTACTATTCATCGTCTGCGCAAACCATCCCATAGAAATCCAGATACTTCCATTGACGTACTTCATAACATACACACATGGTACGTCAACAGCATTTGAACAACTGATATCACAACATATCTCTAAGACACAAAAGATTGAAATAAGTTGCAAATAGCTCTCACTAGAGCAGAGATAGCAAATACAATCATCCAGAGGACACATGTCCCAACAATTCATCATTACATCACAGCGGAAGCATCCAAAGTGTCTGGGTACAGACAAGATCCAAATAGGCCTAAGAGGCCGGAAACGAAAAGACGGAGCCCATCCACGAAGTCTCGGATCCTGCCCGGGTCCGCTATCTACTTGTCGCACCCGGACTTCTAGAGGATACTCGCAGTTCCGTTGAACAGTAGATGATTAGATTACGGGGCTTACCGGCGCCCGCATCTCTTACGAGTAGGCCAACACACGTATGTGTGACAACCAACCCCTATCTGTTCATCGTCTATGTAAACCATCCCATAGAAATCAGGATACTACCATTGACGTACTTCATAGCATACACACATGGTACGTCAACGGCGTTTAACAAAATGATAGCACAACATATCTCTAAGACACAAAAGATGGAAATAAGTTGCAAATGGCTCTCACTAGAGCAGAGATAGCAAATACAATCATCCAGAGGACACATGTCCCAACATAACATCATTACATCACAGCGGAAGCATTCAACAGGTCTGAGTACAGACAAAATCCAAATAGGCTTAAGAAGCCGGGAATGAAAGGAAAACGGAGCCCATCCACGATGTCTCGGATCCTGCCCTGGTCCGCTATCTACTCGTCAGCAGCCTCGTCGAACTCCACGTAGTAGCCGTCACGGGGATCCTCGTAATCGTAGCCTGCGGAAACCACAGCCCCAACGGGGTCAGTACATAAACGTACTGGCAAGCAAGACTCACAGTTCACCAAAGTGTAACCCGTCAACACCAAGCACATATGCTTTGGGTTCAACGGAAGAAAGGGTGATACAAAAGATGCGGCAGCGGGCTGCACTAACCAACTACAGAAACATACTATAACTTCCGGCTAACAGAAAAAGGAGATAAGATAGCGTATCGTAACCAACTATAACTAACCACCCAAACAAACCCATCCTGGATCTCGCCCCTTATCCAAAGAAGCAATCCGAGGATAACTCACACAGTTGGATTAATGATGGTTTAGGTTATTGTGTCAATAGACCTATTACTAGTCAAGTTATTATAGTTAGGTGTAAGTTGTCTGAGTACTTGTTAGCCAGTACTTTCACCAAGTCGTCACATAACCGCGGACAACACGGCTTCTCGAGAAGATTCATCCCTGCAGGGTGTGCTCCAGTACCCGTACACACTCAAGCCACCAACTAAAACTCAGGTTGGCTTGACACGACTCAAACCATCTCTACAGTCTGTCCTAGGAGCCACGGAGCTATAAGGTCCCAGCCACGCAGCCGAATACTCAGCGCAAGTGTGCAAAACTCCCGCAGGACGCAACACCCCGGCAATACAGGCTTCGCCCTATATGTTTGCGTCATCATCATCATCAGTAACCATGGGAACGACCCATTCATGCGTATGAGCCAAATGGAACACCCGAACTAAGTGTGGCTCTTCGGACAAACTGCGGATCAGATCAAAGTCAAGGGGGGTTCCATACCACCACCCGGATGCGGTGAGCACGCTCATCATGGATCAGTAGACAAGACCCTTTTCCTAATTAGGGTCGACACTAGCATGCCCCAAAACCACGCCGGGCCTCCTGCCGGTGTCTTATCATCAAAATTATTATTACCCAAGCATTAACAGGTTGATTGTTTAACATCGAGCCCCAGAACATAATAGAATATGATAACAGAAAGTAACTGACAGCAAACGCGAGCAAAACCAACCCTAAGCATGCTAGTAAGACACGGGCAACAAGCAACGGGGTTATAGGTGTGGAGGTGAGGCAATGTCAGGTTTAAAGGATAACATGTGATAGGTTCGGAACACAAGCAACGATACATAGGGCTAGCAGAACAGACAACGGAAAGTATCGGTATCCAATGTTGAAAGGAACACGATGGTTCATGTGAGTGAATACTTGCCTGCAAACTCAGTAGCCTGGTACTGAGCTAAATCCTCTGAAGGGGTGTCGTAAGTATCGTCTGTCTCAACGTCGTCGTCTATTCGAGAAGAAGCAAACAAACAACGCAGAGAGACAAACAATCAATAACATGGCATAGTGCAAAATCATGGGATGATGCATGATAATTTAATTGATGCATCAAAAATAAACTAGTTGACATGGTAACACAATTTAAATGGACCCATATGCAATTTGGGGTTGCATATGGAAAGCCCACGAATTTAGGTTGAAATAATTGTTTTACAACTAATCAACAGGTGAAAGTGGATTAGCATGATGCATGGATGAGGAAAACAGAAAAATAACAACAATAGAATCAATTAGAAATAAGGTTTACCAAGTTTGGAAATTTATTTATTAAGTTATGAAAATTTGCTTCTTAAAGGTGGTACACAAGAATTTGTTGTTTTCACCAATTTTAATTGTTCAAAATAGATAACCAAAATTCATATTTGGAAAATACACAAAATTTTAGGTGGAATACATGTTTCACTTGTTGAATTTGGATTTAAAATGAGCAAGTTATTAATTTGGCAATTTTAATTGCATTAAATAAGAAACAGTTGTTTTCAGCAATTTAAATTATTCAAAATAGAAAACAAAGTTGATATTTGCAAAGTTCATGAAAAATGGGATGGAAAACATATTTTACATGTTGGAATTGGATTTGAATTGCTCAAGTTATGAATTTTTGCAATTTAAAAGGTTTAATTAAAGCATTGAATTATTCCACCAATTTTAATTAGGAAAAATAGTGAACAAATTGCATTGAAAAGGTTGAAAACATGTAGCAAATTTTTCACTGAACATTTTGAACTATTAAACATAATTTTTGGGTTATTAATGAATTTATTAAGCAAGTTTTTATAATCATTCTTATTCTGCCCTTTTTAGTAAACAGAGGGAAACATGCTCAAAATTAATTCAATTGTGACCAAATAAAATACCAATGTGTAGAGTTTGTTAAGACAAATTTTTAGAGCCCAAGTTTGCTTAAATTGGATGAGCAGAACTAAAGTTATGAAATTCCAAAGTTTCCACTTTTTATTGCATTTTCAGTAATTAATTATTTAGTGCAAAATTGTTACAGCAACATATTGCAAACTTGTCATTAATAGAAAGAGCACAAAATTATGAAGCCACAGGATTTTGAATCATTCAAATTGGAATAATATTCAATTTGATATTGATTTTAGAGTTAAAGTCTCAGATCTGAGTTTCTGAAATTTGGACAGAAAAAGAAAAAGCAGAAAAAAAAGGTGTGGCTTTGGGGGATCGAACCCGCGATGGGTTGCGAGCGCGCAAGGGCTCTATGCCACTGCGATGGTTGCTGGGTTCGTGATAGGTAAGGAGTACATGTGTGGTTATTGTTCAGATATTGCACTAACTGAAATTTGCGATTTGCAGGTTCAGGTTCGGTCGCTGCCAGCGACAGAAGACCGCCGGCGGCCTGCTGCGGGGTGGCTCGCTGCGGCGCGGCCGCGGCGCGAGGGGGCGTGTGTGCTCGGTGTGCATGGCCATGAGGGGCAGAGAGGAGAGGGAGAGTAGAGGGAGGGTGAGCTCACAGCGAGAGGAGATCGGAGGAGACGGGGCGGTGCAGACGGTGGTGGGCGACGGTGGCGAACGGTGGCGGAAACGTTGATGGCGGCGGCGACTCGGAGGGCCTCCGGGGAAACGGAGGGGACGTAGCGGGAGAGGGGAACGGGGCCTTTCCATTCCCGGCCCTAACGCGGCCGGGAGGGCACCGTGGCGCCGGCGTCGAGCCGGAGAGGGAGGCGGCGGTGATGGCCTCGGTTACAGAGAGGAGAGGGCGGAGCAGAGAGAGGGAGAAGAGAACGGCGGCGTCGAGGGGAAGAGAGGAGTGGAGAGATTAGGGCAGGAGGGGAGCTCGAGGTCTTAAGGGGGAGGTGGAGCTCGAATCACCGTTGCCCTCTACAACTGCTACGTGGATGCCATGGATGGAGGTCGTACAGGAGGTGGAAGACAACCGTGAGGGGTAGCAGGCCTTGGCTAGTTGGGCTAGCCCAGATGGGCTGACTGCCCTTTCCCCCTTTCTCTTTTGCTTTTATTCTTTTTCTGTTATTTTTTTTTTGCTGCAAAGGAATTAGAGAGAAAAAGTAGAGGTTTGTGCTAGGGAAAATTTAGGGAAAATTTTGTAGAGTTTTGTTTTTGTAACAACACCATAATACCAACTTTGTTTTCCAAAATATATTTCAATTTAGTTGATGTTTGGAAATTAAATGATTTTAAGCAATTTTTTTTGGTATCAAAAGAATACATGATCCTAAGCCAAAAATTTAAAGTTTTTGATTCCAATTTTAGTGGAACAAATTATTTGTTTATTTTGTAGTTGTTATTTGAAACATGTAACATAACCAGTATGAATAAAGGTTTGAATTTTTGTTTGAAATTCACAAGAAAACAAATGGAAACAATTGAAAACAAATGAAAATCAAATGCAAAACAAATGCCAAGAATATGATGACATGATGCAAAGCATAACTTAACAAGAAATAAAACATTCTAGGGGGAGATTTTCATACTTGGGATGTTACAAAACGCCCCCCCCCCTTGAAGGAATCGCGCCCCGAGATTCCTGCTGAGAAGTGAAAAGGTCCGGATACTTCTTGCGAAGATCCTCTTCGGTCTCCCACGTTGCCTCTTTATCGGAATGATGCGACCATTGTACTTTCAAGAACTTGGTGCTCTTGTTGCGTGTCTTACGAACGGTCTCATCGAGAATACGAACAGGGTGCTCCTCATAAGATAGATCATCTTGCAGTTCAATGGAATCATGATCAACTGCACGATCTGGCTCTTTGAAGCACTTCTTGAGCTGTGACACGTGAAACACATCGTGCACCTTGGATAGTTTTTCTGGAAGTTCAAGACGATAGGCATTTTCCGCACGCCTTGAGAGAATGTTGAAAGGACCGATGTATCTCGGTGCCAGCTATCCTTTGACACCAAAACGATGAGTGCCTCTGAGGGGAGTTACACGGAGATATGCTTTGTCACCAGGTGCATAGATCATATCCCTGTGCTTGCTGTCATAGTAGCTTTTCTGACGAGACTGAGCAATCTTGAGATTGTCACGAATGATGCGAACTTTATCTTCGGCTTCCTTAACAATGTCAGGGCCTAAGAGTGAACATTCACCAGCTCCAGACCAATTGATTGGACTCCTGCATCTGCGGCCATAGAGAGCTTCAAATGGTGCCATGCCTAGGCTTGCCTGGAAGCTGTTGTTGTGGGAGAATTCAGCATATGGAAGGCAATCCTCCCATTTCATGCCAAAGGAGAGACCACATGCTATGAGCATATCCTCGAGAATCTGATTGACTCTTTCGACTTGCCCTTGAGACTGAGGGTGATAAGCTGTGCTGAACAGAAGTTTGGTGCCCAATGCTTCTTGAAAACTCTTCCAGAAATGAGAAGTGAACATGCTTCCACGGTCTGAGCTTATTTCCAATGGAACGCCATGAAGAGGAACAATCTTTGTTGTGTAGAGCTCTGCTAACTGGCTAGCTGAGATTGTTTCTTTGACAGCAAAGAAGTGAGCTACCTTAGTGAGACGATCAATAACAACGAAGATTGCATCGTTGCCCTTCTTGGACTTTGGAAAACCAGTGACGAAGTCGATTTCAATCATGTCCCACTTCCACTCAGGGATTTTCAGAGGTTGGAGGAGACCGGCTGTTTTCTGATGAACTGCCTTAACACGTTGACAAATGTCGTATTCAGAAACGTATTGAGCAATTTCACGTTTCATGCCAGACCACCAATACAGTGTTTTGAGATCCTGGTACATCTTTGTACTTCCAGGGTGTATGGAGAGAGGAGTTTCATGAGCCTCCTTGAGAATAACATCTTTGAGACTTTGAATTTGAGGAACTGCAATGCGTCCTTCGAAGAACACAGTTCCCTTGTCATCAATTGAGAAGCACTCATACTTCACATTGCCTGCTTTGATGTTATTTGCGATCTTCTTGATGTCAGCATCACGAAGTTGTTCAGAACGAATCTTGTCCTCGAGAGTTGGACCGGCTGTCAAGTTTGCAAGATAACCTTGAGGAACAAGACCAAGGTTCAGCTTCTGGAATTCTTCATGAAGTGGAGGTTGGCTTTCCATGATCATGAGATTATTGCAATACGACTTGCGACTGAGAGCATCGGCCATAACATTAGCCTTGCCTGGAGTGTAGGAAATGGCAAGATCGAAGTCTTTGATCTTTTCAATCCATCTCCTTTGCCTGAGGTTTAGATCTGGTTGAGTGAAAATGTATTTCAGACTCTTATGATCGGAAAAGATTTCAGTGCGATTACCCAACAAGTATTGCCTCCATTTCTTGAGGGCAAACACAACTGCTGCAAGTTCAAGGTCATGTGTGGGATAATTGAGCTCATGTGCGTTCAACTGACGTGAAGCATAAGCCACAACTTGACGTTCTTGCATAAGAACTACACCCAGACCTTGGAGGGAAGCATCAAAGAATATCTGGAAGGGTTTGGTAGTATCTGGGCCAACCAGAACTGGTGTAGAAGTGAGTTTAGTCTTCAGGAGATTGAAACTTTCATCACATTGTGGAGACTAAACGAACTTCTTTTCCTTCTTTGTGAGATCAGTGAGAGGTTTGGCAATCTTGGAGAAGTTTTGGACGAACCGACGGCAATAGCTAGCCAAGCCAAGGAAACTTCTGACTTGCTTTACCGTCTTAGAAGGTTTCCAATCAACAATTGCCTTATCCTTTTCTGGATCAATGGCTATGCCCTTGGCAGAGATGACATGACCAAGATAAGCAACTTCTGGAATCCAGAACTCACATTTGGAGAACTTGGCATAAAGACGATGCTCGCGAAGTTTCATGAGAGTGAGACGAAGATGTTCTCCATGCTCTTCCTCGGATTTTGAGTAGACAAGAATGTCATCAAGATATACCACAACGAATTTGTCGAGGTATTCATGGAAGACAGAATTCATAAGTCGAGAGAAGGTCGCCGGTGCATTGGTGAGACCAAAGGACATGACGGTGTATTCATATAGACCGTAGCGAGTGGTGAAAGCTGTTTTGGGAATATCTTCCTTTCTGATCTTTATTTGATGGTAACCCATTCTCAAGTCCAGCTTGGAGAATATTGAGGCTCCAGCAAGTTGATCAAAAAGATCATCGATACGAGGAATTGGATACTTGTTTTTGATGGTTTTCTCGTTAAGAGGACGATAGTCAACAACGAGTCTCTTTGTTTGATCCTTCTTCGCAACGAACAGAGTTGGGCAACCCCAAGCCGAGGATCTAGGTTGAATGTAACCTTTCTCAATGTACATATCGATTTGCTCCTTCAACAACTTCAGTTCAGGAGGAGCTATCTTGTATGGATGCTTAGAGATTGGAGCAGTACCTGGTTCAAGTTCGATCACGAACTCAACTGCTCTGTTCGGAGGCATTCCTGGCAATTTGATGAGGACATCCCTAGCTCTTCACCTATTGTTGAACATGAAGATCCTCCTATCAAAGCTAATGAAGTTAGAATTGGTCCAATGACAAGATCAAGAACCAAGCTATTACAACAACAGGTGAATTCACTCCTACTTGAATATAATGTTTATAATTGTGAGAGCTTTATACTACCTAAATCATTGCATTTGTGTATTCTTAGGTTTGTTGATAACACAAACATGAATGGAGATCAAGGAGAGGAGCTACACAAGGATGAGCATGGACTTCAAGAGGAGGTGGAAAACAAGTGCTAGCATGGTGAAAACAACAAATAACAATTGTTATCATGATAAGGGGATGGTGCCTCCACAAGATCAAATGCACTAAGTGTGGAAAACAATGCCATATTGTTATTTCACACTCATGGATGGACAAGGCAAGAGGAGGGCGCCCACAAGGAAGCATCAATGCGCCATATATGTTCTAATAGAAGTAGAATTGGTTTGTATACCAATATTGGCCGCACCCCTTGTGTGTGGGGTCGGTTTGTATCCAATTGTGTTAGGTATAGGAGTCCTAGTCCTATTAGAAGTGGTGCTTGCGCAAGGGGACTCCTTGTGGCCGCACCCCCTCTCTTATATACCCCCTTGGGCGCATAGGAGAGGTTAGACTACGTTAAACATAAACCCTAGACCTCTAGATTGAAACTGCTTGTAAGCCTTTCATCTGGAAGTTCATCTGCAAACCTTACGTGATACCTGCTGTTCCACTGGGAATAAGACGGTACAGTACCACTTGTAGTCGGTGGATTACTTGTGCAAGAGTGTGGAGTTGAGAATATCCATTGGGTTGCTATCTTTTGCATTGGCATCAGGGATCAGCCGGAGAGTTCTTAGTGGCGCACTAGTTATCATACAGAAGTTATCTGTGAGTTCACTGAGAAGATTGGCCACCCCTTATCACAATTCTTCTAGAAAGACATCGGGGAAGTCACAAACCACCGGAATAGTTTCAATAGATGGTAGAGGATTTGCATTGAGAGTGTAGAGTTGGACAACTGGATTTTCAGCATGGAAGTAGACTATCTGGCCAGAAGGGTGTGTGATTTTGATAGACTTAGCAGGACAATCAATGACTGCTTTGTTGGCTACCAGCCAATCCATCCCAAGAATGACATCAATATCTGAAGAGTGGAGAGCTATCAGAGATGCCTGGAATGGAAGGTTTCCAATTGTGATCTCGATGTTCTGGCTAACTTTATTGCTTTGCCAGCTAGATCCCGGTGATTTCACTATGAAAGGGATAGACAACTGTTCGAAGTTGATTCCACTGTTGTTTGCAAAGCATTGAGAGATGAAAGAGTGTGAAGCACCAGAATCGAACAAGACTTTAGCACGAAACGAGTTCACAAGAAGTGTGCCCATTACAACTTCTGGAGATTCTTCTGCTCCCTGGGCCTTGACATGGTTCACCCTCACAGTTCTCAAGACAGACTTGTTCCTGTTGCGGGGCCTAGGCGAAGAAGTGTGTACCACAAAAATAGTTTTAGTTCTTGCCATAGCCTAGATATAATCTTAGTTTTCAATTACTAGTGATGTCTTTGTGTTAGATTTGTGTTGCTTTTTATCGTTTTTAGTTTCATATTTTTCGGCTAGGTTTAGGGTTATTGTTCATCTAGCCGAGTTCATATCCAAAAATACCAAAAATAATCGTAGCACATCACCATATCCACCACCAATCCGATCCTAGCTAGGTATCCTACCGCGGCACAAAAAGGATCAAATCCCTGCCGCGCCCCTACCTCTAGTTGGACTCGGATTCACCCCACCTCCACGCATCAAACCACCGCTGCCACCCCTTCCTACTCGCTCTCGGACTCGCTCCGTGTCACCCTATACAAATCCCACCCGCGCGGCCGTCTCATCTTTACCAAAACAACAACCGCGCGCGCCCACCCCCACGGCAGAAAAACTCTGCCGCCGCTGCCGTACGCTGCTGCCCATGTAACGCCGCGCGCTGTGATTTCCACCGTAACGCGCTTACCAGCGCCTGTTTCGCTCGCGCGCGCGCTGCCGCGGCACAAAAACGAGCAGTTTTGCTGCCGCGCGCCTGTGAGCTGCTGTGATCTCTGCCGCGGTACGATTTTCGATCATTTTTGCTGTCGTGAGCTCTGCCGCGGTACGAAAACTGTCTATTTTTCTGTCGTGGCCTGTTTTGCTGCCGTGAGTGTGTTTGAGCTCCAAATTCACCTAGATTTTTTCTGTTTTTCCTTGTTTTTCCTTGTTTTCTCACTAGGACATTCATATCCATACCTTGTGAACCTTAGCCACAGCCTTTCTACAGCATTATAATAGGAACTTTCCCACAAGTATAGCTATTTTGTGCTCTGACAGGCTGCTCATTTTCATCACCACCATTGTGTTCACTTGTGTTTGGTTAATTGTTGCTCCTAGCTTAGTGTAAGGCCATTGGGAAAATACAAAAAAAAAATAGAAAAAGCAAAAAGTATAAAAAAAAGAGAGAAAAGAGAAAAAGAGCAAAGTGCAAAAGGCCATATCATTGCTATTGTTTACTAGTTGAGCTTGCCATTGTGACACTTGGTTTTTCATTGAGCAATCTTGTGCCTGTCAATTAAGAGCCTAGCTAGTGAATTTCTAGTGCATTGCAAAATTCATCCACATATTGCTTTGCCACATTTGTCTCCATTGTGTGAGTTTCCTTGGGTATTTTATATCTTCACTAAGACAGCAAATAGGATTGTTACTTTGGTGATTGTTAGGTATCCATACCAAGCCCCACTAAATAACCTTGTTTGCCATTGTGAGAGTTAAAAACCTGGGTATTCTTTTCTTCACACCAAAGCACTTTAATTGCCCCTACTTGTGGTAAGTATCTCTATTCACTTTGGAGTGGTAAGATATTATTGTTTTGCTAGATTCTTGAGTGAGTTGAGAGAGGCACCACACCTATACTTGCTTTATTTTCACTAACCTTCTAATGGATCTTTCTAGTAGTGATCTTGTGCAGCAAAAGAAGGATCAATCCGAGGGAGTGAATTGGAGGGAGTATGAGGCATTAAGGGATGTGTTGACAAAGAAGTTGGATGACAATGAGGAACACTACAAGAAATATGTGAATGAAGCTGTTGATCCTGTTTATGAGATAGTTGATGCCATGAAGAAGAATGTGGAGAGCACAAATAAAGTGGCCGAGACCAATAGTGCTCAATTGAGAACAATGCAAGATTCTATTGATACCATCAACAATACCATGACTGATCTTCAAAGATTGATTCAAGCTCGGTTGCCACCTATTGATGATGACAATGCTAGTGTCCATAGTGATGCAAATAATGAGGAGGAACCTAATTTTGGCCGTGGAGCTAGAGGAGAAAGAGGAAGAGGAGGTTTTCAAGGCCGAGCTAGGCGTGTGCCTTTGCCCAATGCTAATGAAGATATATTGGGTAAACCCAAATTTTCTATTCCATCTTTCAGCTTTGATACTATGGATGTGGAAGAATTCTTGCTATGGGAGTTGAAAATTGAGAAGCTTTGGAGATTGCATGATTACAATGAGGATAGAAAGATCAAGTTGGCATCTTCTGAGTTTGATGGATATGCTCTTAGATGGTGGGATAATTTAGTGAGAAAAAGGCATAATGATGGTGAATTACCCATTGCTACTTGGAACACCATGAAGAGGCTAATGAGGGAAAGATTTGTACCTCCCAATTATATAAGGCAACAATTTGACAAATTACAACAATTGAAGCAAGGTCTCAAGACAGTTGATGCTTATTATCAAGAGATGGAATTGATTATGCAAAGAGGCCGTGTGATAGAGCAAGAGGAGCAAACAATGCAAAGATTTCTTTCAGGATTACATTATAAAATCAAGGGCATTGTGCGGCATTATCAATATGCTAATATGCATGATTTACTCCATCATGCTAGAGAGGCCGAATCACATATATTGGAGGAAGCACAAAATTTGGCTAGAACAAAGAGTAGATTTCCTTTGAGATCATCTATTACTCATAGTACTCCAACACCACCACCTCCATCATCAAATTTTCGAGGTGCTCCATCATCCAAATCCGAGCCTAGTGTGGCTAATACAAGGAAAACATCACAACCAACAGCAAGTGCCTCGGGTTCTAGTGCTCCTACTACAAGGAATAGAGATATTGCATGCCACACATGTGGAGGAAAAGGGCACTTCAAGAAGGACTGTCCAAATTCAAAAGTGATGATTATCAATGAGAACAATGAGTATGAGACAGGTGATGATGTTGATCCCAATGATCTTGATGAGGATGATGGATATTTGAGTGATTCTCCTTTGGATGCTTATGCTACTACTATGCCTTCAATTATTTGCACCCAAAATTCATTGAGTGTGGTGCCTAGTCCTGAAAATCAAAGGTGCAATCTATTCCAAACAAAGGCTGTTATTGGTCCCAACATGGCTTGCAAAGTCATCATTGATGGAGGGAGTTGCAGAAATTTGGCTAGCAAAGATCTATGTGCAAAACTCAATTTGAAATATATGCCACACCCTTCTCCTTATCACATCCAATGGTTGAGTAGCACGGGACAAATGAAGGTTTCTCATATGGTGAGAGTGGAGTTCCAAATTGGACCTTATAAGGATATCATTGAGTTTGATGTGGTGCCCATGACAGTTTGCCACTTATTATTGGGAAGGCCTTGGCAATTTGATAGAAGTGTGAAGCATGAAGGGAGAGCCAATACTTATGAGCTATATCATCATGGAAAGACCATTATTTTGAGGCCTATGACTCCACAACAAATAGTACAAGAGTCCCAATCCAAAGTTGCTATGAAAGTGGAAAAAGAGAGAGAGAGGGATGAGGGAACACCACAAATACAAGCCATGCGGAGTGATAGCAAAACCAATTCGAGTGGTAAAAAGAGAGAGAACCTATTATGCATGTTAGCCACTAAAGAGGATTTGAGGGAATTTAAGGATGATCCTTCACTAGTCCCTATTGTGCTTATTCACAAGGGAGAGATTTTGGTTTCTAATGACATGACCCCTATTCCTCTTGGTGTTTCTAATGTTTTGCAGGACTTTGAGGATGTTTTTCCACAAGATGTGCCCTCGGGATTGCCACCATTAAGAGGAATTGAACATAAAATTGATTTGATCCCGGGAGCATCTCTCCCAAACCGAGCCCCTTATAGAACCAATCCACAAGAAACAAAGGAGATCCAAAAGCAAGTACAAGAACTATTGGACAAAGGTTATATTCGGGTTAGTTTATCTCCTTGTGCCGTTCCCGTTATTTTGGTTCCTAAGAAAGATGGTACTTGGCGCATGTGTGTAGATTGTAGAGCAAGTAATAACATCACTATTCGTTATCGTCATCCTATACCACGTTTAGATGACATGTTAGATGAATTAAGTGGTGCTACTCTTTTCTCTAAAATTGATTTGCGTAGTGGATACCATCAAATAAGAATGAAAGAGGGAGATGAATGGAAAACTGCTTTTAAGACAAAATTTGGTTTATATGAGTGGTTAGTAATGCCCTTTGGTTTAACTAATGCACCTAGTACTTTCATGAGATTAATGAACCATATTTTGAGAGACTTTATTGGTAGATTTGTGGTAGTTTATTTTGATGATATTCTTATATATAGCCACAATGAACATGACCACATGGATCATATTAGACAAGTTTTGCAAGTGCTAAGAACTAATAAATTATATGGTAATCTTGAGAAGTGCACTTTTTGCAAAGATAAGGTTATATTTCTTGGTTATGTTGTTTCTAAGCATGGAATTGAGGTTGATCAATCTAAAATTTAAGCTATTCGAAATTGGCCAATTCCCACAAATGTGAGTCAAGTTAGAAGTTTTAATGGGCTTGCTAGTTTCTATAGAAGATTTGTGCCTAATTTTAGTACAATTGCTGCCCCTTTGAATGATCTAACTAAGAAAGGTGTCAATTTCGAGTGGGGTGTTTCACAAGAAATTGCTTTTGATACTTTAAAAGAGAAGTTGATTTCGGCCCCATTACTTATGCTTTCAAATTTTGATAAACAATTTGAGATTGAGTGTGATGCTAGTGGCATAGGTATTGGAGGTGTGCTCATGCAAGAAAAGAAACCTATTGCCTATTTTTCTGAAAACTTAAATGGTGCACAATTGAATTATTATGTTTATGATAAAGAATTATATGCACTTGTGAGAGTTTTAGAAGTATGGAAACATTATTTGTGGCCTAAAGAATTTATTATTCATAGTGATCATGAAGCATTGAAATTTCTAAAGTGCCAAAATAATTTGAATAAGAGACATGCTAAGTGGGTTGAGTTCATTGAATCTTTTCCATACATCATAAAACATAAAAAGGGATTGGATAATGTAGTTGCTGATGCTTTGTCAAGGAAAAATATGTTACTCTCAAATTTAGAAATCAAGGTTTCGGGTTTGGAGGGTATTAGAGATTTATATGATGAAGATAATGAATTTTCCATGCCATTTAATAAATGTGTTAATACTAAAGCATGGGACAAATTTCATATACATGATGGGTACTTGTTTAGAGCTAACAAATTGTGTATTCCCGAGTGTTCTTTGCGTTTATTTTTGATCCAGGAATCTCATAGTGGAGGATTGATGGGACACTTTGGAAGAGAGAAAACATTGTTGATGTTGGCAGAAAATTTCTATTGGGCACATATGAGAAGAGATGTGTATAGATTGGTGCAAAGATGCATTACTTGCAACAAATCCAAATCAAAATTGAAGCCCCATGGATTATATACACCATTGCCATCACCAAGTACACCATGGGAGGATATTAGTATGGATTTTGTGTTGGGATTACCAAGGACTAAAAGAGGACATGACTCTATCTTTGTGGTTGTGGATAGATTTTCAAAGATGGCTCATTTTATTCCATGCCACAAGAGTGATGATGCTTCTCACATTGCCAATTTGTTCTTTAGAGAGATTGTGAGATTGCATGGAGTTCCAAGGACTATAGTTTCAGATAGAGATGTCAAGTTCATGAGTTACTTTTGGAAGACACTTTGGGGTAAGCTTGGCACTAAGCTATTATTTTCCACTACTTTCCACCCCCAAACTGATGGACAAACCAAGGTGGTTAATAGAACATTGTCCACATTACTAAGAGGTATGATCAAGAAGAATTTGAAGGAATGGGAGGAGTGTTTGCCCCATGTGGAATTTGCTTACAATAGAGTTGTGCATTCAACCACTCAATTATGTCCTTTTGAGGTGGTGTATGGCTTCAAGCCTATTACTCCTCTTGATTTATTACCACTTCCTTTACATGAGAGAGTTAATATGGAGGCTTCAAAGAGGGCTGATTTTGTGAAAAAGATTCATGAGAAAACAAAAGAGGCCATTGAGAAGAAAGGAAAACATGTGGCTGAAAGAGTAAACAAGAAGAGGAAGGAGCTTATATTTCGGCCAGGAGACATGGTGTGGGTACACTTTAGAAAAGATAGATTTCCCACATTGAGAAAGTCCAAGTTGATGCCTAGAGGAGCTGGTCCTTACAAAGTTATTTCAAGGATCAATGATAATGCATACAAGATTGACCTCCCAATTGATGAGTTTGGTGTTAGTAATTCTTTTAATGTGGCTGATTTGACACCTTACCATGGAGATGATTTAGCATCGAGGTCGATGCCTTTTCAAGAGGGGGAGGATGATGAGGACATCCCTAGCTCTTCACCTATTGTTGAACATGAAGATCCTCCTATCAAAGCTAATGAAGTTAGAATTGGTCCAATGACAAGATCAAGAACCAAGCTATTACAACAACAGGTGAATTCACTCCTACTTGAATATAATGTTTATAATTGTGAGAGCTTTATACTACCTAAATCATTGCATTTGTGTATTCTTAGGTTTGTTGATAACACAAACATGAATGGAGATCAAGGAGAGGAGCTACACAAGGATGAGCATGGACTTCAAGAGGAGGTGGAAAACAAGTGCTAGCATGGTGAAAACAACAAATAACAATTGTTATCATGATAAGGGGATGGTGCCTCCACAAGATCAAATGCACTAAGTGTGGAAAACAATGCCATATTGTTATTTCACACTCATGGATGGACAAGGCAAGAGGAGGGCGCCCACAAGGAAGCATCAATGCGCCATATATGTTCTAATAGAAGTAGAATTGGTTTGTATACCAATATTGGTCGCACCCCTTGTGTATGGGGTCGGTTTGTATCCAATTGTGTTAGGTATAGGAGTCCTAGTCCTACTAGAAGTGGTGCTTGCGCAAGGGGACTCCTTGTGGCCGCACCCCCTCTCTTATATACCCCCTTGGGCGCATAGGAGAGGTTAGACTACGTTAAACATAAACCCTAGACCTCTAGATTGAAACTGATTGTAAGCCTTTCATCTGGAAGTTCATCTGCAAACCTTACGTGATACCTGCTGTTCCACTGGGAATAAGACGGTACAGTACCACTTGTAGTCGGTGGATTACTTGTGCAAGAGTGTGGAGTTGAGAATATCCATTGGGTTGCTATCTTTTGCATTGGCATCAGGGATCAGCCGGAGAGTTCTTAGTGGCGCACTAGTTATCATACAGAAGTTATCTGTGAGTTCACTGAGAAGATTGGCCACCCCTTATCACAATTCTTCTAGAAAGACATCGGGGAAGTCACAAACCACCGGAATAGTTTCAATAGATGGTAGAGGATTTGCATTGAGAGTGTAGAGTTGGACAACTGGATTTTCAGCATGGAAGTAGACTATCTGGCCAGAAGGGTGTGTGATTTTGATAGACTTAGCAGGACAATCAATGACTGCTTTGTTGGCTACCAGCCAATCCATCCCAAGAATGACATCAATATCTGAAGAGTGGAGAGCTATCAGAGATGCCTGGAATGGAAGGTTTCCAATTGTGATCTCGATGTTCTGGCTAACTTTATTGCTTTGCCAGCTAGATCCCGGTGATTTCACTATGAAAGGGATAGACAACTGTTCGAAGTTGATTCCACTGTTGTTTGCAAAGCATTGAGAGATGAAAGAGTGTGAAGCACCAGAATCGAACAAGACTTTAGCACGAAACGAGTTCACAAGAAGTGTGCCCATTACAACTTCTGGAGATTCTTCTGCTCCCTGGGCCTTGACATGGTTCACCCTCACAGTTCTCAAGACAGACTTGTTCCTGTTGCGGGGCCTAGGCGAAGAAGTGTGTACCATCACATGATTGACATTAGAGATAGGTAGTGATGGTAGCTTGTTCTGCGGGCACTTGTAGGAGTAGTGTCCTGGTACACCGCACTTGAAGCATGTACTAGGAGAACGAGGAGCTGTTGGACTTGGCTGAGATGGAGCACCTCCTGAAGATACCATTGGGGTGGGAGGGAGGGCAAGAAATCCTGCCGGGCTTGGCAAGCAGATGGGCGGTGTTGGAGTGGTATATGGAACCCAAACTCTTCGTTTTTGTGGAGGCATGATAGCTTTTGAGAGATTAGCCTGTTCACGCGAGTGCTTACGAGATTCCTCAACCAACTTGCGCCCATGCTCTTCATTTAGAGCGATGTTGATGAGGTCCTCAAAATTCTTGGCCTTGACGTTGGTGAGAGCATACTTGAGTTCCGGGTTGAGACCCCTGCGGAACTTTGCCATCTTTCTCGCTTCCGTGGAGATTTCATCTCCGGCGTAGCGAGCCAGACGATTGAACTCTCTTTGGTATTCCAGAACGTCCAAATTGCCTTGTGTGAAAGAATAGAATTCCTCACGCATTTTCTCCATGATCCCATCGGGAATGTGATGGCGCATGAAGGCTTGCTTGAAATCCTCCCATGTGATTGCCACACTAGGACCTCTCATTTCTTGGAAATTCTCCCACCAAGACATGGATTGCCCACGGAGAAGGTAGGTCACGTAAGGAACACGGTCCTCGTCAGCCACATGAGCTACCATAAGAGTACGGTTCATTTCACGGAGCCAGTCATCAGCATCCAATGGCTCGGAGGAGGTATCAAACGTGCGCGGATTGAGCTCAAGGAACTCCCGAATAGACACCCGGGCGTTGCCATTACTCCCAAGGTCTTGGTTCTACTGCATCTGCCTTATAACTTGTGTCAGCTGAGACAGCACTTTTCCCACCTCGGGTGGCAGTGTGGGTTCTTCGTCACCACTTTCCATCCTGAAGAGGATACCAAGATTAACACACTAACCGGATAACAAAATCCAATATAAGTGCTTAAAGGATTACTTCAGACGGTAAGTCGCCAGCATAGAACAAGGATGGAGGTTAACAACGGATCAACAGATAAGTTGTTACAACGGAAGAGAAGATTTATGAAGGACGATATCGAAGCAACAACTTGGAAACAGGAGACCACAAACACCTGAGGTACTACGGAGAAAAACCCATCCGGGCTTCTAAAGGATCAATATCTACTGCTTAAGGAATAGAGGATCTGCTTCCGGGGCTTACAGGCCTGCGTTCTCAATCTTGAGTAGGCAACATGATAAATCATGTCACAACCACCTCCATTCCTATGGTCTAGTAGATAGAGAAACCAGGATTCGTGAAAACCTAACTTGAAAGTTTAGATAAGAAGAGAAAACAACGTTGCACTTCCTTACCAGAAAAGGGAGGGTGGGTGGGGAAAGAAATAAAATGGCAGAATTCCTACTCTCACGTTTCATTTTTCCTATATAGCTACAAAATAGTTTCTAGACTCAACTGCGACCAGTAAAAAGGGATCCTACAGGCAGACAGGCTCTGATACCATTTGTCGCACCCGGACTTCTAGAGGATACTCGCAGTTCCGTTGAACAGTAGATGATTGGATTACGGGGCTTACCGGCGCCCGCATCTCTTACGAGTAGGCCAACACACGTATGTGTGACAACCAACCCCTATCTGTTCATCGTGTACGTAAACCATCCCATAGAAATCAGGATACTACCATTGACGTCCTTCATAGCATACACACATGGTACGTCAACGGCGTTTAACAAAATGATAGCACAACATATCTCTAAGACACAAAAGATGGAAATAAGTTGCAAATGGCTCTCACTAGAGCAGAGATAGCAAATACAATCATCCAGAGGACACATGTCCCAACATAACATCATTACATCACAGCGGAAGCATTCAACAGGTCTGAGTACAGACAAAATCCAAATAGGCTTAAGAAGCCGGGAATGAAAGGAAAACGGAGCCCATCCACGATGTCTCGGATCCTGCCCGGGTCCGCTATCTACTCGTCAGCAGCCTCGTCAAACTCCACGTAGTAGCCGTCACGGGGATCCTCGTAATCGTAGTCTGCGGAAACCACAGCCCCAACGGGGTCAGTACATAAACGTACTGGCAAGCAAGACTCACAGTTCACCAAAGTGTAACCCGTCAACACCAAGCACAGATGCTTTGGGTTCAACGGAAGAAAGGGTGATACAAAAGATGCGGCAGCGGGCTGCACTAACCAACTACAGAAACATACTATAACTTCCGGCTAACAGAAAAAGGAGATAAGATAGCGTATCGTAACCAACTATAACTAACCACCCAAACAAACCCATCCTGGATCTCGCCCCTTATCCAAAGAAGCAATCCGAGGATAACTCACACAGTTGGATTAATGATGGTTCAGGTTATTGTGTCAATAGACCTATTACTAGTCAAGTTATTATAGTTAGGTGTAAGTTGTCTGAGTACTTGTTAGCCAGTACTTTCACCAAGTCGTCACATAACCGCAGACAACACGGCTTCTCGAGAAGATTCATCCCTGCAGGGTGTGCTCCAGTACCCGTACACACTCAAGCCACCAACTAAAACTCAGGTTGGCTTGACACGACTCAAACCATCTCTACAGTCTGTCCTAGGAGCCACGGAGCTATAAGGTCCCAGCCACGCAGCCGAATACTCAGCGCAAGTGTGCAAAACTCCCGCAGGACGCAACACCCCGGCAATACAGGCCTCGCCCTATATGTGTGCGTCATCATCATCATCAGTAACCATGGGAGCGACCCATTCATGCGTATGAGCCAAATGGAACACCCGAACTAAGTGTGGCTCTTCGGACAAACTGCGGATCAGATCAAAGTCGAGGGGGGTTCCATACCACCACCCGGATGCGGTGAGCACGCTCATCATGGATCAGTAGACAAGACCCTTTTCCTAATTAGGGTCGACACTAGCAGGCCTCAAAACCACGCCGGGCCTGCTGCTGGTGTCTTATCATCAAATTATTATTACCCAAGCATTAACAGGTTGATTGTTTAACATCGAGCCCCAGAACATAATAGAATATGATAACAGAAAGTAACTGACAGCAGACGCGAGCAAAACCAACCCTAAGCATGCTAGTAAGACACGGGCAACAAGCAACGGGGTTATAGGTGTGGAGGTGAGGCAATGTCAGGTTTAAAGGATAACATGTGATAGGTTCGGAACACAAGCAACGATACATAGGGCTAGCAGAACAGACAACGGAAAGTACCGGTATCCAATGTTGAAAGGAACACGATGGTTCATGTGAGTGAATACTTGCCTGCAAACTCAGTAGCCTGGTACTGAGCTAAATCCTCTGAAGGGGTGTCGTAAGTATCGTCTCTCTCAACGTCGTCGTCTATTCGAGAAGAAGCAAACAAACAACGCAGAGAGACAAACAATCAATAACATGGCATAATGCACAATCATGGGATGATGCATGATAATTTAATTGATGCATCAAAAATAAACTAGTTGACATGGTAACACAATTTAAATGGACCCATATGCAATTTGGGGTTGCATATGGAAAGCCCACGAATTTAGGTTGAAATAATTGTTTTACAACTAATCAACAGGTGAAAGTGGATTAGCATGATGCATGGATGAGGAAAACAGAAAAATAACAACAATAGAATCAATTAGAAATAAGGTTTACCAAGTTTGGAAATTTATTTATTAAGTTATGAAAATTTGCTTCTTAAAGGTGGTACACAAGCATTTGTTGTTTTCACCAATTTTAATTGTTCAAAATAGATAACCAAAATTCATATTTGGAAAATACACAAAATTTTAGGTGGAATGCATGTTTCACTTGTTGAATTTGGATTTAAAATGAGCAAGTTATTAATTTGGCAATTTTAATTGCATTAAATAAGAAACAGTTGTTTTCAGCAATTTAAATTATTCAAAATAGAAAACAAAGTTGATATTTGCAAAGTTCATGAAAAATGGGATGGAAAACATATTTTACATGTTGGAATTGGATTTGAATTGCTCAAGTTATGAATTTTTGCAATTTAAAAGGTTTAATTAAAGCATTGAATTATTCCACCAATTTTAATTAGGAAAAATAGTGAACAAATTGCATTGAAAAGGTTGAAAACATGTAGCAAATGTTTCACTGAACATTTTGAACTATTAAACATAATTTTTGGGTTATTAATGAATTTATTAAGCAAGTTTTTATAATCATTCTTATTCTGCACTTTTTAGTAAACAGAGGGAAACATGCTCAAAATTAATTCAATTGTGACCAAATAAAATACCAATGTATAGAGTTTGTTAAGACAAATTTTTAGAGCCCAAGTTTGCTTAAATTGGATGAGCAGAACTAAAGTTATGAAATTCCAAATTTTGCACTTTTTATTGCATTTTCAGTAATTAATTATTTAGTGCAAAAATTGTTACAGCAACATATTGCAAACTTGTCATTAATAGAAAGAGCACAAAATTATGAAGCCACAGGATTTTGAATCATTCAAATTGGAATAATATTCAATTTTATATTGATTTTAGAGTTAAAGTCTCAGATCTGAGTTTCTGAAATTTGGACAGAAAAAGAAAAAGCAGAAAAAAAGGTGTGGCTTTGGGGGATCAAACCCGCGATGGGTTGCGAGCGCGCAAGGGCTCTATGCCACTGCGATGGTTGCTGGGTTCGTGATAGGTAAGGAGTACATGTGTGGTTATTGTTCAGATATTGCACTAACTGAAATTTGCGATTTGCAGGTTCAGGTTCGGTCGCTGCCAGCGACAGAAGACCGCCGGCGGCCTGCTGCAGGGTGGCTCGCTGCGGCGCGGCCGCGGCGCGAGGGGGCGTGTGTGCTCGGTGTGCGTGGCCATGAGGGGCAGAGAGGAGAGGGAGAGTAGAGGGAGGGTGAGCTCACAGCGAGAGGAGATCGGAGGAGACGGGGCGGTGCAGACGGTGGTGGGCGACGGTGGCGAACGGTGGCGGAAACGTTGATGGCGGCGGCGACTCGGAGGGCCTCCGGGGAAACGGAGGGGACGTAGCGGGAGAGGGGAACGGGGCCTTTCCGTTCCCGGCCCTAACGCGGCCGGGAGGGCACCATGGCGCCGGCGGCGAGCCGGAGAGGGAGGCGGCGGTGATGGCCTCGGTTACAGAGAGGAGAGGGCGGAGCAGAGAGAGGGAGAAGAGAACGGCGGCGTCGAGGGGAAGAGAGGAGTGGAGAGATTAGGGCAGGAGGGGAGCTCGAGGTCTTAAGGGGGAGGTGGAGCTCGAATCACCGTTGCCCTCTGCAACTGCTACGTGGATGCCATGGATGGAGGTTGTACAGGAGGTGGAAGACAACCGTGAGGGGTAGCAGGCCTTGGCTAGTTGGGCTAGCCCAGATGGGCTGACTGCCCTTTCCCCCTTTCTCTTTTGCTTTTATTCTTTTTCTGTTATTTTTTTTTTGCTGCAAAGGAATTAGAGAGAAAAAGGAGAGGTTTGTGCTAGGGAAAATTTAGGGAAAATTTTGTAGAGTTTTGTTTTTGTAACAACACCATAATACCAACTTTGTTTTCCAAAATATATTTCAATTTAGTTGATGTTTGGAAATTAAATGATTTTAAGCAAAAATTTTTGGTATCAAAAGAATACATGATCCTCAGCCAAAAATTTAAAGTTTTTGATTCCAATTTTAGTGGAACAAATTATTTGTTTATTTTGTAGTTGTTATTTGAAACATGTAACATAACAAGTATGAATAAAGGTTTGAATTTTTGTTTGAAATTCACAGGAAAACAAATGGAAACAATTGAAAACAAATGAAAATCAAATGCAAAACAAATGCCAAGAATATGATGACATGATGCAAAGCATAACTTAACAAGAAATAAAACATTCTAGGGGGAGATTTTCATACTTGGGATGTTACACTGCTCGTCAGCAGTCTCGTCATACTCCACGTAGTAGCCACCATGGGGATCCTCGGAAACGTAGTCTGCGGAAACCACAGCCCCAAAGGGGTCAATACATAAACGTACTGGCAAGCAAGACGCACAAGATACCAAAGTGTACCCGTCAACACCAATCACAGATGCTTTGGGTTCAACGGAAAGAAAAGGGTGATACACAAGATGCGGCAGCTGGCTGCACTAACCAACTACAGAGTTGTTATAACTTCCGGCTAACAGAAAGGAGATAAGATGGCGTATCGTAACCAACTACAACTAACCTCAAACAAACCCATCCTGGATATCGCCCCGTATCCAAAGAAGTAATCCAAGGATAACCCACACAGTTGGATTAGTGATGGTTCAAGTTATTGTGTCAATAAGACTATTACTAGTCAAGTTATCATTAGTTAGGTGTAAGTTGTTCTGAGTACTTGTTAGCCAGTACTTTCACCAAGTCAACCATAACCGCGGAAAACACGGCTTCTCGAGAAGATTTAACCCTGCAGGGGTGCACCAATTTGGCCGTACACGTAAGAATAACCCGCCAGATGGAATGGCCCTTCCACCAAGCGGGGCACTCAACACAACTCAACTCTTCTTCGCATCAAGCCCAAAGAACCATATGATGTGCGTGCGCGGCTAATCGAGCCCCCACGAAGAAAGGGGGGACCCTCATAGCACTCTAAGACCACGCCGCCCTAAATGCCGACTACAAAAGTTCCACCATGGCGCCAAGGGTTCGCACCTGCACATGCATGCATCAAATGGAAAGCCCGAACTAAGTGTGGCGATTTGGACGAGATGCGAATCGAATCAAATTGAGGGGGGCTCTCATACACGCTTCCCACATGCGGTTAGTGCGCTCATCATGGATCAGTAGACAAGACCCTTTTCCTAATTAGGGTCGACACTAGCAGGCCTCAAAACCACGCCGGGCCTCCTGCCGGTGCCTTATCATCAAGTTATTATTACCCAAACATTAACAGGTTGGTTGTTTAACATCGAGCCCCAGAACATAATAGAATATGGTAACAGAAAGTAACGGACAACAGACACGAGCAAAAACAACCCTAATCATGCTAGTAAAACACGGCAACAAGCAACGGGGTTATAGGTGTGGAGGTGAGGCTATATCAGGGTCAAAGGATAACATGTGATAGGATCGGAACACAAACAACGATTCATAGGGCTAGCAGAATAGACAACGGAAAGTATCGGTATCCAATGTGGAAAGGAACACAATGGTTCATGTGAGTGAATACTTGCCTGCAAACTCAGCAGCCTGGTACTGAGCTAACTCCTCAGAAGGGGTGTCGTAAACCTCGTCTGTCTCAACGTCGTCGTCTATTCGAGAAGAAGCAAACAAACAACGCAGAGAGACAAACAATCAATAACATGGCATAATGCACAAACATGGGATGATGCATGTCAATTTAATTGATGCATCAGAATGAACTAGTTGACAAGATAACATGTTTAAATGGACCCATATGCAATTTGGGTTGCATATGGAAAGCCCATGAGTTAAGGTTGGTTTAGATGATCTACAACTAAACACCATGTGAAAGTTGATTAGGATGATGCATGGATGAGGAAAACATAAAGAAAACAACAATAGCTTCAATTTGAAATGAAGTTTACCAAGTTTGGAATTTTATTTATTAAGTTAAGAAAGTTTGTTTCTTAAATGAGTTACACAAGCATTTGTTGTTTTCACCCATTTTAATTGCGCAAAATAGATAACAAAGTTCATAATTGGAAAGAACACAAAATTTTAGGTGGAATACATGTTTCATTTGTTGAAAAAGGATTTAAGATGAATTAATTATGAATTAAACAAGTTTAAACAAGATTTAAATGAATTTAATTCAAGTATGAATTTATTTGAATTTTTATTTGTTCAACACATTAAATGAAATTCATATTTGAAAAGTTTATACTTTTCTGGTTTGAAAACATATTTTATAAGTTCAAAAAGAATTTAATTTGACCAAGTTATGAATTTAGCAATATTAAATGATTTAAACAAGGTTTAAATTATTTAACCAATTATAATTATTCAAAACATGAAACAAAGTTTATATTTGGAAAGGTGGTTTAATTTAGCATGGAAAACATATTTTATTTGTTGAAAATGGATTTAAAATGAGCAAGTTATTAATCTGACAATTTTAAATTCATTAATTAGGAAACAGTTGTTTTCAGCAATTTAATTTATTTAAAACAGAACACAAGGTTGATATTTTCAAAGTTCATGAAAAATTGAATGGAAAACATATTTGGTTTGTTGAATTTGGAATTTTATGCCCAAGTTATGAATTTTGCAAAATTAAATGAATTAAACAAGGATTCAAATATTTCACCAATTTAAAATATTCAAAACAGTAAACAAAATTTATATTTGGGTAGAGAATTTAATTGGGTACAGAATACATATTTAAAATGCTGAATTTGGAGTTGGAATGAATTAGTTATGCATTTTTAGAGTTTAGGTATTAATCTGCCATTTTAAATAATATCCAGGGACTTAGAATAAACGTTACAGGGACTAGTCTGTGAATCTGTCAAGTTTATGTATCAAAAAAAAAGAAATCAAAAGTGTGGTTTTAATCTGCGGGAGGGGGACTCGAACCCTGGCCTCGCGGGTGAGAGCGCAGTGCGGTAGCCACTTCGGTACTGCATCGGATCGTGACAGTAAGGGGGTCGTGGGGGGGTATAATTTGTTGCTCGCGACGGATAACTGAAACTGCAAAAATTTCAGTTTTCTGAATATCACCAGGGGCGGACGGACGGCGCCGGCGGCGAGCGCTGCGACTGCTGCTGCGGTGTGTTCGTGTGCCAGGGCGCGGTCCAGGGGTGGTGCGTGCGCGTGGTGCAGAGAGGAGGGAAACGAGGGAGGAGAGGGAGCTCACCGTGATGAAGAACAGCGGGAGCAGGGCTCGGTGCAGGAGGTGGCCGGCGACGAAACCTCGACGGCGGCGGCGATACAGGGGCTCCCAGCCCCTGTTGAGATGTCGAGGAGGAAGAGGTTGGCGAGGGGAACCGATTCCCGGCCCTAACCTGAGCGGCGGAAGGGCAACACGTCGGCGATCGCCGGAGTGGAAGAGGTGGTGGTTCGATGGTGTTTGGGTTCAGTTACAGAGAGGTGGAGCAGATGCAGAGAGAGGGAAAAAGAAAGAACTCGGCGGCGGCAGGCGAAGGAGAGAGGAGGGAGAAGGGTAGAGGGGAGCCCTAGGGGCTAGGGTTAGCTATAAGGAGGGGGTTGGAGCTCGTGGCCGTCCCTGCTCCTCACTGCATCGACGTGGACATGACGGATGGGGTGCCGTACGAAGGAGGAAGAAAAGGGAGGGGGTACCGGGCCGTGGGAGATGGTGGGCTGGCCCAACTGGGCTGGCCTGCCCCCTCTCCCTCTGGTTTGTTTTCTTTTTCCCTTCTTTCTTTTCTTTTTGCAGATTTGAATAAGGAAGAAAAGGATGGGTTTTTAGGATAGGAAAAATTTGTGGATAATTTTTATAGGTTATTAGTTAAAAAAGCACAATTGTGACATTGCTTGTTTCTCAAAATTTGAATCTTGTTGCTGTTTTAAAAATTCAATTGAATTTGGGTGGAAATTGATATTAAATGAATAATTAAAAAGAACCACTTAAATAGTTTGAACCCTCAAGTTTATTTGAAACAGATGATTGATTTGTTTTGTAATTTTCATAAATTTCAAAAGGGTTGCTGTTTGGAAATTTAATTGAATTTGAAAATGTTTTGGTATTAAATGAATTATTGATAGAAACAAATCAATAGTTTGAAATTACAACTTTAATGGAAACAAATAATTGCTTTGATTTGAATATTTATTTGGAAATTGTAACATCACAAGTATGAAACAAATATTTGAAATTTGGTTTGAAATTCAAATAGAAAAACAAGGGAAAACAGAGGAAAATAATTGGAAAACAAATGCAAAACTTAAGATTCCATGATGCAAAACATAAAATAACAGAGAGCAAACATTCTAATGGATGTTTTTCATACTTGGGATGTTACAAAACGCCCCCCCCCCTTGAAGGAATCGCGCCCCGAGATTCCTACTGAGAAGAGAAAAGGTCCGGATACTTCTTGCGAAGATCCTCTTGAGCCGTGACACGTGAAACACATCGTGCACCTTGGATAGTTTTTCTGGAAGTTCAAGACGATAGGCACTCCTGGCAACTCTTCTGGAAAGACGTCATGGAATTCGCAAACCACCGGAACATTTTCGAGTAGAGGGAGAGGTTTGCATCGAGGGTGTATAGCTGAATGGAACTTGATTCATTTGGAGAATAGACTATCTGGCCAGAAGGGTGGAACAGAGTTATTGATTAGACGCCGGTAGAAGAACTGAAGTGGAAGTAACAACAAGGTTTGAATGGACGAAAAGGATGAGAAGAACAGGATATCGAAGCAACATTGGGGAAACACGAGACCAAAACACTCCTGAGGTACTACGGAAAACCCATCCGGGCTTCTAAAGGATCAATATCTACTGCTTAAGGAATAGAGGATCTGCTTCCGGGGCTTACACGCCTCCGTTCTCAATCGTGAGTACGCAACATGATAAATCATGTCACAACCACCTCCATTCCTATGGTCTAGTAGATATAACTATCCTAGAGAAACCAGGATTCGTGAAATCCTAACTTGAATGTTTAGATGAGAAGAGAAAACAACGTTGCACTTCCTTACCAGAAAAGGGAGGGTGGGTGGGGAAAGAAGAAAAAGAACAGAATTCCTACTCTCGCGTTTCATTTTTCCTATATAGCTAAAAAATAGTTTCTAGACTCAACTGCGACCAGTAAAAGGGATCCTACAGGCAGACAGGCTCTGATACCATTTGTCGCACCCGGACTTCTAGGGGATACTCACAGTCCGTTAAACAGTAGATAAATGGCTTACGGGGCATACCGGCACCCGTATCTCAATATGAGTAGGCCAACACGTAAACGTGTGACAACCATTCTCTACTATTCATCGTCTGCGCAAACCATCCCATAGAAATCCAGATACTTCCATTGACGTACTTCATAACATACACACATGGTACGTCAACGGCATTTGAACAACTGATATCACAACATATCTCTAAGACACAAAAGATTGAAATAAGTTGCAAATAGCTCTCACTAGAGCAGAGATAGCAAATACAATCATCCAGAGGACACATGTCCCAACAATTCATCATTACATCACAGCGGAAGCATCCAAAGTGTCTGAGTACAGACAAGATCCAAATAGGCCTAAGAGGCCGGAAACAAAAAGACGGAGCCCATCCACGAAGTCTCGGATCCTGCCCGGGTCCGCTATCTACTCGTCAGCAGCCTCGTCATACTCCACGTAGTAGCCACCATGGGGATCCTCGGAAACGTAGTCTGCGGAAACCATAGCCCCAAAGGGGTCAGTACATAAACGTACTGGCAAGCAAGACTCACAAGATACCAAAGTGTACCCGTCGACACCAATCACAGATGCTTTGGGTTCAACGGAAAGAAAAGGGTGATACACAAGATGCGGCAGCTGGCTGCACTAACCAACTACAGAGTTGCTATAACTTCCGGCTAACAGAAAGGAGATAAGATGGCGTATCGTAACCAACTACAACTAACCTCAAACAAACCCATCCTGGATATCGCCCCTTATCCAAAGAAGCAATCCGAGGATAACCCACATAGTTGGATTAGTGATGGTTCAAGTTATTGTGTCAATAAGACTATTACTAGTCAAGTTATCATTAGTTAGGTGTAAGTTGTTCTGAGTACTTGTTAGCCAGTACTTTCACCCAGTCAACCATAACCGCGGAAAACACGGCTTCTCGAGAAGATTTAACCCTGCAGGGGTGCACCAATTTGGCCGTACACGTAAGAATAACCCGCCAGATGGAATGGCCCTTCCACCAAGCGGGGCACTCAACACAACTCAACTCTTCTTCGCATCAAGCCCAAAGACCCACATGTTGTGCGTGCGCGGCTAATCGAGCCCCCACGAAGAAAAGGGGGACCCTCATAGCACTCTAAGACCATGCCGCCCTAAATGCCGACTACAAAAGTTCCACCCTGGCGCCAAGGGTTCGCACCTGCACATGCATGCATCAAATGGAAAGCCCGAACTAAGTGTGGCGATTTGGACGAGATGCGAATCGAATCAAATTGAGGGGGGCGCCCATACACGCTTCCCACATGCGGTTAGTGCGCTCATCATGGATCAGTAGACAAGACCCTTTTCCTAATTAGGGTCGACACTAGCAGGCCTCAAAACCACGCCGGGCCTCCTGCCGGTGCCTTATCATCAAGTTATTATTACCCAAACATTAACAGGTTGGTTGTTTAACATCGAGCCCCAGAACATAATAGAATATGGTAACAGAAAGTAACGGACAACAGACTCGAGCAAAAACAACCCTAAGCATGTTAGTAAGACACGGCAACAAGCAACGGGGTTATAGGTGTGGAGGTGAGGCTATATCAGGGTCAAAGGATAACACGTGATAGGATCGAAACACAAGCAACAATTCATAGGGCTAGCAGAATAGACAACGGAAAGTATCGGTATCCAATGTGGAAAGGAACACAATGGTTCATGTGAGTGAATACTTGTCTGCAAACTCAGCAGCCTGGTACTGAGCTAACTCCTCAGAAGGGGTGTCGTAAACCTCGTCTGTCTCAACGTCGTCGTCTATTCGAGAAGAAGCAAACAAACAACGCAGAGAGACAAACAATCAATAACATGGCATAATGCACAAACATGGGATGATGCATGTCAATTTAATTGATGCATCAGAATAAACTAGTTGACAAGATAACATGTTTAAATGGACCCATATGCAATTTGGGTTGCATATGGAAAGCCCATGAGTTAAGGTTGGTTTAGATGATCTACAACTAAACACCATGTGAAAGTTGATTAGGATGATGCATGGATGAGGAAAACAGAAAGAAAACAACAATAGCTTCAATTTGAAACGAAGTTTACCAAGTTTGGAATTTTATTTATTAAGTTAAGAAAGTTTGTTTCTTAAATGAGTTACACAAGCATTTGTTGTTTTCACCCATTTTAATTGTGCAAAATAGATAACAAAGTTCATAATTGGAAAGAACACAAAATTTTAGGTGGAATACATGTTTCATTTGTTGAAAAAGGATTTAAGATGAATTAATTATGAATTAAACAAGTTTAAACAAGATTTAAATGAATTTAATTCAAGTATGAATTTGTTTGAATTTTTATTTGTTCAACACATTAAATGAAATTCATATTTGAAAAGTTTATACTTTTCTGGTTTGAAAACATATTTTATAAGTTCAAAAAGAATTTAATTTGACCAAGTTATGAATTGAGCAATATTAAATGATTTAAACAAGGTTTAAATTATTTAACCAATTATAATTATTCAAAACATGAAACAAAGTTTATATTTGGAAAGGTGGTTTAATTTAGCATGGAAAACATATTTTATTTGTTGAAAATGGATTTAAAATGAGCAAGTTATTAATTTGACAATTTTAAATGCATTAATTAGCAAACAGTTGTTTTCAGCAATTTAATTTATTTAAAACAGAACACAAGGTTGATATTTGCAAAGTTCATGAAAAATTGAATGGAAAACATATTTGGTTTGTTGAATTTGGAATTTTTATGCCCAAGTTATGAATTTTGCAAAATTAAATGAATTAAACAAGGATTCAAATATTTCACCAATTTAAAATATTCAAAACAGTAAACAAAATTTATATTTGGATAGAGAATTTAATTGGGTACAGAATACATATTTAAAATGTTGAATTTGGAGTTGGAATGAACTAGTTATGCATTTTTAGAGTTTAGGTATTAATCTGCCATTTTAAATAATATCCAGGGACTTAGAATAAACGTTACAGGGACTAGTATGTGAATCTGTCAAGTTTCTGTATCAAAAAAAAAAGAAATCAAAAGTGTGGTTTTAATCTGCGGGAGGGGGACTCGAACCCTGGCCTCGCGGGTGAGAGCGCAGTGCGGTAGCCACTGCGGTACTGCATCGGATCGTGACAGTAAGGGGGTCGTGGGGGGGGGTATAAGGTGTTGCTCGCGACGGATAACTGAAACTGCAAAAATTTCAGTTTTCTGAACCTCACCAGGGGAGGACGAACGGCGCCGGCGGCGAGCGCTGCGACTGCTGCTGCGGTGTGTGCGTGTGCCAGGGCGCGGTCCAGGGGTGGTGCGTGCGCGTGGTGCAGAGAGGAGGGAAACGAGGGAGGAGAGAAAGCTCACCGTGATGAAGAACGCGGGAGCAGGGCTCGGTGCAGGAGGCGGCCGGCGACGAAACCTCGACGGCGGCGGCGATACAGGGGCTCCCAGCCCCTGTTGAGATGTCGAGGAGGAAGAGGTTCGCGAGGGGAACCGATTCCCGGCCCTAACCTGAGCGGAGGAAGAGCAACACGTCGGCGATCACCGGAGGGGAAGAGGTGGTGGTTCGGTGGTGTTTGGGTTCAGTTACAGAGAGGTGGAGCAGATGCAGAGAGAGGGAAAAAGAAAGAACTCGGCGGCGGCAGGCGAGGGAGAGAGGAGGGAGAAGGGTAGAGGGGAGCCCTAGGGGCTAGGGTTAGCTATAAGGAGGGGGGTTGGAGCTCGTGGCCGTCCCTGCTCCTCACTGCATCGACGTGGACATGGCGGATGGGGTGCCGTACGAAGGAGGAAGAAAAGGGAGGGGGTACCGGGCCGTGGGAGATGGTGGGCTGGCCCAACTGGGCTGGCCTGCCCCCTCTCCCTCTGGTTTGTTTTCTTTTTCCCTTCTTTTTTTTTTGCAGATTTGAATAAGGAAGAAAAGGATGGGTTTTTAGGATAGGAAAATTTTGTGGATAATTTTTATAGGTTATTAGTTAAAAAAGCACAATTGTGACATTGCTTGTTTCTCAAAATTTGAATCTTGTTGCTGTTTTAAAAATTCAATTGAATTTGGGTGGAAATTGATATTAAATGAATAATTAAAAAGAACCACTTAAATAGTTTGAACCCTCAAGTTTATTTGAAACAGATGATTGATTTGTTTTGTAATTTTCATAAATTTCAAAAGGGTTGTTGTTTGGAAATTTAATTGAATTTGAAAATGTTTTGGTATTAAATGAATTATTGATAGAAACAAATCAATAGTTTGAAATTACAACTTTAATTGAATCAAATAATTGCTTTGATTTGAATATTCATTTGGAAATTGTAACATCACACGTATGAAACAAATATTTGAAATTTGGTTTGAAATTCAAATAGAAAAACAAGGGAAAACAGAGGAAAACAATTGGAAAACAAATGCAAAACTTAAGATGCCATGATGCAAAACATAAAATAACAGAGAGCAAACATTCTAATGGATGTTTTTCATACTTGGGATGTTACAAAGAGCAGCAGGGGAAGGGGGTTGACGACGAGCTTGCTGCGGTTCAGGTGATCATCTTGGCGCCTGCGCTCTCGGTACGGATTCCCACTGGTCCGGTGACTTTATCTCAACAGAAGATGGCTGCGGCGACAACTGAGAGGGACGTGATGCATAGAGATGTCTCTGTGACTACACCACTGCCCAAACATGTGGTACCTTCAAAGGAGGAGGTCGTGGCGTTCGGTGGTATTCCGGAGCCTGGGAGTGCGGGTCTTCGTTCAAGTGCGCGTCTGCGCGCACAACCGGACGCCGACACACCTATCTCGGAGAGGGCTGCTAGGATTGCGGCGCAACGAGACATCAATTTCTCACGTAATTTACCGCGTTCCTTTATGTTAATGCCCACTGCTCATATTGTTGATTTCGCATCTAGATTAGGTGTGTCTTTGGGTACTAACAGATCGTATATTAATGATTCTGTTAATTCTATTAAAAAATTAGAAACTTCTAGACAATTGGTTTTTCTAGAAAATAATCTTAATGCTGATTCTGATGAGTTAGTGGAGCCTATGTCTTCATCACTGGATGAGGAGGCTCATGAAGTAGAGGATGAGGGGTTAGGGTATTTGGAGACTTTATCACATTATGTGAAGACCACACGATCCCGTAAAAAGAAGTGTAGTGCATCCTCTAAACCCAAAAGAAGGAGTACTCGATTAAAGGCTATTAGTCATAATAATTAAAATCGATGAAAGGGTTTTTTTGAACACTGATGGGTTTGGAGATACTTCTAAGCATTTATATGTCAATGAGATGGTTAGAGAGCTGCAGCTGGACTTTGTTGCTATCTTGGAAACTGGTAGGTCTAGTTTCGAACAACGATTGTTATCTCATTTAGCAGGGGGTCGTGATTTTTGTTGGTATTGTTTACCACCACAGGGGAGATCAGGAGGGATACTAGTTTGTTTTAACAATGCCACTTTGACTGTTCAGACAGTGGTTGCGGGGGATTTTTCTGTTAAATTCCACTTGCGCACGAAGGACGATGGTTTCCTTTGGGCATTGGTAGTAGTGTATGGGGCTGCTCAAGATGATTAAAAACCAGTTTTTCTATCCGAATTGGTAAGGATTTGTGATTGTGAGTCTCGTCCTATGTTGGTAGGGGGAGATTTCAACATAATGAGGAGACCAAATGAAAAGAGTAGTGACAATTTTAATACACGATGACCGTCTATTTTTAATGCCATTATTGAGAGCTTAGATCTCAAAGAGGTAGAAATGTCCGGAAGACAATACACTTGGGTTAGTAGACGAGAAGTAACTACGTATGAGAAGTTAGATTGTGTACTAGAAAGTGTTGAATGGGAACAGAAATTTCCGCTTGTTTCGGTTCAGGCTCTAGCCAGGACTGGATCCGATCATGTCCCCTTATTCGTGGACTCGGGTAATTCGGTTCACAAAGGAAATAAGTCAACATTTTCGTTTGAGTTATCTTGGCTTAGACAGGGGGGTTTTTGTGATATGCTTAAAAAGGAATGGGTGTCTCAGCGGATGGGTGATTCACTAATTGAAAGATGGCAAAACAAAATTAGACATCTTCGGAGTTTTCTACGGGGATGGGCTAAAAATATGAGTGGGGAATATAAGATTTTGAGAGATAAATTGATTCTCTTGATTAACGAGCTAGATATAAAAGCAGAGACTATGACTCTTTCTGATGAGGAGAGAAAGTCTAAGAGGGAGGCTGATTTGCATCTAGCTAAGCTTAGAAGAGATGAGGAGTCTAAGTGGGCTCAAAGGGCTAAAATGATACATATTAAAGAAGGGGGAGATAATACAAAATACTTTCACTTAATGGCTAATGGGAAACATAGAAAGAAAAAGATATTTCAACTAGAACAGGATGAAGGGACCATTGTTGGTCAACAGAACCTGCAAGTTTTCATATCTGAATATTACAAAAAATTGTTTGGCCCATCTGATAAAACATCTATTTCGCTTGATGAGGGTAGGACTGCTGATCTGCCTCAAGTATCTTTAGATGAAAACAATGTTTTAACTGCTCCTTTTACTGAAGAGGAGGTTTTAGAGGCAATAGCTCAAATGGAACTTAATAAAGCACCGGGACCGGATGGGATCCCGGCAGAGTTCTATAAGAAGTTTTGGGATGTGCTTAAAGTTGACATGATGTCCATGTTTGCTCAATTACATGCTGCTGAGTTGCAACTTTTTAAGTTGAATTTTGGGGTGATTACTCTTTTACCTAAAAAGGAGGATGCATCTAGAATAGAGCAGTATAGACCCATTTTCTTACTGAATGTAAGCTTCAAAATATTTACAAAGGTTGGTACAAATAGAGTTACTGCGATTGCGCAGCGTATTATTAAACCAACCCAGTCTGCATTTCTACCTGGTAGAAATATTTTAGAAGGGGTAGTGGTCTTACATGAAACCATTCATGAGCTTCACACTAAGAAACTTAATGGAGTTTTATTTAAAATTGATTTTGAGAAACCATATGACAAGGTTAGTTGGTCTTTTCTACAGCAAACACTTAGGATGAAAGGTTTTTCTCCAATGTGGTGTGACTGGGTAGCGAGATTTGTTCAGGGTGGGAGTGTGGGTATCAGGGTAAATGATGATATTGGTCATTATTTCCAAACTCTAAAAGGATCGAGACAGGGAGATCCGTTATCTCCCATTTTGTTTAATCTCGTTGCTGATATGCTAGCTATCCTAATTGCTAGGGCAAAGGAGGATGGTAGTGTTGGGGTCTTGTACCTCATTTGGTGGATGGGGGGTCTCAATTCTACAATATGCAGATGATACAATTTTGTTTATGGAACATGACCTTGATAAGGCTGTTAATATGAAATTAATACTTGCATTATTTGAACAATTATCTGGTCTTAAAATCAATTTTCATAAGAGTGAATTTTTTTGTTTTGGTGATGCAGTCCAATCTGTGGATGAGTACCGTCACATTTTTAGATGTGACGTGGGTCAGCTACCCTTTAAGTACTTGGGTATCCCAATTCATTATAGAAAACTGTCAAATAAAGAATGGGGTCCAATTGAGGACCGATTTGAAAACAAATTGAGTGCTTGGATAGGAAAACTACTCTCTTATGGAGATAGATTGGTGCTTATTAATTTGGTTCTATCGAGTTTACCTATGTTTTTCTTATCCTTTTTTGAAATACCTATTGGGGTACGGAAAAAATTGGACTTCTTTATCACGATTTTTCTGGCAGAGTGATCAAACGAAGAAAAAATATAGATTAACACGGTGGAATATAATATGTCAACACAAAGATCAAGGGGGTTTTGGGTATTGAGGTTTTAGAGATTAAGAATAAGTGCCTCCTAAGCAAATGGCTTTACAAACTCCTTACTGAAGAGGGAGTGTGGAGTGAGATACTGCATAGTAAATATATTAAATATATACCGTTGCAACAGGTGGAAGCAAAACATACTGACTCACCCTTCTGGAAAGGGTTGATGCGAGTCAAATCAGATTTCTTTGCACGGGTTCAACATACGGTGGGTGATGGTCAGACCATACGTTTCTGGGAGGACATTTGGTTAGGTGATACTACTTTAGCTGCACAGTATCCGACTCTCTACAATGTGGTAAGACATAAAGATGTTTATGTCTCACATGTCTTATGGAATGATCATCCAAACATTGTGTTCATAAGAGCGCTCACATGGGATAAATGGGACGCATGGTTGCATTTGGTTGAACGCTTAATGAACATATCTAATTCTAGTAGTCCTGATTATTTTAAGTGGAAGCTAACTACGTCTGGAATTTTTTCTGTTAAGTCTTATTATGAGGACCTAATGAATGAAGGGACGAAATGTTTAGGAAGATACATATGGAAAATAAAAGTACCACTTAAGATAAAAATATTTATGTGGTTCCTTTACCGTAAGGAATTGTTGACAAAAGATAATCTAGCTAAACGGAGTTGGATGGGCTGCTCAAAGTGTGTGGTCTGTGGTAATCAAGAAACTATAGAACATTTATTTATTTCCTGTGAGTTTGCAAAACGTATTTGGTGTTTGATTCATTTCACTTTTAGTATTAAGGCACCTTCATCGATTAACAATCTATTTGGGGATTGGTTAGATGGGGTTGATAGAAAGATGAAAGCTAGCATACGAATTGGTACATGTGCTTTTCTTTGGGCAATTTGGAATTGCAGAAACGATGTTATTTTTAGCAGGATGGAAGCTAGGCATTTTTTGCAGGTTATACACAGAGCCACCAACTGGATTCACCAATGGTCGCTCCTCTCTCCGGAAGAGCAGCGTGGAAGCTTGGATACAGGATGTGCACGATTAATGGCGGTCGTGCGGGCTATCTTCAGCCAGGGTGGGTGGCAGCACACTAGGAGGTTACAATATGTGTAGTCTCCATTTGTTTAGATGGCTAATCTTTGTAGCCACTTTGGAGTTCAGCTGAGATGTATTTCGTTTGTTTAAACCTTTGATACTGGATGATTTCTTAATAAATAAGCCGTGTGCATCCACTGGATGCAGAGGCTGGGTTTTTCCGTTTCAAAAAAAAAAACCAAACCACCACAAACCACAGAGCGTCACCACCTCAATAGAAACCGTTGGCGGCCTTCCGTGGTTGCGGCCACCGCGAACCCAGGTCGAGAACATTGAGGAATAGGGTCGCCGCCGGCTGGCGAGGCAACAAAAGCCGCAGTGGCCGTGTCGTGTGGGCAAGAGAGATACGGAGGAGAAGGCGGGTTGGGGAGGAAGCGACAAACACTCCTTTTCCTCAGGCGACATCCGGCGCCGCCCTTCTCTCCTCAATCTCGGCATCCGTAGCGACCCACCCGTTCTTTCTTGCACCGCGCCAGCGGGTACACATATCTTTCTCTTCGGTCGGTGGCGCTGCCGGGTAGCCTTGCTCCCTCTTTCCGTGAGTATGCGTGAGAGAATGAAAGACGTGAGGGGAAAAAACTGGCTTTCTGTCTGTCGGCAAGAGAAGGACGTGGCTAGCCAATGACCAAGCAACACAGAGAGACGTGGCTAGCCAATGACCAAGCACACAAGCAAGACAAAACAACCAGAGACGGGCTGCACACCGGCTGCAAGCCACACGGAATAGAGCAAAAATGATCGGACTACCGGAGCGAGGGAGGGAGAAAAGAAGAGAAGGCTAACTGAATCCACCGGCTGAACAGAGATAAAGATAGGACAAACCAGCCAATAAAGACAAGAATGGAAGCCCCGCCTAGGCCTCCAGCCAATAAGAAACGCACACATCTAAGATGACACAACGACGTGCTCACGTAAGATTGGTCGACGAGAAGCAAATCGCTGAAACGGTAGAAAACCCACGAGCTTTAATATAGTAGTGTATATAGGACAGGTATATCCTACTACGAGTGTTTTTTCTTTGCGGGGAAATTGGGAGCTTCATTCCATATAAGCATTCCTTGGATCATGGTGATGAGGAATGTAGGTACAGTGTCAAGCCAACTATCAGTCACCATCAGCGTACAGGCATGCTTAGCACACAGATGGGATGGTAAGTTTGCTGCTCTACTAACATGAACTATATCAAAAGAAATAAATGTAGAAGCTAGCTCTCCAATATCTAACATAATAGGTGTCACAATCGAACGTGAATTGCGACGAGAATTCCAGAGATTTATCAACTCCAGGCAATTCGACTCCATGATCACATGTGAGAATCCTCGCAGTTTTGCAAAGACCACACCATCTCGCAAGGCCTCCGCCTCGGCAATCATGGGTTCCGTAACCCCAAGGTGTGGCTTGCACCAGGCTCCCAAATAGGCTGTATGTGATCGTGAAATTCCACCACCGCCGGCATTACATGCATCAAGGTTCAGAGCTCCATCAGTGTTGATTTTAACAAAACCCTCCTCTGGTGGCCTCCAACCATACCCCGGCAACACGACAGTAGTCGGGTTCGGAATCTCCAGAACGGCTAGATCTTCATGAATCCGCTTCGTTGCCGTCCTCGGATCCCAAGGTATCTTGTCGTGTGTCCATCTATTGCGAGAATTCCAGATCGCCCACATAACCGAGATGATTCTTGCTCGTTCCCCCACCGAGAAACGATCTTCACATAAAATATTCCGTGTCCATGTGCTCGGATGTAGACTTGGCAACCGAGACTCAAATAACACCTGCGCCTCCTCCCAGAAACGCTTTGCATGCGGACAATGTATGAGAGCATGCATTAAATCCTCCTCCTCCGAGCGACATATCTTACATGCGCTAGTTTGTGTTATGTGGCGGTGTTGAAGAGTAGATTCATCTGGCAGTATACCCTTCACAGTGCGCCACCAAAACACACGTACCTTAGGCATTACTTTCAACTTCCATAATGTATTCCACATCTGCTTCTCAGACTCTGAAGAACTTGCCATCGCCCCTTCATCGGGAGAAGACCCCCTTTTTTGATTCATTAGAGCACGATAAGCCGACTTTACAGTGTAGATACCAGAGTTTTCAAGCGCCCAAGCAAAAAAATCCTCGCCACCGTCCCTCCGTAGAGGGATGTTCAAGATAGCATCAACATCCGGTCGTGAGAATGAGGATCTGACCACCTCAGTACGCCACTTCCCAATACCGGCATCAATAAGTTCATCCACTTTCTGCACCGTAACCCCTACTGGCTTGAAAAGAGGAGAAAAATTACTCGCACCTCGGATCCACTTGTCTTCCAAAATCGATATGGTAGATCCATTACCCACACGTTTTATTAGACCGATATTTAGAGCATCGCGGCCATCCATAATAACTCTCCACACCGCAGAACTCGCACGTGGCACATTTGCCTGCGTGAAATCCGTATTAGGGAAATAACGTCCTTTCATTACCCGTGCGCATAGTGAGTCAGGAGACTCCAAAAATCTCCACCCGTGCTTTCCTAGGAGAGCAATGTTGAAACTCTCCAAATCACGAAAACCAATTTCACCTTGATCTTTCGGAAGTGCAAGTTCTTTCCAGGACACCCAATGCAACGATCGTTTATCCAAGGAGCTACTCCACCAAAATTTGGCCATATCAGCCCTCAATTTTTTACATACCGTTTTTGTAAAACGGAAGCAACTCATACTGTATGTCGGTATCGCCTGTATCACGGATTTGAGAAGGATCTCCCTCCCTGCGCATGCAAGTATTTTCTCCGACCACCCGTTCATTTTACACTTAGCTCTATCTCCAATATGGTCAAAAGTTCCACTTGTTATGCGACCCACGGCTGTTGGCAGACCAAGATACCTCTCACTGAAAGCTTCAACACCAATACCCAGCATTTGTTTCATCAAATCCCGCCGTTGCTGAGGGGTATTGGGTGTAAAGAAAACCGAACTCTTTTCTCTATTAACACACTGTCCAGAACAATTTGCATAAATATTGAGGATGCTATTTAACCGAATTGCACTCTGCTCACATGCACTGATGAATATGAGACTATCATCGGCAAAAAGGAGATGGTTCACCCATGGTGACCTGTAAGATACTCTGATCCCCCTATCAATATAATTTCCTCCGAAATAATTGAGTAACGAAGTTAATCCTTAACCACAGAGCAAAAACAAATAGGGAGATATGGGATCACCTTGTCGTAGTCCTCTCAAAGGTGTAAAATAGGGTAACAATTCTCGATTGACATGGACAGAGAACCTCACCGAGGAGACACACTTCATAATAAAGTGAATAAAATCCATCGAAAAATCCAAACGAGCTAGAATAGCCTCCAAATAATGCCACTCCACCCGATCATACGCTTTCATCATATCTAATTTCACCGCACACGAGAATTTTTTTCCTTTTCTTCTTCTCTTCATTGCGTGAAGAATTTCAAAAGCAACCAATACATTGTCCGTGATCAACCGACCCGACACAAAGGCACTTTGTTCTTCCCCAATAAGAATATCCATCCAATTCCTTAACCGATTAGTGATTGCCTTGGAGGCAATTTTATAGAAGATAGGACATAAGGATATCGGACGGTATTGAAGAATAGTCTGCGGGTTTTTTTACATTCGGGATTAGAGTGATAGATGTATCATTAAGACCCACTGGTAATTCACCTCCCTTCAAGAAATCCAGTACAGCCGCCACCAAATCAGCACGGATCAAACTCCAGTGGAGCTGAAAAAACCCTGCTGTGAATCCATCGACCCCCGGGGCCTTCGATGGAGCCATTTGGAATAAGGCCTTCCGTACCTCAGCTTCAACATAAGATTCCGTTAGCTCATCATTCATATCGACCGAGACCTTATTTGGAACATGCTCAATAAGTGCATCCATGTTATAAAACCCCTGGGAGGTATATAGTTCGGTATAGAAGGACTGCACCTCATCCTTGTCCTCCTCCGGGCTCCCACACAGAGAACCGTCTCGTCTCTTGAGACCCGAGATACGATTAATTCTCCTACGCTCCGCCACCTGAGCGTGAAAATATGCAGTGTTACGATCTCCCTCCCTCAGCCAACGAACTCGCCATCGTTGCCGAAACCATATCTCCTCGAGGCGCAGCGCCTCCCTCAACTGATCAACAATAGCCCGTTCCTCATCCGTTGGTCCTTGACCAATCGAACGAGAACGAATTTTTTCGAGTTTTTCTTTCAGCTTTCTCACTCTTCTAGCTAGGGACCCAAATTCTCTTGCCCCCGAAGAACTCAACTCGTACTGCATCTGGTTCAGTGTGTGCGAAATACCTGCAAGTCCCTGTCCACTATGTAACTTTCTCCAAGCATTTGTAACCAGGTCATCATAGTCAACATGGGACTGCCAAATATTTTCATAGCGGAATTGCCGGTGACTCGTGCCATGCTTCCTTGCGCCTAATTCCACCAACAAGAAGCAGTGATCCGATTCCGTGGCACTTACATGCCGTACCCTGCTCTCATCGAAAATATGAAGCAAACCATCATTTGCCAAGGCCCTGTCAAGACGTGCTTTAACGTTTGCCCGGCCACATTGTTTGTTATCCCATGTGTAGTCCACCCCCGACCAGCCAAGGTCATGGAGGGAACAATCTGCTGCTGCATCACGAAACGCTCTCATCTACCATTCGGGGCGCGGGTGACGACTAAAGTGTTCGGATCCGAACATCGTTTCATTAAAGTCCCCAAAACACAACCACGCTGACTGTCTGACTGCATGAAGAGTGCGCATAAACCTCTAGCTGTGTGCCCTGTCTTGCACTTTCGGAGCACCATAAAACCCCGTTAGTCTCCACTCCACTTGTGGATCATCAGCTTTGCGCACTAGCACATCAATATGTGCTCTGCCAAAATTCATCAACTCGACGGTGACATCACTGGACCAGAATAGGGCAACACCTCCACTCAATCCATCGCTGTCCACCGCGAAACATCCTGCGAAACCTAACAATCTTTGAAGCTCCTTCACTCGGTTGGCACTGATTTTTGTCTCCATCACGAAGAGAAGGGCGGGACCTTCCTGCCTCACAAAACTGCGAAGCTCACGAACTACACGAGGGTTCCCAAGCCCTCGTGAGTTCCAACTGGCGCAAATCATTGCTCTGGGCAGTGCTGCGATGCAGACACTGCCGAATCAGAGTTGGATGGTGTAGATTTTGTCTTCTTCGCCATCGGTTCATTGACCAAACCTCCCATAGCTACAAGATTCTCCTCCTCCCTGGGCTGGTAGATCACTAGTGCATTCGCCACAGTAGGTGTTTCCGGTACCATCTCATTTGACGTGTCAAGTTGACGGTACACCTGTTTCTGCGGGCCCGCTTTCCTCTTGTTGCTCTGCTGCTGCTTCTTAAAAGGCGAGGTAACCTATGCCTGTTTGTCTGGAAACGAACTCGCAGTAGACGTGTTTTTCTTGCTAAATTGAGACGCAGCCTGATCTCTAGATAAGTTCTCATTGGATGTCCCCTTCTTCCTCTCATCCGGAGCTCGCAAGCTCGCCTTGAACGGTAGCGCTCCATCATCCCCTCTACTGCTTGGGGTAGTACATAGAAAATCTGCATGGCCTAGTCGACCACACGAGAAACAAAAATTTGGTATATGTTCATACTGAATTTCATACCAGTCTCTACTCTTTCTTTTGGCTGAGTCGATCAGAAGTCCCCTCCGAAGAGGTTTGTGGACATCAATGGAGGCTCTAGCCCTCAAGAACCCTCCCACCGGATCAATCTGCACCGAGTGAGCCTGCTGATCGATCATCTTAGCCACTTCCTTACCCCAATTCCCTTTGGTGAGATGGAAGGGCAAATTCAGAATTCTAACCCAGATTTGTAACTTATCAAACAGGAGCTCGGAAGGTCTCATGTGATCAACAAATTTCTCCAAGATAACAACGTTTCGACTCACATGCCACGAAGATCCTTCCCAAACCCTATCACGATCACGCTGGCTCTCAAATTCAGCAATAAAGAGATTCTCACCAACTGATCGAAAGAATAAACCCCTATGGTTTCCCCAAGCCGGACGCAAAGCATTGGATATAGTCTGTATATGGAACGTGTTGCGGGCAAGAATCTTCCCTGCCAACGCCCACTTCTCCTGAGCTCCATCCTCCAGATCATCCAGCATCAACGGCGTCGCTTCCTCCTCTGTTAGGTCAAGTTTGCCCATCGCATCCACCAATGGGTCCCCCGATGTCCTAAGCGGGCTCTTCTCCTTCCCTGCCTCCGTCCCTGCTGTCGAGGCCATGCAGGACGCGAAACCACCTCGCCTCGCCGAACAGATCTCGACGTGCGCCGTCCGTTCTCCTCATAACCCTAGTCGCCAAAGCGATCGCCTCGCGAGTCGCCAGGGGAGCCGAAGGGGTACGCGAGAAAACTATGGTTGTCGATCCAGTTTATATGAAGCTTACTACCGGTGTTTTAGAATAGTGCCCTACAACATCCGTCCCTATACGGAGCGGATTCCGTTGAAAAGTACCAAATCCTGCCCACCTTCCACGAAACAGGCTTTTCGCCCCGCTTTATAAATAAAGCAACACACAGTCATACAAGCAAAGTAGCAACAACGAAAATAAAAGATAGTCTGCTGGGGTCACAGCACAACACGACCCAACGAAACAAAGTCGCGACGCAGCGCAACGATACTAAATAGCAGCGTCAGATGGCTGTAGATAGGCGGCGAGCCGCCAACACGAGAGCCTGAATCATGCCATCAAGCCGCTCCTTGTCCCGCTGTCTGCAGAGAGGGTGCCACTGCTGCAAAAATGCCATGAATTTAAACACAGGGTCAGAAGCACGCCTCAAGAAAACACGCTCGATAACCATTTTGTTACGAATAGTCCATAAGGTCCAGGTCATTGCAGCGAATATAAGCCAGAAGAGGCGCCTCCTCCTCCCGTTACGATTCGCCTGCACTTCCAGGAACTCGGCGAGGTCTAGGGCCCGCCAATCGGGTCCCAGCGCCTCCGCTACGAAGCTCCACAGGAAACGAGCTGCGGGGCAAGAGAAAAGAATGTGGGTCCCCGTCTCTGGGACCGCACAGAGGGGGCAAGTCCCTTCCCCAGGGCCAAAGCGCTTGGCCACCTCCACCCCCGAAGGAAGGCGGTCGCGCAGTAGTTGCCAGGTGAAGATCCTAATCTTAAGGGGATTGGCGTCTTCCAAAGATGGGAACCCCAAGGAAGCGTCGGCCCTCTAAAAAGGGCCCGGTATGCAGATCCCACCGTAAAGATCTTTGTCCTGCCCACCTTCTTGCTCCCGTACGAGTCCATTCCTAACCACCTCCTTCGGCTCGACGCGGGCGAGCGAGCGTCGGCGCTTCCCGTCTGCAAACCGAACTCGCCTTTCCCATCCCGTACAACCCGATCCTGTCTCCCCACGCACATCCCACCGGCGGCGACCAGCTCCGCCGCCAAGCTTCCTCTACATCCCAACCTCCCGACCTCCTGTATCCATCCCGCGCGCCACCATCGGAACGGCTCGCCGCCAGGCGTCATCCGTGCCCACCTCCTTCCCCCGCGCCGCCCACCCATCCCCGCCTTCCTCGCCGCCGGAAGGCGTTCGCGCCACTGCGCCTTCCGCTTCCCCGGCAAGCCGCCGCGTCACTGCGCCTTCCCCGTCGCACGAGCTCCTGCTGGAGCTACCCAACCCCGGTGAACTGCCGCCCCAAGCTGCTGGAGGTGCATAGATCGCAACCGCCAGCCCTGCTTCCTCCGTCGTCTTCGTCGCCGGAGCGGTTCCCCTGCCGCCGCCATCGGAGTGACTCATAATCCCGTGCTGCTTGGGTGGCAAAGGACAATTTTCTTTCTCGCAAATTTATTTCTCGTCTCAGGTATTCTCTCTTATGCACTCTTCCCGGTCGATGGCGACCTACTCCAGTGCGCGAGAGAGCAGTTGAGTGCAGGCCAAAATTTTCATTGTGCGTCCCAGTAGCTCATCGGCCCTCCTGCGCGCGTGTTAAGTCTTCCAACCGTGTGAACTACCGCTGCCAGATGTGAACTGCTCTCGGTGCCCGATGTGAACTGCTCCTCTGAACTTCATCTATACATTGTATGCATGCGCATCAACTGCTGCTATCATTCTATTCTACTCATACTCCTGTTGGAATTTTATGGGCTATAATATGGGCTCACATGTCTAGCCCATTAAGCCCACTAAAAATCCTGAAATTGTCATGGCCCATTCATGAATAATAAGTGGAGTGAGTGGGACTAAAGTTTAGTCCCACATTGCTAGTTTGAAGAGAGTGGAAGCACCTTATAAGGTGAGCCATTCTAGCTCATGTATGAGTAGGCAAGGCAAGAGGAGAGGTGTGCCACACGCGCGCTCCTCCTCCTCCGCCGCCCGCCTCGCCACGCCTCGCCTCGCCTCGCCTCGCCTCGCCTCGTCACGACGCGCCGCGGGTTGCGGGAATGAGCCGAGCCGAGAGCGTTTATTTTGTCGATTGGGAAAATTTAATGAGTCATTTAATTTGGTAATTGACGGACGCGTTAATTCCAAAACCGTTTCCGTTTCCTTTCTGGATCGTGGAGCCGAACCGACTCAGACGTGGGGTTACGCCCACGTCTCTCCCAGCCCGCATATAAATACGCGCATACGGTAAACCCTAGCCGCCACTTCGTCATATGGTTTCGCACCACCGTTCCAAAGCACTGCGCCGCCAATCAAGTCTTCTCCATCCCTCCTTCCGGCGTGCACCGCGAGAAGGGACAGCAGGCCTCCGGAACCCCGCCTCTTGTGATCCTGTACGGGAGAGGGGCGATCAGGTTTTTGGGGAGCGCACTCGCGCGACTGCTGACGGCGACTACTTCCCCGACGACGACTTCTTCCCCGACCTCGGCAACCTCTTCATCAACGACATGGCCGACACCGGGGACAACAACAACGGCGGTGCCGCTACCGCTCCATCGTACGTATCTCTCTTTCATATGTATGAGATGTTACTGGAATTCGTATGTCTAGTACTTGCAATAGATTGTATCAATCTGTCAACTGTGCTAGATCTAGACGTTTGCATGATTACTGTTTTTGCTACTGTCACAATTTATCTGCCGCTATTTCGAATTAAATCATGTGCTAAATTGCTAATATATTCAACAATCCAAAAACCTGATTATAGGCAATTTCTTGCACCTGCGCCGTCTGTCATTGCGGCGACAAGGCCAGTCCCTTTCAAGGGCGTGGACTTTAAGAGGTGGCGCACGAGAGCAGTGCTATGGTTTCAAACCTTGCGCTGCTATGCGGCCACCAAGGGCAAGCCTGAGGGCGATCTCAATCCAGCACAGCTGGAGGCCTTTGAGGATATGGACACTATGTTTAAAAGTGCCCTCCTCGGTATTATCGATGATTCCATCGTGGATCCGTATATGTCGTTTGATAACGGCAAGGATATGTGGGCTGCACTCGAGGCCAAATTTGGGGCCTCGGATGCTGGCAGCGAGCTGTATGTCATGGAGCAATTCTATGACTACAGGATGACTGATGAGCGCTCTGTTGTTCAACAGGCTCATGAGATACAGTCACTCGCTAAAGAACTTGAGCACTTTAAGTGTATGTTACCGGACAAGTTTGTGGCCGGAGGCATTATTGCCAAGCTTCCATCTTCATGGAGCACCTTTGCTACTTCTCTAAAACACAAGAGACAGGAGTTTTCCGTAATGGACCTCATCGGATCTCTTGATATGGAAGAGAAGGCGAGAGCAAAGGATACACGTGCTCGGGTTGCTGAGGTAGGTTCTTCTGCTCATGTGGTACAGAAGAAACATTACCCGCCCAACAAGCCTAAATATATCAAGAAGAAATCCGAGGGTAAAGGCAAGCCCGATGGCAAGTTTAAGCCGTCGCACTCTACCAACTTCAAGAAGAGAAAGGGATCATGTCACGTCTGCGGTGAACTGACCCATTGGGCTCCAAAGTGCCCTAAGCGTTACGAGCTGCAGCAGCAGGAGAACAGCGGCAAGACCGCCAATGTTGTCATGGCTGACACTGAGATGAAGGACTCTGGGTACGGTATAGTTCCCACTATTCTTTCAGTTTGTCATTCACCTGAATGGTTAATTGACACAGGTGCCAATGTACATGTTTGTGCTGATGCTTCTATGTTCTCTTCTTATCAGGTCACAGGGACTTCCCCCGTGCTGATGGGGAACGGGTCACATGCTACTGTTCGTGGTGTTGGTACGGTCGATCTGAAGTTTACTTCGGGGAAGATCGTGCGGCTGAAGAACGTTCATCATGTGCCCTCCATCAATAAAAATCTCGTCAGCGGCTCACGTTTATGTCGAGATGGTTTTAAGTTGGTTTTCGAGTCTAATAAAGTTGTAATTTCCAAGTATGGACAATTTATTGGTAAAGGCTATGAGTGCGGAGGCTTGTTCCGCTTATCCTTGTCAGATATTTGCACCAAAGTTATTAATAATGTTTGCCACGATAATGATTGTGATGTTTGGCATTCGCGACTTTGTCATATTAATTTTGGTTGCATGACGCGGTTAGCAAATATGAGTTTAATTCCGAAATTCAGTACTATTAAAGGTTCCAAATGTCAAGTGTGTGTTCAAGCTAAACAACCTCGCAAGTCTCACAAGACCGCGGAGGCGAGAGACTTGGCACCACTAGAACTTATACACTCTGATCTTTGTGAGATGAATGGCGTATTGACAAAAGGTGGAAAGAAATATTTCATGACACTTATTGATGACTCCACTAGATATTGTTATGTGTATCTTCTGAAATCTAAAGATGAAGCTTTAACTTATTTCAAGAACTATAAGGCCGAAGCAGAGAACCAACTTGATCGTAAAATTAAACGGCTTAGGTCTGATCGTGGTGGAGAGTATTTTTCCAACGATTTTAATTCTTTTTGTGCTGAACACGGTATTATTCATGAGAGGACGCCTCCCTACTCACCTCAGTCAAATGGGGTGGCTGAAAGAAAGAACCGAACGTTGTCTGATTTGGTTAACGCCATGTTAGACACTTCGGGTCTCTCCAAGGCATGGTGGGGGGAGGCGCTAATGACTGCATGTCATGTCCTAAACCGAGTTCCCACAAAGAATAAAACCATTACTCCATTTGAGGAATTTGAAAGGAAAAGGTTAAAACTCTCCTACCTACGTACTTGGGGTTGTTTGGCGAAAGTCAATATACCAATTCCCAAGAAGCGCAAGCTTGGACCTAAAACCGTAGATTGTGTTCTTCTGGGCTATGCTTTTAATAGCATTGGTTATAGATTCTTGGTAGTAAAATCTGAGGTATCCGACATGCATGTTGGTACGATTATGGAGTCGAATGATGCGACTTTCTTTGAGAACATATTTCCTATGAAGGATATGTCTAGCTCATCAAATCAGGAGAAACCTGTTTCATCTAGTCAGGAATTAGCTGAGATTCCTGAATCCACCATTCCGATAGAACACGTTGAGAATCCCGAGGAGGATGACAATGAAGTTCCTGTAAGGAGCAAGAGACAGAGGACTGCAAAGTCCTTTGGTAATGATTTCATTGTGTACCTCGTGGATGACACACCCAGGACTATTTCAGAAGCTTATGCATCTCTTGATGCCGACTACTGGAAGGAGGCTGTCCGTTGCGAGATGGATTCCATCTTGGCTAACGGAACTTGGGAAATCACTGATCGTCCTTATGGGTGTAAACCTGTAGGATGTAAGTGGGTGTTCAAGAAAAAGCTTAGGCCTGATGGTACAATTGAAAAGTACAAGGCAAGGCTTGTGGCCAAGGGTTATACCCAGAAAGAAGGTGAAGACTTCTTTGATACTTACTCACCTGTGGCTAGACTGACCACTATTCGTGTGCTACTATCACTAGCTGCCTCGCACGGTCTTCTCGTTCATCAAATGGACGTTAAGACGGCTTTCCTTAATGGAGAGTTGGACGAGGAAATTTACATGGAGCAGCCAGATGGTTTTGTAGTACCCGGTCAGGAAGGCAAGGTGTGTAAGTTATTGAAGTCATTATACGGCCTCAAGCAAGCACCTAAGCAATGGCACGAGAAGTTTGAAAGGACTTTGACTGCTGAAGGCTTTGTTGTAAACGAAGCTGATAAGTGTGTGTACTATCGCCATGGTGGGGGTGAGGGAGTTATTCTATGTCTGTATGTCGATGACATATTGATTTTTGGGACCAATCTTGATTTAATCAAGGAAGTTAAGGATTTCTTATCTCGCTGTTTTGAGATGAAGGATCTAGGAGTAGCTGATGTTATCTTGAACATCAAGCTATTGAGAGATGATAATGGTGGGATCACACTGCTTCAATCTCACTATGTGGAAAAGGTCTTGAGTCGCTTCGGGTATAGTGACTGCAAGCCTTCTTCAACTCCATATGATGCTAGTTTGTTGCTTCGAAAGAATCAACGGATTACTAGAGATCAACTGAGATATTCTCAGATTATAGGCTCGCTTATGTATTTAGCGAGTGCCACGAGGCCTGACATCTCTTTTGCTGTGAGCAAATTGAGCCGGTTTGTTTCCAATCCGGGAGATGATCATTGGCGTGCGCTTGAGAGAGTTATGCGCTATTTAAAAGGCACTACGAGCTATGGAATTCACTATACCGGAAACCCGAGGGTTCTGGAAGGATATAGTGATTCTAATTGGATATCTGATGCTGATGAGCTTAAGGCCACTAGTGGTTATGTTTTTACACTTGGTGGTGGCGCTGTTTCCTGGAAGTCTTGCAAGCAGACCATCTTAACGAGGTCAACTATGGAAGCAGAACTCGCAGCATTAGACACAGCCACTGTTGAGGCAGAGTGGCTTCGTGAGCTCTTGATGGACTTGCCTATGGTTGAAAAACCAATACCCGCAATCCTAATGAACTGTGATAATCAAACTGTGATCGTCAAAGTGAACAGTTCTAAGGATAATGCAAAGTCATCAAGACATGTGAAGAGGAGATTAAAATCTGTCAGGAAATTGAAGAACTCCGGAGTTATTGCGTTGGATTATATCCAAACGTCTATGAACTTGGCAGATCCCTTCACAAAGGGTTTATCACGGAATGTGATAGAGAATGCATCGAGGGAGATGGGTTTGAGACCCACGTTATGAGTTGCCCACAGTGGTAACCCACTCTATGTGATCGGAGATCCCGTGAATTAGAAGTGGGAGACAAGCTGTTGGTCGGCTGAGAGGAGAGTATCCTTATATTTTATTCCACTCCATAAAAGATGCAATACTCTCCTGATCTGTACGGTAGGTTGACATTTGTCTTAATGTGTTCCAAGTGGCTTATTTATATAAGCAGAGATGTGTCCTACAGAACATCTCCTGAGGAACTCACCTATATGAGTCTGACTGTTAAACGTCGCAGTCTATGAGAATCGGGTGCTCTCTAATAAACTCATGAAAGGCCTTCGGAGTATGACGCATACGCTCCAAACCGCGGGGAAGCCTTGCGGCAGCCTAGTATCGGTTCAGACGTTGTGTGAAACTGGTATCACAACAAACTTGTAGTTCAAGGCGTAGTCCACTATTCAAGTTGTGAACTAGTGAAGCATGATGTTCTAAGTGGAAGTTCAACTTAACAGTCTCCACTAACACCGGTATATAAACAATGTTTTGGAACAGAGTTTATGAAATGTGCTAATGACACTTTGTGGGGGATTGTTGGAATTTTATGGGCTATAATATGGGCTCACATGTCTAGCCCATTAAGCCCACTAAAAATCCTGAAATTGTCATGGCCCATTCATGAATAATAAGTGGAGTGAGTGGGACTAAAGTTTAGTCCCACATTGCTAGTTTGAAGAGAGTGGAAGCACCTTATAAGGTGAGCCATTCTAGCTCATGTATGAGTAGGCAAGGCAAGAGGAGAGGTGTGCCACACGCGCGCTCCTCCTCCTCCGCCGCCCGCCTCGCCACGCCTCGCCTCGTCACGACACGTCACGACGCGCCGCGGGTTGCGGGAATGAGCCGAGCCGAGAGCGTTTATTTTGTCGATTGGGAAAATTTAATGAGTCATTTAATTTGGTAATTGACGGACGCGTTAATTCCAAAACCGTTTCCGTTTCCTTTCTGGATCGTGGAGCCGAACCGACTCAGACGTGGGGTTACGCCCACGTCTCTCCCAGCCCGCATATAAATACGCGCATACGGTAAACCCTAGCCGCCACTTCGTCATATGGTTTCGCACCACCGTTCCAAAGCACTGCGCCGCCAATCAAGTCTTCTCCATCCCTCCTTCCGGCGTGCACCGCGAGAAGGGACAGCAGGCCTCCGGAACCCCGCCTCTTGTGATCCTGTACGGGAGAGGGGCGATCAGGTTTTTGGGGAGCGCACTCGCGCGACTGCTGACGGCGACTACTTCCCCGACGACGACTTCTTCCCCGACCTCGGCAACCTCTTCATCAACGACATGGCCGACACCGGGGACAACAACAACGGCGGTGCCGCTACCGCTCCATCGTACGTATCTCTCTTTCATATGTATGAGATGTTACTGGAATTCGTATGTCTAGTACTTGCAATAGATTGTATCAATCTGTCTACTGTGCTAGATCTAGACGTTTGCATGATTACTGTTTTTGCTACTGTCACAATTTATCTGCTGCTATTTCGAATTAAATCATGTGCTAAATTGCTAATATATTCAACAACTGCTACTTCTGCTAGGTTCACCGCTTCATCGATGGCCATGGTCATCAAGGAAAGGGAGTGTTCTCCACGATCAATTTTGATATTGGATACCAGCCCCGAGCATCACATCGGCCTCAACATCTCCCTTTTTTTCATATCTACTGGGTGTGATACAGATTGATTTGAGGCTGCTTAGTTCCTCATTTGTATGAGATTCGTATGGCCATAAATCATATGTGAGATTTTCTATAAGTATTAATTGCTCTCCTTGCTATTGGTGCACACGACCTATTTGTTGTTATGCATAATTAGAGATGGGCATTTCTCGAGCTGATGTTGTGTTCTGCCGAAGAGTGTATGTGTATACATCTCTTGGTTTGTTCCGTAGGCTGATTGGTAGAAAGTGGTACCAGAAGATGCCATTACCGGTGGTTTTACTCCCTCCGTCTCAAAATAATTGTCTCAAAGTTGGATAAAATTGGATGTATCTAGACATATTCTAGTGTAAAATACATCTACTTTTGTCCAAGTTTGAGACAATTATTTTGAGACGGAGGGAGTACCTATTTGTGTGGTCCAAGTAGCACTACGTCTCCGGCCAGCAGTACATTGTATTGATAAAGCAGTACAAAGATGTGAGCTGGGCAGTCCAGTGCCGCTCTCTCGATGCATCTGCTGCTGGACATGGTAATCATGGGCGCTGGTAATTTTACGTCCTCCGTGCGCCATCGCTGGCCAACCAGAGGATTGTCGTTCCTATGTCTGCAGCCTCCCTTTCTGCCCCGAGCTTGCTGTTACGAGACCGGCTCCTTCGAGCGGCGCGGGAGCAATGCCGAGAGTGAGCTACATTTGTTGAGAAGGTAATCTGGCCTTGAACCTGAAAATGTTGACAAGGTAATCTACATTTTTTCATATATACAATTGCTAAAGGGGGGCACTTTTCCCTCCTGCCACTTTGTCTGCAAGTAATACTATTTGTAAGGGGAATTATGAAGTGATTTAATTCTCACCAGGAGTTTCTAAGGCTGTGGTTTAAGAATAATTGCAATCCATATGAAGATAAGGTATCTCATATTTTCCCGAGTCCACTGTTAACACTGCTTAAGCATGTTTTCCATATTGAGACAATTATCAGAGAGATTTTATTAATAAATTTTAAACTGAGGGTGAGAAAGAACAGAGAGATTTTCTCTAATGAAGATGTTGTTTTCCCAATTGAAAACATTGTTATACCAAAGTACTTTACTTGTTTTTATAACCAAATAATTTATATAACACTTTATTGTTTTGTTGATTGACATAATACTTAGAAAACAAATAACCAACTTTTATCCATTTGAGATTAATAATGATAGTGACATAATTTCTTGGAGACAAAGAGAAAATATTTGAGATAGTAACTCTGTGATTTTTAATTATCATAATCATTTTCAAAATGGTAGTTGAGTTGAATACATGTTTGGTAAAGATTGTTTGCTCAGAAAATATTTAAGGCAATTTGGATTCTTTATTCCAATTTACATATTGTTTTCTTTTATTTCCTCCTTTTATTTGGTTTTTGTGACTTTCTTAAACATGGAAACAAAAGTTTCAAATTTTTGTGATTTTTGCACTTTCCAAAAATCAGGGATGTTACATTCAAATTTATATTATCACTTATAAACATCCATATTACTTGTATTTTACTCTCTCTTCGCCGAACTAGTGAACCTATACAACTGACAATTGTATTAGGTGTGTTGGGGACACAAGAGACTTCTTGAATCGTAATTGCAGGGTTGCTTGAGAGGGATATCTTTGGCCTCTACCTCCCTGAGTTCGATAAACCTTGGGTGATCCACTTAAGGGAAACTTGCTGCTATTCTACAAACCTCTGCACTAGGAGGCCCAACACTGTCTACAAGAATATAAGCATGCATAGACAACAAGGGGGCAAATTGGCAGTTCCGTCGTTTTCTCCAACGGGCCTAGGGTTTCTCTATAGAGGGGTTCTGGAGCGTATGAATCCCACCCAAGCCTAGGGTATTCCATACAATGTGTGTTAGAGTGTTTCATGGGTCTTGGATGCCCAATATTCCCTCACTCTCTGTGTTATGGCTTCACCGGCATCGGATTCTCTCTCGTTGGTTCCAGGACTACTTAGCCCGAAACTCCCAGATCTGATGAAACGGGGAGAATCTTGACAATAGTTGGGCCCTACCATTGTATTGGGTGTTCCTTGGACCTAATCTAACACAACCAACCAATTAGTTCCACTTTGCTACCCCCTTCCGGCTCACGTAGAGGGGCCAGAACGGCAGTTGCGTCTTTTTCTCCAATGGGCCTAGGGTTTCTCTAGAGAGGGGCACCGAAGCATATGAATCCAACCCAATCCTAGGGTATTACATACCATGTGTGTTATAGTGTGTCATGGGTCTTGGATTCTCAATATTCCCTCACTCTCTGTGTTATGGCTTCGCGGTGTCGGATTCTCTCTTGTAGGTTCCAAGACTACTCAGAGCCCAAGACTCCTCGATCTGATGAAACAGGGAGAATATTTCCAAGAGGTGGGCCCTACCATTATATTGGGTGTTACTTGGGCCTAAACTAACACAACCAAGAAATTAGTTCCACTTTGCTACCCCTTTCCGGCTCACGTAGAGGGTCGAGAACGCCAGTTCCGTCCTTTTCTCCAGCGGAACTAGGGTTTCTCTAGAGAGGGGCTCCGGAGCCTCTGAATCCCACCCAAGCCTAGGTTATGCCATACCATGTGTGTTAGAGTGTATCATGGGTCTTGGATTCCCAATATTCCCTCACTCTCTGTGTTATGGCTTCGCCGGCGTCGAATTCTCTCTCGTGGGTTCCAGGACTACTCATAGCCCGAAACTCCGGGATCTGACGGAACGAGGGGAATCATGCCAAGAGGTAGGCCCTACCATTGTATTGGGTGTTCCTTGTTCCTAACCTAACACAATCAAGCAATTAATTTCACTTTGCTACCCTTTCCAACTCATGTTGAGGGTCCAGAACAGCAGTTCCGTCCTTCTCTCCAGCGGGCCTAGGGTTTCTCCGGAGAGGGGCTCTGGAGCGTCTTAATCACACCCAAGCCTAGAGTATTCCATAAAATGTGTGTTATATTGTAGCATGGTTCTTTTATTCCCAAGATTCCCTCACTCTTTGTGTTATGGCTTCACCGGCGTCGGATTCTCTCTCGTGGGTTACATGACAACTCACAGCTCGAAACTCCGGGATCTGACGGAACGGAGGGAATCTGGCAAAGAGGTGGGCACTACCATTTTCTTGGGTGTTCCTTGGCCCTAACCTAACACAACCAAGCAATTATTTCCACTTTTCTACCCCGTTCCGGCTCACGTAGAGGGGCCATAACGGCATCTCCAGCGGGCCTAGGGTTTCTCCAGAGAGGGGCTCCGGAGCGTCTGAATCCAACCCGAGCCTAGGGAATTCCATGCCATGTGTGTTAGAGTATGGAATGGGTCTTGCATGCCCAATATTCGCTCACTCTCTATTTTATGGCTTTATCGGCGTCAGATTCTCTCTGGCTGGTTCCAGGACTACCTAGAGCCCGAAACTCCCGGATCTAACAGAACGGGGGGGGGGGGATGTTTCCAAGAGGTGGGCCATGCCATTGTTTTTTTGTTCCTTGGGCCTAAACTAACACAACCAAGAAATTAGTTCCACTTTGCTACCCCCTTCCGGCTGACGTAGAGGGGGCCTAGGGTATCTCCGGAAAGGGGCTACAGACGGTCTGAATCCTATCCTAGCCTAGGTTATGCCATACATGTATTTTAGAGTGTGGAATGGGTCTTTGATTCCCAAGATTCCGTGACCCTAGGCTTCACCAGCGTCGGATTCTCTCTCGTGGGTTCGAGGACTACTTAGAGCCCGAAACTCCCGGATATGACAGAACACGTGGAATCTTTCCAAGAGGTGGGCCCTACCATTGTGTTGGGTGTTACTTGGGCCTAAAAGAACACAAAAAAAATAGATCCACTTTGCTACCCCCTTTCCGCTCCTCTGGAGGGGTCAGAACGCCAATTCCGTCTTTTTCTCCAGCGGGCCTAGGGTTTCTCCGGAGAGGGACTCCGGAGCGTTTGAATCCCACCCAAGCCTAGGGTATGCCATAGAATGTGTGTTAGAGTGGCATGGGTCTTGGATTCCTAATATTCCCTCAATCTCTATGTTATAGCTTCACCGGCATCGAATTCTCTCTCGTGGGTTCTAGGACTACCTAGAACCCAAAACTCTCGGATCTGACGGAACAGGGGGAATGTTTCCAAAAAGTGGGCCCTAATATTGTCTTGGTTATTCCTTCGGCCTAGCCTAACACAACCAAGAAATTAGATCCACTTTGCTACCCTCTTTCGGCTCACGTAGAGGGGCCAGAACGGCAGTTCCGTCTTTTTCTCCAGTGGGCCTAGGGTTCCTCTGGAGAGGGTTGCCGAAGCGTCTGAACCCACCAAATCCTAGGGTATTACATACCATGTGTGTTAGAGTGTGTCATGGGTCTTGGATTCTCAATATCCCCTCACTCTCTGTATTATGGCTTCAACGGCGTCGGATTCTCTCTCATCGGTTCCAGGACTATACAGTGCCCGAAACTCCCAGATCTGATGAAACGGGGAGAATATTTCCAAGAGGTGGGCCCTACCATTGTATTGGGTGTTCCTTGGTCCTAAACTAAAACAACCAAGCAATTAGTTACACTTTCCTACCCCTTTCCAGCTCACGTAGAGGGTCCAGAATGGCAGTTCCATCCTTTTCTCCAACGGAACTAGGGTTTCTCCGGAGAGGGGCTCCGGAGCGTCTGAATCCCACCCAAGCCTAGGGTATGTCATACCATTTGTGTTAGAGTGTGCCATGGGTCTTTTATTCCCAAGATTCCCTCACTCTCTATGTTATGGATTCACCGGCGTCGAATTCTCTCTCGTGGGTTCCAGGACTACTCACAGCCCGAAACTCTGGGATCTGCGGAACAAAGGGAATCATGCCAAGAGGTGGGCCCTAACATTGTATTGGGTTTTCCTTGTGCCTAAACTAACACAACCAAGCAATTAATTCCACTTTGCTACCCCTTTCCAGCTCACGTTGAGGGTCTAGAACGGCAGTTCCGTCCTTCTCTCCAACGGGCCTAGGGTTTCTCCTAAGAGGGGCTATGGAGCGTCTGAATCACACCCAATCCTAGGTTATGCCATACCATGTATGTTAGAGTGTAGCATGGTTCTTGAATTCCCAATATTCAGCCATTCTATGTGTTATGGTTTCACCGGCGTCGGATTCTCTCTCGCGGGTTCCAGGACTACTCAGAGCCCGGAACTCCCGAACCTGACAAAGAACAGGGGGAATCTTGCCAAGAGATGGTCGCTAACATTATCTTGGGTGTTACTTGGGCCTAACCTAACACGTCAAGCAATTAGTTTCACTTTGCTACCCCCTTCCGGCACATGTAGAGGGGCTAGAACGACACTTCCGTCTTTTTCTCCAGCGGGCCTAGGGTTTCTCCGGCGAGGGGCTCCGGAGCGTATGAATCGAACCCAAGCCTAGGGTATTCCATATAATGTGTGTTAGAGTTTGGCATGGGTCTTGGATTCCCAAGATTCCCTCACTCTCTATTTTATGGCTTTACCGGCATCGGATTCTCTCTAGCGGGTTCCAGGACTACTTAGAGCCCGAAACTCCCGGATCTGACAGAACAGGGGGAATGTTGCCAAGAGGTGGGACCTACCACTGTGTTTGTTGTTCCTTGGGCCTAACTTGACACAACCAAGCAATTAGTGCCAATTTACTACCCCCTTCCGACTCACGTAGAGGGGCCAGAACGGCAGTTCCGTCCTTTTCTCAAGCAGGCCTAGGGTTTCTCCGGAAAGTGGCTCCAGCGCGTTTGAATCCTATCCCAGCCTAGGATATGCCATACCATGTGTTTTAGAGTGTGGAATGGGTCTTGGATTCCCATGATTCCCTCACTCTTAGCTTCACTCGCGTCAGATTCTCTCTCGTGGGTTCAAGGACTACTCAGAGCCCGAAACTCCCGGATCTGACGGAATGGACAGAATCTTGACAAGAGGTGGGGTCCTACCATTGTCTTGGGTGTTCATTGGGCCTAACCTAACACAACCAAGCAATTAGTTTCACTTTTCTACCCCCTTGTGGCTCACGTAGATGGGCCAGAACGACAATTTTTTTCTCTCGAGCGGGCCTAGGGTTTCTCCGGAGAGGGGCTCCGGAGTGTCCGAATACCACCCAAGCCTAGGGTATGCCATACCATGTGTGTTAGATTGTGGCATGGGTCTTGAATTCCCAATATTCAGCCACTCTCTGTGTTATGGTTTCACCGGCGTCGGATTCTCTCTCGCGGGTTCCAGGACTACTCAGAGCCTAAAACTCCCGAATCTGACGGAGAACAGGGGGACTCTTGCCAAGAGGTGGTCCCTACCATTGTCTTGGGTGTTACTTGGGCCTAACCTAACACGACCAAGAAATTAGTTCCACTTTTTACCCCCTTCCGGCTCACGTAGTGGGGCCAGAACGGCAGTTTGTCTTTTTCTCCAGCAGGCCTAGGGTTTCTGCGGAGAGGGGCTCCGGAGCGTCTGAATCCCACCCAAGACTAGGGTATGCCATACCATGTGTTTTAGAGTGTGAAATGGGTCTTGGATGCCCAAGATTCCCTCACTCACCGTGTTATGGCTTCATAGACGTTGAATTCTCTCTCGTGGGTTCCAGGACTACTCAGAGCTCGAAACTCCCAGATCTGGCGTAACGGGGGGAATGTTGCCGAGAGATGGAACCTACCATTGTCTTGGTGTTTCCTTATGATAGAGGAAAAGGTGTCCGATCTTTCGATGAGATGATAACTACGATTTGGGTGGCGCTGATGTTGACGATCCGACTGCAAACGTGCGAGGACGTTGCACCTTAGAAATTGCTACACCAACTCCGGGAGGTTCTTGACAGCGTCGTAGCACAATGGACCCAACCACTCAGGTCTAGTTCCTGCAATCAATAAAGAACAAGCAAGAACCAAATATGCAATCAGAATTGCGGATAAAATATGAATTATATCGATAGGTGGGATTCTGCAAGTGTGTAGTACAAGAGGTCTATCCGACACTCGTGCATATGGCGAAGACTAGCAAATAAAGCTGGGTTCTTTTTAACTAAACAAAATCCGAGTCTAAACTAAGACCTATGGAGGGTATATGTGGAGGATAGACTTGGGTGGCGGCCAAGGAGGTGGAAGGACGTACCAAGGCACCAAAAATCCAACCCTAATTTGTACAAGGCCTTTGGGCCCAATTAGAGGTGACGCAACACCTTTTTCCTGGATTCCTGGCCCATTTTCAACTACATGGTCAGACTGTTTTGCCCATAACTTTTCGCTCGAAACGAATTTTGAGGTGAGGCCAATTTTCCTGGAAAGTGCACGAGACCTACTTTCCAACAAAAAATGATTCACCCCATTTGGAGCCCGTATGCAAAAGTTATAGCCTTCTGAAGTCAGGTATATTTCTATAGTCCGAATCTGCGTCCAGAACATGGAGTAGGGGGGCTCTATCTTCTCTTGGACCCAAAGTGACGTGGGAGAACTCCTTGAGCAGCATATAATCATGTCCTTTTTTTCTTGATGAAATGTAGAGGAAGTAGTAATTGGCTTGGTCGTATTTGGCCTGGTCATGTCCTCATCATCCTGCCTTTCTTGAAAGATAAGCCGTCCTCGGCGATGTTTCTTCTGAAACAAGGATAACAAAAGAGACAAGGTATAGGCATGATAGATGTATATGTCATCCATTTTTATTTCTCTTAATTGTTGCACATATGACACATATATATGGGGGTAAGTGGTATGTCTTGTTAAATATAAAGCCAAATAATTATCGCAAGAAGCAAACCACATTAAATTATTGCAACTCAGTTTGCACATATAAGTGAAGACTTTATTCATAACAATTATATTGCGATGCGCATCATTAAACCATCCCAACATTGGTACACAAAGAAGTGATGTATCAAAAATTCTAGCCAAAACTTTTATAGATAAGCAATCATGCAACAAGTTATTTAGCATAAAATCAATACCATAGTTGGAGGTCATATCAAAATGATTAAACATATGCATCAAGTTATTTTGTTTGAATATTTTACTATGATCGTTCCCAAATGAAAAATTGTAATTGAGATAGCAAATATATAACACATACTTGTCATAATGGAACAAAGAATATCTCAGCAATAAGCAATCATAATTGCAAGTGTAAGTGAAGCTCATGTAATCATGATCATGAGAAGAAACACATATGTATAAGTTCTTATTGTTCAATATTAAATCCAGTGTCCTCACAGAAGATCGATGATCAAATTTGTGAAAAACAAGGTCAAACCAATCCATAAAATGTGACAACAAAACAGGTTTAAACCATGCTTCAACTGTGCTACTCTGATAATTATCAATATGAGATGGATGGATAACAAATTTATCAATCATATGTCCAATATGTAAGATGCAACTCAAATTGCAAATATAAGTGAAGCACAAATCAGTAGCACAACTAGGTAATAACTTATGGGACAAACATAATGGATATGACAAACTAGTTTCTAATCTATAAACTACACCAGAATCTATCACATGATCATGAAAATTAGGAACAATCCCATAGCAACAATACATTGGCCCATAGCATAGATTGCTGAAAACAACAATATCATCATACGTGACACAAATTTTATGCACCCAAAATTTATTATTAATATCATAATCACCAATCAGCTGAAAGGTTAAATTAGGGACATAAACACTTTTGAACGTACTCAAACATGTGATTTCATAAATTTTATGCTTAGCATGTAACAAAGACATAGGTGGATACATTAGAACACAAAACAAAGTATTAGCATGATGAATTGTAACCAAAACTTCGTCATTACTAATAAATTCTATATGAGCCAATTCAGAGTTAATTATTAAGTCACATGGTTCATTTGCATTAACTCTTATTTCAGTGGGTGCACTCTTATAAATAGATGCATTAACATCAATAATAGGTGCACTAAAAAAGTAGCTACTTGGGTTATTTGATCCCATGTTAAAGTCAAATCAGCAACATAGTTCTCTAAGATAGGTGGTGTGACCAAATCAACTGGTAACTCAACACATGATGTTGCAAATCATCATGGAATATATCAATAGCATGTGGAGGAACAGAATCAGTACCATTGTTATTACCATATATGTCCAACTCAGATGGTGTAGTTATTATCGATGTAGACACATCCCGAGCTTGTGGTGGTGTGACCTCCACAAATTCTTGAGTGGTTGTCATGGTAGGTGCAGTGGTTGAGGGTTTAACCTTCTTTATTGTTGATGACGGTAATTCCATCGAACTCTTTTCGGTCTTATTGCCACGTCTTTGTATTTCATATTCAGCTTTACAAGCAAGAAAAAACAAATGGTCTATAGAATATATCTCATCTTCACACAGTAATATTTTCTGAATATCATGATGTAACCCTCTCCAAAATCAATCCATAAAGTCTTCTTCACTTTCTTCTAAAAGTGAATGCAACAAGGTACTTTCTAACTTATCATAATATTCCCTTACATTGTTATTACCTTGTTTTAAATTTTGCAATTTCTTAACCATGTCACGAGTATAATATGATGGAACAAATTTATATCTCATAGCAAGTTTCAAGTCATGCCAAGTAATAGGTATATAATCAGGATATAAATGACAATATTCATTCCACCAAATAGAAGCCAAACCAGTAAATGTAGAAATTGTGAATTTCATTTTCTTATTCTCAGAAATATTATGGGAAACAAATATTGCATTAATATCAAATTCCCATTCAATATATAAAGCAGGTTTACAACGAGCCTCAAAAGATGGCATAGAAACATTAACCTGATCATGTACATGGGTACGTGTTTCTACCTTCCGTGGTCGTTGTTCATGTGTTGTAGGAGTCAGTTTATCTCCAACTATAGACGAAGCCCAGTTACATCGAGATCCCGGTCCTACCATGATTAGTAGAAGACAAGAAGAAATCACACTAGATGTTCCTATTCCTACTAGGATGTGGTGGCAAGTCGCATAAACCTTCAAGCAAAAATAAAGATCTTACAAGTTCTCACCCAACAGCAGGAGGTGACTGGCAACGAACGATGTCAAGTCTCACTGAAGATTAGATGGAGCGATTGCCAGTGAAAGTCACAACGCATGATGTAGAATCTTTGGAGCTTTAGGAGGCTTGAATATAGTAGCAAGAATTAGCAATATTCAAGCAAGTTGAATAAACGCTCAAAGACGGTACTGTGCTTGTCCTAGGCTAGACCGTTTTAGAGACGCGAGCCTATAACACCAACAACGTCATGACACGACAACAACAAGCAAAGGAGAAAAGTATGAGCAAAGAGCAGTAAGAAACTGCACTTAAAAGAGGAAGAAAAATACAGATTTTTGCTCTCTCCAAACCTCAGACTATGTCTGTGGTCGGGCGAGTTCCTGATTTTTTTTCGCTCTCTCCAAACCTCATACTATGTCTGTTATCGGACGAGACCACGGATTTTTGTTTGGGGTTTTTTTTTGAGTTTGCTACAGTAGGTCGTGAATTTGGTGTCTCAAACTGATTACAACTCTTTTAGATCACGGATATCTTGCAATAAAAAGGTATCACAAGTACCAAAACCCTAACCCTAAGTTGTGGCAACGACGTATGCGGCGGGTCGGTGGTGTGGCGGATGGGGAGGCTTGCGCGAGGGCTTGTGGTGCCGGCGTGCTGCAAGGACGTCGCGATGGCGTTGCAATGGAAGCTTGTAAAACATCGGTGATGGTGGATGTTGTTTATGGTAAGTGGAAGCGGTAGTAGATGCAAGAGGAGGTGTGAGTGGATGGAGATGTACACGCAGCGGTGCGGGTAGATGGAGATGCGCGAGCAGCGGTGGATGGTGTGGCAGCGGAAAAGTGGTGGTGGGCAGCAATGGTGATCTGCGAGCGTGCAAGGTGATGCGGAAGTGGCAATGACAAACTATGCAAAGAACTCGAAACTCTACGGGACTAGACGCTAAGACCAGCAACTTGACACGACGATGTAGACGAAAACTCAACGATGAAATACAATAAAAAGAAAATGCAAGAGGCTCGGTCTGGTTGTAGGATAATATGATCTAATCTATATATTTTTGTATGGCTTTTTCTGTGAACTATAGGTATGAAGAAGAAAACGAATCTAGGGATAAATGTTCTCACCGAGCAATATGAAATCTTATACCACTTGATAAAGGCAAAGGTGTCCGATATTTCGATGATATGATAACTACGATTTGGGTGGCTCTCACGTTGATGATCCAACTACAAATGTGCGAGGACGTTGTGCCAACTCCGGGAGGTTCTTGACAGCGCCGTAGCACAATCGACTCAACCACTCAGGTCTAGTTCCTACAATCAATCAAGAACAAGCAAAAACCAAATATGCAATCAGAATTGCGGATAAAATATGAAGTATATCGATAGATGGGATTCTAAAAGTGCATAGTACAAGGGGTCTATCCGACACTCGTTCCTAAGGCGAAGACTAGCAAATAAAGTTGAGTTCTTTTAACTAAACAAAATCCAAGTCTAAACTGAGACCTCTGGAGGGTATATATGGAGGAGAGACTTGGATGACCGCCAAGGAGGTGGAAGGACATCCCAAGTCACCAAAAATCCAACCCTAATTCATACAAGGCCTTTGGGCCCAATTAGAGGTGATGCAGCACATTTTCATGGATTCCTGGCCCATTTTCAACTACAGAGTCGGACTGTTTTGTCCATAACGTTTCGCTCAAAACGAATTTTGAGGTGAGGCAAACTTTTCTGGAAATTTCACGAGACCTACTTTCCAACAAAAAAAGATTCACCCCATTCGGAGGCCGTATGCCAAAGTTATAGCCTTCTGAAGTCAGGTATATTTCTATAGTCCGAATCTGCGTCCAAAACGTGGAGTAGGGGACTCTATCTTCTCTTGGACCCAAAGTGACGTGGGAGAACTCCTTCGGCAGCATCTAATCATGTCATTTTTTTTTCTTGATGAAATGTAGAGGAAGTAGTAATTGTCTTGGTCGTATCCGGCCTGGTCATGTCCTCATCACCTTGGGCCTAACATAACACAACCAAACAATTAGTTCCACTTTCCTACCCCGTTCCGGCTAACGTGGAGGGGCCAGAATGGCAGTCCCGTCCTTCTCTCCAGCGGGCCTAGGGTTTCTTCGGAGAGGAGCTCCGGACCATCTAAATCCCACCCAAGCCTAGTGTATGACATACCATGTGTTTTAGAGTGTGGCATGGGTCTTGGATGCCCAAAATTCCCTTGCTATCTGTGTTATGGCTTCACGAGCGTCGGATTCTCTCTTGTGGGTTCCAGAACTACACATAGCACGAAACTCCCGGATCTGACGGAATGGGGCGAATCTTGCCAAGAGGTGGGATCTACCATTGTCTTGGTTGTTCCTTGGGCCTAACCTAACACAACGAAACAATTAATTCCACTTTGATACCCCTTCTAGCTCACGTAGAGGGCAAAACGACAGCTCCGTCCTTTCCTCCAGGGGGCTAGGATTTCTCTGAAGAGGGGCTCCGGAGCATCCGAATCCCACCCAAGCCTAGGGTGCCATACCATGTTTGTTAGGGCCCTTTTGTTTAGGATTTTATTGGCTTTTCAGGGAAATAAGCAGGAAAATCTAAACAAAATGGTGGGCTTCGCGTTGGGCTTTTCGCAACGCACCACCCCTTCCCACACACCGAAAATGCACCTGTGAAGGTGCTTCCCGAGCGTTGGGCATTTTCCAGCGAAGAGGTATACTGTTTTGTCCTTTTGTTTCAACCTAATTACTAGAAAACTGCCAGCCCGATGGGCCAAGGCGGCTGCCAGCCAAAACGCCGGAACAAAGAAAAGTCCCTCGAGCTATAAAAAAAAGTCCCTCGAGCTATATAAAAAAAGTCCCTCCATGCTCACCCCATACAGGACAAATCCAATCAAACTGATTTCCTCGATGCATGTACATGAACCCCATAATTGCTGATAAGTAACGTGTGTCCCCTACAAATGCATATGCATGTCCGTATCATCGATATACACATACATACGTATGTACGTCTATACATATACACATGTATACTCCCTCCTTCCCAAATTAATTGTCTCAAATTTGGACAAAAGTGGGTGTATCTAGACATGTTTTAGTGTTAGATACACTCACTTTTATCCAACTTTGAGACAATTAATTTGGGACGAAGGGAGTAGATAAATAAATATATAGTCGCGTCTTAATTCTTGATGTATATATATTTTAGAAAAGAAAATTAAAGAAGATGTTATATTTTTTGTTTTGAATCATGTTAAAATATAATTGTAAATCGTAACGTAAATCACCTGAAATAGATGCATCTGTGCAATATCTCAGTTTGTATTCATTACACGTATGTCATCATGTTCTTATAAATTTGAGTTTATTTCAGACAATAAGTCAGTTCATAGCCAGCCAGCCAACTAATTTGCCAAAGAGTGAAACTCATAATAGCAGCTTCTGCTGCACAACAGCTTTCCCTGCACAGTAGCACAGCCAGCAGCAGCTAGCCCAAACAAAAGGGCCCTTAGTGTATGGCATGTGTCTTGGATTCCCAAGATTCACTTACTCTATGTGTTATGGCTTCACCGGCATCGGATTTTCTCTGGCAGGTTCCAGGACTATTCAAAGCATGAAACTCTCAGATCTGATGGAACGGGGGTAATCTTGCCAAGAGATGAGCCCTACCATTATCTTGGGCGTTCCTTGGTACTAACCTAACACAACCAATAAAATAGTACTATGGTCTACCCCCTTACGATGTCGGTCATAGGGGTATATAAAAAGATTGACTTCTGGTCAAGAGATCAATGTTCCAGCGAAGCGGGGGCTCTGAAGTGTCGGAATGCTACGTAAATCATGGTGGAGCACTAAGAATAGTTATAAACATTTGTTGGGAGGTGGGGAGGTCCAATGTATTACCCATAGGTGTGACTGGTTTCACCGACATCACATAGGAAGGTTATGCACTACTTACGAGTGGAACCGTCGATACTCCTCCTTCGGGAAAAAGAGGGAAAATTTCTAAACGTATAGCTAGATTTTGGTTATTAATGTAGCTCCGTCCTAAACTAACACAACCAACAAAAATAGTACTATGGTCTATCTCCTTCCGACGCCGGTCATAGGGGTAGACCAAAAAGTTGACTTCTGGTCAACAGATCAATGTTCCAGCGAAGTGGGGGCTCTGAAGTGTCAGAATCCTACGTAAACAATGGTGGAGCACTAAGAATTATTACAAACGTATGGTGGGAGGTGGGGAGGTCCAATATCCTACCCATAGGTGTGAACGGTTTCACCGTCATCACATAGCTAGGAAGGTTATGCTCTACTTACGGGTTGAACCGTCGATGCTCCCCCTTCGGGCAAAACGGAGGGAGTGTTGTCAAGAGTAGAGCAAAGTGGATAAAATATGTGGTGGGAGGTGGGAAGGTCAGATATCCTAATCCGAGGTGTAACCGGTTTCACCGGCATCACTTGCTCACTGGGAAGGTACGACACTACTTAGGGGTCGAAGGTCCATATTCAGGCGAAACAGAGGGAATTTTGTGGCAAGTAGAGGTCTATTTATTTTTTCCATGTAACTATGGCATACCCTATCACATCCAGGCAAAAAAGTACAGTGCAATAACCCCTTCCGACTCCGATCACAGGGGTAGAAAGAAAATTTGACTTCCGGTCAACAAATCAATGTTTGGCAAGTGGGGGCTTTGGAGTGTCGAAATCCTACGTAAGCCATGTTGGAGCCCTAATATACTTATAAATGTGTGGTGAGAGGTGGGGAGGACCAATATCCTACTCAGAGGTGTGACTGGTTTCACCGACATCGCATAGGAAGGTTATGCATTACTAATATCCCACAAATATAGGGGATCGTGTGTAGCCTTTTCGATAAGTAAGAGTGTCGAACCCAACGATGAGCTAAAGGTAGGATACATGTTCTCTCAAGTTCTATCAACCACTTCTACAACTCTACACACACTAAAGGTTTACTTTATCTAGGAAATAATACTAGAGCAACAACATGGATAAACAAGATAGTTTTGTAGGTTAATAAATACATGAAAGTAAACTTAGTTAATGCAGCAACAAATTAAACTAAATAACTATAAACTAACAGTACCATGAGTGTGGAAAAGTGGTGGTAATTGTGATGGATTTGTCCATCATCAAATAGTCAAATACAAGGTTGATATTCCTCTTTTATGTGGGAGAGGCAAAGATAACAAGCTCTCACTATACAATGATTGCAAGTACTTGTGATTGGAACTCTAGCAAACATGTGTAACTACTAGAAGATACATTAAGGTAAAAATACTTAACCATAGCATTAAGATCAAAAGGTCTCTTTATCCCATATGCTTCAATCACTAGATTGGGGCTTATGTTTCTGTCACTCAAGCATCCCTCCCTCTAGCTTTCTCCACATACTACAAACCCTATGATGTGATCCATGCGCGCATAAACATATGATGGGCACCATATGATTGCACCAAATTCAATATAAAGCTCAAACCATCCATAGAGATTCAGCAATCAATCATATGACAAAAGAGATCTACACAAACATGACATATATGCAATAGATCATCTGCAAATAATTTATAACGTCAAACACCATGTTTACATAGGGCGGTACAGAGGTGTGTGGGAGGATGAAGCATTGTATATAAGGAGGAATTGGCGATGGAGATGGAGGTGAAGACGGTTGATGCGGAGGGGTTAGCTCTTAGTTGGCCCGATCTTCACGAATCGACGAAGAACATGAAGAACGGACAAAGAACGCGATGAAAACGATGAACACGAAAGGGGGAATCGAGGGAAAATCGTGGGGAATCGCGGGAAAACACAAGGGAGATAACTAGTGGGAACTGAAGAATCCAAATCCCCCGTCAACTAAACCCCGAGGGTCGCCTACGGAACGATCGATCCAACTGAACTCACCTTGAATAAAACCGCTTCACACCTATAGCCAGTCCACTACGCCAATAGAACCTCAAGGGTTAGTTGAGGATGATTAGGAAGTCCCTAACTGAATCCCAAGGGGAAAGGATAGGTAACTCGGTGAATGTTGATATGATCCTAGATGAATATCATAGGAGTAGCCTTGATACGGTCCTAGGTACAAACCATAGGAGTAGCCTCACAAGAGGGATACAAGAGAAAAGCTCAAAGTTCTCAAATCATCTCTAACCTAGATATGACCGGAGGGGTCTCCTTATATAGCCTAGGGGGTTGGTGGGGTGGATAAGGGGCATTTTCACCCACTTTTGCGAGCTGGCAGGGAGGCTGGCCTGGACGGGCGGGAGGTCGGCTGCTTATGTGTGGAGGCCGGCCTGGGGTCGCAGGGGAGCCGGCCTAGGCCGGGCGACTCGGGCAGGTGGCCGGCCTGGGGTGCGCAGGGAGGCCAGCCTAGGCCGGGTGGTTCTGTGAGGGTGCCGGCCTGGCCGGGCAAGAGGACGGCCACCCTGCAGTCCACTTCCTCCTTCTTCTCTCCTTCTTCCTTGAGGGCTTCTTCTTGGGCATCTTCCATGGCTTCTTGGGCAACTTCTTGAGCACGTTCTTGGGCACCTTGAGCATCGTCTTGGGGGTCCATGGTGGGTTCAAACCTGAGCACACAAAGGGCATTTCCATGGGGTGGCGCACCATTCACCCAGTCACCGAAAGCATGAAGCAAGAGGAGTGAGTTCACCTTGTATGTATGGCTTTTGCTCGTGATCTTGTCATTGGTCCACTTGGTGGAATTGGGTGAGCTGCATCATCTCCCCCCCAAAAAAGAGTCGACCTAGACTCTCCGTCGCCCTCATCACTTGGGTATCCATGGAAGGGAGAGAGGTCGTTGACATTGAAGGATTTGTGGACGAGGTACTTGGATTGTGGTAAGTCGAGCTTGTAAGCGTTGTTGTTGATGCGCTTGATGATCTTGAAAGGTCTGTCGCCTCTTGGCTTGAGATTGGAGTTGCGCTCTTATGGTAAACGTTCCTTGCGTAAGTGTAGCCAAACGAGGTCACCTTCTTGTAACACCGTGGGCTTCTTGTTCTTGTTCATGATGGAGGCTCGATGATCGGAATGCTTCTCAATCATAGCTCTTCTGGAGTCATGTAGCTTCTTGATGTAGTCGGTGTGCTTGTCAGTGTCCATGTTGACTTGCTCGTGGAGAGGCAAGGGTAGTATGTCGAGAGCGGTGTTGGGGTTGAAGCCGTAGACGATGTCGAAAGGGCACTTCTTGGTAGGGTGGTGTAGGGCGCGGTTGTAGGAGAACTCGGCATGTGGGATGCATTCTTCCCAATTCTTGAGGTTGGGCTTGATCAATGCTCGAAGGAGTGAAGAGAGCGTGCGGTTCACGACTTTGGTTTGTCCATCCGTTTGTGGGTGATAGGCGGTGGAGAAAAGTAGCTTGACGCCGAGCTTGGCCATCAAAGTCTTCGAAAAACAGGAGGTGAACTTGACGTCGCGATCCGACACAATTGAAGTGGGCACACCATGTAGACGTACAATTTCCCTGAAAAACAATGTGGCAACATGTGAAGCATCATCGGTTTGGTTGCACGGAATAAAATGCGCCATTTTAGAAAAACGATCAACAACGACAAAGATGGAGTCCATATTGGTTTTAGTGCGTGGGAGTCCTAACACAAAGTCCATACTAATATCACTCCAAGGTGCATGTGGAATAGGTAATGGGAAGTAAAGACCATGAGGGTTGGAAGTAGACTTAGCTTTGAGACATGTAGGACACCGCTTGACGAGGCGTTCCACTTGATGCCTCATCTTGGGCCAATAGTAGTTGTTGGAGAGAATGGCATAGGTCTTGTCACGTCCAAAGTGTCCCATGATACCCCCTTCATGTGATTCCTTCAATAACAACAAAAGAAGACATGACTCGGGAATACACAATTTGTTAGCCTTAAAGAGGAAACCTTTGTGGAGATAGTAGTCATCAAAACCTCGGTTAGGCAAGCATTTCTCAAAAATAGGACCAAAGAAATCATCCGAAGAGTATAAGTCTTTGATTTCATCCAAACCAATCACATTGATGTCAAGGCGGGTAAGAAGACACTCTTTTCTACACAAAGCATCCGCTACAACATTTTCTTTACCTTTCTTGTACTTAATGACATAAGGAAAAGATTCAATGAATTCTACCCATTTAGCATGCCTTTTGTTAAAATTAGCTTGACTTTTCAAATATTTCAAGGATCCATGATCGGAATGAATGAAAAATTATTTGGGACAAAGATAGTGTTGCCAAACTTCTAGGACTCTAACCAAAGCAAATAGTTCCTTATCATATATTGGGTAATTGAGTCTAGCACCATCTAATTCCTCACTATGTTAAGCAACGGGACGTCCATTTTGCATAAGAACGCCACCAATTCCTATTCCACTAGCATCACATTCAATCTCAAAGGTTTTCTCAAAATCCGGCAAGATAAGACAAGGAGCTTCGGTTAAGCATTTCTTGAGGGTGTCAAAAGCTTTTTGTTGCGCATCGCCCCAAACAAAAGGTACATTTTTCTTTGTAAGTTCATTAAAAGGGAAGCAATTGTTGAAAAAAAAATCACAAAGCAGCGATAGAAACCGGCAAGGCCACCTACCCCCTAGGCTATATAAGGAGACCCCTCCGGTCAGATCTAGGTTAGAGATGATTTGAGAACTTTGAGCTTTGCTCTTGTATCCCTCTTAGAGGCTACTCCTATGGTTGTACCTAGGACCGTATCAAGGCTACTCCTATGATGTGTATCTAGGACCGTATCAAGATTCATCGAGTTACATATCCTTTCCCCTTGGGATTCAGTTAGGGACTTCCCAATCTTCCTCAACTAACCCTTGAGGTTCTATTGGCATGGTGGACTGGCCACGGGTGTGAAGCGGTTTCCGATAAGGTGAGTTTGGTTGGATCGATGGTTCCGTAGGCGACCCTCGGGGTTTAGTTGACGAGGGATTTGGATCCTTCAGTTCCTGCTAGTTATCCCCCTTGTGTTTCCCCACGGTTCCCCCTTGATTCTTCCCCGATTTCCCCTCAATCCCCTTTGTGTTCCTCGTGTTCATCGTTCGTTCTTCGTGTTCTTGGTCAATTCGTGAAGATCGGGCCATCTAGGAGCTAACCCCTCCGCATCACATTCGAAAGACGAAAGGGCATGACAAGCCATTCATACAAACCAAGTTTTGTTTTGAAAGTTGTTTTCCATGCATCACCTACACTCATGCGAATTTGGTGATATCCACTTTTAAGATCAATTTTGGAAAAGATAGTAGCACCACTCAATTCATCAAGCATATTATCAAGTCTAGGGATTGGATGTTTATATCGAATAGTGATAGCATTGATAGGTAGATGGTCCATGCACATTTGGGAAGTAGCATCTTGCCTTGGAACAAGTATAACCGGCACGGCACAAGGGCTAAGGGATTCGCGGATAAAACCTTTGTCGAATAGTTCTTGGATTTGGAGCTCAATCTCCTTAGTCCCTCGGGGTTGGTGCGGTAAGGAGCGCGGTTTCGAAGTGGCGCACCCAGAATAAGTTCAATGCGGTGCTCGATTCCCCGTAGGGGAGGTACACCCGGAGGGAGTTCATCGGGAAACAAGTCTTGAAATTCCTGCAACAAAGGCAACAAAGATGGAGGGAAACTTGTCATGTCGTTAGTATCGAGTGCTTCCCCTTTGCACATGAGGAGTGGAGCATGGATGGGTCATCTTGTAACTCTCGCATCTACCTTTTGGTGGAAAGTAAGGCAAGGCCTTTGGGAACACTCGAAGTTTTTCCACTCGTATTTGTCTTGTGGCTCTCACTCTCTTTGAGGTGGATCACTCTCTCACCACTCATCTCATGAGACTTGAGCTCTTCTTGTTTACGTGCAAGAGTCTTGGCATTATCGGCGATCACTTGGCTAGGAGACATGGGACGAAGCACAAACGTCTTGTTATTCCACTTGAAACTATAGTGGTTAGTATGCCCATCATGAATAGCACTCTTGTCATATTGCCAAGGTGATCCAACAAGAAGATGACACACGGTCATAGGCACAACGTCACATTCAACCGTGTCTTCATAAGGGCAAATCTTGAAGTGGACGGAGACCATGTGTTGGATCTTGAAGGTGCCGGAGTCACTAAGCCATTGAACATGGTATGGATGCGGATGTTTCTTGTAGGGCAATTGGAGTTTGTCGCAAAGCTCATTGCTAGCCAAGTTGTGGCAACTACCACCATCGATGATAACCTTGATTGATTTGCCATTGATACCGGCTCTCGTTTGGAAGAGATTGCAACGTTGGTCATTGTCGTGGATGATAAAAGACAGATGTCATGGGATGGCTAATGTTTCGGGCCGATGGACGTTGTAGGTATCCGGGGAGGGATCGCACGCCTAGATGGCGCGCTCAGGAACACTGCAAAAACAACAATCTACCCAGGTTCGGGGCCCTCGTGTAAAGGTAACACCCCTACTCCTGCCTTTCTCTCTGTATTATCCTCTGCCGGGTAGACAAGTTCATATCTCTCTCTCTAGCACTCTCTCTGTGAGTAGCAAGCCTCGTAATAAATGAGCCAGTGAGCAACGTCCCTCGCGCAGGAGGGGGTAGGCCACCTTATATACTGGTGGCCAACCACTATACTATGAATAAAAAGTACAGAGTAGACAACTCCACTGCACAGCCGCGCATGCAACAGTGCACTCCTCCGTGTTCCCGCTGATAACGTGGCCGAAAGTCTCTGCGGTAGGCGGATGACATATCTTGTCCACCTTGTCAGTCTCTTATGGTAGGTCGCTGACATGTCCTGTCCCCCTTGTCAGTGACAGGACTTGACAGCTCCCATACCGTAGCGCCTCTTTTCCGATAACCACGCACCTAGTAAGTTGAATCGCACGCCTGTACGCCCCCTGGATACGCGGGATTCACCTCAACGGCTCCATTGACTTTGTGCCCGAGTAGGACATCTTCTCTCCTATCCGAATTACCCGAGCGCTACCGGGTTGATCCAGACAGACACTTGATTCTTCCCTCTTGCCTCTTGTTCTTTCTGCCGGATAGCACCAGCCGGATAGCAGACATCCGGGTAGCTGCCTACCCGGCCAGTACCAACCCGGTACGGCTGAACTTGGTAAACAACATCTTGAACTCTGTTTCACATATTCCTTACCCCTACTCGGGGGTAGCCCCCCGACATTAGTCCCCGAAGCTGGTAGAGTCTGGCGAACTTGGTCGTTGGGCCCTGCCAACTTAAACCAAAATAACCTCTGTGATGAATCTCAGCCGAGTTGCACCTCAACTCGGTTGCTCACAATCTGAACTCGGACCTTCTCCATCGTAGTCTGTGGGACTTTCTTCATTGTGTCGGGTAGACCAAGCTGACCTGGATCCAACCGAGATCCCAACACTTAGCCAAATTTCCAAAAACCTCGCCGCTCGAACCAGAGCGTTCCTATCTTCTCGTGTCTAGGCCTACACGTGTCATGCAACCGCTGCCCACGACGCCTTGGGTCTAATGCGGTTACATGGCACGCGCCTGCCACTGCACACAGGGCCCACAGGCCGTTGCGTCGCTTCGTACAGGTACTTGACTACCCACGATGTGCGACGTGGGATTAACTGCGCCCTTTACGCGCGAGTTACTCACTTTATGCGTTTCTAACGGACGTGATAACCCCCCGTGTCGCACGATCTTCTCCACAACCAATCACTCGCCATAACTGCACCTGGGGAGGTTTAAATACCTCCGCGCCGCCCCTCGTCTGGGCTTCCTCGCCACTTTCCCCCAACGCCTGCTCCTTTCCATAGCCAAATCTGCGGCGAACTCGCAGCACCACCGCGAATCCACCGGACTCCGCCGCTCGCCGCTGTTCCACACACAGAGATCCATCTCCGCGCGCCGCTGCTCGCCGGACAGTCAACCGAGAGCGGCACGGTCTCCACCGCGGCGCTGTTGTCCTCGACCTCGCGCTGCCGTCGTCCTCGACCGTGCGCCTTCGTCTCCATCTCCGCCACCAACACTTCCTCGCCGGAGAAAATCAGATGGAGCTCGAGCCCGCCGCAGATCTCCACCAGGAAGATCCTCCCTCAAAGCGCGCCTGCTGGGAGGGATCAGATGTGAAGGCCAGCGATTGCCAATGGCTGGTCAACACCCGCCGGGTGCCTCCCGGCGTCATCTGCAAGCCTCCCGGCAACAAGCTGGAGCCAACTCCTGGCCCCGGTGAGTACGTTTTTTCTTGAGCCATTTCAAGCGCAGCTTCGGCCTTCCCGTATCTAAGTTCATGCAAGACTTCTTCCGCCATTTCATCCTCCAACCTCATCATCTCCCGGCGAACGCCATTGCCATGCTTTCTACATATGTCACTTGCTATGAGGCCTTTCTCGGTGTCTACCCCACGGTAGACATTTGGGAAAAGTATTTCTTCTTTTGCCAACAAGTCCTTCCCAACACATCCAACCCGACTGCCCCCAAAGAGATGACCCAGACGGGGGCTGCCATGATCATTCAGGGAACTGCGAGTAGCCACCCGCGGGTACTGGGATTGGACACATGCCGGAAGTGGCAGAGAGGGTTCTTATATGTCAAGAACCCCAATCCAGCAGAAGGCGAGCAGAAAATTGTCCTCATCAAGCTGCCCAAGTTCCGATATGTGCCGCCCACCGAGATGAGGAATTGGGGATATCACCCCAGGAAGACCGTGGCAGATGTCAACCAGGCAGACGACCGGCTGAAGGAGTTGGTCGAGCAAGGACTCCGAAAGGACGACCTGATTGCTACCTGGGTGGAGCACCGGGTTCTCCCTCTCCAAGAACGAGCGCACAAGATGTGCTTCATGGGTGGAGCCCGTGACTGCACCCGGACGACCACCTTCGAGCTCACCAAGGAGGAGGTGGCGATCTGGCCAAGTCCATCCTCAGTGCCACGCTCTCGGACACCTGGTTTTACGGTTTCGCGCCGTATAACCGAAATAATCCAGCCCCCAAAGTAAGTACCTTTATGTATTCACTCAGCTGCTTTTTGTTCCTGTCTCTCACATTCCACCGAGTAGGACATATCTTGGATTCTCTCTTTTAGGCCTAGCCCGATATGCTTTATGTTTGTATGCTACGCCGAGTAAGACTCCTCTGTTAGGATTTAGCTTATTATGTTTTGTGCTTGCATGCTATACCGGGTAGGACTCCTCTGTTAGGACTTAGCTTATTATGCTTTTGTCTTGCATGCTATATCGGGTAGGACTCCTCTGTTAGGACTTAGCCTATTATGCTTTGTGCTTGCATGCTATACCGGGTAGGACTCCTCTGTTAGGACTTAGCTTATTATGCTTTGTGCTTGCATGCTATACCGGGTAGGACTCCTCTGTTAGGACTTAGCTTATTATGCTTTGTGCTTGCCTGCTTAGGTTATCCCTCGCAAAAAATAGAGGACAAGCCCATCCATGAGCATAATTGGCAGCCGGATAGGATCGAGGACGACGCAGAGGTGTTTGACGTCCAGGATACGCTCTGTATCCAGCTCGCCGGGCAAGATGGTAAGTCCCGAGTCTCCACGTCAATTCGGGACTTGTCCGATGATGATGAAGGTGACCGAGTCCACTACTGCCTGCCCTTCAATTACTTTGCTTCCTCTCTTACTCGTATTGGCATTTGCCTTCTTGTTTGCAGATGAGTTGGAGGAAGAAGAGCCAATAGACGTGCAGCCCGTGTCCATGGCTGCCCCCACCGGAACGAAGAAGAGACCGGGCAGCAGAGCAGTGGAACCCCCTGCCGCGATGAAGAAGAAGACCACCAAGCGCACCACTACACGCAAGAAGCGCCCTGTCGTGGACGGGTAAGCCCAACCAAAAACCTCTATGCTTTGAGTTTGCACTTCTCAGTATTCTCTGTTCTTCTGCTTTGTGTTTGCACCACTCTCATTATTTCTTTCTCCCTTCTCAGCGATGCCCTTGATGTTGACGCTACCAACGCGCCACCCAAACCGAGTGCACCCCAGAGCTTCGTGGATCTCACCGCCGACGAAGGGGAAGATCAGCCAGAGGAGAGGACCAAGGTGCCCTCTCCTGCTAAGGACGAGCAAGACCTCGGTGCCGACAACATTGGTACCGATATGGAGGATGATCGGGTTCTGGAGCAGCTGGAACCCAACATCGAGCAGCCAGCGATGGAACCCCCCACCGAGACGCGGCAGTCCACACCAGAACCCATTTCTGAGCCGCCACATTCAACACCGGCAGCATCAGAGCTGAGTGACCGGCAACCAACACCACCAGCACCTCAACCAACTCCGCAACAGCAAACCCCAAAACCTGCCGTTGAGAAGCAGCCAACACCGCCAACAGAAACACCAACTCCGCAACAGCAGCCTCCCGAACCTGCTGCCAAGAAGCAGCTGTAACACCCCTGTTTTTAAGCACTTGTTTAATAGTATATTAGCAAGCATCTTAAGACTTTTGTAAGACAATTAAGTGGACAACATGTTTGTGTAGTCATGTTTATCTATGCAATATAAGTGGTGTGTTTCCTTTCACTCATTTGAGGAGTTTCCCTGATGATTGATTATTTCCTGCCTGATGTTTTTCAACTGAAAACCCTAAGATTTTTCTTCTCAAATTTTGGGGAATGCTTGATTCACTCATGATAGAATTATTTAGTCATGTCTTGACCAAGGAAACACTTTGGTTTGGATTTAAATAGCTTTGGGAATTTATTCCTATTTAAACTTTTAGCAGGAAAACAGCAGGACTAGCTATTTTCCACACTTGTTTTCAGGAAGTAAACACTTTTGATTTGTTGTTCTCTTGTGGTATTATGGTTGAACATGTTATGTAATACAACTATATGCCACTGGTTTAAATTTATCACTTGGAAAAAAACCAAATCCATGATTGTTTCCCTAGTATAAAAATATTGCAAAACCAATTCTATTTGGAAAACAGAAACATAGCCTTTTGGACAGTTATTTTCAGAAGGTTAGCCAACTCAAATTCTTGTGTACTTGTTGTTTTCTCAAACTAGAAAGTACATAGAACAATTACCAACTTGAATTTTCAAAATCCAAGTTCATTTGCCCTTTCAAACAGAAGCAAACTTTTGCTTCAAATCTCTGTTTTTCCAACACTTAGTGAAATAAGCACTATTGCATTTTTCTGAATTTTCTGAATCTGTTTTTGAACAGAACGTGGGGGATGATTTTCTTGACCTATACTTGATCTTTTTGTGTGGATTTTGGTTCTAGTTATTCACCTAGGATTCCTCTGTAACTCCATGTGCTTACTTGCCCGAGAGGTGCCTTAGCTTGGAAGGAATAAGGGAGAGAAGAGAGGCTCGGGATAGGTGTGAGCTGAGAGAGAGAGGAGCAGTGGCAGCCGTTTTTCCCACATGCCTCTCTATCCCTAGCTCTACTGTGGTCACTAGTGCCCTTTGCACCGCCCCTGGCTCGAGAGAGCACGAGGAAAACGGCCCCCCACCTCTCTGCTTGCCAACACGCACGCACACATGTCCACCCGAGAGCACCCACACGGGCCCGTGCCTACAAAGCCTCCGAGGGCATGCCATTTCGCCACAGCACCCCCCACCCCTCCACTACACCACCCACGAGAGCACTAGCCGTGCCTCGCCGTGTGCGAGCGGCACGAGCAAGTTTTCGCCGCCGGCCACCGCACGATCCACCGACGCAAAACGAACAACCCCGTGAGTGAGGGCTCGTCATTCTTGCACGCACGAGTTCCCCGTGACCCTGGCCACCTCCCTGACATCCTCCGCGGTCCTTTTTCTTGCAGGAGGGCCCGCGCCATCGCCGCCGTGTCCGCCGTGCCATCGCAGAGAGGAGCTCGCCGTGGAGGAAACGATCACCGCCACCACCGCGCCACCAGCCCCCCACTGCACCACCGCTGCCACTCGCCGCTCCGCAGCACCCCTAGGTGAGCACAGAGCCCGCACCGTGCACGCCGGTGAGGTGTTCGACGCCGGTTTGGTCGTGAGAGGAGAGGGGAGGAAGAAAGGAGCAGCGCCGTCGATTGGGAGATCAACGGCTGCGCTTAAACGGGCGTTTCCCGCGCCCTACGCCCCCGCGCGCGTGCAGCTGGGCTTGCCTAGGCGCTAGCTGGGCCGCGCGTGGCGAATCCGGCCCATCTGGGCTTGTCCCTGTTAGATTTTGAAAATCGAATTTTTTTTTTGGCAGAAAAATAGATGTTAGCTTTTGGCCTAGAAAAGGTAGCAAATTAATTTATTTGGCCTTGGCAATTTTTGTGCCTACATCCATACAAAATCACAACCATCTCCTTTTGGCAGAATAATGTTTTGACTTTTAGTTATTTTTCTAGAGCCATTTTGCCAGACAGTACCCTTAAAATTGAAATGAATAGAACTTCAAAAATACAAAACCTTTTTGAGCAAACTCAACTGTTTTGGAAAGCCCTTGTAAATACCTACCAGTAGAATTTTAGTTTGAACCAAGGTGAGTTACCATTTGGAAATTCCATCCATTTTGGTGAAACATCTGTGAGCTATTCCAGGATTTTTAGGGGGAGTTTGGGACATTATTTTTGAGTGGGACCAATTGGAGAGGCTTTGTATTGTTAAGGACTATCACATCCTAGAAGGATTTAATTTTTGGATCCATAGAAAAAATTAGGGAGACAGAACAAGTTTTGGTACTTTTCTGCCTAATTTTTAAATTCCTAGATCTTGTTTTATTTGTTCATTTTGTGATGTGCACATGATGTGTTCTTGCTTGTAATGTTGTTTTCTAGTTTAGTGATGATGTTTACAAGTTATATGAACATGTTAGAATAAATGGTTTGAGTGGTAGAATTTTTAGAATTATTTTCCATGCATAGATCTTGCTCATAGCTTAATTTCTATCTAGGTTTTTGAGTAGATTTTTTAGATATGTATTAGGCCTATTTGCTAGATTAATTTTCATGGAACCAGTACCATTTTGGTACTGTTATTTTGGTTACAGCACCTCTGGTTACTTGGTGCTTGTGTTTGGAATAGATTTAAATAGCATTGCTTAAGTCTAGTTTTCATACTAGACTATCCATGCATGCCTTTTTGTCTTGTTTTCCACTAGGGAAAAATATGATTCTTTGTGGTTAGAAACAGAGGATGCAATGTCCTTGTGGCATGGTTATCCTTGTGTTTTCACCTCTGGTAATTTTCCCCTTAAGTAGTAGAAAATGCATGAGTAACATTTGGGGTGCCTAGATTTAATTCCCTCACATGTGTAGCAATTTTAGTCTAGTTTTTCCTTGGTTAATAGCTAGACTTATTATTTTGTTTTGGAGGATCCATAAGAATTTTGGTACTGATTATAGGAGTATTTTACCTCTGTTAGTTTGCACACTTGTGCCAAAAATTAACAAGTGAAGTATAAACTAGTCTAGTATTATTCCCAAGTTTCTACTAGTATGAGTAGGAGTTTTTGAGACTAGTTTGTTTGTTTTGAGCATTTTTAGAAATGTGACCAGAGGCTTATTAACCTCTTTATGAGCATTATGCTAGTGGAACACCCACTGGTATTTTTTGTATCATGGTGGATAATGAGCTTGACTTGTTGTCATGAGCCTTTTTCACCACTTGCATAATTTAGCTTATTATTTGTACTTGCCATAGAGAATATTGGGGAAGTTTTTAGGCATCAAATTGTGTTTTATGTGACACCCTACTGTCTAGTAACTTGGGTTTTACCCCACTGGTCCATAGGGCTCTTAACTAAACTCATTGAGTTTGGCCACACCTAAACACTAGGAAAAAGAAGATTTTTCCCACTATAGTTTTTATGCCAATTTTCTTAAGGGAAAATTGAATACCTTGAGTGTTACATTTTAATTGCTTTCTGTAGGTATCACTTGTAGCATTGTTTGTCTTGGTTGGCTCTGAAAGTGTGCCTTTATTTCTTTTTACGACGTTAGAAAACGAGGAGGAAGGATTTGCTGAAGAGGGGTATTGCAACTCCTGTTACTTTCAGGACCAGGACCATCACTTGTACCAAGGCAAGCCATCCTAATGCTTGCTGTATAAATACTTATCATTATCTATCATGCATGCTTTTCACTTCTGAAGTTTTCACAAAACTATACTCTCAAAACTATTTTTGTTGTGAATACTACTACTATTAATATTATTAGAAGGAGGAATCATATTAATAGTCAACTTGGTATTACCAAGCCTTAGCCACTAAATGGTATATAAATACCATCCACCAAATTAAAACTTGAGTTCTTAAATGAACTAAATAAAATGTGCTTTTGTAAACAAATGCCTTATGGAAGAAAAACCCCGGAGGAAGGGTGAGACCCTGTCTACCGGAAGGATGTCATGATGGGAAATTTTTGAGAAATGTTTACAAAAGACACATAACCTAGTCTTCGCTGGACAACCATTATCGTACTGCCACTTTACCCCAATATGGGTAGGGGCTTGATTAAAAACTTGTTATGGTTAGTATGTGAGCTATCTCAAGTGCTATAGAGGATTGGATCCTCCGAACCGAAGTGTCGCTAGGAGTGAGCATACGGGACATCTAAAGTGTGGGATTAATTTTCCCTCCGGATGCAGCAGTTGGGTCTCCTGTCTGGGCGGTGTGTGACATGGCTTGCCGAGGAGGGGGAACCCCAATTGAAGAGATAGTCATGTGCTAGCTTGTACATAGTGGATAGTCAAGATCAGTTATCTGATGTTCTCATAGGTTGAGGACAGTCCATGGTTGTTTCATGGCGGATTCTGGATCTAGTGGAAATGTGTACACCTCTGCAGAGTAAAACTATTTCGAGATAGCCGCGTCCTCGGATATGGACGGTTGAATGGCCATGTAGCTAGTATTGTGTCAACTTTTCAAAAGAGGTTTTGAAGGACGGCTTTGTACCTGCGAGGTACTATGGAGGAATGACTTGGTATCTGCGAGATACGGATGAGAAGGAAACTATTACTAAAAGTTTCTGAAAAGAAAACTTTCTTTTCTAAAAAGTCTTATAAAACCTCCAAGATATGTGATATCTACGAGAGAAAAACTACATTATTTTAAAGGATTTTTCACAAAGAACGAAACTTGAAGAATCAACCATGATAAATCTTTTATCTGTCATGGGTAGCTGAACCATATGTATGGCCTACCCACTCCACCAAATAAGCATGTATGCATAATTGTAAGCTTATAAAGGATCTCTTGTTGAGTACATTCAAATGTACTCATTTGGTTTCGCCCCTGGTATCTACTTATCAGACTATGAGGAGCCACCCCAGGAGGAGTTCTATGAGGAGGAGTTCTACACTGATGGCCCTGTGAGTTAGGATCGTCTCCCAGTCAGCAGCCTGTAGGATGAGGCGTGACTCGGGTTCTACTACGCTATGCTTATCGTCTTCCGCTGTGTTTATTTTGAATGCCTGTCCTGTGTGACAGTTGTCAAGAACTTGGTCATGTGACCATTTATGTAAGACTCTATTATTCGTGTAATGGATGATGTATTCTGGATGCCAACTACGTATGTTGTTCACAACTGGTTATTCTGGGATTGTGAATGAATGCATATGAGGGGTTCTGGACCTTCCGGTTTGGGGCCTCTACAAAGTTGGTATCAGAGCCATCCTGACTCTAGGAGACCTTAGTTAGCATGGACGTTAGTGTATACTCCAAAAATCTAGATTACAAATACAAAAAGATTGGATATATGACTATGTATAAAAATATTCCCTATATCCCACCACCTCTCTGTGTCAAACTCTACTTGCATTAAGATTGTTCTTTGCATAAACTTAAAACTTTGCACACTGTGGTCTCACTTAAAACTATACTTAAAATTTTGTGTAGATGGACGTGGTCATCACCGAGGCTTTCCAGTTGGGACGTCCACGTGGCGAGACTTTCCTTTTCGAGGAGAGGCTAGTAGCTATGGCTACTGTGTTGGGACGTCCACTTCCGGAGCTGCGAGGAGGACTAGTTGACGGCGCACCTCTGGAGGGGGACTGGTACGCGGAGGTCACTATCCGTGCACCTCTGGCTAGCCCGACAGTGGAGGCCTACGTCTTCCGTGCTGTTGATCGTTCTTGGACCGAGGCAGCCGTGCGGGTGATTCAGGAGTCAGTGGCACGACTGGCACACATCGGGGAGTACATGTTCATCGGTTCCCGGTTTGAGTTGATTGGGAGGCGCGATGAGGAGGGCATACCACTTCCTGTCGAGCCAGACATACCACTGTTGGTCCTCACTTGGACGAGATGGAGATTCTGTTGTACCGCACTCAGCACAGGTTGGACGATCAGCGACTCGCTCACCACCTCGGCACACAGGTGCACCACACCCTGATAGCCGAGACTGACGAGCTGAGGGCTGAGCTTCAGGACAGCCAGGAGGAGAGTGGAGCACTGGCACAGCAGTTGTCCCAGTTGAGGGAGGAGTTTGAGGTCGCCACCGCGAGGAGCCGTGCCTTGGAGAGACAGCTGCGGGCCACTCGTCTGAGCCGTGCTCGTCTCACTAGCAGGATGACGGCTCTGGAGGGGGCTAACTCGGTTCTGTGTGCTAGGCTTCAGATAGCTCGTGACGACATAGCCGCAAGAGACACAGCCATAGAGGAGCTTGAGGAGGAGGGCGCAGAGCTCAGCAGGGAGATTGAGGAGCTCCTGCCAGTAGAGGATGTTCCGTCCGACTTAGAGGGGATGGATATGAGCGAGGCTAGTGAGCAGGATGATGATGACCTGCTTGGCGAGGAGGAGGAGGACCCTGAGGAGCGTATCTTCGAGGTTGGGGACATTGACGACTCTGTGTAGTCACAGCCTCCTCACCCTTAGCACTTGATGCTGGTCTAGATGCTAGATAAGTATGCTAGATCGTTTTGCTAGTAGTAGCCTTGCGATGACCCCACCAATCGCACCCCATGTAGCTCGATGAAGCCTTCCTTGTAAGATATGGCTTGTAATGTGTGTGTGTAATGTAAAAAACTCTGTTTAGTTATTGTGATGAATGAAATGTTCTGCTTGGTTCTTTGAAGTTTGTCACTACTTTGCGTTCATTTCCTCCGTGTTTGCGACTGCCCCGCTCTTGTTTTTGAAACATATCACTCGTATTCCTTTTTCTTATGTTAAAGGTACTGGGTTTTCAAAAACAAGAATATACTTCTAAAAACTTACCCATATTTTTCACTTCAGAATGGCACCTCGTCGCGAACCCCCACCGCCACCACCACCCACAGTGGAGGCGCTGTTGGCCCTGCTGATGGAGGATCGCCAGGCCAGCCGAGATGAGAGTGCGGCTACCATTGCCGCTCTGCAACAACTAGCTGCTGCCAACAACCACAATGGTAATGGCAATGGTGCTCGCTCGAGACTGAGAGACTTTCAGCACACCAATCCCCCAGTCTTCACTAGGATTGTGGAGCCTCTCGATGCTGACGACTGGCTCCGCACCATTGCAAACAAACTGGAGGTTGCTTTAGTTGAGGAGAATGATAAGGTCCTGTTTGCCTCCCATTTCCTTGCTGGTCCTGCCAGGACTTGGTGGGAGACTACACGTGAGACTGTTGCTGCTGTTCACGTGTTCAACTGGGAGGATTTCTCTGCAAAGATTCCGCAAGTACCACATTCCCCAAGGAATGATGGCACTTATGCGTGAGAAATTTCTGAAGCTGAGGCAGGGAAGTATGCCTGTGTCTGAGTACTGGGAGAATTTCACTACTCTGTCCAGGTATGCACAGGATGATATTAATACTGATGCTAAGAAAAGATAGAGGTTCTTAAATGGGCTGGATGATGAGCTCCAGTGCGCTCTAGTGGTGGTTCCATTCCAAGACTTGGAGACCCTTGCAAATGCCGCTATGGTACTGGAGCACAAGCGGAAATCTGCTGATGATAACCGCAAGAGGAAAATGACTGTGCATGGAGGACCTAGTGCTCAAAGGACTCGCAACACTCCGTATGCGAGGCCACCATCCCACAAGGCGCCTGCTTATGCACCCCGCCCCAACCACAACTATGCACCAAGGCCCAACAACTACAACCACTCTGCACCTTATGCACCAAGGTACGGAGGAAATAGCTATGGTGGTAACCATGGTAATCATTCTGGGAATAATCATGGAAACCGCTATGGAGGCAACAATAGTGGAAATGGGAACAACTCCAACAATGCTCCCAAGCCTAACCCAAGCCCAAGGCCTTCTGGAGGTTGCTTTGCCTGCGGAAAGGAAGGTCACTTTGCTCGTGAGTGCCCCACCAAAGCTACTGCCATAGCCCAGCCTACTGCAACCAAGATGAACCATGGTCCTTCCACTGGACGGCAGAATAGGATGAAGGGACACCTGCACCACGTCACTGCTGCAGAAGCTCAGGAGGCACCAGACATGGTGATGGGTATGTTTCCTGTCAACTCGGTGCCAGCCGCAGTACCGTTTGATTCTGGTGCATCGCATTCTTTTGTCACTAAACCGTTTGCTAAGAAAAGTGGTATGAAGCATTCCCGTATGCACAACCCTATGTTAGTACAAATACCTGGGGATAGTACTAAAGCCAACCTAATTTGCAATGAAGTACCAGTAGAAATACAAGGAAAAACTTTTCATGCTGATCTTATAGTGCTGGGATCCAAAGGGATAGAAGTGGTACTCGGTATGAACTGGATGGCCAAGTATAAGGGGGTTATTGACTGCACTAAGAAATCAATTGAAATGATCTCTGAGGATGGGGAAAAGGTTGCGTACACTGCAACTAAACCCTCATCACAAGTTCACTGCCACACTGGTATAGCCCACCCTGACCTTGAGGAAGTCCCCGTCGTTTGCGAATACCCGGATGTTTTTCCTGAAGAGTTACCCGGTATGCCCCTGATCGGGATATCGAGTTTGTGATCGAGTTAGTGCCCGGAACTGGACCCATAGCACAGAAGCCTTATCGGATGAACCCAAAGGAATTAGATGAGTTGAAGACCCAGCTGGATGACATGCTAAGAAAAGGTTTGATTCGCCCTAGTGCATCGCCATGGGGATCTCCGATCATTTTTGTGGAAAAACGGGACGGTACCACTCGTTTATGTGTGGACTACCGCAAGTTAAATGATGTTACCATCAAGAACAAATACCCGTTGCCCAAAATTGAAGACCTGTTTGACCAGCTGAATGGGGCCGTAATCTTCTCGAAGGTCGACCTTCGGACTGGTTATCACCAATTGAAAGTCCGTGATACTGATATTCCCAAGACCGCTTTCACCACTCGTTACGGGCTGTATGAATACACCGTGATGTCCTTTGGTCTAACCAATGCCCCTGCCTATTTCATGAATCTCATGAATAAGGTATTCATGGATTTTCTAGACAAGTTTGTCGTGGTGTTTATTGACGACATTCTCATATATTCTCGGAGTGAGGAAGAACACGAAGAACATCTGAGAATTGTGCTCGGAACACTTCGTGAGCATCAATTGTATGCTAAGTTTAGTAAATGTCAATTCTGGTTGACGGAAGTCGGGTTTCTTGGACATGTAGTATCTGCGGGAGGAATATCTGTTGACCCTACTCTAGTTCAGTCTGTGGAGAAGCGTGCTGCTCCGACCAACCAGACTGAAGTCATATCCTTTCTGGGTTTGGCAGGATATTACCGCAAGTTTGTTCAGGGATTCTCGAGTATAGCCAGACCCCTCACCCAGTTGCTCAAGAAGGATAGCAAGTTCCTATGGACGGACAAGTGCGAGGAGAGTTTCAATGAGTTGAAGCATCGACCGGTGACCGCTCCAATCCTTATAATGCCGGATATCACCAAGAATTTCGACGTGTATTGTGACGCTTCTAAGCTTGGTCTTGGAAGCGTACTTATGCAAGAAGGGAAAGTGATATCTTTTATATCCCGCCAGTTGAGACCCCACGAGTTAAATTATCCCACTCATGACTTAGAGCTTGCTGCTGTTGTTCATGCCCTCAAGACATGGCGACACTTTCTTATGGGGAGAAGAGTGGAAATTTACACAGATCATAAGAGTTTAAAGTATATCTTTACTCAACGTGAGCTCAACATGAGGCATCGCCGCTGGATTGAGCTCATTAAGATTATGATCTGAGTATTCATTATCACCCTGGGAAGGAAAATGTGGTTGCAGATGCCCTTAGTCGAGAGCCGGCCTCTCTAAATGCTATGATTCTAGTAAGGCAGCCCGAGTTATGGAAAGAGCTAGACCAACTTGGCATTGAAGTGGTCAGCTATGGTATGTTGGACGCCATAGAACTCAAACCAACTCTGGTTGACCAGATCAAAGAAGCGCAGAAAGGCCAGAAAAGTATTGATGGTATTAAGGCCCGCATGGAGAAGGAGAAGGTTGCTGGGTTTACCATCGATGCTGATGGGGGATTATGGTATGAAGGCCGTATTTGTGTTCCCTCTGAGTCTGATCTCAAGCAGACCATCATGGTCGAAGCTCATGAGACCATGTATTCTATCCATCCCGGAGGAACAAAGATGTATCAAGACCTGAAGGAGAGATTCTGGTGGCATGGAATGAAGCGGGAGATTGCTTCATTTGTAGCCAAGTGCCATGTCTGCCAGCAAGTGAAAGCTGGGCACCAGCGTCCCGCTGGCTTGCTCCAGCCGTTGCAAGTACCTGTTTGGAAGTGGGATGAAGTAGGGATGGACTTCATCACAGGACTCCCTAGGTCCAGCCGAGGAAATTACTCTATATGGGTTGTCGTGGACAGGCTCACGAAAGTTGCTCACTTTATTCCTGTCCGGACCACCTATCGTGGAGATCAGCTTGCTGATCTTTACATTACTCGGATTGTCAGCCTGCACGGAGTCCCAAGCAGGATTGTGTCTGATCGAGGTACACAGTTCACATCTAGGTTTTGGAAGAAGTTGCACGAGAGTTTGGGAACCAAATTAGCTTTTAGCACAGCCTATCACCCGCACACTGATGGACAGACAGAGCGTGTGAACCAAATTCTGGAAGACATGCTCCGTGCTTGTGTGTTGTCCTACGGAGTTAAATGGGAAGACTGTCTGCCTTTCGCAGAGTTTTCTTACAACAACAGCTATCAGTCTAGCTTGCAAATGGCCCCTTTTGAAGCTCTGTATGGACGTAAATGCCGTACACCTCTGAATTGGACTGAGACTGGAGACAGTCAGGTTTTTGGTGTGGACACTTTGAAAGCTGCAGAAGAGCAGGTTCAGCTTATTCAGGAACGTTTAAAGACAGCTCAATCTCGTCAGAAGAGTTATGCTGATACGAAGCGTCGCGATGTCTCTTTCAGCATTGGAGATTTCGTGTACCTTCGTGTTACGCCACTCAAAGGGATGCAGCGTTTCCATGTCAAGGGAAAGCTGGCACCCAGGTATATTGGCCCTTTTAAGATCTTGGCACGTCGTGGCGAAGTTTCTTATCAGTTAGAATTACCTGAGGAGCTATCTGCGTTTCACAATGTTTTCCATGTGTCATTGCTCCGGAAATGTCTGCAAGTACCTGAGAAGGATCTCTCGTATCAAGACATAGATTTTAGGACCATTGATGTCAATGATGACTTGACTTATCGTGATAGACCCCTGCGGGTTCTCGAGGAGATTGTGTGCGCTACCAGGAGGCGTGCTATAAAGTTCCTTAAGATTCAGTGGACGAATCAATCTGAGGAAGAAGCTACCTGGGAGCGTGAGGATGATATCAGGAAGGAGTTCCCTGATTTTCTTGAAGCCTAGACCCGCTAATCTCGGGACGAGATTCTTTTAAGGGGGGAGATTTGTAACACCCCTGTTTTTAAGCACTTGTTTAATATTATATTATCAAGCATATTAAGACTTTTGTAAGACAATTAAGTGGACAACATGTTTGTGTAGTCATGTTTATCTATGCAATATAAGTGGTGTGTTTCCTTTCACTCATTTGAGGAGTTTCCCTGATGATTGATTATTTCCTTCCTGATGTTTTTCAACTGAAAACCCTAAGATTTTTCTTCTCAAATTTTGGGGAATGCTTGATTCACTCATGATAGCATTATTTAGTCATGTCTTGACCAAGGAAACACTTTGGTTTCGATTTAAATAGCTTTGGGAATTTATTTTCCTATTTAAACTTTTAGCAGGAAAACAGCAGGACTAGCTGTTTTCCACACTTGTTTTCAGGAAGTAAACACTTTTGATTTGTTGTTCTCTTGTGGTATTATGGTTGAACATGTTATGTAATACAACTATATGCCACTGGTTTAAATTTATCACTTGGAAAAAAACCAAATCCATGATTGTTTCCCTAGTATAAAAATATTGCAAAACCAATTCTATTTGGAAAACAGAAACATAGCCTTTTGGACAGTTATTTTCAGAAGGTTAGCCAACTCAAATTCTTGTGTACTTGTTGTTTTCTCAAACTAGAAAGTACATAGAACAATTACCAACTTGAATTTTCAAAATCCAAGTTCATTTGCCCTTTCAAACAGAAGCAAACTTTTGCTTCAAATCTCTGTTTTTCCAACACTTAGTGAAATAAGCACTATTGCATTTTTCTGAATTTTCTGAATCTGTCTTTGAACAGAACTTGGGGGATGATTTTCTTGACCTATACTTGATCTTTTTGTGTGGATTTTGGTTCTAGTTATTCACCTAGGATTCCTCTGTAACTCCATGTGCTTACTTGCCCGAGAGGTGCCTTAGCTTGGAAGGAATAAGGGAGAGAAGACAGGCTCGGGATAGGTGTGAGCTGAGAGAGAGAGAGGAGCAGTGGCAGCCGTTTTTCCCACATGCCTCTCTATCCCTTGCTCTACTGTGGTCACTAGTGCCCTTTGCACCGCCCCTGGCTCGAGAGAGCACGAGGAAAACGGCCCCCCACCTCTCTGCTTGCCAACACGCACGCACACATGTCCACCCGAGAGCACCCACACGTGCCCGTGCCTACAAAGCCTCCGAGGGCATGCCATTTCGCCACAGCACCCCCCACCCCTCCACTACACCACCCACGAGAGAACTAGCCGTGCCTCGCCGTGTGCGAGCGGCACGAGCAAGTTTTCGCCGCCGGCCACCGCACGATCCACCGACGCAAAACGAACAACCCCGTGAGTGAGGGCTCGTCATTCTTGCACGCACGAGTTCCCCGTGACCCTGGCCACCTCCCTGACATCCTCCGCGATCCTTTTTCTTGCAGGAGGGACCGCGCCATCGCCGCCGTGTCCGCCGTGCCGTCGCAGAGAGGAGCTCGCCGTGGAGGAAACGATCACCGCCACCACCGCGCCACCAGCCCCCCACTGCACCACCGCCGCCACTCGCCGCTCCGCAGCACCCCTAGGTGAGCACAGAGCCTGCACCGTGCACGCCGGTGAGGTGTTCGACGCCGGTTTGGTCGTGAGAGGAGAGGGGAGGAAGAAAGGAGCAGCGCCGTCGATCGGGAGGTCAACGGCTGCGCTTAAACGGGCGTTTCCCGCGCCCTCCGCCCCCGCGCGCGCGCAGCTGGGCTATCCTAGGCGCTAGCTGGGCCGCGCGTGGCGAATCCGGCCCATCTGGGCTTGTCCCTGTTAGATTTTGAAAATCGAATTTTTTTTCTGGCAGAAAAATAGCTGTTAGCTTTTGGCCTAGAAAAGGTAGCAAATTAATTTATTTGGCCTTGCCAATTTTTGTGCCTATAGCCATACAAAATCACAACCATCTCCTTTTGGCAGAATAATGTTTTGACTTTTAGTTATTTTTCTATAGCCATTTTGCCAGACAGTACCCTTAAAATTGAAATGAATAGAACTTCACAAATACAAAACCTTTTTGAGCAAACTCAACTGTTTTGGAAAGCCCTTGTAAATACCTACCAGTAGAATTTTAGTTTGAACCAAGATGAGTTACCATTTCGAAATGCCATCCATTTTGGTGAAACATCTGTGAGCTATTCCAGGATTTTTAGGGGGAGTTTGGGACATTATTTTTGAGTGGGACCAATTGGAGAGGCTTTGTATTGTTAAGGACTATCACGTACTAGAAGGATTTAATTTTTGGAGCCATAGAAAAAATTAGGGAGACAGAACAAGTTTTGGTACTTTTCTGCCTAATTTTAAATTCCTAGATCTTGTTTTATTTGTTCATTTTGTGATGTGCACATGATGTGTTCTTGCTTGTAATGTTGTTTTCTAGTGTAGTGATGATGTTTACAAGTTATATGAACATGTTAGAATGAATGGTTTGAGTGGAAGAATTTTTAGAATTATTTTCCATGCATAGATCTTGCTCATAGCTTAATTTCTATCTAGGTTTTTGAGTAGATTTTTAGATATGTATTAGGCCTATTTGCTAGATTAATTTTCATGGAACCAGTACCATTTTGGTACTGTTATTTTGGTTACAGGACCTCTGGTTACTTGGTGCTTGTGTTTGGAATAGATTTAAATAGCATTGCTTAAGTCTAGTTTTCATACTAGACTATCCATGCATGCCTTTTTGTCTTGTTTTCCACTAGGGAAAAATATGATTCTTTGTGGTTGGAAACAGAGGATGGAATTTCCTTGTGGCATGGTTATCCTTGTGTTTTCACCTCTGGTAATTTTCCCCTTAAGTAGTAGAAAATGCATGAGTAACATTTGGGGTGCCTAGATTTAATTCCCTCACATGTGTAGCAATTTTAGTCTAGTTTTTCCTTGGTTAATAGCTAGACTTATTATTTTGTTTTGGAGGATCCAGTAGCATTTTGGTACTGATTATAGGAGTATTTTACCTCTGTTAGTTTGCACACTTGTGCCAAAAATTAACAAGTGAAGTATAAACTAGTCTAGTATTATTCGCAAGTTTCTACTAGTATGAGTAGGAGTTTTTTTAGACTAGTTTGTTTGTTTTGAGCATTTTTAGAAATGTGACCAGAGGATTATTAACCTCTTTATGAGCATTATGCTAGTGGAACACCCACTGGTATTTTTTGTATCATGGTGGATAATGAGCTTGACTTGTTGTCATGAGCCTTTTTCACCACTTGCATAATTTAGCTTATTATTTGTACTTGCCATAGAGGCATCAAATTGTGTTTTATGTGACACCCTACTGTCTAGTAACTTGGGTTTTACCCCACTGGTCCATAGGGCTCTTAACTAAAAATCATTGAGTTTGGACACACCTAAACACTAGGAAAAAGAAGATTTTTCCCACTATAGTTTTTATGCCAATTTTCTTAAGGGAAAATTGAATACCTTGAGTGTTACATTTTAATTGCTTGCTGTAGGTATCACTTGTAGCATTGTTTGTCTTGGTTGGCTCTGAAAGTGTGCCTTTATTTCTTTTTACGACGTTAGAAAACGAGGATGAAGGATTTGCTGAAGAGGGGTATTGCAACTCCTGTTACTTTCAGGACCAGGACCATCACTTGTACCAAGGAAAGCCATCCTAATGCTTGCTGTATAAATACTTATCATTATCTATCATGCATGCTTTTAACTTCTGAAGTTTTCACAAAACTATACTCTCAAAACTATTTTTGTTGTGAATACTACTACTATTAATATTATTAGAAGGAGGAATCATATTAATAGTCAACTTGGTATTACCAAGCCTTAGCCACTAAATGGTATATAAATACCATCCACCAAATTAAAACTTGAGTTCTTAAATGAACTAAATAAAATGTGCTTTTGTAAACAAATGCCTTATGGAAGAAAAACCCCGGAGGAAGGGTGAGACCCTGTCTACCGGAAGGATGTCATGATGGGAAATTTTTGAGAAATGTTTACAAAAGACACATAACCTAGTCTTCGCTGGACAACCATTATCGTACTACCACTTTACCCCAATATGGGTAGGGGCTTGATTAAAAACTTGTTATGGTTAGTATGTGAGCTATCTCAAGTGCTATAGAGGATTGGATCCTCCGAACCGAAGTGTCGCTAGGAGTGACCATACGGGACATCTAAAGTGTGGGATTAATTTTCCCTCCGGATGCAGCAGTTGGGTCTCCTGTCTGGGCGGTGTGTGACATGGCTTGCCGGGGAGGGGGAACCCCAATTGAAGAGATAGTCATGTGCTAGCTTGTACATAGTGGATAGTCAAGATCAGTTATCTGATGTTCTCATAGGTTGAGGACAGTCCATGGTTGTTTCATGGCGGATTCTGGATCTAGTGGAAATGTGTACACCTCTGCAGAGTAAAACTATTTCGAGATAGCCGCGTCCTCGGATATGGACGGTTGAATGGCCATGTAGCTAGTATTGTGTCAACTTTTCAAAAGAGGTTTTGAAGGACGGCTTTGTACCTGCGAGGTACTATGGAGGAATGACTTGGTATCTGCGAGATACGGATGAGAAGGAAACTATTACTAAAAGTTTCTGAAAAGAAAACTTTCTTTTCTAAAAGTCTTATAAAACCTCCAAGATATGTGATATCTACGAGAGAAAAACTACATTATTTTAAAGGATTTTTCACAAAGAACGAAACTTGAAGAATCAACCATGATAAATCTTTTATCTGTCATGGGTAGCTGAACCATATGTATGGCCTACCCACTCCACCAAATAAGCATGTATGCATAATTGTAAGCTTATAAAGGATGTCTTGTTGAGTACATTCAAATGTACTCATTTGGTTTCGCCCCTGGTATCTACTTATCAGACTATGAGGAGCCACCCCAGGAGGAGTTCTATGAGGAGGAGTTCTACACTGATGGCCCTGCGAGTTAGGATCGTCTCCCAGTCAGCAGCCTGTAGGATGAGGCGTGACTCGGGTTCTACTACGCTATGCTTATCGTCTTCCGCTGTGTTTATTTTGAATGCCTATCCTGTGTGACAGTTGTCAAGAACTTGGTCATGTGACCATTTATGTAAGACTCTATTATTCGTGTAATTGATGATGTATTCTGGATGCCAACTACGTATGTTGTTCACAACTGGTTATTCTGGGATTGTGAATGAATGCATATGAGGGGTTCTGGACCTTCCGGTTTGGGGCCTCTACAGCAGCCAACGCCGCTAGTAGCAACATCGACTCCACAACAGCAGGCGCCCAAAGAGCAACCCAAGCGAGCTGTAGGTCAAGCCGGACAGTAGCCGCCCGAGAAGCGGCAGGCTAGGCAGCAGCAACCGCCCGAGAAGCAGCGGCAAGCACGTTCTACCGAGTATCCGCTGCCAGGTGCCAAGGAGGCCGGGCAGCCACAGCAGCAGCAACCCCCAGCCAAGAAAACAGACTGGCCACTTAAAAAACCCAAACAGCCCAGGCCGCTGGACGTTGCGGCCCGGAGTGGCCCTATTACTTGCAGCACCAAGTTGGTGCAGCATAAAATTCAGTTCGGATCCAAGGAGCAACAAGCTCCAGGAGCAGGAATCAGTGGAACCGCTGCCCCCGTGAGCTTCCCTGATCACTGGCGCGAATTGCAGGAGGAGAATAAGCAGCGGTAGGCGCGCGAAGCCGAGCGGCACGAGGAGCTGAAGAGGAGGAAGAAAATCGCTGCCACCGGATCCAAAGGCAAGGAGGGCACTCTAACCATCCAATCTGCCACCCCAATAACGGAGCTTGCCCACGAGCTCCGAGAAGACATGGAGACTATCCTGGACCGGATAGGCCACATCGAGTCAGACTGGGACAACACGAAGCTCGGCCGTCCGGAATGGGACGCCACGAGACTTAGCAGCCTGGACAACTATCGCCAGGCCCTGTCTGGATGGTCGTTGCCGCGTCCAGCAGCACCTTAGCGCACAAAATGTACTATCTGCGCAAAGCTGCTGAGGATGTCGAGAACACCAACCGAGTAAGTATCTTTCTTAAGTGTCCGAATTTCTGAGTTGCAAAATTTTTCATTTTTCTTCTATCTCTTTTCTTATCTACCATCCAATCCCCGAGATTTGGGCCGAGTAGGCAAGGCTCGACCGAGTTGCAGTCTACTCGGGCCGAATCTTCCCACTCGCATTGTCTCATTCTTCTCTTTAGGAATGCACTCTAACCCGCACCACACTCTTCCGCCAACTTCTCTGGTCTCACCGGGCTGTCAAGGCGAAGAACCGGGCACTTGAGGAGGAAAAGGGCGAAAGAGGTAACCTCTATTCTCACCGAGTTACTCCTTGTGCTTTATCTGCATCAGTTTTCTAACTCGGCTCCTACTTCCCAACTTGTAGCTGTCCTGGAGCAAGGCATCATGGATGCTACCACCAAAATCTCCTCTCTAGAGAGTAAGTACCATCACTTTGGTTTATGCGTTTTGCGTTTATGCCTAGTTTTAATCTCTGCTCACTTTCTGCTTCTCTGCAGGTGAGTATAGAGCTCTTGCTGACAAGCACCAGGACTGCGAGGTTATGGTTGCATCTGCGCAAAGCAAGATTTCTTCTCTAGAGGGTATGTCACTTTGCAGCTTCTCTCCGGCTTCTGCCCTCTTCTTCCTTACTAACCGGGTTCGTTTCTTCGTAGATGAACGCAAAACCTTCCTCGAGCAACACCAAGGGCGTGTCACCCCCGCCGAGGTGTAGCAGCAAGTTCAGGCCAGGGAGGCCCAGTTGAAGAGGGACCTTACTGCCGAGAAGGAGGAGGTGTGCAAGCTTAAGCGCGAACTCGCTGAATCACACAAGTCGGCACTGCAGGCAAAGACTCTCAAGAACGAAGCGTTAGACCGAGCTGCAGTCGAGAAGTTGGCTCTGGAGAGGGAGATTGAATCCCTCCGGACCCAGAACAATGATCTTGACACCATGTTGGTTAGCACTCGAAGCTTGCTGGATAAAGAGTGGATTCTCTCAGAAGGATGGTCTGGCCGGCTTAAGGCCCTTGTCACTCACCTACGCTGTAAGTTACTGTTCCTCTCTGACTTATTCTATCCGGTTTCTTCCATTTGGTTTCCCTTCTCCGGTTTTCCTTATATGTTTTTCTTGACTCTACCCAGCTTCACCTCTCTCAGGGACCTTCCCGGACCTCAATACCACCGCTGAGGAAGCTGTAGCTAAGGCCAGGAAGCAGCGGAAGGATCTCGGCTATGATGTTACCAACTCGGACTTCATCGATGATCAAATTGAGAATATCAAGACCCGAGTTCATCTACTCAAAGGCCTGGGCACCACTCTAGTGTCCATTGGGATGCGCCTCCACAAACTCTTCTGGCCTGACACTGAGCTCCCGACTACCATCAACCAGCTGGCCTCCAAACTGGACTATGTCAAGGAAGAGCTGAAGAAATGGAACGCCTCAGCAGCCCGAGCTGGCGCAGATGAAGCCCTCCATTTCGTGCTATCTTGGTACGAGAACCTGGATCTCGAGAAGCTCAAGGATCTCCGGAACAAGTCCAAGTGGACCCTCCAAGACGACTACATCCAGCGCCGCAAGGAGACCACCTACCGGATCGCCTCATACGTCGACACCGCCGAGTTCATCGACGGCCCCACGGAGCCGGACACGGACGTGGAAGATTATGATGAAGATGAGGACGGTGATAAAGGCAATGAAGGGAACCCAGGTGATGAAGAGGAGGAGAAGGATGACGCTGGCGACGAAGGAGCCGAGCAGGACGATGCTAGGGAGGAGGCTGAGATGGAGGGTGATCAGGAAGCAACCAAGCCAAGAGCTGGCTCCGAAGCGGCCCGGACTGACCCGCCGCCCACTGCCCCCTCTGGAGCTGTGACCACCGAGATGGTGATCGCCACACCTGCTCCCGAGTTGGGCGCGACGGGGACCGCATCCGAGGACATCGCATCCGGGTCCGCTCCTCCGACCTCAACTGCTGCTCCCGAGCCCGTCTCCGTGCTCACTTTCGAGTCTTCGGATCTGTCCAGCGCGGAAGCCAACTCCACTCCCTCGACAATATCTTAAGTTCTTGCTCTTACTTTAACTGCAAACTTTTTATCAGATCCCCGGTATGCCGGGTGCAAATGTATCCAACAATTTATTGTTTCAAGTGCTACCTTGTTTTATTTAAGTTTCTTAGCAAGACTGGCTCAATGCCAGATTGTGTTAAATGCAAGTCCCCGAGTTGCTTTTCTTCTCCATCCAGTTCTTTTGTCTTTGCTCTTACCTGCCACTTGTGGCTTTTTGGTAGTCGAGTCACACGATTTCCAAAACTGAGTTTCTAATACTTAACCACTTTGAGATTTGAACTTAATACTGCCCAACACTTAGCCGAAAACACAGAAGGAAAGAACACCCTACTCGGTTGATACACTCCTCTTTTCCTTAGCAATTTTTCGTGTGTTAATTGACCTTTGGCTTGTTCTCTTGCTTGCCATGAAGCCGGGTTGCGGACAACAGCAAAGTCGAAGAGTTGGCCCTCAGGTTTAAACACATTACTAGACATGCGCGTGAAATTTTGAGTAGATCGACCGAGTAGACAAAGTAAAGACTATAAATAACACAGAGCAAGTTTGGCACATGCAGTCCTCGAGTTCAAATTCGGAGTGCCGACTTGGAATTTAACTCGGTTGAGGAGATACATACAATGTTTGTTCAGGAATGAAAACGACGCAGTAGAGCTACATTCCAGGGACGCTTGGATTCCTCTCCAGATTTATCCGCCATGTTCTTCTGCGGTGCCTGCGTCGATGAGATAATAGGCATCATTGTGCAGAGCCTTGCTCACAATGGAAGGTCCTTCCCATGGAGGGGAAAGCTTGTACGTTGCACAAGCCTCAGCACCAAATCTCCTTCTCGGAAAACCCTTGGGTTTACTTTCCGGCTATGATAGCGTCTCAGATTTTGTTGATATACAGCTGAGCGCGACAAATTTAACTCTCTTGCTTCTTCGAGCAGATCAACATCATCTTCTCGGGCTTCTCTTGCCCCTGCCTCCGTATAGAGGGTTACTCTGGGTAAGTCATGCTCAAGGTCAGGGGCAACATGGCCTCTGCTCCATATACCAGGAAGAATGGTGTGTATTCGGTTGATCGGTTAGGGGTAGTCCTTAGACTCCACAACATCGCCAGCAACTCGTCCAGCCAACAACCAGGAGTTCGCTGTAATTTCTCAATTAGCCTTGGCTTTATCCCAGAAAGGACCATGCTATTTGCTCTTTCAACTTGACCATTTGAAGCCAGATGGGCGACTGATGCAATGTCTAGCCGGATCCGCTTCTCCTTATAGAACCGAGCAAACGCTCCTTCAGAAAAGTTTGTCCCATTATCTGAGATGATCCCTTGCGGGTAGCCGTACCTCAGGATGATATCCTTCAAAAAGCTCACTGCTGTGTTTCCATCACATTTCTGGATTGGCTTTACTTCAATCCATTTGGTGAACTTATCAACCATGACCAAGATGTGATTCATATTTCCCCGAGCTGGTTTGAAAGGACCCACCATATCCAAACACCAGACAGCAAACGACCAAGTAATGGGGATTGTCTTCAACTCGGAAGCTGGCATATGAATCTTGCTTGCATACCTATGGCACCCATTGCACTTCCTCACTAGATCTTCTGCTTGTTGTAAGGCAGTGAGACGAAAGAATCCATGCCGGAATGCTTTCTTGACTAGGGCCCGAGATGAGGCATGGTGACCACATTCTCCTTGGTGTATCTCTCTGAGAATTTCTTCTCCTTCTTTTGGCTCAACACAGCGTTGGAGTACACTAGTAAAAATTCTCTTGTGCAGCTCTTTGTTGATGATGGTGTAGCCCTTGGATCTTCTTTGAATCTGCCTGGCTGTGACCTCGTCACTCGTCAAAGTGCCATTTATTAGAAAGGATAATATGGGCAAAGCCCAACTCGGTGTCTCTCGAATAGGAAACACTGGTCACAGACCACACGCTCCCTCGAGTCCCCGAGTTGGAGACGAGTCCCCGAGTACTGAGAAATGATCCCCTCGATGAATACGACATTCCCCGGGTTTGCAGAGGCAGTCCCCAGGTTGGATGTAGCAGTCCCCAGGTTCTCCTTTGAGCTCTCCCAATCAATCTCCATGGGAACAGCTTCTGAATCTGGTAGAGCCGGGATGAATATGGAATCTGAGTTGGGGGTGGCTTGATACAAGGCTTCCTCAAATGCTCCAGAGCAATCCCAGGAGGGATAAATTGCCGAGAAGATCCCTACTTGGACAGAGCATCTTCTACATCATTCTCAGCTTGGTGGATGTGGTGGAACTCACATCCATCGAAGAATCCGGTCATATTTTGGACGAGGAACCGATAAGATGCCATGTTGGCATCCAACGCGTCCCAAGTCCCCGAGACTTATTGAACCACCAGATCTGAGTCGCCATAGCATACAAATGCGCCGGATTCCAATCTCCTTGGACACTTTCAAACCATGAATGAGGGCCTCATACTCGACAACATTATTGGATGCCGGAAAGTGAATCTGAAGCACATACTTGAGCTGGTCCCGCTTGGGTGAGGTGAGTACAACACCAGCATCGAGTCCTTCTTTCACTTTGGAGCCATCGAAATGCATCCCCCAGAAGTTTGTTTCCGGCAAGGGAGGCTCATACTGCATTTCGGCCCAGTCAACAAAGAAATCTGCCAGGGCCTGGGATTCGACGGCTTCTCTTCTTGCATACAACAGGGTGTAAGCCGCTAGCTCAATTGCCCACTTGGCCACCCGGCCACTTGCATCCTTGTTGCCCATGATTTCCGAGATGGGAGCAGTGCTCACCACAGTCATTGGATGCTCCTGGAAATAGTGGTTGAGCTTCTTGGCACCCAGGTAAACCCCATAAGTCATCTTCTGGTAGTTCGGATAGTTTTGCTTGGAGCTGGACAACACTTCACTCAGATAATAAACTGGCCTCTACACCGGCTTGCCTTCTTCTTCTCACTCCACCACTACCACCACGCTCACAACTCGTTTGGTGGCTGCAATATAGAGCAGCATTGGCTCCTTAGGCAGTGGGGATGCCAGGACTGGAGCATTTCCCAGCTAGGTCTTGAGCTCCTTGAATGCGACATCAGCTTGTGGGGTCCAGACAAACTTGTCACTTTTCTTCACGAGCTGATAAAGAGGTAAGGCCTTCTCACCCATTCTTCCCAGGAACCGGCTAAGGGAAGCCAGGCACCCGGTGAACTTCTGCACATCCTTCAATGACCTCGGCAAAGACATGCTCTCTATAGCTTTTATCTTTGAAGGATTGGCCTCAATGCCCCGACTGGATACCAAGAATCCGGGTAGCTTGCCAGCCGAGACGCCAAATGTGCACTTGGTTGGGTTCAACTTCATCCTGTATTTGCGCAAGCTGGCAAATGTTTCCTCAATATCGCTCAGCAGATTGTGTTTTTTTTGTTTTGATGACAATGTCATCTACATACACCTGCACATTCTTGCCAATATGCTCATAAGGCATTTCTGCATGCATCTCTGATAAGTAGCGCCAGCATTCTGCAAGCCAAAACACATAACATGATAGCAATAAGCCCCGTACGGGGTAATAAAAGCAGTTTTTATTTGATCAGCCGGATTTGGAGGGATCTGGTGAAAACCAGAGTAGACATCAATAAAAGACAAAAGTTCGCACCCGGTAGTGGAATCAATCACCTGATCTATCCGGGGTAGCGGGAACGGGTCCTGGGGCAGGCCTTGTTCATGTCGGTGTAGTCCACGCACATGCGCCACACCACAGCAACCATGGGGTCATCCTTCTTCTTCTCCACCATGACCGGATTGGCCAGCCAATCCGGATGCAGCACCTCCATGATGAATTCACTTGCTAGTAGCCTTGTGATCTCGTCACCAATGGTTTTCCTCCTTTCGGCCGCAAAGCGGCGCATAGCTCGCTTCACCAGCTTGGCATTCGGCCGCACATGTAAAGAGTGCTCAACCAACTCCCTCGGAACACCTGGCAGGTCCTGATTGGGCCATGCAAAGACATCCCGATTCTCACGGAGGAAGTGGATGAGCTCGCCTTCATATTTCTCCTCCAGCCCGGCACCAATGATGGCCACACGCTCCGGGAACTCCGGGTCAATCTGCACCTTCTTTGTCTCTTGGGAGTCCTAGAATGTGGCTCCATGCTGAGAGCTCGGCATGCCAGGCGTACTGAGTTGAGCTGCCTGTGCTAGGGCCACCACCTCATATATCTTCTTCTTGTCGGCAGCAATGACCATGGACTCGGCAAGCCGAGATCCAGCAGATGCACACTCCAGGGAGCGCTTGTAATCACCCGAGATGGTGATGATGCCATTGGGGCCGGGAAGCTTCATCTTCAGATAGGCTGCATGAGTTGAAGCCATGAACTTGGTTAGAGCAGGCCTGCCGAGCAGAGCATGATAGGGGATCTGAAGATCAACCACCTTGAACTACAGGCACTCGGTCCGGCAGTTCCCCCTTGTGCCGGAAAGCACATCCATCCGGATCCGACCAATGGGAGCACAAGACACTCCCGGCACAAGGCCATGGAATGTAGTCCGACTAGGTAGCAGCATGTTCTCGACAATGCCGAGTTTCTCCATGGTATCTCGGTATATGATGTTGGTGCTACTCCCGTTGTCGATCAGCACCTTGCTGAATTTCACATTCTTCTTGGTCCCCAAAAAAGTAGGGTCCACCACCAGAGCATATGTACCCGGGTTGGGCATTATCTTGGGATGATCATCTCAGGACCAGACTATGTCCTGGTCACACCAATCCATGTAATTTGGCACTGACGGCATCACATCGTTCACCTCCTTCGCGTGCCTGCGCTGGAATTGCTTGTCATCCGGCTCAGTGGTGAACACCATGTAGCTCTCATGATGCTCCTGGTACTGGTTCCGGTCCCCAGTACCACCATTGTTGTTGTTGTTGTTATTGTTCTGGTTGGCATTGTTGTTGTTGCGGTTGTTGTTGCGGGTGTATTAGTTGTTGTTGCGGGTGTAGTAGTTGTTGTTGCGGTTGTTGTTTTTGTGGTTGCGGTTGTAGTTGTTGTTGGCTCCCTACGCCACTTAATTCACATGTTCCCTCCTCTGGTTCTCGGCAGGCCTGGGAGCAGCTGCCTGAATAGGCTGCACATTGGAGCCCGAGAGTGGAAGAGGAGGAGGAGGAGGCAGCTGACCAAAGCCCTCGCTCTTGATCCGGTCCCACCAGCTGCATTGCCGGGTAGTATAATTGGCTGGCCTACTCGGATGCCGAGTGTGAAAGCTGCATGGCCCATCCTTCATGTTCTCAAAGACAAACCTCGGAGGATCTCCGGACTCCTGGGGAGCATTGTTCTGCTGAGGAGCATTGTACTGCTTCTTGAAGTTCTGGCCCTGAGTGTTGCACCCGGACTTCTAGGGGATACTCACAGTCCGTTAAACAGTAGATAAATGTCTTACGGGGCATACCGGCACCCGCATCTCAATATGAGTAGGCCAACACGTAAACGTGTGACAACCATTCTCTTACTATTCATCGTCTGCGCAAACCATCCCATAGAAATCCAGACACTTCATTTGACGTACTTCAAAACATACACACATGGTACGTCAACGGCATTGGAACAAGTGATATCACAATAGATCTCTAAGACACCAAAGATTGAAATAGGTTGCAAATAGCCCTCACTAGAGCAGAGATAGCAAATACAATCATCCAGAGGACACATGTCCCAACAATTCATCATTACAACACAGCGGAAGCATCCAAGGTGTCTGAGTACAGACAAGATCCAAATAGGCCTAAGAGGCCGGAAACGAAAAGACGTAGCCCATCCACGAAGTCTCGGATCCTGCCCGGGTCCGCTATCTACTCGTCAGCAGTCTCTTCATACTCCACGTAGTAGCCACCATGTAGATCCTCGGAAACGTAGTCTGCGGAAACCACAGCCCCAAAGGGGTCAGTACATAAACGTACTGGCAAGCAAGACTCACCGTTCACCAAAGTGTAACCCGTCAACACCTAGCACAGATGCTTTGGGTTCAACGGAAGAAAGGGGATATAACAGATGCTGCAACTGGCTGCTCTAACCAACTACAGAGGTCCTACCACTTCCGGCTAAACAGAAAGAAGATAAGATAGCGTATCGTAACCAACTATAACTAACCACCAAATAAACCCATCCTGGATCTCGCCCCTTATCCAAAGAAGCAATCCGAGGATAACCCACACAGTTCGATTAATGATGGTTCAAGTTATTGTGTCAATAAGACTATTACTAGTCAAGTTATCATTAGTTAGGTGTAAGTTGTTCTGAGTACTTGTTAGCGAGTACTTTCACCAAGTAATCCATAACCGCGGAAAACACGGCTTCTCGAGAAGATTTATCCCTGCAGGGGTGCACCAATTTGGCCGTACACGTAAGAATAACCCGCCAGATGGAATGGCCTTTCCACCAAGCGGGGCACTCAACACAACTCAACTCTTCTTCGCATCAACCCCAAAGAACCACATGCTGTGCGTGCACGGCTAATCGAGCCCCACGAAGAAAAGGGGACCCTCATAGCACTCTAAGACCACGCCGCCCTAAATGCCGACTACAAAAGTTCCACCCTGGCGCCAAGGGTTCGCACCTGCACATGCATGCATCAAATGGAAAGCCCGAACTAAGTGTGGCGATTTGGACGAGATGCGAATCGAATCAAATTGAGGGGGGCGCCCATACACGCTTCCCACATGCGGTTAGTGCGCTCATCATGGATCAGTAGACAAGACCCTTTTCCTAATTAGGGTCGACACTAGCAGGCCTCAAAACCACGCCGGGCCTCCTGCCGGTGCCTTATCAGCAAATTATTATTACCTCAAAATTAACAGGTTGTTGTTTAACATCGAGCCCCAAAACATAATAGAAGTAGTAACAGAAAGTAACGGGTAACAGACTCGAGCAAAACAACCCTAAGCATGCTAGTAAGACACGGGCACAAGCAAAGGGGTTATAGGAGTGGAGGTGAGGCAATATCAGGGTTCATGATATCATGTGATGGGTTCGTAACAGAAGCAACTATTCATAGGGCTAGCAGAATAGACAACGGAAAGTATCGGTATCCAATGTTGAAAGGAACACAATGGTTCATGTGAGTGAATACTTGCCTGCAAACCCAACAGCCTGGTACTGAGCTAGATCCTTAGAAGGGGTGTCGTAAGTATCGTCAGTCTCAACGTCGTCGTTTATCCGAGAAGAAGCAAACAAACAATGCAGAGAGACAAACAATCAATAACATGGCGTAGTTCACAAACATGGGATGATGCATGACCATTTAATTGATGCATCAAAATAAACTAGTTGACAAGATATCATAACATGATTAAATGGACCCACATGAAACTTGGATTGCATATGGAGAGCCCATGAATTATGGTTGAATTAATTGTTCTACAACTAATCATCATGTGTAAGTGAATTAGCATGATGCATGGATGAGGAAAACAAAAAGAAAACAACAATAGAAACAATTGGAAATAAGGTTTACCAAGTTTGGAAATTCATTTATTAAGTTATGGAATTTTTGGTTCCTTAAAGGTGTCACACAAGCATTTGTTGTTTTCACACATTTAAGTTGTTCAAAGTAGATAACAAAGTTCATATTTGAAAAGAACACAAAATTTTAGGTGGATTACATGTTTCACTTATTGAAAAAGGAATTAGGATAATTTACTTATGAATTAAACAAGTTTAAACAAGAATTAAATGAATTTAATTCAAGTTTGAATTTATTTGAATTTTTATTTGTTCAAAACATTAAACCAAATTCATATTTGAAAAGTTTATAATTTTATGGTTTGAAGACATATTTTATAGTTTCAAAAATAATTTAATTTGAGCAAGTTATGAATTTAACAATATTAAATGATTTAAACAAGGTTTAAATCATTTAACCAATTTTAATTATTCAAAACATGGAACAAATTTTATATTTGGAAAGGTGGTTTAATTTAGCATGGAAAACATATTTTATTTGTTGAAATTGGATTTAAAATGACCAAGTTATTATTTTGGCAATTTTAAATGCAATAAATAAGAAACAGTTGTTTTCAGCAATTTAAATTATTCAAAACAGCAAACAAAATGATATTTGGAAAGTACATGAAAAGTTGATTGGAAAACATATTTAGTTTGTTGAATTTGGAATTTTCATGCCCAAGTTATGATTTTTGCAAAATTAAATGAATTAAGCAAGTTTTCAAATATTTCACCAATTTAAAATATTCAAAACAGTAAACAAATTTTATATTTAGGTAGAACATTTAATTTGGTATAGTATACATATTTAAAAAGTTGAATTTGGAGTTAAGATGAATTATTTAGGCAATTTACAAATTTGGGTGTTATTCTGCCAATTTTAGTACAGCTAGGGACTTAGAAAAAATGTTACAGGGATCTAGAATTAATCAACAGGGACCTGGGTGTGAAACCTGTGACTTTTCTGTACCAAAACAAAAGGGAATAAAAAGTTGGGTTTTATTGCGGGAGGGGGGACTCGAACCCGGGACCTCCCGCTGCGCGCACAGGGAGCAGAGCCACTGCGGTGGCTATTCGATTGGTGACAGAAAGGGAGGCGCGGGGTGGATAAGGTGTAGCTTCGAGCGTTAACTGAATTTGTTCAGTTTGCAGTCAACTGAACCCCGACAGAGGGAGGCTGCCGCCGGTCTGCTGCTCGCCGGAGGGGCGCCGGGTGGCCGTGGTGCGTGGGGTGCTGCGGGGTGCTCGTGCGGAGGGGAGTAGAGGAGAGGGGTAGCGAGAGGGGGAGGGAATCACCTCGGGGATTGGAGGGAGCAGAGCTCGGGGCGGAGCAGAGGTGGTTGGCCGGCGGGAAGACATGGATGGCGGCGGCGCTCCGGGCCGTCCCCGCCCGCGCCGAGTGGTGGAGGAGGGAGAGGGCGCCGGGGAGGTTCCATTCCCGCCCTCGCCATGGTCGGAGGAGGGCTCTCCCGGCGGCGATCACCGGAGGGAAGTGGAGGAATTTCGGGTGTGGGTTCAGACATTCAGAGAGAGGGAGCAACAGAGAGAAGAGAGCAGAGGGAGAAAAAGAGAGAATGGAGGCGGGGAGAGGGAAGAGAGGGGAAGGAGAATAGGGTTAGGGCAGCTAGGGCACGGCCTAGGTCTTAAGGAGGGGGAGGAGGTGGTCGCAGCCGTTGCTGCTCTGCTCTGTATACGTGGACAGGGCAGATGCCCTGCCGTACAGAGGTTGAAGACGCAGCGAGGGGGTAACGGGCCAAGGGGGAGAGGGAGTTGGGCTGAGGGGGAGTTGGGCTGGGCCTGGCTGCCCCTCTCTCCCTTTGTTTTATTCTTTTTGTTCCATTTTTTTTTTGCTGAATAGAAATAGGAAGAGAATGAGGGTTTTTGGGTGAGAAATTTTAGGGAATAATTTTTGTAGATTGTTTATTTATTGCAGCAGCACAAAGTGCATCTTTTGGTTTTTCAAAATGAGTTGAATTTAAGTGATGTTTGTAATTTGTTTTAAAATTTGAATGACATTTAATATTAATTGAAATACTTGATCTTAAGCAAAATAAGTTTTAAAATTCAAGTTTAATTGGAAACAAGTGAATGAATTGTTTTGTAATTTTGATAAGTTCAAATTGGGTGATGTTTGTAATTTGCAATTGAATTTGAACATCATTTGAATTAAGTGAAATATTAAAAGCCATCATTTTAAATAGTTTTGAACCTTATGGTTTGATGGAAACAATGATGGGAGTGTGTTGTCATTTTCATAATTTCCAAAAGGGGTTGATGTTTTGGAAATTAATTGAATTTGCAAAGGGTTTGGTATTAAATGAATTTTGATAGAAACAAATCAACAGTTTTGGAATCACAACTTTAATGGAAACAATTGATTGTATTGATTTGAAATATCATTTTGGAAATTGTAACATCACAAGTATGAAACAAAAGGTTTGATATTTGATTTGAAATTCAAATAGAAAACAAAGGAAAACAAATGAAAACAGTTGGAAAACAAAGCAAAACAGAGGAAAACAAATGGAAAACAAGCAAAACAAATGCAATGGACATGATGTCATGATGCAAAACATAAAATAACAGAGAGCAAAACATTCTAATGGCTATTTTTCATACTTGGGATGTTACACTGAGTCTGGTTTTGTCCATACTGGGCTCCAGCATTTTTTTGCCTCTGGCTACTCCCGGCATCACCTTGTTCCTGAGTAACTGCAGCAACATGGTCCGACCCATAGCGGATATCCGGACGATCTTCTCTTCTCTTGTTGCGGAAGTCTTGGCGGCCATGGCGCCGTCTCCATCATGGTGCTTCCTCTTCGGCTCGAAAGAATCAAGCAGAGGCTGAGTAGGGTCGCTGAGAGCATACATATCTGCAATCTTGATTGTCTCGGCAAGGGTACTCGGCATCTCCCTCTGCAACTTCTGCCACAGCATGCTACCATGTCGGCATCCTTTAGCGAACCAGGAAATGGCCTGTGACTCATTCACACCCTCACAGGTGTTCCTCAGAGTGCTCCACCGAGTAATATACTCGCGGTCAGTCTCCTCTTCTCTCTACTTGCACGCCGAGAGCTGATGTGGCCAGTTTGGCCTCTTGTAAGTGCTGGTGAAGTTGCTGATGAAGGCTTCCGAGAAGCCAAGCCAGCAGTTGACACTGTCTTTCGGCAGATTGTTGAGCCAGATCCGGGCAGGGCCCTCCAACATCTGGGGCACATACCTCACAGCCCATCTCCGGTTGCCACCTGCTACATACACAACAGTAACATAATCATTCAGCCAGTCCTCTGGCTTGGTGCTTCCATCATAGGTATTGGTACCTCTAGCCAGCTGGAACTTGGGCACAACCGGCTCCCCCATGATCCCGGGACCAAAACAGCTGGGTCCGGGCGGGCCCCTTGCTTCTATCTCCTCGGACCGATAGATTCGGTCCAGCTTGTACCTTGCATCACTTGGCTCCAACATACTTGCTCCCAACCGAGTAGCAAGGTCTCTTGGGTCGGCGTACCCAGCTTGCTCCATTGCCGAGTACCCGTCGTTATAGCGGTCTTGATACACAGGACCGGGTTCAGCAACCGGGTTGACCACCGCAGCAACTGCCTGTGCCTGAACAACATGTTGAACCGGGTTGGCAACATGATGCCGAGATGGGCCATCTCGGTTTCCTCCTTGCCCCTCTTGGCGAACTCGGGTGGCCTGGCGGCTTGTTCCTGCAGGATCGTGTTTCTGATCGGGCTGCCGCTCTATAGCGTGCTGTTTCCCAACGACAGCAGGGTCGTACACCTGCATCTGTTTGCTCTTCCCAGAGTTTACACTCGGGGCCCTCTCACCACCGGGAAGCGGTGATGAGGCCTGCTTTCCGGATCTTGCCCCATCCGACTGAACAACATGGGATGCACCAGCTCCCGGATTAGCTTTCCGAAAAGCCTCATTCTGCCTACCAGCCTCCAGAATTAACTCATTGAGCCGCTCCTGCTGCCTAGCGCAAGCTTCGTCGGTCAAGTTCGGCAACTCGGCAGCAACTGCCTCTGCAGCTCTAAGTGTTTTGGAAGGAGAGCTATACTTTGGCCTACCAGCAGAAGTCATACTACCAGATTTGCTAGCAGCTTTAGCATCTCTAGCTAGCTCAGCACCTAGGTTGCGACGAATGATTCCTATCTTGATAGGATTTCTAGATATAGGAGTACAACCATGGGCTCTATTGTACTCATTTTGATCTAGGTTGAGCTCAAGCCTAACCTTTTCCAGCTCCTGGGCCTCTAGAAGCAAGGCCTGGCGCTGCTGCTCGAGCTGCGCCCTCACCACAACCGGATCCGCGTCCGTGGCGAGAGGCATGCCGAGGTGCTCGACGACACCGGCACGAGCCGCCGGTATCACGGTTGATGTAGAAGGGTCCTTGTAGCCCGGCTGGTTCTGAGGTCGGTCGTAGGGCTTGTGGATCTGGCGAGCAGCCGACTCGTCGACGACTTCGGGCGCATCGGGCGCGCCTTTCCCGGCCTCAATAGCCGGGCCAGTCATCGTCACCTCCACGCTGCCTGCAGAGCGGCCGGATGGCTGCCCGCGGACGGCGATAACGGCAGGAGGGTCCTCAGCAACGAGCACCATCTCAGGGTACTTGCGGATGACGGTGGTGGTGACGTACACTAGGTGCACGCCGAAGGAGATGACGGAGCTGCCTGCAGGCACGGGCCTGCCGCAGAAGTCACCAGCGTTGTCGGAGACGAAGTCGAGTGAGCCGAATCGGTGAACGAGGCCACAGATCACGCGCTCCCTCGAACGATAAACGGGTCCCGTCCGGATAGAAACCCCAGCCAACGCCGATACTGGCCCCATGGTGGGCGCCAACTGTCGTGGATGAGAAAAGACAGATGCCATGGGATGGCTAATGTTTGGGGCCGATGGACGTTGTAGGTATCCGGGGAGGGATCGCACGCCTAGATGGCGCGCTCAGGAACACTGCAAACACAACAATCTACCCAGGTTCGGGGCCCTCGTGTAAAGGTAACACCCCTACTCCTGCCTTTCTCTCTATATTATCCTCTGCCGGGTAGACAAGTTCATATCTCTCTCTCTAGCACTCTTTCTGTGAGTAGCAAGCCTCGTAATAAATGAGCCAGTGAGCAACGTCCCTCGCACAGGAGGGGGTAGGACACCTTATATACTGGTGGCCAACCACTATACTATGAATAAAAAGTACAGAGTAGACAACTCCACTGCACAGCCGCGCATGCAACAACGCATGCCTCCGTGTTCCCGCTGACAACGTCGCCGAAAGTCTCTGCGGTAGGCGGCTGACATGTCTTGTCCACCTTGTTAGTCTCTTAGGGTAGGTCGCTGACATGTCCTGTCCCCCTTGTCAGTGACAGGACTTGACAGCTCCCATACCGTACTGTACCCACGTCTCTTTGCTGATAACCACGCACCTAGTAAGTTGAACCGCACGCCTATACGGCCCCTGGATACGCGGGATTCACCTCAACGGCTCCATTGACTTTGTGCCCGAGTAGGACATCTTCTCGCCTGTCCGGATCACCCGAGAGCTACCAGGCTGATCCAGACAGACACTTGATTCTTCCCTCTTGCCTCTTGTTCTTTCTACCGGATAGCACCAGCCGGATAGCACACATCCAGGTAGCTGCCTACCCGGCCAGTACCAACCCGGTACGGCTGAACTTGGTAAACAGCATCTTGAACTCTGTTTCTCATTTGCCTTACCCCTACTCGGGGGTAGCCCCCCAACAGTCATGCTCATCTTGAGGATAAGTAGTAAGGACTCTTGTCACCACTAGCGATGCATTCTTGTCCTCATCGCAATAGACACTTTCTTCATCTTCATTTGGCACATCCAAGGAATTAAGAGCAACTTGATGCATAGCATAGTATTCGCCTTCACTCATGGAGTCACATTCACCATCTTGGTTGACAATCATGATCATCTTGTTGGAACACTCAAAGGACTTGTGTCCACTTCCACCACATTTGAAGCAAGTGATAGTGCTCGACTTGACTTGAGGAGTATGCGAAGAGGTGGTGGGAGCCACTTGTTTCTTGAACGGTTGTCGAGACTTGTTGGTAGCACTAGAGGCTCTAGATGTGCTCTTGTTATTGGTTGGGGTAGTCACTTCTGTCATTGGAGACGAAGAGGAGGGTCTTGAGGCAAATAAAGCCTTTTGCTTATTGTACTTGAGATCTTCTGCAATTTGGCGTTCGGCCTTGAGAGCTCGATGGACAAGGGCCACAATGTTGTGGATTCATTCGGCTTGGAGACGGTCCCACCATAAGAGTGCATAGCCTTCGAATTCCAAAGATGCCAAGGCAAACATTTTCTTGTCGGTGAAGTTGTGAATGTCGAAAATCTTGTCCACCTTGAGGGCCCAAGCAAGATATTCTTTGGGGTCATTCTCACCACGGAACTTTGGGACATTGAAATGAAGGGCACTCATGTTGTTGTCTTCTTATTGACGATGGGGTCGCTCATGAGGGTCTTCATCATAGACGGGCGGTGAATCATCATTTGGGTCATCCTCATTGTCTTGGTGTTGGCGATCATGATGGGGAGGATGACACCGGTGGTCATTAGGAGGTGGTTGTTGGCGGTGACGGAGTCTTGCTTCACGGTGTTCACTATCATCATTTTCATGGTGTTGATGTTGAGGACGTTCTTATTGATTGTGAGGGCATTGCGGAAGCTCTTGTTCATCTCGAGGGTGTGGAGGAATTTATTGGTCTTGGGGGTCATTGTGGCTGGGATGCGCATTGCGCCTTGGTGGCCTTCGATGTTGACGAGCACCTTCCACGAAGTCATTGTGTCCATAGTCTTGAGCGTGGCCTTGTGGCGGTGGTGGATGATGTTGTCGAAGGTCCGGGCTTTGCGGTTGTTGTTGAAGAGGGTCCCCACGGCCTTGGCGATGTCGAGGAGGTGGCGATGGCAAGCTATCTTCGTACCAATTTCATCGAGGATGTTTTTGTTGAGGAGGTGGTTGTGGCTGTTGAGGTTGTCCACCATTCTCCATGTTGGTGTTGTGATCATGGAAGTCATGGCGACGAGCTTCGTGAAGATCTTGAGTGTGGTGGCTTGAGCGGCGAGACCTTGAGGACGATGATGATTGACGGCGGTTGGCAAGATTAGCCAAGTTGATGTTGATGCGCATCATTTGATCATTCAATCGAGCCTCTTTCTCTTGGAGTCGATGCTCATAGCGTTGCAATCCGTCCTTCACGATTTCACGGAGTTGGAAATGGTCATTGTGGGTGACGAAGTTGTTGTAAGCATTGTCGTTGAAGAAAGGGTTTCCTTCATCCTCCGAGCTCGGACTTGTGAATACTCCTTCCCTACCATCTAAAAAACACACAAGGGTGATATGAAGAAATGGATGTGTCACTTACCCAACGTTACCTTTTTTGGTCGTATTGAGGCTAGTGGACGAGCCTAGGTGTAGGGGGTATGTCAAAAGTGAGTCCAAAAAGATCGAAAGAAAACCGCAAACGACAACACACACGCTTTATGTTGAAGGCAAATGGGTTAGGAAAGTGGCAAAGAAAATCGACAAATTCGAAGAGAAGTTTGTTGTAAAACGTGGAGAAGAACCGAAAAGAAAAGTTAGCACAAAAACCAATCCTAGTGGAGGAAAGTATAGGTGGAACACACACACACACAAGTATAGGTCAATGGACGAGAAGAGACAAAATGTACCTATCGAAGACTAAGCTCAATGCCACACCAACACAAGGAGGACGCTAGCTCAAACTACAAACTTTAAAAGGCAACAAGATTCTCCCCGTGGCAACCGGTCACTCTTTTCTCTTTTGCGACGCGAAGCTACACGTTCCTACAAATGATAGCAATTGGCATCGATCTTTTTCTTCTTTTTCTATCTTTTTTTTTTGATTTTCTGTTTTTGATGATTTCAAAATGCCAATGCCTACTCGAAGTTATTCTCTCACAAGCGCCAAACTCGCACTCTCGATGCCACTAATGCGATGCCAAGCGATGTAAAAGATCTAGTCCAAGTAGGAAAGGTACACAATGAGTGGGGTTAGTTCAAGCGGAAGCAAGTTATACCTAAGAGGTGGATGATCACGGACTTGCGGCCGGTGGATGTCGATGTCATATTGATCCGTTGATGTAGTTGTGTAGGCGATATCGATGGCGATGCGTAGGAACTTGTTTCACTCAATTCGGAGCAACAGCGACAAAGAAAAACAAGTTACAAAATCTGTCCAGAAATCGAATAGCAGAGATTTTCTGTGATTCTTGCTCAAATTCGAAATTCCTTCAAAATTAAGAAAACAATTGGACAAAGTCGAGAAAAGTGGCTGAATAGAAAAGTGGGGAATGGTCTTTGGAAACAAATCTACGGATCAAAACCACGAAAAACTCAACAAATCGACAGATCGGTCGAAATCCCTTTTTGGCTATTTTTGGTGCGATTTTCAAAATTTATGGTGGTAGAAGAAAAATTGGTGGAAAAGGAGGGGAGTGGGGGTCAAATTCGTGTCAATCTAGCTCTGAATACCAGATGATGCGGAGGGGTTAGCTCCTGTTTGGCCCGATCTTCACGAATCGACAAAGAACACGAAGAACGAACAAAGAACGCGATGAACACGATGAACACGAGAGGGGGCATCGAGGGGAAATCGTGGGGAATCGCGGGAAAACACAAGGGAGATAAGTAGTGGGAACTGAAGAATCCAAATTCCCCGTCAACTAAACCCCGAGGGCCGCCTACGGAACGATCGACCCAACCGAACTCACCTTGATTGAAACCGCTTCACACCTGTAGCCGGTCCACTACGCCAATAGAACCTCAAGGGTTAGTTGAGGAAGATTGGGAAGTCCTTAACTGAATCCCAAGGGGAAATGATAGGTAACTCTGTGAATCTTGATACGATCCTAGATGAATATCATAGGAGTAGCCTTGATGCGGTCCTAGGTACAAACCATAGGAGTAGCCTCACAAGAAGGATACAAGAGCAAAGCTCAAAGTTCTCAAATCGTCTCTAACCTAGATCTGACCGGATGGTCTCCTTATATAGCCTAGAGGGTTGGTGGGGTGGAAACGGGGCATTTTCACCCACTTTTGCGAGCTGGCAGGGAGGCCGGCTGCTTCTGTGTGGAAGTTGGCCTAGGGTCGCACTCGCAGGGGAGCCGGCCTAGGCCGGGCTTCAGGCCGGGTGGTTCTGTGAGGGTGCCGGCCTGGAGGCCGGCCACCCTGCACTCCACTTTCTCCTTCTTCTCTCATTCTTCCTTGAGGGCTTCTTCTTGGGCATCTTCCATGGCTTCTTGGGCAACTTCTTGAGCACGTTCTTGGGCAACTTGAGCATCATCTTGGGAGTCCATGGTGGGGTCAAACCTGAGCACACAAAGGGCATTTCCATGAGGTATCGCACCATTCACCAAGTCACCGAAAGCATCAAGCGAGAGGAGTGAGTTCACCTTGTCATGTATGGCCTTTGCTCGTGATCTTGTCAATGGTCCACTTGGTGGAATTCGGTGGGCTGCATCAACGGTGGAGAGGACAGCACGGGGCACAGGATAGCACCGCCCGCATCATGGGGGAGAGCCGCCCCTTAGCCCTCTTCCTTAATTGTATTGGGAGCCCTCCCCCATGGAGATGGGATCCATGGGGGAGGGAAAAACGTGGCTTTCATGGCTGGAAATTCGTGGTATGGGGGTGTATCCCATGACCTAGGTTTCCTCCCTTTATATAGTCTCACGGATTTCCGTCATCCCATCTATGGTTGTGGTATATCGAGATTTTCTCGGCCACCCGGACTCGGATTTGGCCAAACTTTATGTTTACGACGTTCACCGCAATATTGCCCATACTTTCACGTCCGCATGTTTTCCATTTGACGTCGTATTAGACCCATAACATGGAAGTATTTAAAAAGACTTTTCAGACAGATTTCATGAAAGTCCCAATTCGACTCCAATAAGGTTTCCTCTTGTATTTTTGATAATTCCTACACATCAAAGTGTAAAACAAGAACATTGTGCACTTTTGCAACTATTAGTAGGTTAGTCCAAATAAATCATAAAATTAATATAAAAACAATTATGAAAAGCACAAAAGTAGCATGAAACCATCAAAAATTATAGATACGTTTCGGACATATCAACATCCCCAAGCTTAGTTCTTACTCGTCCTCGAGTAGGTAAACCGATAAAAACAAAATAATTTTTGAGGTGACATGCTACCAACATAATCTTGATCATCATATTTGTAAAAGCATTTGTAAGATGAGATAATAGCACTCTAAACATAGGCATGATGAATATAATTCTAACAATGAAACTTAACAACCATGTTGCAACATGAAAAGTAACACAAACAAAAGATCATGAATAATAATGCACTTGAAATTTACACATTTGTTCTGAGAAGAAAGAAAACATAGCAAAGTGGTATTCTACTTGTCCTTAAAAGTGGAGCAAAACATAAATGTCAGGACACCTTCAAAGTTCAAGTGGTGACTAGAAACAAATAATTTGAGAACAGGTAATAACATATCATGAATCAATCAATAATAATCTTTGGGACCGATGCACATTATACTCAGAATGACAACTATACTCTCTTAATTGTGCATAAAGTTAGAAGATGAAGACTCAACATAAAAGTAAAAGAAAGGCCCTTCGCAGAGGGAAGCAGCGATTAGCTCATGTGCTAGAGCTTTTTATTTTATAAACAGAGGTATTAAAAACAATTTTCTAGAGAGGTGTAAGTTTATGTTAACGAATGGTAATGAAAAACTTATCATAACTCATGCCAAGTAAGGTTTTTAGACATTTGAGAGCGTTTTTTTTGTTTATTTAGTTTCTCACTTTCCCCCACCATGCTTTTCACAAACCAGGGCTAGTCGTATCCACGGGTGCCCACCAACTTTCATCAATCCATGGGGAAGTGCCTTTTCTGGTTATATTAATTGGCACCGGCTCTCTGCAAATTTGAATGAGCACAGATTCCATACTCATCGGGTGAAAGAGGGAGACGACATCTTCTTGACATGAACCACAATAAACTTTAAACTACTTCCTCATGAGGTAAAACGGGGGCACAAAACATGTATAATTTTGAAGGTTTTAAAGGTAGCACATGAGAACTTTACTTTGAAGTGGCGGTTAAATACCACATATAGGTAGGTATGGTGGATACATTTGGCAAACTTTGGTTTTTGGGAGTTGGATGCACGAGTAGAGATCATACTCAGTACATGTGGAGGCTAGCAAAAGGTTGGGAGCGACAAATTAAGAGAGCAATAACGTCCATAATCATGCATAGCGACAAAAACATTATTAATAGAATAAATGGTATTAGAAGTCAAAACTAAATGATCATAGAGGGTAAAGGTAACTGGTTTGTAGTCATAATATGGTGTAAGCATGCGCCAAGTCAACCAAATAAAGCATTCGTAGGAGAAAACCATAATATTATGCTTCGATGTGATAAAAACAACTCATGATTCTTTCAATGGCACATTAAGCACTCTCAGATGTTTGATACAATTCATGCTACGTCAATAACTTAATAAACATAGAATTAAAATGATATCCAACATGACATGATAAAGTCTAGTCACAGTCTACACAAGCTTCTATTTGCACCATTATAAGCATGAAATATTGTATTGCTTTCCAACAACATCACTTTATAAAAAAACTCTTCAAATGATATATCAATGAAACAAGAGAGTAACACTACTCTATGAGATATAACAGCTCTGAATAAGAGATGCACGAAAAAAAAGAGCTAAAAAGAGGAGTTGCAGCAGCCAGACGAAAAACGAAGAATACGAGTATGATAGGAATTCGAGTATTCATATGAAAAAGCGGAGCGTGTCTCTCTCCCACACAAGAATGTTAGGTTCTAACTAAGTTTATTGCAGCAAGGAAAACAAAATAAAAGCAAACAGACGCTCCAAGAAAAGTGCATATGATGTGACCGAATAAAAATATAGTTTCACTAGAAGTGACCTGATAAGTTGCTAATGAAGAAGGGGATGCCTTGGGAATTCCCAAGCTTAGAAGCTTGAGTCTTATTGAAATTTGCTGGGATGAACCACAGGTGCATCCCCTAGCTTAGGCTTTTCACTCTTCTTGATCACATTATATCATCCTTTTCTCTTGACCCTTAAAAACTTCCTTCACACCAAACTCGAAGTAATTCTCATTAGAGGGTTAGTGCACAATCAAAAACTCACATGTTCTGCATGGACACAAGAATTATTAATACTTTTTAAACATTATCTATAGCCACGTATGTTTTATGGAGCAAAGAAATCCACTCAACATAGTAAAAGAGAGAATGCAAAGTAAAAAAAAAGGCAGAATCTGTCAAAACCAGAACAGTCTGTAAAGACGATTTTTTTCAAGAAACTTATGTTGCTCAAATCGAAAAACTTAAAACTAGAAAATGCAGAAATCACACACACTGGTCAATACCTTACTCTTGTTCTGCAGAATACTTTTGCTTAATCCTCATCTATTTATGAGTTGAAAATAGTACTGAATCCCTAGAGCAAATGGTACTTAGGGATATTAGTGACCTGCTATATTCAATGGGTAAGGATATCAACTGCTTTGATCTACCAAAATTCTAGACGAGACTCATTTGGCTAGCTCAATCTATAGAGAAGTAGGTGAAGAGATGTCTATTCATGTTGATCAAGAGCACGTGAACTTCTATGCAACATTAAATTGTGAGCAAAGACATGCCTATGATGAGATAATGGACCATATTCTGCAGAACAAGAGTAAGGTATTTTTTTATTGATGGTCCAGGAGGTACAGGAAATATGTACCTGTATAAAGCTTTAGTTGCAACAATGCGTTCCATGGGGCTAATAGCAATTGCAACTGCAACATCCGGAATCGCTGCGTCTATAATGCCTGGTGGTAGGACTGCACATTCAAAATTTAAGATACCGATAAATATTCATGATGATAGTATGTGCAACTTTAGTAAACAGAGTGGGACTGCAGAATTGCTTCGGAGAGCGTCATTAATAATTTGGGACGAAGTTGCTATGACAAAACGTCAGGCTGTAGAGGCACTTGATAGAACATTGCAAGATATTATTGGTGTTGGATCTCCATTTGGAGGAAAAGTGATAGTATTAGGAGGAGATTTCAAACAAGTTCTTCCCGTGGTGAGGCGAGGCACAAGAGCACAGATTACAGATGCTACGCTAAAGAGATCATATCTTTGGAAGGACATAAAACAATTAAAACTATGGCGTAATATGAGAGCAAAATGTGATCCATGGTTCTCGGGTTTTCTGTTAAGAATCGGTGATGGTACGGAAGAATCAATCGGCCAAGACTATGTGCGCCTACCTGAAGAAATAGTTTTCCCTTACACTGATTCAAAAAGCTCCATCAGTAAGTTAATTAATGATATATTTCCTTCGCTTGGCCAAAATGGAGTATCATCATCTTATATTAGTAGTCGCGCCATTCTCTCCACTAAGAATGAATATGTTCATGAAATAAATGCAATGCTTATTGATCGGTTTCCTGGGGAAGAAAAAATCTACTATAGTTTTGACTCAGCAGTGGATGATCCACATAATTACTATCCACCTGAATTTCTAAACTCACTCACACCTAATGGTCTTCCTCCACATATTCTTAGATTGAAGATTAATTGTCCCGTTATTTTACTTCGGAATCTAGATCCATTTAATGGATTATGCAATGGAACACGACTTATCATTAGAGCTTTTCAAGCAAATGCTATCGATGCAGAAATTATTGGTGGTCAACATACTGGAAAAAGGGCGTTCCTTCCACGAATTCCGCTATATCCTTCAGAAGATGACGTGCTCCTCTTCAAATTCAAGAGAAAGCAGTTTCCAATTCGCCTTAGCTTTGCAATGACAATCAACAAAGATCAAGAACAAACTATTCCAAATGTTGGCATATACCTTCCAGAACCGGTGTTCTCTCATGGTCAACTCTATGTTGCTTTGTCACGAGGGATATCAAGATAAACAACAAGAATACTTGCAAAACCAAATAAGGAATTGATCAATCAGGCAAAAGCACCAAAAATATTGTCTACAAGGATGTTCTGATCTAACCCACATGCATGTACGGGCCAGTCATTGTAATCTCTACCATGGCAAGTGACTTGTGTTATACCACTCTCCGGGTATGTAAATGAGCTGATAATGTTCTTGAAGGTGGCCTGGTCTAGAAAGATGTTGAGAGCAAATGATGCCTACAATAGTGAGTGGAGTACCAAATAAACTGGTAGGCCATGTCTTTGAGGATCTGGAGAGGTTACTTGTCTAGGGAATTGATTTTGTGGAAGAAAACTTAGTCTAATTAGACCAGGAAGGAATACATTAAGATTGTGGATGTTGTAATTTATAACTACTCTATTTAATATTCACATATTTTGTTTATATATTGTGTAAAATATGATGAACACAAAAAGTTCAAGCTCTGAAGTTATGATAGCTAAACATTTGTCAAACACGAGCGACATTAACATTGCTCATTATGCTTTTCTCAAACATAGGAGTAAAAATGACTTATAAAATAGCTGATATTTTCACCTTGATTTGATCTATAATCACCAATTATATATTTTACTTCCCCTGAGTTATAATCTTCACTCCATGATTCTGGTTTAAGTGCACAAAACCACCCGTTGCTTTTTACTAGTACTAAAGATTGTGAAGAAATCCCGAAGGTATTTGACCTAAAATCCCGGAAAATGTTAATTATGTGGAATACTACTACATGTTGATGGGTGGCTTAAACTTTGCTAGCCGTTGGATGCTAGTCAACTTTTTTGCCAACACCTATCACCGGTGTCGAAAGCGGGCAGACCATTGTTCTTTTTTGCTTGGTTCTGTTAAATTAGACCATATGTACATGGATAACTAAAATCTAGATCTACTTGTAACAAGATTCCCTCTATTTCGTCTGAAGGGGAGCATCGATGGTTCGCCCCCCTAGGTAATTGATACGTCCAAAATATATGCATAATTTTTGATGATTTCATGCTACTTTTATGCTTCTGATAATTGTTTTTATATTAAGCTTATGATTTATTTGGACTAACCTACTAATAGTTGCAAAAGTTCACAATGTTCTTGTTTTGCAATTTGATGTGTAAGAATTATCAAAAATATAAGAGAAAACCTTATTGGAGTCGAATTGGGACTTACTTGAAATCTGTCTGAAAATCTTTTTAAAGATTGCCATGTTACGGGTGGAATACGACGTCAAATGGAAAAAGTGCGGCGTGAAAGTTGTTGGAAATTTTGCGGCGAACGTCATAGACATAAAGTTTGGCCCAATCCGATTCCGGACGGCCGAGAAAAGGCCGATTTACCGTAGCCCTAGATGGGATGACGGAAATCCGTGAGACTATATAAAGGGAGCAAACCTAGGTCGTAGGAGACACCCTATACCACGAATTTCCAGCCACCAAAGCCACGTTTTTGCCTCCCCCATGGATCCCATCTCTACGGAGGAGGGCTCCCAAGACCATGAAGGAACATGGCTAAGGGGTGACGCTCCCCCATGATGCCGCAGGCGCTCTGTGCCCCGCGTTGTCCTCTTCACCGTTTTCACCGCCATCTTCATCGCTCATTCCTCCTTATATACAGTGGTTCATCCTCCCACACACCTCTGTACCTCACTATGTAAACATGGTGTTCGACGTTATAAATTATTTGCAGATGATCTATTGCGTCTATATCTTGTTTGTGTAGATCCCTTTTGTCATATGATAGATTGTTGAATCTATATGGATGGTTTGAGCTTTATATTGAATTTGTTACAATCCTATGGTGCCCATCATATGTTTATGCATGTATGGATCACATCATAGAGTTTGTAGTATGTGGAGAAAGATAGAGGGAGGGCTGCTTGAGTGACAGAAACATAAGCCCCAATCTAGTGATCTTAATGCTATGGTTGGGTATTTTTACCTTAATGTATCTTCTAGTATCTACGGATGTTTGCTAGAGTTCCAATCATAAGTACTTGCAATCATTGGATAGTGAGAGCTTGTTAGATTTGCCTCTCCCACATAAAAGAGGAATATTAACTTATATTTGACTATTTGATCATAGACAAATCCATCACAATTACCACCACTTTTCCACACTCATGGTACCGTTAGTTTATAGTAATTTAGTGTAATTTATTTATGAAGCAACTAACTTTACTTTAATGTATTTATTATCCTGTAAAACTATCTTGTTTACCCGTATTGTTGCTCTAGTATTATTTCCTAGATAAAGTAAATGTTTAGTGTGTGTAGAGTTGTATCAGTGGTTGATAGAAGTTGAGAGAACATCTATCCTACCTTTAGTTCCTCATTGGTCGAAACTCTTACTTATCGAAAAAGCTACACACAATCCCCTATACTTGTGGGATATCAAGACCTTTTCTGGCGCCGTTGCCGGGGAGCAATAGCGTGGGAGAATATTCTTGTGTGCACTTGTTTGCTTTGTCTCTAAATAGTTTTTAATTTCAGTTGTAAGTTGTTTTCTATCTTAGTTTGGATAGGGAATCCTAATTATAAAAAAACAGTTGTACTTGTTATCTAAAAACGTTTTCAAAAAGAGAGTGATTGGAAAAATATGAAATGATTAAGTGGGGGTTGACCTTGAACACTTGTGTTCATGCCTATGAAACCAAATCAAAATTTTCCATGGATTCTTCTCAGCTAAAAACATGTATATATTGTAAATATTTTGTATATACCTTTGTACATAAAAAAACAAAGTGTTAATATTAGTCTCTAGTTACTTGAAAGTGCAAAAGATTGGTTTACTGCACGAAAACATATTTGTTGTGCTTCACTTTATAACCTGTTTAAAATCACCAAAACATTATTTGGATCTGCAAATTTTTATGCATAAATCTGAGCCTAGTACCTAACTTTCATTAGTTATGACTTTTATAATTTGAGTTACGTAGCTATTCGAAAAAATCGATTTTCACTGACTTATTAGTTTTTGGAAGATTTCTTGTGCTTCACTGTAAAAAATCGTGATAAATCTCAGAATACTATTTTGATCTAAAAAGTTTTGTGCATAAACTTGATATTATGATATGTCTTTCATTAGTTTTAAGTTTTTTGATTTGAGCCAAGTAACTATCTCATTGAGTGCCATCTTTATAGGTTGTTCAGTTTTCGTTGATTTCTTTGTTTATTCAATATTGTTTTTAGTGCTCTTATTTTCCTTAGTTTTTCGACGGACAACTGAAATTTTATAAAAAACCTCGGTGTATACAGTGGCTAATGTTTAATGAATACCATGAAACTTGCCAATACTTTAACATGAGTGGATTTTATTTAATGAGTACTAACGCTACTAATAAATTTTGTGAAGTTCTATGTGGACATAGCTTATAATATCTAATTAATATGGTGATATGAGATGAAAAAACGACGCAATAGCTCAAGCTTGGGGATGTTTAGGTGCATCCCAAGAATATATTCAAGAAGATACAATCATCTAAGCTTGGTGATTCCAGAGTCATCCCTCTATCCATCAACAAAAATGAGGTTGTCTCGCTCCTAATCTATGCTACCCTTTTCACATGATATGTATTGTCTTAACATGTATTTTAATTTGTTTTCATTTATTTTTGGGTTTATTTGCTCTTACTATGAAGTTTAGTTCTTGTTTAGCCTCTGTTATTTAGTTTCTAAAAAAATACCAAGCTTTGAGCATTTAGTTTTAGTTGATGCATATTTAAGGGCTTTTTCTGTTTTCAGCATTTGCTGCTCACTGTACAATTTTTCATATTTTACTGAAAACTTAAAAAGTCTTGAATTTAACGGATTATGTATCATCTAACCCTATAGATGCACAAAAATTGGCTAGAATTTATGACATGTTTAACTGCGCCTAATAAATACATTTTCCAGCTGCTGTTTTCTGAACATATTCTGACTTTTATTGTAACAGTGGCCTCTTTGCATTTTCATTTATAAGTTGGTCACTTAAGAAAATTTTCCATAATTCAATTTTTTTTATTTGATTTAATAGCAGCACTTTGGGAAGATTATCGGGCCTAGCTGAAAGGCGTGAAAGAAAAGCACGTCTTGGGAGATAACCCATGTTTTTATTTTTGCAATGTTTTCTTCTGTTTTCTTTGATTCAAGGTGTTGATTACTTCTGTAGAAAGTCCTTTGTATCTTTACTTTATCGTATTTGTTGTGCCAAGTAAAGTATCTAGTGAAAACTTGGTGCTAGATTTGGGTTTCTGCATAGAAACGTATTTTTGCTGTCCACTGTTAAATTCGTATAAAATTCCAGAAAGATCAAAACGAGCTGAAAATATTATTTTCTTAATCCTCATCTATTTGCCATTGCCTCAAAATGTTTCTCCCATAAATCACACACACTGGTTACCTCACAGAAAACCAATATTCTTGCAAAAAGCCTTCTAAGTGCAGAAGGCATTTCAAATGTCGCAGCCTCGCTTAGACAATCAGAAACACTACAGTCAGCCTCAATCAGACCCCTCTTCCCCGCAGCCTCTCGAAAGGTAGCAAAGACAAAACCATCAACAGTCCGCAAGTCGTCAAAGGATGTAGCCCCCCTCACATGATTTAGCAGTATCCTCAGATAGTAGCGTTTTCCTTCAGCTGGGTGTGCAGCGACAAGTCTCTCTACTTGCATTCTCTGTTCACGACGTTTCCAACTCTTAGAACCATTCTTCCATACAAAATATTCTGGAAATTCCTTATATAAGAAATTTCTGGCATAGCTGTCAATAGAGTTCATTCTAAAATATTCAGTTAGCATTGTTCTTGAAGAAAATCCTTTGCTGACCACATCCTCTAAATTTTCATAATCTTTATAGTGCACAAGATGCATATTTGGCAAATGGACTTGTAATTGTATAATTGACGGAAACATCTCACTAAGGTTAAATGAATAAATTCTCCATATGGCTTCTGGAGGCGATATAAACCTTGCATCTCTGTACTCACGAATCTCATTAACAACAGCACCATCTCCTGGGCGCTCGATCACAAAGGAGGCACGATCATGACCTTTGTAGATGTACTTGAATAAGTATTTCACAGCCTTGATGCTAGAGCAAATTTCAATATTGATATGACAATTGTATCGCATCAGTAGATAGGGATTGTAAGGGACAACCCATCTGTTGTCCAGAACTGCACCTCTAATGCGCACTCGACGACCATCATTCCTGTGCCTATAAATCGGATAAGAGTCCTCACCTTGCAGTGTAGTCTCTGCGAACTGACGGGGATAATTATACCTACAACTTCCATTTTCCATACAAGGATTATTTATATTGAGAACTCCACACGGGCCATGCATCATGTGTTTAATAACTAAAGCATGCAACAAAGGATCCTTCTCATGCATTCTGATTCAATACATCCCCCTCCTCAAACTCAACCAAAACTCAAAAACAACAACGGCTGCGATCGGCTGATACCTCTTCGTAAATTTGATCAGGATTATATTTTTATAATTAAATATATGTCAATTAGTTGGTATTAAAGCCCTGTAGAAACCCATATGGCCCAATGGTTGTGTACGCGTATACATGTGTACGTACACATGTACGTACGGATACATGTGGCGACGTAGCTGCAGCGGTCACGTTCCGATCGGCTCGCAAGCTTCATTTCCCGGACTGTCTCGTGACATGTCCGGCAAAAATCTGTGTGTTGCCCCTTCAGCCTAGTTTCTCAGCGGCCGGCTAGCTTGGTAGCCCGGACTGTCTAGCGACATGTCTGGTGTATTATTTTTGTGTTTACCTTTTCAGACTAGTAGCTTACTGTTACGGGGCTAGACAGTCCTGCCGGACTGTATGGTGCTATGTCCGGCCTAATTTTTAGTGTTGGTCAGCTACATCGGTCACGTTCCGATCGGTCGGCAAGCTTCATTGCCCGGACTGTCTGGCGACATGTCCGGCCAAAATTTGTGTGTTGCCCCTCCAGCCTAGTTTCTCAGTGGCCGGCTAGCTTGGTAGCCCGGACTGTCTGGCGACATATCTGGTGTATTATTTTTGTGTTTGCCTTTTCAGACTTGTAGCTCAATGTTACGGGGTCAGACAGTACGGCCGGACTGTATGGTGCCATGTCCGGACTAATTTTTAGTGTTGGTCTAGTTTCCTAGCTAGACAGTCTGGTTTAGTGTATGGTAGCGCACTGTTACGGGACCAGACAGTCCTGCCGGACTGTAGGCGCTATGTCCGGCCTAATTTTTTGCCGGCTAGCTTTGCCGCCCGGACTGTCTGGTAACATGTCCGGCGTATTTTTTTCCGTCCCAACATCTGAGCACCGGTGGGGAATTCATCGCTCATGTCCTTGTTCTCATGCAAGTTCCAGGCCATTTTTTGAAATCGTGATATAAAGTAAGCGCATATGTTTTACATGCTTTCTTCGATATTTAAAGTAGTGAGTCAAAGGAGATGACACTTAAATTTCTACAACGTTGTGTAATGAATCCGATGACCATGAGTAGTAGGCCGTTGTGGTACAATCGATATGTTGCATTTAGGACCGCAGTGTGGTCGGTAACTTGAATAGTTCTTCAAGTGGTTCAATTCGGTCCTAGGTTGAAGGTCCCAGATTGAGTAAAAATGCATGCGGCATACATCTAGTGTAGCTTACTACAAACCGTTTGGTTAAACTCACGTTTTAAAATTATCTACATGTAGATATAGATGATATATGCAAAATTGCATGCGAACTCAAGTAGATGGATATGGAAGATTGTCATCGGTAAAACGCAAACAATAAATAGATATATTATCGTTCAAAAAAATGTGGCCATAGGGGTCCTTTACATAGTAGTATAAAAGAAATATTAGAACTTGAACACAATCGGGAAACCTTCCGCGGGACAAAAACCCGACCATATCCAACCTATCTTTGACCTAACTTTCCTCCTGCTCGCCGTCTTTGTCAATGGAATCGCCGTCTTTGTTAGTGGACTCACCGTCTTTATAAATGGTTTTGGCATCTTCGAGTAGACTCTCTTTGATGTATTGCAGTTCATTAACTGGTGATAAAATAATTTCGCTGACAACAACCGGCCTAGAACGATCAATGTCGAGCTGCAAAATATTTTTACAAGGACTGAGAACACATAATTATGTGCTGGGTATTTTCAAAATTTCGTAAAAAATGTGACTTACCTGGCAAAAACGGGTGGCCATTTCATCTCCATTCCAAAATTCCATGCATTTAAGCACCCAAAGTCCACATGAGTTTCTGTTACAAAAGAGCATGTCAATAAAAATATTGGACTGTCGTTAGGAAGAAAATATGATTAAGCTGCCACATGTACTTACGTATCCCTTTGTTTTGGAATCTTGTATTGTTTTATCTGCCAGCCTGAAACGTCACTGAACATGTTCATGAAGTTATTTGCTTCTTGTACGTCGGCTGCTAGTTGGGCTCTCTGGAAAGAAATACATGTAATTGGTTCGTAAGGTAACGGAGAACTATGCGGCAACAGTCAAGTATGAATATACAAACCAGTGTTTCTATGACGTCAATATACATATCCAGCTGTAACAAAGAATCTAGGACTTGAAACTCCATCTTGGGTCTATGCATCACAACGGTGACCCAATGGTTTCCACAAACGTTGACCGGAAAAAATAACTAGATGTACAATAAAGTAGGTTAAAGATTCGTAGAACGAAATATGCATAGCATTTTAATTATGGCAAAATAATTACCTTATCACGCTTGAAATATATTTCCACACATCTATCAACTGCGGCATTCGTCTCTACCTCTTCCTGGTCGTTGTTTGGTGAATAAAAAGGTTTACCCTTGGCTTTCAGTTCTAGTAGCCAATGAGATCTCCATGTTGTGGCCAGGACACGATCATGATCGACACGACGAGACAAATATTGCACATATAGGCATTGATGTTCTGCAAACCACAAAGGTTTTTTAAATTGATAAGCATTATAATAGAGATAGTCATTCCATAAGACAAGGCACATTAGAAAGAATGAAACTGCTCGTAATTACATCACCGAGTAGCCAATCATGGCTTAGGATAGGTAAAATTGTTTCCGCACACAAAACGAGCTCTTGAGCCTTGAATATCTTTTTTGTACGTAGCCTTCGGAATTTGCTAATTCATTTACAAATATCTCTGTCGCTTGTATTTGTGCATCAGTCAATCCATTTGTACCACGCCGGACATCATTTGAAACAAATAGAGCTGGAAGGCATAACAAATTCAACGCGGTAAGTAATGTGTGAGGTCGATTCGACATGTTGATATTTTTACCCATGGACTTACACTTGGAAGATCTCGCAACACCCTTTTGGCGCTTATTGTTCAATATTTTCACTCGCATCACCCTTTTGGCGTTTCTTATTCAACTTTTCACTCGCAGCACCCTTTTGGTCCTTGGTGTTCAACTTTTCACTTGCAAAAGGGGACTTTTTATAGTGAGATGGCTTGCGTGACCGCTTCTTAACTCCACATTTCTCCTCTTTTTGCACACTTTTTTGTTCTGATGAAACAGTGCTGCACTTCACAAGCACCTCTGATCTTTCGCTTCACAGATGCTAATGCCTTTGATGATAAAGTGGATGAGAACATGTCTGGAAGATTCAAAGTAATTACGAACGGGTCTGTTTTCACACCCGAGCCTCTCGTGCTGAATTTGGCATCATGTGCAGACTGTTGTGACGGCCCTGAGTTAGTATCATCCTCACTAACACTGGACCGAGTTGGGCGCGCAGGTGTGAAGCGATTTTGTCCGTCAATATCATTCTTCTTATCTTCATCGCTGCTGTAGTAAGACATGGGAACCTCTGTGAAATCTTTCGGTGAATAACGGTTGTCGTGCTCACTGTCCTCCTCCCCTTCGGAAGCTTGTCCCTTAGAAGGTCTGTACAAGACTCCTGTCTTGTTTAAGTTTTTCATAACTTGCTGCGAGGCGAAATTTTAATATTAGTCATGTGACTTGCAAACAGAATTATATAAGTATAAAATAAAGTTCACCGAACGTGTTACCTGTGCACATCGTCTAGGAATAAGATACAACTCCTTACGAATGAGATTATTATCATTACGGAGTCGATCGATGCAGTCCAAAAGATGCTCCACATAAGGGGGGCTTTAGGCACGACTTTACTAGTCTTTGAAGGTTTGGATTTCGGGGGATTAGATTTTGGTTTAGGGGTGGCCTCTAGTTTCTGTGTTTTCATGTTTCTATAAGCGGATGTAATATTGTCATCAATCTGCATGTGGAAAGAACAAAATATTTAATAATATATTTTTTAAATACCGATCGATGAAAGTTTGACGAGGAGACTATAATGACTTACATCTCCATGACCACGGCCATATCTAGAGTCATACGCATCTCTTTTTGTAGCTTCTCCTTCGTTCCAATTTCTCATCAGTGGGTAAACGGAAGACAGTCTGGGGCCAGAACGCGGAAGCACCTTTTCCCAATACATGTACTGCACAAAATAACATTCAAAACTGACTGAGAATTTCTAGCAAAGGAAAAAATAGCTAAATTTAATGCGTACCTGCAGCACGGCCATGTTTCCGATTGGCCAGTGTGCCATTTTATTTCCTCGTCGCATGGCCCTAACGCTTCTCATAAAGTATGTCAACGTGAAAGCATTCCAATTTAATCTAGATATGCGAGGAACATCTTGCAGCAAGCAATAGAAAGATGTTGGGACAATCCATTGAGAGGACGGCGCAACAAATGTGCCGATAAGCACCAAAACGGTCTTCTGGACAAACTCGTCATCATCTGATCCGGAACTCAGAATGCTGTCAATTAAATCATCAATAACTAAATTCCCTGATCTGGGATTGAGCCAGTGTTCCGGTATATTTTCCCTTGCTTCAGACGCTTCTTCTTTTACTATTTGCCCAATATTCAAACCAACATCTTGAAACCCTAATAGGGCATGAATGTCCTCGGCAGTGATTGAAACTTCGCCGGTGTTCTCTCTTAGCACGAACTTATCTTTTTCAGGGTCGTACACTTATATGAGATGCATGAGCAAACCCTTGCGCATCATAACCGGTGGAATTTGAAGCATACCATGTATAGACTGAACTGTTTGATATAATCTAGCCCGTTGCATGTTGGTCAGCCTGTCCACGAGGCTGCACCACTTCTCCACGTTACAACAAATTTCATCAGGACATTCCATCCTGAAAAGCAGATGAAATTTTTGCAATTGATTACAACAAAAACATATGCATAAAATACGGACGATTTCTCCAACGGGTTCCATATTTGTACCCCCGTTCAACGCCGTTACCGCGTGTATCCCCGTTCAACGCCGTTACCGCGTGTATCCGTATAAGTCCAGTATTTCTCCAACGGGTCTAGGGTTTCAACGGAGGGGGGCTCCAGAACGTCTGGATCACAACACAAGCTAGGGGTGCCCTCCCATGTTATTATAGATGTGTGGTGTGGTTTGGATGGCAAAGATTTCACTCCGGAGTATGACCTGCTTCACCGACATCCACTTCTCTATAGTGAGTTCACATGCGCTTATAGGGTGAATCTCCCGTATCGGACGAAACATCGGGAATCTTCCGAAGAGTTGTGTTCTACCTATGTGTTTTGTGTTCCTATGGAGTACCATAACAAAACCAAGCAACTAGTTCCACATTGCTACCCCCTTTCGGCGTCGTTACCGCGTGTATCCGTATAAGTCTGGTATTTCTCCAGCGGGTCTAGGGTTTCACTAGAGGGGGGCTACGGAGCGTCTGTATCCCGACAGAAGATAGGGGTGCCATACCATGTTAGTTTAGCTGTGTTGTATGCTTTGGATGGCAAATATTGCACTCCGGGGTGTGATCCGCTTCACCGGGAGCCACTTCTCTCTATGGAGTTTACATGCGCTTATAGGGTGAAACACCCGTATCAGACGAAACATCGTGAATCTTCTGAAGACTTGTGTTCTACCTATGTGTTTTGTGTTCCTATGTCCTACACTAACACAACCAAGCAACTAGTTCCACATTTGTACCCCCGTTCGACGTCGTTACCGCGTGTATCCGTATAACTCCAGTATTTCTCCAGCGGGTCTAGGGTTTCACCGGAGGGGGGGCTCCAGAGCGTCCGGATCCCAACACAAGCTGGGGGTGCCATACCATGTTAGTATAGATGTATGGTGTGCTTTGGATGGCAAAGATTGCACTCCGGGGTATGACCTGCTTCACCAACATCCACTTCTCTATAGTGAGTTCACATGCGCTAATAGGGTGAAACTCCCATATCGGACGAAATATCGAGAATCTTCCGAAGAGTTGTGTTCTACCTATGTGTTTTGTGTTCCTATGGCCTATCATAACACAACCAAGCAACTAGTTCCACATTCCTACCACCTTTCGACGCTGTTACAGCGTCTATCCGTATAAGTCCGGTATTTCTCCAGCGGGGTTAGGGTTTCACTGGAGGGGGCTACGGAGCGTCTGGATCCCGACACAAGATAGGGGGTGTCATAACATGTTAGTATATGTGTGTTGTGTGTTTTGGATGTCAAATATTGCACTCCGGGGTGTGATCCGCTTCACCGGCATCCACTTCTCTCTATGGAGTTTACATGCGCTTATAGGGTGAAACTCTCGTATCGGACGGAACATCGGGGATCTTCCGAAGAGTTGTGTTCTACCTATGTGTTTTGTGTTCCTATGGCCTACACTAACACAACCAAGCAACTAGTTCCACATTTGTACGGAGAGGGGCTAGGACTACTCAGAGCGTGAAACTCTCGGATCTGACTGAACAGAGAGAATATTTCAGAGAGGTTGGGTATACCATTGTCTTCGCTGTTCCTTGGGCCTAACCTAACACAACCAAACAACTAGTTCCACTTTTCTAGCCCTTCCGGCTCACGTAGATGCGCCAGAACGGTAGTTCCGTCTTTTGCCAGCGGGCCTAGGGTTTCTCCGTAGAGCGGCTTCCGGAACGTCTGAATGCCACCACAACCCGTGGTTTACCATCCCATGTGTGTTAAAGTGTGGCACGGGTCTTGGATGCCCAAGATTCCCTCACTCTTTGCGTTATGGATTCACCGGCGTCGGGTTCTCTCTAGAGAGTTCCAGGACTACTCAGAGTCCGAAACTCCCGAATCCGACGGAACGGGGGAATCTTTCCAAGAGGTGGGGTAGTTGGAGGAGGGCGCCTCCGTCTTCTCCTCCAGTTTCGGCTTCTTCGGCCCGACGGTGCGGCTGAGCGGCGAGGGGCAGAATTGGCGTCGTCGCCGATGAAGAGGCTACAAGAGCGGCGTGAGGACATCGTAGTAGTGGGCCAGCACCTCCGTCCAAGACGTGTCGCTGGCCTGCTGTGCGTCGGGGGCTAGGACGGACGTGGTGAAAAAAATTTGTAACATAATATTTACTGTTTTTGTAATTTTCTCATCATTTATTAATAAAAAGTTAATATCATGTAAAAATAGTGAAAAAATGGTATGAAAAAAAAACGTGGTCATAGGCCGATCAGACATAAAAGGCTTAAGTCGGCCCAGGTGACCACACCGGCCATAAACCACAGAAGGCCTAAAAAGAACCAAAGGGCAATCTCCGGTGACCTCTCTTCCTCCCTCCTGAGTCCTGACCCTGGAGTCCTGGACCAAGCCGCCACTGACGTCGTGGAAGCTCTGGCGCGCCCTGCTTCGTCTCCGCCGTCCGCTGCCCTCAAAGCCAGTGGCGGAGCCAAGGCCCGGCATGCCCGGGCACCTGCCCGGGCTAAGCTGCTTAACTTCCCTTAATTACTAACGAAAACTGAAGTTATATGCTGCTTAACTCCCCTTAATTACTACTGGCAATGGATGTTTACTTTGATTTTGCCCAGGCTACAATAATCTGCTAGCTTCGCCAAGGTAAGTCACCTCCTTCATCTTGGTTCCCGCCCCCTCCTTGATCTCTCTACCCTGTCTGCCAGCCCCTCCTTCCTCTCCCCCAATGCCCCCTCTTTGATCTATCTCTCCGGCTCTCCCCCGTCTGCCGAACCCTCTTTTCTCTCAGCCGTCGCCGCCGCCGGAGCGCCGTCTGGAATTGATTCAGGCTGTAAGTGGACGAGGTCACGGACGCCCACCAAACTGCCGCTTCTGCCCGTTTAGATTAAGTGGTCAACCGCTAGCTTCCGTATAGCATCGTGATATTAAGTGGGCAGCCGTTTGTCCACTTATGCCCAGGAAAACTCTTCGCTTGTGACCTTGTCACCATTTCGCTTTGCCACCATACTACAGAGATTGCTTGTCAGCTTGTGTGCCAACAGATAAAATCTACTACACAACCGACCCGATGATCCCCAGTTCAACCACCGTCTGGCATAATTTGTGTCCAGTATTAACCACTGATATAACCTCCTACATAACCACTGATATTAATCGAAACCGTTCACAGTTTGAGAGCTTGCCGAATTGGAGGAATTTTAGTTAGAAAGCCGAAACTATGCGACAGAAATAAGAATTTCCAATGGATAATATTAGGTAACAATGTTATGAACTAAAACACAAAATCACAACCGACAGGACAACAAACAAACACTAGACATTTGGCCTACAAGCTTGCCCTGCTTTAGTCGGCAGTCCAGCTCTCTGGCAACATCACCCTTGCCCTGCTTTAGTCGGCAGTCCAGCTCTGCTCAACAATCTTGTGGACTTTGCGGTTGTACTCCGGTTTGTTCTCGCTGAACATTCTGGCAGCTTCCGAGTTTGCTGGAGAGTGTTTGGATCACACATCAGGGACTGCAAGTACATACTAAGGTGTCAGGGACCCAAGTATCAGATACAGTAGCATGATGCAGGCCTAACTTGCATCCTACAGTCATTGGGAGATAGCAGCATGTCCATTTTGTTTCCTAAGCTAGACAAACAATGTACATCAAACTTTTTGTAAGGTGCAATACTAGTATTGTTAACGCAACATCTACATGAATGCAGTCCAAAACAACACCTACACAGCCATACACTACCAAAATATTATTAATGCCAAGTGGTCTAGTGCGTGGATTAGTAAACTTTATGGAAATACAGGGTTAAATACCCTCTTCTCTACATGAAAAAATATTTTAAGGGATTGTATGTGCGCAGGGTGTCTTGATGATAAAGAAATTGAAACTTCATTCAGTTTTGAACCATCTGCAAGTGGGTACTGTTGGTTGGATTCAGTTTTGAATCTACTGTCTCACTCATAGAAATATGATTACTTTTTCTTCTTCTCATGCTTGGCTTGAACGAGTGTTACTTTCCTGTGTATGTCTTGCACTAGTGCTATATCAGGAGGCCTCCTGGTCCGTTAATGTTGAATAAATAAATAAAAGAGATCCCTTAAGACCTATCGGGTTATATATATAGCAGTGCAGTGTCAAGTTGGTTACCTGGAACTGTCATATTCATATGCCCATTCTCTGTTTTAGAATTGCTGAGAGTAGAGACGATAGTATGTTTTGCCTGCTCGAGGGAATACAAATCCTGCCTTTTTTGGGAAACAAATTCTGAACCAGCTTTGCAGGTCAATTATTTCCTTCTCATCATAGATAAATTGTAGTATAACAATTTTTCTTTGTGTGATGTCTATGTAAGAAAGCATCTCCTACTTACCCCTCACTGTTGTTTTTGTTGTCTTGCTGAAATTAAAGTTGAATGCATCAAATGCACATTTCTGTTTGCCATTTGTGCACCATAATAATAGTGCATCTGAATGTCTTTGAGTTAACATGTGGAGGGCTCTTTGGCTGTAGAACTCTTTCTTTCATCTTACATATGAACGGTTAAATAAACCATTAATAAACATCTATTTTTTCCACTCAATTACTACCAAAATATTATTAATGCCAAGTGGTCTAGTGTGTGGATTAGTAAACTTTATGGAAATACAGAGTTAAACACCCTCTTCTCTCCCTTAAAAAATAATTGAATGTTTTAGGAGAGTGTGATTTAGGTCCTACTAACATACTACAACCTTTGGGCTGGCGGCGCCGCGGACGGCCCGTGACCACTTACAGCCTGAGAATTGATATCATGGTTTATGTTATTCATGTATAAATAATAAGTTGCTCAGGATTATTCCACGCCAATGGTTTATCCTTGTTCTTGCTAGATTATGAAATATTCTAGAAGCTCTAAAAAGAATCCAGATGCTAACAATTCCATGTTTATTTTCCTGTGAGGTTCATGTTGTTTGGCTGTTTCATTTTTTTAATAGAATAAATAGGTAGCAGTTTGCAAGTATTCTTGTCAGTGTCCTACACAGTAGAGTCATTGGAATAAGGTGTAACTTTGTACAAGTACTAATGCAGAAATAGTAATCATCCGTTAGTGTTGCTGCCTTGCATGCATTGCATGGATAGGCTTGACCTAACCTGATCGGCCACAAGCCTGTTTGGTTGCTTCATTTTTCTAGACAAAGCAATTTTTTATCTATGAATAAATATGTTCTTCTTCACTACAGCCGAGGCGCTTCCATTAATCTCGTTGTTAAGGGAAGATGGCACACGAAAAATCCTGGTGTTCCTCTTCGTCGAGGTATCTTCTGGTTGTTTTGTATTACTATTTTGCATCTGATTACTGAGTAAGATAAAATCTTTCATATTGTTAATTTTTCACATGGTTAAATTGCAGGTTCCCGTCGTTGGGGCCACAGATGCTGAAGAAACAGGTCGACCCCTCAAGCGCTCATTTGTTGGTGATGACGGGCAAAGTGGCAGTGATGAAGTAGAGACCGATGATGACAACGACATTGAGCAAGAGCCTGAGCCTGAGCCCGTGCAAGATAGTGAGGAAGACCATGTGGTCATAGAAGAGAGTTCTGTGCGAAGGACTAGGAGAAAGAAAGCGACCAAGAAACCTAGTGCTCCCAAAGAAGAAACCTAGTGCTCCCAAGAAGAAACCTAGTGCTCCCAAGAACATCGACACCGACTTGAAGAGTTGGAAGGAGCACATTCCGCTCATCATGATCCACATGGAGATTGACAAGAGCTTCTACGACAAGGCATTCTCCATCCACACTCCTCAAGTCAAGATCTACACGGCGCGTCACAAGCACTTGGACATCAACGACTTCTACGCATACATCCCTCATGTCATGATGTGCATGGAGTTCGACAAGCGCGTCAACGACAATGACTACAACGTCTACATCCCCTTGTCAACATGCACTTGGAGTTCGACAGGCGCGTCAACGACAATGACTACCACGACTACATGCCAACCACCAAGATGTACATGGACTTCGACAAGAGAATCAACGACAACGCAACCAACGTCAAATTCATCTACACTCTACCGCTTCCGCAACCCATGGAGCAACACCCTCTTGAGCTCTTCGACGACGACTACATCTCATGTCAAGCTCATCCTCACCCAGCCATGGAGGATCATGTCAAGATCGTCATCGTCTTTGGACTACACCCTCCACGAGCATACCTTGGCATGATTTTCGATAAGAGGCTCAACTTCAACGACTACACCGCCTCGCAAGATCTTCACCAACCCTCCAAGGAGGAACATTTCATGATCTTCATCACCTTTGGACCACACCCACTACGAGCCTACCGTCACATGAACTTCGACAAGCGGCTCAACTTCAACGACATCTTCGTCGTCAACATTCCTTCTCCCGCTCACAAATGGATGGAACGAGAGTCGAGGACGACACTTTTTCAAGGGGGGAGATAATCTAGCCCATCGTATTCGACCAAGCACAACATCGACACACCACAAGGTGAACTCACTCCTATCTCCGTATGTTTCCGGTGACTTGGTGAACGATGCTCTACCTCATGAAATACCCCTCTACATGCATAGGTGGGATCACCACATGGAGACCCAAGAAGGTGCCCAAGATGCTCAAGAACACATCAAGAAGGTGCACACGAAGCTAGGAAAGAAGCGCGTGAAGACGGCGTCAAGATCGGAGATCTGAGGAGGAAGAACGGAGGGAAACGGGGCCTCCCGGCCTCATCCCCCGGCCAGGCCGGCCTCCCTCCACCTCAGGCCGGCCTCCCCCTCGCCCACCCCGGCCTCGGGCTGGCCCTGCCCCTTCTCAGGCCGGGCACCCCCCCGAGAGGGCCGGCCTCCACCCCGGCCCCAGGCCGGCCCCCTACCAGGCCGGCTCCCTCTCCCACCCGGCGCGCCTTGGGCCGCCCCCTGCCCCCACCCCGGCCTCCAGGCCGGCGTGGCCCTAAAATTGCACGGAATTGGCCCGTTTTGACACCGTTTCGACCCACTTTCGACCCGGAGCTACATAAGGGACCCCGGTGGTTAGATCTTGGGTTGAGGGATGATTTGAGAACTTTGGGCTTTGCCCTTGTATCCCTCTTGTGAGGTGACTCCTCTTACGAGGCTACTCCTACGATGTGTATCTAGGACCGTATCAAGATCTCTCCAAGGAGCTACTCTTTCACCTTGTGATTCTAGTAGCGCTTGCCAACCTTTCCCTTGCGGCTTCTGTTGGATCGGTGGACCGACCGGTGAGAGGAATCGGTTTCAATTAGCATGTTGTTGACTTGGGTTTGCGATCCCTCGTAGGCTTCATGAGTTATCTTCCCCCTTTTGTGTTTCCGCACGTTTGCCCTCGATTTCCCCTTGATTCCCCGTCTCGTGTTCATCGCGTTCTTTGTGCGTTCTTCGTTCGTTCTTGTCGATTTGTGAAGATCGGGCCAACTTAGAGGTCAACACCTCATCATCTGGTATCCAGAGCTATATTGACACGAATCCGACACCCTACCCCCTCCCCTACCACCAATTTTTCTTCTATTCACCATAAATTCAAAAATTTCACAAAAATAGCCACAAAAGGATTTAGACCGATCTGTTGATTCGTTGAGTTTTTCGTGGTTTTGTTTCATAGATTTGTTGCCAAAAACCATTCCCCACCTTTCCATTCAGCCACATTTCTCGAATTTGTCCAAAATTTTTCTCATTTGGGAGAAATTTCGAATTTGAGCAAAAATTTCAGAAAAATCCTGCTCTTCGATTCTTGAACAGATTTTGTATCTTGTTTTTCTTTGTCGTCGTTGCTCCGATTTGAGTGAGGCAAGTTCCTACGCGTCGCCATCGACATCGCCTACGCATCTACATCATCGGATCCACACGACATCGACATCCACCGGCCGCAAGTCCACCGCATAGGTATAATTTGCTTCCGCTTGAACTAACCCATTCTTTTGTGTACCTTACCTACTTGGACTAGTTCTTTTACACCGCTTGGCATCGCATTTGTGGAACCGAGAGTGCGAGTTTTTGCGCTTGTGAGAGACTAGCTACGAGTAGGCGTTGGCATTTGGGAATCATCTCCGCATCATCATCATCAAAAATCAAAAAAAAAAGAGAAAGGAGAAAGAGCACAAGAAGCAAAAAGAGCCAAAAGAAGCAAAGATCGATGCCAATTGCTATCATTTGTAGGAACGCCTAGCTTCGAGTTGCGAGAGAGAAGAGAGTGACCGGTTGCCAAATTGTGAATCTTGTTGCCTCTTGTTAATTGCGGTTTGAGCTAGCGTCCTCCTTGCGTTGGTGTGGCATTGAGCTTAGTCTTCGATAGGTACATTTCGTATCCGCTCGTCCATTGGCCGCACTAACCCTATTTATCACTTGTGTGTTTGTGTGTGTGTTTAGTTTCAACAATAGCATTTTCCTCCACTAGGTTTGGTTTTCGTGCTAACTTTTCTTTGATTCTTCTCCACGTTTGACAACAAACTTTTCTTTGGATTTGTCGTTTTCCTCGCCACATTTCTAACCCATTGCCATCCACCCATAAGCCGTGTGTGTTTTGGAGCGTGTTTTTGGGATCTTTCGAACTCAAGTCACTTCATTCCTTTTGTTATGCTTGGTCCACTAGTTTCCAACATTTGCTAAAAGGTGATGTTTGAGCTCTTAGGTCCTCACACTCTATGTAGTAGTACAGTCCATCACAAGCTATACTTTTATGTGTAGTACTGGCCCCTGGACCGTTCACCAGCACACACAACACAGATAGTAATCAAAGGAAACAAATGTATTGAAAACTATCGAATTTATCTAGAGTAAAGTAATTTATTACAAACTGCATAGCGAAGTGTTAGCTCAATAAATATTAAAAAAACAGCAAAGCAGCGGTAGACCTCCATCTTCTTGTTTGCCAGCCACAGGCGAACAAAGGTTGATGTGAAGCCTCGAAAACCTACGAAAAAGATAATCCGAATCCGAATAACCTGCACGTTGGAATATGCAGCCCCCAAAAGGAGGTCAGATCATTCTGAGCAATGATGGCAAGTGACACTATGGTGGTATATAAATGGCAAGTGCTAATCTAAATGCATATTTGGCTGGTGGAGTTTCTAGGCTATTTTGCATAAAGGCATTTGTCCTATCATTTATTAGAATTTAGATTTTTCACATAATTGGACAATTTGGTTGATAGCAAAGTGCTCCTACCCTTTGGATTAGCACACTGAAACACCATCAGGCACTTCTCCAAATAACCCATAGTCAAATTGTTAGTAATTACTAAAAACAAGGATGAACGAGATATGTCATGTTTCCCATCTAGTTGTTGTATTGCCCCTAACCAATGGAACACGGCTAAGATCTTAGTTTTAACCCTCGCGAGGTTTGTGCCCTTTACCCATGTTGCCTAATCGACCCCAAACACCATGATACACCACTAGTACCACGGAAGGAAAGAAGATCAAGCCATAAACCATAAGAAGTAGATCCCCAAACCCACCATGAGCCGGACCAACCTACCACTAATCTACATCTCTGGACACGTTGGGTTCGAGTCACCACAACTTACAATCTATGTCTAGCCCATACTAATATGAAACATGGTTGCACGGAATAACAACTACATAAAGAAAGTAAACAATATCTCAATATACTGGGCGGCGGTCCCGACCAAACTTTGTACTCTGATGACTCTTTAGCAATCCGCCTAGTGGTTAATTAATTATCATGTTGTTTTCATAAGCAATTAAAATAACAATTTTCATCATAACATGATAATAAACCCAACCACGAATAGCTAGAGCATGGCTACGCAATCTACAACTACGATGTTGTCTATCACATGGATGCTACATTCTAGGGTAACATGTGATTACTCCACTTGGGTGTAGTGAAGCAACCCCTAATAACAACTAGCATAGCGATAATACTCAACTCCTATACATGCATAACTACAATAAAATCTAATGCATATAGTAAAATAGTAGGATCATGTGTGTCACTTGCCTTGGCAACACGTGCAGCTGTTCAAACACTCCTCGCAACCACAATTGTTGTAATCGTTGTAATCTACACGTTACAATCGACATACATAAGCAACAAGACATAACAATATGCAACACATGCATGCATGAAAGCTTAGTGATGCAAAAATAGATCTACTATTGTTCTCTGGTTATTATTGACATGTATGACACCAGATCTAATTTGAATTAAGCATCTACACAAGTTAATGGTATTTTTCCTGAATAGATCTAATCAAAACAAGATTATAAAAAGAAGATTCGATGAATTTCGAGCTACGGTTGATTTTATATGATTTAAATAGCCCAAAAAGCATAATTGAAAACAGAAAATAATTATAGCTCAAAATATAGATTTGATTGCGTAGATGGTTAGATCTCAATTTTCTCTTTCATTTGATATATTGACCACGCAAAACGGAGTTTTAGATATAAAGATATGGAATTTACAAAATTTAGGAAATTTCTGGAATTTTTAAAACGAAAAAAAAATATGACCGGGGATTGACCGTCGCTGACGCAGGCACGACGTCAGCGTGACGTCAGCCCGCGCGTTGACGCGGTCAGATCCGATCTATGCCGTCGGATCTCGATCCGACGGCCCAGATCCAATCTGGCGGGTGCTCACCGGAGATGGGCGGCCGGCGACTCGGGCGTGGATGGCGGCGGCGTTCGGGACCTCCTCCGGCGACGGCGTGGACACGGGCGTGTCCGGCTCCTCCTCGCGAGCTCGGGGGTGGTGGCGGCGCTAGCTCCCGAGGCGGAAATCGCCGGCGGCGAGAGCACCCGAGGGCGGCGGCGGAGAAACGGCGGCGGCGCTCGGTTTTCGAGGGGTTGCGGCGGTGGTCGTGGGTGCGGACGTCGAGGGCGGGGCTCGGGGTTTATATAGGGGGCGGGGTGGCGTGCGGGAGGGGCTGGCCGGGCCGGATTTGGTGCGGAATCCGCGCCGCGGCGGTTGCCGGCTCCGATCCGGACGGAAATCCGGCGAGGTGACGTCACCGCTGACGTCGTGGGGCGGGGCCCACGCGTTAGCGGTGTTTTTTTTTTGATCAAATTCTTCCGCGACGGGGCGGGCTGGCTGGGCTGGCCGGCCCATCAGCGTTGCGCGCTGCGCGCGCGTTGGGCTGGCTCAGCCGCCCGGTCCGTTTTTTTTATACAAAACTAAAACCTTAATAACTTTTAAAATAAAACTCCAAAAAGGGTGAAAGAAATTTTGAAAAATTTGAAATTTGAAAACCTATCCACCTAGGTTATTTTGAGGGGGATTTTTGGGAAAGATAAAAATAATAAAATACTTTGGCCTATATTGCCTTATAGAAGAAAATGATTTCTTTTTAAACATGATTAAATTTGGGGTTTCAAATATAACAAACAAAATGCAATTTTTGAAACATGCCATGCTATGCATATGCTCTAAATGCAAAACATTCCAAATTTAGGATTTGGGATGTTACAGACTAACCCCCTTAAGAGGAAGCTCGCCCTCGAGCTTCGGAGTGGCTAGCAAATAGGTGTGGGTGGTCTTCTCGAAGATCATCCTCTCGTTCCCACGTAGACTCCTCTTCGGTGTGATGGTTCCACTGAACCTTGCAGAATTTGATCGTCTTGGTCCTTGTCATTCTTTCCGCTGTATCCAAGATCCTTATAGGCTTCTCCTCATACGTGAGATCACTCTCCAATTGGACCTCCTCTAGCGGAATGGTATCCCTCAATGGCGTATCTGCCATTTCTGGGTGACACTTCTTCAATTGCGACACATGGAACACGTCATGGACGTTAGACAATCCTTCTGGCAATTCCAACTGATAGGCTACTTCTCCCTTGCGTGCCAGAACTTTATACGGTCCAATGAAACATGGTGCTAACTTTCCTTTAATTCCAAAGCGCTTAACTCCGCGCAGTGGCAATACTCTTAGATATGCCCTATCGCCAATCTCGTAGGTCACTTCCCTACGCTTGGAATCAGCATAACTCTTCTGCCTTGACTGGGCTACCTTCAACCTATCGCGAATAAGTCTAACCTTCTCCTCAGCGTCCTTGATAAGGTCGGGACCAAAGAAACTACGCTCTCCTACTCCATCCCATAACAAAGGAGTCCTGCATTTCTTGCCATATAGTGCTTCGAATGGATCCATCTCTATGCTAGACTGATAGTATTGTTGTAGGAAAACTCTGCGTAAGGCAAACTCTCATCCCAGCTAGAGCCATAATCTAGAGCGCAAGCTCTCAACATATCCTCCAGAATCTGATTCACTCTCTCTGTCTGACCATCCGTGTGAGGGTGAAACGCTGTGCTGAACTCTAGCCTTGTTCCCTGTAACATCCCAAGTATGAAAATAGCCTTTAGAATGTTTGCTCCTTGTTATTTTATGTTTTGCATCATGGCATCATGTTGATTGCAATTGTTTTGTTTGTTTTCCATTTGTTTTCATCTGTTTTCGTTTGTTTTCCTTTGTTTTCTATTTGAATTTCAAACCAAAATTCAAACCTTTTGTTTCATCCTTGTGATGTTACAATTTCCAAAATGATATTTCAAATCAAAACAACCAATTGTTTCCATTAAAGTGTGATTCCAAACTATTGTTTTATTTCTATAAAAATGCATCCAATAATCAAACCCTTTCCAAATTCAATTTGTTTTCCATTTGAAATTCCAAACCAACATCCAAATAGTTGTTTCCAAATCAAAACCTTAATTGTTTTCCAATCATCCCATAATGTTCCACTAATAAAATGGTGTTTTTATTTCAATTAATTAATTCCAAGGTGGTTTCAAATTCAAAGCAAAATCATCATCAACACCTCATTTGGAAATTATAAAATATCAAACCATTCCAATGATTCTAATCCAACTAATAATAGGGTTCACCCTATTAAATTGTTGTCTCTATATTAATTGACAAAATATTCCAATTCAAATTAAATATTTCCAAACAGAATCAATTTGAAACCATAAAAACAATAACCAAAATATTCTTTCTCTCCTTGTTTCCAATTAAAGTTAATTGGGTCACCCTATTTAAAATTTTGGTTTCAATAATAATTTTAATACTCAAATCATCCACCTTTGAAACAATTCCAAACAACACTTAAATTTTGAATTCATGGAAAAATAAAAGTGGTCAAATGGTTGCTAATATAATAATTAAGCCACCCAAAATTTTCCATAATTTTTCTCCCTCAAAATTCCTTCTTTTTCTTCCAATTGTTTTCTGCAAAAAAAAAAAAAAACAGAAGAAAAGAATAAAAAGGAAAACGTTCAAGGGAGAGAGGCCCAGCCCACCTCTTCTCTGTCTTTGGCCCAGTACCCCCCCCCTTACCTTCTTCTTCCTGTACGGCTCGAATCTCAACGTACCCACGTCGACAGAGAAGCGGAAGGACGGCCATCATCGTCTCCCCCTCCCCTTAAAGCCCTAGGCTGCGAGCTCTCCCCTAACCCTAACCCTGCCTTTCCTCTCCCTCCTCTTCCTCCCCCCGCCTCCATTTTCTCTTTCTCCTCTATCTGCTCGCTACTTTCCCTACTGTACTCCTCTGTACCTCACCGAATTTTAGCTCCACAAGTCGCCGGCCGGTTGGGGCCTCTCCGGCCGCGGTGGGGGCGGGAATGGAACCGCCCCACCGCGGGCTTCCTCGCCAACACCTCGGCGCGGACGGGGATGGCCGGAGCCGCCGCCGCCGTCCGCCCCAAGGCGGCCATCGCCCCTGCCTGCTGCTCGACGTGCTGCACTGAACCGCCCCGACCCCTCCTTGCTCGAGGCCACCAAGGTGAGGCCCCTTCCCCTCCTTCTCTCGCCCTCTCTCCCTTTCCCCCTTGGCCGCCCCCTCTCCGGCGAGCAGCCACTGGAGACCATCGACCTGTATCCTTTCCGATCGTGGTTCAGTACGTGCAGTTTTTGTTGGTTCAGAGAAAAATCCGCTAAGGGAACCTCATATGGAAACATGCCCTTATCTGTCAACAAATCGAGCAGCACCGCAGTGGTTATGCATCCCTCTGCGCGCACCAGGAGGTGCAAGGATCGAACCCCCAGCCCCCACTTTCCCGTTTCCTTTTTTCTGAATTTATTTCAGTGCGGATCTGAAGCCTTAACCCCCCTGAGAACCCCTTCCTTCCAACAGCAGCAGCAGTAGCCCATCTGGTTTGCTGTTCCTTGAGCGCAGCAGGAGGTGCAGGGATCAAATCCCACCCCCTGCACAATTAAAAAACATTTTTGTTTTGCAATGTTTTGGTCACATAACTTACAGGAAATCACAGCTAGGCCCCTGGTACTTAAAATCTAGCCCCTGGAAAATATTTTCTAAGTCCCTAGTGCAGTAAAAATGGCAGATTTGCACCCAATTTTGGAAATTGCCTAAATAAATCATCCTAACTCCAAATCCAACATTTTTGATATGTTTTCAATACCAAATTAGATGTTCTATCCAAATATAAAATTTGTTTACTGTTTTGAATATTTTAAATTTGTGCAATATTTGAAAACTTGTCAAATTCACTTAAAATTGCAAAATTCATAACTTGCTCATAAAAATTCCAAATTTCACAAACCAAATATGTTTTCCAATCAACTTTTCATGTACTTTCCAAATATAAATTTTGTTTGCTGTTTTGAATAATTTAAATTGCTGAAAACAACTGTTTCTTGTTTAATGCATTTAAAATTGCCAAAATAATAACTTGCTCATTTTAAATCCAATTTCAACAAATGAAATATGTTTTCCATGCAAAATTAAACCCTCTTTCCAAATATAAAATTTGTTTCATGTTTTGAATAATTAAAATTGGTTAAATGATTTAAACCTTGTTTAAATCATTTAATATTGTTAAATTTATCACTTGATCAAAACAAATTCTTTTGGGACATATAAAATATGTTTTCAAGCCCTAAAAGTATAAACTTTTGAAATATGAATTTGGTTTAATGTTTTGAACAAATAAAAATTCAAATAAGTTCATGTTTGAATTAAATTCAGTTAATTCTTGTTTAACTTGTTTAATTCATAAATAATTTATTTGAAATCCTTTTTCAACAAGTGAAACATGTATTCCAACTAAAATCTTGTTTTCTTTTCAAATATAAACTTTGTTATCTATTTTGAACAATTAAAAGTGGTGAAAACAACAAATGCTTGTGTGACACCTTTAAGAAACCAAAATTCCATAATTTAATAAATGAATTTCTAAACTTGTTAAACCTTATTTCTATTTGGTGCTATTGTTGTTATTTTGCTGTTTTCCTCATGCATGCATCATGGTAATCCAGTTTCACATGGTAATTAAATTGTAGATCATTTGTTTCCACTTAATTCATGGACTCTTGCCATATGCAATCCAATTGCATATGGGTCCATTTAAATTGTGTTATCTTGTCAAGTAGTTTATTTTGATGCATCTATTAACATGTCATGCATCATCCTTGATTGTGCACAATGCCATGATAATGATTGTTTACCTTTCTTCCTTGTTTGTTTGCTTCTTCCCGGATATACGACGACGTTGAGACCGACGATACCTACTACACCCCGTCTAAGGATTTAGCTCAGTACCAGGCTACTGGGTTTTGCAGGCAAGTTATCACTCACATGAACCACTGTGTTCCTTTCAACATTGGTTACCGATACTTTCTGTTGTTCTTTTCTGCTAGCCTTAGTAGTAGTTGTTTTCTGTTACGAACCCATCACATGAATCCCTTAACCTTGATATTGCCTCACCTCCCCTCCTATCAACCCATTGTTTGAGCCAGTGTCTTACTAGCATGCTTAGGTTGTTTTGGCTCGAGTCTGTTACCCGTTACTTTCTGTTACTATTTCATTATGTTCTGGGGGCTCGATGTTAATCAATCAATCATGCTAATGATATTGTTAAATAATAAATTTGATGATAAGGCACCGGCAGGAGGCCCATGAGAGGTTTTGAAGCCTGCTAGTGTCGACCCTAATAGGAAAAGGGTCTTGTCTACTGATCCATGATGAGCGCACTACCCGCATTTGGGAAGCGAGTATGGGCGCCCCCTCAACTTGACCTGATTCGCATCTCGTCCAAATCGCCTCATTTAGTTCGTGTTTTCCATTTGCCGCATGCATGTTTTTGCGAGCCCAGGCCAGGGTGGAACTTTTGTAGTCGGCATATAGGGGGACACGGTCTTAGAGTGCTATGAGGGTCCCTTTTCTTCGGGGCTTGATTAGCCGTGCGCCCAAGGTTCTTTGGGCTTGATGCGAAGAATGGTTGGTTGTGTTGAGTACCCCGCTTGGTGGAAGGGCCTTTCCATCTGGCGGGTTATTCATGAGTGTACGGCCAAATTGGTGCAACCCTGCAGGGATAATCTTCTCGAGAAGCCGTGTTTTCCGCGGTTATGGATTACTTGGTGAAAGTACTGGCTAACAAGTACTCAGGACAACTTAAACATAATGATCAAACATGTTACACCCCATGATTAATAACTTGACTAGTAATAGGTCGATGACATAATAATTTGATTCACCTTTAATACAACTGGGTGAGTTATCCTCGGATTGCTTCTTTGGATAAGGGGCGAGGTCCAGGATGGGTTTGTTTGAAGTTATCTTTCAGTTGGTTACAATCCTCGATCTTATCTCCTTTCTGTTAGCCGGAAGTGGTAGAATCTCTGTAGTTGGTTAGCACAGCCAGTTGCAGCATCTTTTATATCCCCTTCCTTCCATTGAACCCAAAGCATCTGTGCTTGGTGTTGACGGGTTACACCTTGGTGAATTGTGAGTCTTGCTTGCCAGTACGTTTATGTACTGACCCCTTTGGGGCTGTGGTTTCCGCAGACCTACGTTTCCGAGGATCTACATGGTGGCCACTACGTGGAGTATGACGAGACTGCTGACGAGTAGATAGCGGACCCGGGCAGGATCCGAGACTTCGTGGATGGGCTCCATCTGTTTGTTTCCGGCCTCTTAGGCCTATTTGGTTCTTGTCTGTACTCAGACATGTTGAATGCTTCCGCTGTAATGTAATGATGAATTGTTGGGACATGTGTCCTCTGAATGATTGTATTTGCTATCTCTGCTCTAATGAGAGCTATTTGCAACTTATTTCAAACTTTTGTGTCGTAGAGATCTGTTATGATATCAGTTGTTCAACGCCGTTGACGTACCATGTGTGTATGGTTTGAAGTACGTCGACGGAAGTGCCTTTGATCTCTAGTGGATAGTTTACATCGACGATGGAATAGCAGGGCTTGTGTTGTCGCGCATAAGCGCAGGCCTACCAGGAAGCTGGGACGTGGGAGCAGTTATGCCCCATAATCCAAGCATCGGCTATCCAGTTCGTACGTTGAGTATCCCCTAGAAGTCAGGGTGCGACAAATGGTATCAGAGCCTGTCTGCCTGTAGGATCCCTTTTTACTGGTCGCAGTTGAGTCTAGAAAACTATTTTGTAGCTATATAGGAAAAATGAAACGTGAGAGTACGAATTCTGTTCTTTTTCTTCTTTCCCCACCCACCCTCCCTTTTCTGGTAAGGAAGTGCAACGTTGTTTTCCCTTCTCATCTAAACTTTCAAGTTAGGATTTCATGAATTCTGGTTTCTCTAGGATGGTTATATCTACTAGATCATAGGAATGGAGGTGGTTGTGACATGATTTATCATGTTGCCTACTCACGATTGAGAACGGAGGCGTGTAAGCCCCGGAAGCAGATCCTCTATTCCTTAAGCAGTAGATATTGATCCTTTAGAAGCCCGGATGGGTTTTCCGTAGTACCTCAGGAGTTTTGTTCTCGTTTTCCCCGATGTTGATATCCTGTTCTTCTCAACATCCTTTTCGTCCGTTGAAATCTTGTTGTTGTTTTCCACTTCAATCCTTCTACCGGCGTCTAATCAAAACTTCCCAAATATCAAGTCTATCTGGCCAGAAAGGTTGTTGTTGTTGTTGTTGCTTCCAGGCTATGAGAGCTGGCAGTCCTATCACCTGGGGTTGTTTCGAGGAAGCATTCCTGAATCACCACATTCCAGATAGTCTATTATCCAAATGAATCAAGTTCTATTCACCTATACACCCTCGATACAAAACCTCTCCCTTTACTTGAAAATGTTCCGGTGGTTTCCAAATTCCCTGACATCTTTCCAGAAGAGTTGCCAGAAATGCCTATCGTTTTGAACTTCCAGAAAAACGTATCCAAGGTGCACGATGTGTTTCACGTGTCACAGTTCAAGAGGATCTTCCCAAGAAGTTTCCGGACCTTTTCTTTTCTCAGTAGGAATCTCGGGGCGCGATTCCTTCAAGGGGGGCGTTTTGTAATATCCCAAGTATGAAAATAGCCTTTAGAATGTTTGCTCCTTGTTATTTTATGTTTTGCATCATGGCATCATGTTGATTGCAATTGTTTTGTTTGTTTTCCATTTGTTTTCATCTGTTTTCGTTTGTTTTCCTTTGTTTTCTATTTGAATTTCAAACCAAAATTCAAACCTTTTGTTTCATCCTTGTGATGTTACAATTTCCAAAATGATATTTCAAATCAAAACAACCAATTGTTTCCATTAAAGTGTGATTCCAAACTATTGTTTTATTTCTATAAAAATGCATCCAATAATCAAACCCTTTCCAAATTCAATTTGTTTTCCATTTGAAATTCCAAACCAACATCCAAATAGTTGTTTCCAAATCAAAACCTTAATTGTTTTCCAATCATCCCATAATGTTCCACTAATAAAATGGTGTTTTTATTTCAATTAATTAATTCCAAGGTGGTTTCAAATTCAAAGCAAAATCATCATCAACACCTCATTTGGAAATTATAAAATATCAAACCATTCCAATGATTCTAATCCAACTAATAATAGGGTTCACCCTATTAAATTGTTGTCTCTATATTAATTGACAAAATATTCCAATTCAAATTAAATATTTCCAAACAGAATCAATTTGAAACCATAAAAACAATAACCAAAATATTCTTTCTCTCCTTGTTTCCAATTAAAGTTAATTGGGTCACCCTATTTAAAATTTTGGTTTCAATAATAATTTTAATACTCAAATCATCCACCTTTGAAACAATTCCAAACAACACTTAAATTTTGAATTCATGGAAAAATAAAAGTGGTCAAATGGTTGCTAATATAATAATTAAGCCACCCAAAATTTTCCATAATTTTTCTCCCTCAAAATTCCTTCTTTTTCTTCCAATTGTTTTCTGCAAAAAAAAAAACAGAAGAAAAGAATAAAAAGGAAAACGTTCAAGGGAGAGAGGCCCAGCCCACCTCTTCTCTGTCTTTGGCCCAGTACCCCCCCTTACCTTCTTCTTCCTGTACGGCTCGAATCTCAACGTACCCACGTCGACAGAGAAGCGGAAGAACGGCCATCATCGTCTCCCCCTCCCCTTAAAGCCCTAGGCTGCGAGCTCTCCCCTAACCCTAACCCTGCCTTTCCTCTCCCTCCTCTTCCTCCCCCCGCCTCCATTTTCTCTTTCTCCTCTATCTGCTCGCTACTTTCCCTACTGTACTCCTCTGTACCTCACCGAATTTTAGCTCCACAAGTCGCCGGCCGGTTGGGGCCTCTCCGGCCGCGGTGGGGGCGGGAATGGAACCGCCCCACCGCGGGCTTCCTCGCCAACACCTCGGCGCGGACGGGGATGGCCGGAGCCGCCGCCGCCGTCCGCCCCAAGGCGGCCATCGCCCCTGCCTGCTGCTCGGCGTGCTGCACTGAACCGCCCCGACCCCTCCTTGCTCGAGGCCACCAAGGTGAGGCCCCTTCCCCTCCTTCTCTCGCCCTCTCTCCCTTTCCCCCTTGGCCGCCCCCTCTCCGGCGAGCAGCCACTGGAGACCATCGACCTGTATCCTTTCCGATCGTGGTTCAGTACATGCAGTTTTTGTTGGTTCAGAGAAAAATCCGCTAAGGGAACCTCATATGGAAACATGCCCTTATCTGTCAACAAATCGAGCAGCACCGCAGTGGTTATGCATCCCTCTGCGCGCACCAGGAGGTGCAAGGATCGAACCCCCAGCCCCCACTTTCCCGTTTCCTTTTTTCTGAATTTATTTCAGTGCGGATCTGAAGCCTTAACCCCCCTGAGAACCCCTTCCTTCCAACAGCAGCAGCAGTAGCCCATCTGGTTTGCTGTTCCTTGAGCGCAGCAGGAGGTGCAGGGATCAAATCCCACCCCCTGCACAATTAAAAAACATTTTTGTTTTGCAATGTTTTGGTCACATAACTTACAGGAAATCACAGCTAGGCCCCTGGTACTTAAAATCTAGCCCCTGGAAAATATTTTCTAAGTCCCTAGTGTAGTAAAAATGGCAGATTTGCACCCAATTTTGGAAATTGCCTAAATAAATCATCCTAACTCCAAATCCAACATTTTTGATATGTTTTCAATACCAAATTAGATGTTCTATCCAAATATAAAATTTGTTTACTGTTTTGAATATTTTAAATTTGTGCAATATTTGAAAACTTGTCAAATTCACTTAAAATTGCAAAATTCATAACTTGCTCATAAAAATTCCAAATTTCACAAACCAAATATGTTTTCCAATCAACTTTTCATGTACTTTCCAAATATAAATTTTGTTTGCTGTTTTGAATAATTTAAATTGCTGAAAACAACTGTTTCTTGTTTAATGCATTTAAAATTGCCAAAATAATAACTTGCTCATTTTAAATCCAATTTCAACAAATGAAATATGTTTTCCATGCAAAATTAAACCCTCTTTCCAAATATAAAATGTGTTTCATGTTTTGAATAATTAAAATTGGTTAAATGATTTAAACCTTGTTTAAATCATTTAATATTGTTAAATTTATCACTTGATCAAAACAAATTCTTTTGGGACATATAAAATATGTTTTCAAGCCCTAAAAGTATAAACTTTTGAAATATGAATTTGGTTTAATGTTTTGAACAAATAAAAATTCAAATAAGTTCATGTTTGAATTAAATTCAGTTAATTCTTGTTTAACTTGTTTAATTCATAAATAATTTATTTGAAATCCTTTTTCAACAAGTGAAACATGTATTCCAACTAAAATCTTGTTTTCTTTTCAAATATAAACTTTGTTATCTATTTTGAACAATTAAAAGTGGTGAAAACAACAAATGCTTGTGTGACACCTTTAAGAAACCAAAATTCCATAATTTAATAAATGAATTTCTAAACTTGTTAAACCTTATTTCTATTTGGTGCTATTGTTGTTATTTTGCTGTTTTCCTCATGCATGCATCATGGTAATCCAGTTTCACATGGTAATTAAATTGTAGATCATTTGTTTCCACTTAATTCATGGACTCTTGCCATATGCAATCCAATTGCATATGGGTCCATTTAAATTGTGTTATCTTGTCAAGTAGTTTATTTTGATGCATCTATTAACATGTCATGCATCATCCTTGATTGTGCACAATGCCATGATAATGATTGTTTACCTTTCTGCCTTGTTTGTTTGCTTCTTCCCGGATATACGACGACGTTGAGACCGACGATACCTACTACACCCCGTCTAAGGATTTAGCTCAGTACCAGGCTACTTGGTTTTGCAGGCAAGTTATCACTAACATGAACCACTGTGTTCCTTTCAACATTGGTTACCGATACTTTCCGTTGTTCTTTTCTGCTAGCCTTAGTAGTAGTTGTTTTCTGTTACGAACCCATCACATGAATCCCTTAACCTTGATATTGCCTCACCTCCCCTCCTATCAACCCATTGTTTGAGCCAGTGTCTTACTAGCATGCTTAGGTTGTTTTGGCTCGAGTCTGTTACCCGTTACTTTCTGTTACTATTTCATTATGTTCTGGGGGCTCGATGTTAATCAATCAATCATGCTAATGATATTGTTAAATAATAAATTTGATGATAAGGCACCGGCAGGAGGCCCATGAGAGGTTTTGAAGCCTGCTAGTGTCGACCCTAATAGGAAAAGGGTCTTGTCTACTGATCCATGATGAGCGCACTACCCGCATTTGGGAAGCGAGTATGGGCGCCCCCCTCAACTTGACCTGATTCGCATCTCGTCCAAATCGCCTCATTTAGTTCGTGTTTTCCATTTGCCGCATGCATGTTTTTGCGAGCCCAGGCCAGGGTGGAACTTTTGTAGTCGGCATATAGGGGGACACGGTCTTAGAGTGCTATGAGGGTCCCTTTTCTTCGGGGCTTGATTAGCCGTGCGCCCAAGGTTCTTTGGGCTTGATGCGAAGAATGGTTGGTTGTGTTGAGTACCCCGCTTGGTGGAAGGGCCTTTCCATCTGGCGGGTTATTCATGAGTGTACGGCCAAATTGGTGCAACCCTGCAGGGATAATCTTCTCGAGAAGCCGTGTTTTCCGCGGTTATGGATTACTTGGTGAAAGTACTGGCTAACAAGTACTCAGGACAACTTAAACATAATGATCAAACATGTTACACCCCATGATTAATAACTTGACTAGTAATAGGTCGATGACATAATAATTTGATTCACCTTTAATACAACTGGGTGAGTTATCCTCGGATTGCTTCTTTGGATAAGGGGCGAGGTCCAGGATGGGTTTGTTTGAAGTTATCTTTCAGTTGGTTACAATCCTCGATCTTATCTCCTTTATGTTAGCCGGAAGTGGTAGAATCTCTGTAGTTGGTTAGCGCAGCCAGTTGCAGCATCTTTTATATCCCCTTCCTTCCGTTGAACCCAAAGCATCTGTGCTTGGTGTTGACGGGTTACACCTTGGTGAATTGTGAGTCTTGCTTGCCAGTACGTTTATGTACTGACCCCTTTGGGGCTGTGGTTTCCGCAGACCTACGTTTCCGAGGATCTACATGGTGGCCACTACGTGGAGTATGACGAGACTGCTGACGAGTAGATAGCGGACCCGGCAGGATCCGAGACTTCGTGGATGGGCTCCGTCTGTTTGTTTCCGGCCTCTTAGGCCTATTTGGTTCTTGTCTGTACTCAGACATGTTGAATGCTTCCGCTGTAATGTAATGATGAATTGTTGGGACATGTGTCCTCTGAATGATTGTATTTGCTATCTCTGCTCTAATGAGAGCTATTTGCAACTTATTTCAAACTTTTGTGTCGTAGAGATCTGTTGTGATATCAGTTGTTCAACGCCGTTGACGTACCATGTGTGTATGGTTTGAAGTACGTCGACGGAAGTGCCTTTGATCTCTAGTGGATAGTTTACATCGACGATGGAATAGCAGGGCTTGTGTTGTCGCGCATAAGCGCAGGCCTACCAGGAAGCTGGGACGTGGGAGCAGTTATGCCCCATAATCCAAGCATCTGCTATCCAGTTCGTACGTTGAGTATCCCCTAGAAGTCAGGGTGCGACATTCCCAATGTGTCGAATCTCTGATTCTACAAATCCCTTAGGTGACCCTATCGGGTTTCGACTAGGAGAATTCATGAGCGCTGGTGGAATCGTCGGCTAGACAGGGGGCGAGATTTACCCAGGTTCGGGGCCCTCGTAGAGGTAAAACCCTTACTCCTGCCTCTTGTCGATCTGTATTGATGGAAAGATCGGTTACAATGGTGGTGCTCGAATCGAGAGTAAGGTCTCGAGTTCAAGGTTTCGATGGTGAGGTGTTGCTTGGTCCTCTCCCGGGGGGCTCTCCTGGCCTTATATAGATGGCCAGGTCTCGAATCCTACCCGGAGAGGACTCGAACTCTAACTAGGTCGGTTACATGTTTCCTATCTTAACCCGCAAGTTAGTGCGGGTGGGCTTCACGTGGGCCTTCTGGAGTATTCCAAGGGCTCCTCTTCTTGGGCCTTTAACCTTGGGCCTGAGAGGGGGTGTCCTTATTCGCAGGGTCCAGGATCCATATCTTCGTCAGTAGCCCCCGAGCGTTTGCTCGAGTGGGATTTTTCCAGTCGAGTAGACGATCAAACCTTTCTTGGTCTTCCTTTCTTATGGATAACCAGCTTGGTTGTTTCCTGTTTAAACGGTGTGTTCCCTGTGCAACGAGTCTTCATGCTCGAGTGTCGAGCAGCATAGGTGCCTGTTTTTGCGGCTTTTATCGCAGAAGGATGTGGCACAGTAGCTTGGCTCTCCCGAGAGATCAGGGACAATTAATTGCGACTAGGGCAAAAACATTCCTGGCCTACACAGATTCGAGACCTCCGACTCGAACCCGATAATGGTGATTGTTGCGACTGAGCCGTTGTGGACTTATCGAGTCGAACTTAACCTATGGGGGTACCCGGCGCGTCCGCTAGGATTTTTCTTCGTGTTTTTGACACGGAATCATACCGGAGGACGCAGCTTTCGAGTGCGATTCCAGGCCCTTAAGAGAGATCTTTTTGGGTCTTACCTTCATATTCGAAGAATATGGCATCCGGATGTGCCTAGTCGGCTGAACAATCCAGGTTTTTATGATGTAAAAAATATCATGTGTGAAAGGAGGTAGGTTCTTCCTACCCGAGTGATTGTTTGAGTTTCAATCGAAAGAATTTTCGTACTGAGGAAAGTCACGCCCATATGAAAGAGTTTTCATGTTTGGAATGTTGTGCCCGTACGAAAGAGTTTTCGTGTATAGGGTATTTCTCTCTTGTTTTAAAGAGGTCTTGCTCCATGATTTGTTCACAAAAGAATTGCCTTTATTCGAAGGAGTTTCGTACGAAGTTGTTTTCGTGTTTGAATTTTCCATTCGAAGATTCTTGAGTTTGATGATGCGTGCCATGACGTCATGGCGCACTTTTCTCCTCCCGATGGGACGTGATAGAGTGGTAGCAGATGGGCTGGCCAACCTAGTCAGCTTTTTGACCGGGAAACGAGACGCTGCTCCCGGTTTTTACGCGAACGGTGCAGTAAATACGCACGATCTTCTGTTAAGATCGTGGCACGGAACATCATTCACCGTCTCTTTGTTTCATCTTCACACGTGGTGGCTGCGATAAGCGACACGTAGCGCATCGAATGGCTGGGACCGATCCGCTCCGTGTATAAGTATGGGACTTAGCGTTGCGGTAAAACTTTCCCAGCCTTCGTCTTCAATCCATCTCCTTCCTCGCGCCCATCTTCTTCCTCGTGCTCAAGCTCGCGCTGTCAACCATGGCTGGAGGCAAAAGACGTGGCGCTGCCACTTCCGCATCCGGAGAAGTCTCCGCGCAACCTGCGCCCCGAGCTGGCGACTGGCGTTCGCCCAACACCACCACGAAGAGCATCAAAGAGATGCACCAGGAGGGGCTGCTGCCGGTGGAAGCTGACAAGCGGGTGCGCCTCGGGAAGAAAGAAGAGGTACCAAACCCGCAGTCGAACGAGCGCGTGGTCTTTGCGGACCACGTGTCTCGGGGTCTCTCCTTCCCTCTCCATCCTTTCCTAGTCGGGTTGCTGTATGTCTATGGCATACAGCTTCACGATCTTCCTCCGAACGCGGTGCAGCACATATCGTGCTTCATCGTGTTCTGCGAATGCTTCCTTGGCATTCGCCCACATTGGGCGCTCTGGAAGGCCCTCTTCAAAGTTCGGATCTTCCGCGAGAAATCGCGGGTAGACTCCAAGCCTGGCGAGCCGCTACGCACAGGTGGCTTCGGGATCCAAGCGCGACTGGAGAGCAGCTACTTTAGTATGCACTTCATCGACTCCGCCCAAGGCTGGCGGAAAAAATGGTTTTATGTCATCGACAACAGCTCGGGTGGGATCGTAGAATTCCACCCGTTCGCTGTTTTGAAGAGGCGGAAGTCCTGGGCGCACAAGCTGTCAGCCGAAGAAACTCAGGTCGTTACACCCCTACTCGCAAGGGTGTCCGCTCTCCGGGATCAAACTGCTGGAGTTGTGCTCAACGGGCTGCACCTGGCGAGTATTTTTCTGAAGCGCAGGATCCAACATCTGCAGCAAAGGCCTTCCACCATGTGGGAATACCAAGGCTCTGAGGATTCTAGCCGAGTGAGCCGCGAGGAGCTTTCGAACGTTGAGTTCGAGAAGAAAATCGCGGCTATCACTAGCTTGAAGGTGGGAGAGAAGTTCCCCGACTGCACAGTCAAAGCCTTCGACGCTTCGAAACCTCCACCAGCCGTGGTTAGTTTACCCTTCTTGTCTTCTATTATTTTCTTCCTTGCTCTGAGCTTTAGTCGATTGAATTTTTTCTTGCCTTCTTCTGCCTTCTTTGTAGAGTCTAGCAGTGGCGAACTGCTACCCGCCAGTTGCGGGAGAGGATGCCTCGGAGTTATTGGCGAGTCACCTGGACGGCTTAGCCGATACCAGTGTCGCCGATGCTTCTTCAAGCTCCGAGGACGATTCTTCGGATGGTGCAGAGGGCTCGAATGGCGGCCTCCATCACCACAAGCGTCGTCGGGTCGATGATAACGAGGCTACTTCCAAGGATAACTCCTTGGAAGAATCGCCTGGGAAGGCTCCTATCTCCGCGACTCCACTTCGCTCACTCGCCCCTTCCTCTTCATTCCCAGTAATCGCAACCGCTTGGAACGCGGATTTGCTGGATGAAGATGAAGACGATGAGTAAGTTCTTCTCCTTGTTCTTAGTCGAACATTTTTCTTTGCACCTATGTTGATGTTTATTTGTTGCAGTCCGCAAACCATCAGTCCTCGCAGGTACGCTTCTTCCGTTCCTCCCGAAAAGAGGAATAGAGCAGGAGCTGCGGGTGAGACTCCCACTGCTGGCACCGTCCAGAATTCTCCCAGCGCAGCCCCCCATGCGGCGACTGTGGAACATGAAGCTCCTGGTTTTGCCGCCAGGACTTCAGCTTCGAAAGAGGTGACGGACAGCTCCGCAGATCCCCTCTCCCGCGCCACGGGTCAGGTAAACTTTGCCATTTGTCATGATATTTTTATCGGGTGCACGACAGTGCTCCCGATGGGAGTAGCCCCCGAGGCTGTTAGTCGATCGCGTGCGGTCGGCTACAGGCTCAAAGTCTTGTCTTTTTCTTCTTCTTGATTTTATCGGGTGCACGGCAGTGCTCCCGATGGGAGTAGCCCCCGAGGCTGTAGTCGATTGAATTCAATCAGGTACAGGCTCCAGTTTATACCTTCTAATTCTTCTACCTCTGTACTTTTGTAGTCGCTTGTTGACTCTCTTGCGGCGATTGGCCGCCGAGTTGTTCTTGCCGAGTCGGAATGTGAGTCGCTTCGATCAGACCGCAGTCGACTCCGCACCGAGAACGAGCTTCTTAAGAGTAAGTCTTATCATCTTCTCTTGTTCCTATTCTTTCCTCAATTCTTGATTTCTGACAAGTGTCACTATGCAGCTCGACTCGAATTTTTGGAGTCCGAGAAGGGCAGTCTCTCTGAGCGGGTAACCACTCAGGAGGCTGATCTGGCGGCTATCCGACAAGAACTGGAGGCCTCCCGCATGCGATCGGAGGATCTTGAAAGGCAACTCGCGGATGCGCGGAAAGCTCTAAAGGATCAAGAGGATGCTGGCAATAAGGCCGATGCTGACCTTGTCACGTTCCTCCGTCCCCTTGCTGAGCGTCTCGCGGGTAAGTGATTTAGGCTCTTGCGATTTCATCTTTTATCCCGCTGAACTTGCCAAGTCTTGACATTCTTTTCTTTTGCAGGTCTTCTGGATGTTCCTCTGGAGATCCCTGGGATCCAGCGGGTAGACGTGCTAACCGACACTCTTGCTCAACTCAATAGCCACGCCGAAGGAGTTTGCTCCTTGATTGGCGATGCCACTCACGTGTTGACGCAACTGCACGGTCGCTTCCTCGCCAACGCTGCACCTCCATCTACGCTAGACGACTTGCTGAAGATCTTTTCGAAGAGCAATCTCTTGGATGCCTACGCGGTCGCCCAGTCGGAGTCTGGCGCAAAGACTGCGATCCAGTTCGCACTGGCGCATGGAGTCAATGGTTTGGAGGAAGCCTACTCGGCTCTTCCAGTCGACCCCTCCACGGGCAAAAAGGTACGGCTCTCTCGTTTTGGCGAGCAAGCCGTCATCCTTGCTCGGAAGCTGTCTGAGCTATTTGCTCGACTCAAGGGAGGGGCGACTGCCGCTAGCGGGAGCACTACTGTAGCTTCGTAGTCTTGTTTTTCTTTTCCCTCTTGAATGTAATGAACCTTGGGATGTATTCCCGTATTTTCATTGTCTTTAATCGAAATGTTCGTCTGGAAATTACTTCTTGTAGTTTGTGTATTCTCTCCCGATGGGAGTTGCCCCCGAGCACTCATCAAATGTGCGACTAGAGATACTTCGAATAGGGCGTCTTACTTCTTTCCTTGTACTCTTCCAGGCTACTGGGTTTGTCGCAGAACCCTCAGGTGGACTTGCTGCCCGAGCTGATCCACTTGTTGCCGCTGTTGGGACTTTGGCGGGTATCCGTGATCGTGTAGCCGATGGCGAGCGCAAGCTGAAAGTGTTGCGTGGGGTAGCCGATGTGGCGAAGTCCAAGCAAAAACTGGCGACTGAACGCGAACAGTTTGTGATGGACGAGCTGGCTTCCCTTGCTAGGGAACTGTTGTGTAAGTAATACAGCCCCCAGGTCTTCTTTGTCTTGTTTCCTTATCTGATCACGCATATTTTTCTTCAGTTGTTAAACCGGATGATAGGGAGGAAAAACAGTGGGTAGAAAACCACATTCTTCAAGAAGCTGGCAGCTCAAGGCCGTGTCTCCCAGGTAAAAGTTCTCGTGAGTTCTTTTCACGAGGTCTTGATCGCGATAAACGCTGCATTCTACCCGCTTGAAAGGGGTCCTGAAGACTAGAGGTATCTCCTTGGGCTCTTCGGGCAAGAGGGAGAAATTCGCGAGTGCGTGCGCAACCAGATGACTTGCGGCGCGGTGGTGGCTCTCTCCTTTGTCCGAATATGGCATCCTGAAGTAAATTTTAACTCCGTAGCTAGGCTCCCAGATGGCCCAATCGATGATATTTCTCCGCATTACGATGTTGTTCGTCCTGCAGCGGAGAAAATCATTCGACTGACCTCTGAGGAAGTAGATAGAGTGTTGGCGACTGAGAACGCTTATCGCCATGATTGATTGTTGAATGTGTACATTCTGTGATGCTGTATAGCTTGTAAAAACTATTTATAAGGTGTGTAACCTTGTGTGTATAAATTTTCTTGTGATGCTTAGTTGTAGGCGTAGCCCCCGTGTGTTTATGGGGTGTGTACCTGTAACTATTTAGCATGTAAGAAGAAATAATCTTCGAGTAAATATGGTTGAGAAACCATGTATTTTATTGCTATGACTGAGAAGTCATGTATTCGGGCTACAAGAGTGGCTAGTATAGCCTTATTTGTTGTGATAATAAGTAAACCTAGGGATAAAATTTGCGGAGGTGTGCGATATTCCAAGGATTGGAATAGATTCCTCCAGTCGATGGATTCTTCAGCCTGTAGGCTCCGCCTGGGATGACTTCGTGTATGATGAAGGGTCCTTCCCAGGGTGGCTCGAGCTTGTGTCCTTCCTTCTGCTTGAGCCGCAGCACTAGTTCTCCAACCGCGAATGCTCTGTGACATATGTGGCGACTGTGATAGTTTCGCAGTGATTGCTGATATACTGCGGATCTTGCGAGCGCGATGTCACACATCTCGTCGAGTGCATCTATATCTTCCGCGAGTGCCTTGTTGGAGGTTTCTTCTCTGTAACCCACAACTCGTGGGGCGCTGAATCTAACATCCTCGGGAAGGATTGCTTCTTCCCCGTATACCATGAAAAATGGTGTGTATTTTGTGGATCGGTTTGGAGTTGTGCGGAGGCACCATAGTACGGAGGGTAGCTCTTCTGCCCAATGTCCTGCGGCGGGGTGTAGACGATCGAGTAGGCGTTTCTTGATGCCAGCCGAAACTAAGCCGTTGGATCTTTCGACTTGACCGTGCGTTTGCGGGTGGGCAACTGGAGCAAACTTGAAGTTGATGCCCTTTTCCTCGCAGAACTGTTGCGTTTCCTTTGCTGTGAAGTTTGTACCATTGTCTGTAATGATGTCGTGTGGCACACCAAATCTGCATACAATGGAGTCGAGGAACTTGACAGCGCATTGGGCGCTAGCCGAAGTTACTGGCATGGCCTCGATCCATTTGGTGAACCATTCGACTGCGACCAGCAAGTGTGTATACCCACCCGGCGTGGACTTGCGTAGTGGTCCAACCATGTCCAGCCCCCATTGTGCGAAGGGCCAGGCAATGGGTATCATGTGCAATTCCGTAGCAGGTGCATGTGGTCTTGGTGCGAATCGCTGGCAAGCATCGCATCGTTCGACCAGGTCCTTTGCATCGGTAGCTGCTGTTAGCCAGTAGAATCCTGCTCGGTAGGCCTTTCCCATGATTGTTTTCCAGCTAGCATGATGTCCGCAGTCTCCTTGGTGGATGTCCTGGAGTAATTCTTTGCCATCTTCGGGTGCGATGCAGCGCTGAAGTATACCCAAGATGCTTTGCTTGTATAATTCTCCGTTGACTACCCGAAAGGATTTGCTGCGTCTCATTATTTGTCGAGCCTCGCGTGGATCGGCCGGGAGCTGTCTGTTGGTCAGGTAGTCGAGATATTTCTGCGTCCAGACTGGCTCGACCAGAAAAACCTGTCGTGATATGTTATGGGTAAGCTCGATAATGGCGACTTGCGGGCTGACCTCTGTTTCTGGCACTGCGGGTGTTCCTGCAGCTTTCTTGACTTTGACCGATCGCTTGATTATCCGTTCGAAATATATTCCTGGTGGTATGGGTGTACTTGTGGAACCCATGTTTGCCAGCCTATCTGCTTCTTCATTGCTTGATCTTGCAATGTGCTTCAGCTCGCACCCTTTGAAACTTCCTTCAAGTAGATTGTACATGTCGCGATACGCGACCATGTTTTCAGCAATTGTGTCACATTCTTTCATTGTCTGCTGCACAATGAGATTGGAGTCGCCGTAAATAATTAATCGAGTAGCTCCACAGGCGACTGCCATCTTCATCCCATGCAACATGGCTTCATATTCTGCGTCGTTGTTCGATGCTGGATCATCTGGTGGAAAGTCCAATCGTAGGACGTATTGCAGCTTGTCTCCCCGAGGCGATATGAGGACAATTCGAGCTCCTGCTCCTTCGTTTCTTTTGGACCCGTCAAAGTACATTATCCAATTGCTCGTGTACTCAGGCGGTCCGGGCGTTTGTAGTTCTGTCCATTCGCTTAGGAATTCCACGAGTACCTGAGATTTGACTGCGTTGCGCCCTGCATAAGTGATGTCCCAGGCGCCCAACTCGATGCTCCATTTGGCTATTCTTCCGGATGCCATGGGGTTGTTCATGATTTTCCCGAGTGACGCATCATTAACCACTGTGATGGCGTGTTCCTGGAAGTAGTGCTTGAGCTTTCGGGCTGTAAGAACAACTCCGTATGCGAGCGTCTGGTAATGAGGATATCGTTGCTTGCATGGCGAGAGCACTTCGCTAATGTAATAGATTGGTCGCTGAACTCCGTACGCTTTGCCCTCCTCAGGTCGTTCGACTACGATTGCTGTGCTGATGACCTGGTTTGTGGCGGCTAGGTACAAGTAGAGTGGCTCCCTTTCTTGCGGTGTTGCAAGGACTCGCCTACTTTGCAACGATCTCTTTAAGTCCGCGAATGCTTGCTTAGCTTCTGGTGTCCACTTGAATTTGTCCGTCTTCTTCAGCAGCTTATAGAAGGGTAACGCTTGCTCTCCCAATCGTGCGATGAACCTGCTCAGGGCGGCTAGTCGGCCTACGAGCTGTTGGACTCCGCGTAGATTAGTTGGCTCCTTCATTGTCAAGATTGCTTGTATTTTCTCTGGGTTAGCTTCGATGCCTCTGGCGGATACCAGATACCCGAGAAATTTCCCTGCTGGAACGCCGAAGACGCATTTTGTTGGATTGAGCTTGATCCTGTATGCGTTGAGGGCGTCGAATGTTTCCCTAATATCCTCGAGGAGTGTGCTCTCAACTCGAGTCTTGATGACTATGTTGTCAACGTACACTTGTACGTTCTTGCCAATGAGCTTGGCGAAGCATTTTTGCATGCAGCGCTGTTATGTTGCGCCTGCGTTCTTGAGCCCGAAGGGCATTGTCGTGTAGCAGTATACACCGTGTGGTGTGATGAATGCTGTTTTTTCTTCGTCCTCCCGTTTCATCCGGATCTGATTATATCCCGAATAGGCGTCCAGGAAAGATAGGCGTTGACAGCCTGCCGTAGAGTCCACGATCTGGTCGATTCGCAGGAGGGGGAAGTTATCCTTGGGACAGTGCTTGTTTAACGATGTGTAGTCAATGCATACCCGAAGGATGTCCGTGTTCTTTTTGGGGACCAGCACCGGGTTTGCTAACCAAGTGGATATCTTGATCTCCCTGATGAATTTTGCTGCTAGCAATCTGTTCACTTCTTCTCCAAGTTCCTTCTGCTTGGGTTCTGAAAATCTTCGAGTAGTTTGTTTGACGGGTTTGGCATCTGGAAAGACTTCGAGTGAGTGCTCGGCAAACTCCCTCGGTATTCCTGGCATATCTGATGGCTGCCAGGCGAAAATTTCCCAGTACTCACGGAGGAGTTCGACGAGCGCGCTTTCCTATGCTTGCGGAAGGGTGGTGGAAACCAGCGCTGTCTTCGCAGAATCTGTCGGGTGCACTTGATGCTTTCGAGTGTCACTGTTAGCGCTGAATTCCAATTCAGGCGCGTTTTTCTTTGTGAGGGGCATCACGGAGTGATCCGTGGTTTTTGCCAGCTCTTGAAGTTCTTCTTGCATCCCAAAAGATTTTGCAATCTCATTGAATTCAATGTCGCATTTGTTGGATTTCTGAAAGTCTCCGTCGATGGTGATTACGCCATGTTCTCCAGGTAATTTGAGCTTCAGGTAGGCGTAATGCGGTACTGCCATGAATCTGGCGAACGTTGTTCGACCAAGAATGGCGTGGTACTGCGAAGGCCAATCGACAACTTCGAAGTCGAGGAATTCTCTTCTGTAGTTGCTCTTGGTGCCCAGCACAACTTCTAGGTTGATTGTTCCGAGTGGACGAATTGCCTTTCCTGGAACTATCCCGTGGAAGGATGTTTCTGATTCCTGGAGGCCGTCCAGGTTCCTGTTCATCCTACGGAGTGTATCCGCGTAGATAATGTTGATGCCACTGCCACCATCCATGAATACGCGGGCCAAGTCATAGTTGCCAATTTGTGCTTGGATGACAAGGGCGACGTGTCCTGGTCGATAGACTCGTGGCGGGTGGTCCTTCATCGAGAATGTTATCGGCTGGTCTGCCATCTTCAAGTATTCTGTTTTTGTTGGCGGTGTCTGCACAACCATGCACAATTGCCTCGTGTTAGTCTTTTGAGCTCTGCGGGATGGACATACCTTCTGAATCATCGCGAGTTGCCCTGCTGGATTCGGGTACGCGTTGGCCCCGGAGTTTTGTGCTGGTGGTGCAGGTAACACAGCTAATTCCATGTTTGGATTTGCTGGTGGAGGTGGGGGTTGTAGCGGCTGGAATCCTTGGTGGCCTCCTCCTGGAAGTGGTGGGTAATTTTGCGTGTTTGCAGATCTTTTCCTGGCGAGTCCTTCTGAGATATCAATAAACTTTCGGCAATCCTTATGAAGGTGCGTTGCCTTAGTTTTGCCCGTGCGTTTATCTCTAAATAGATGTAGCGAGCAGTATCCATCGAGGTCTTCCTCGGGTGATTTTTCTTCAGCCTTTGTCTCCACTCGCGATTCCCACAGCGACCGGAGTCGCGGCTTCGCGTGAATTCCACTGCGACCAACTCCTCTCTGTCCTCGTGATCGTAATATTTTCTCCTCTTCCTCCGGCCATGACGGTCTTCATCATGTGCAGGTGAAGATTCCCTCTCATTGCGCACCGCATCTTCTCCGTTAGCCCATTTTTCGGCTATGTTCATCAGCTCCCCAATAGTCTGGGGTGCGGCTCTGCCCAGTTCTTCTCTGAAAGTCGTTCTTCGGCGCCTTTTGCGAAGGCTTCAATCGCTACTTCTTCCTAGATGGTTCTTGCGGTATTCCTGAGCGTAGTCCATCGCTGGATGTACTCGCGGGTGGATTCGCCACTTTTCTGCTTGCATGCTCGCAGTTCTTCAATGGTGGCTGGCCTCTTGTAAGTCGACTGGAAATTTTTGCAGAAATCGCGGTGCAAGTCATCCCACGATGCGTAGCAAGATTTTGGTCGTCTCTCCAGCCAACTGCGGGCCGCGCCAGTGAGATGCAAATTGAGGTATTGCATAGCCGTGTTTTTATTCCCACCTTGGCATTTTACTGCCGTGAGGTAATCGCTTAGCCATTGAGAGGGCTCGAGTGAGCCGTCGTACTTCGTTACTTCCGTGCTAAGCTTGAATCTTTTGGGTAGAGGCGCCTCGCGGATACTGCGGGCAAAGCAGAGAGCGCCGCAGGTTTCGTCATCCAAGGAGCCGGACGAAGAGCGCTCGCGATATAGCGAAGCCCTCGCCTTATCCACCCTTTTTTGAGCGAGATCTGATCGCGCGTTGTATTCTGGCTGGTCTCGGTCAACATCCTTCCTTGGTTCCTTGCTTCGCTTTCGCGAGCGGCTGCTATGGTGCCGCGAGCTTTTGTCTCTCGGACTGCCTTCGCTGCTACTTCGACTGTCATCACGGCGCCGTGCTTCTTTTCCTCGACCACGACGTGGTGACCTGTCCCTTCTTGGCGAAGAACTCCTACGTTTGCGGGATGCTTCCCTATCTTTCTCTTTCTCCTTGTCATGTTCCTTCTCCAGCTGCTCTGCGGCCTTCTTTCGATCATAGGCGGCGAGCCTTGCGGCTGCCAGCCCTAATCCCTTGCGTACTTGTTTATACTGCTCCGCCCGAGGGTCACTTTTCGTCGGTTGGTTCATCTGCATGTAAGTTGCTGCGGCTAGAACCGCGGCAGCAGGAGTTTGCGGGTAGACATTGCCATCGTCATCGACTCGCATGAGAGAAGGAGTGATCAATCTGCTGGTTCCGGCTAGGGACTCATTGTTCCTGGATGTAGATGCGTGTCCCTTCCTCGCGGGTCAAGCTCATCCTCACCCACCCATGGAGGATCATGTCAAGATCGTCATCGTCTTTAGACTACACCCTCCACGAGCATACCTTGGCATGATTTTCGATAAGAGGCTCAACTTCAACGACTACACCGCCTCGCAAGATCTTCACCAATCATCCAAGGAGGAACATTTCATGATCTTCATTACCTTTGGACCACACCCAGTACGAGCCTACCGTCACATGAACTTCGACAAGCGGCTCAACTTCAACGACATCTTCGTCGTCAACATTCCTTCTCCCGCTCACAAATGGATGGAACGGGAGTCGAGGACGACTCTTTTTCAAGGGGGGGAGATGATGTACCCCACCGTATTCTACCAAGCACAACATCGACACACCACAAGGTGAACTCACTCCTATCTCCGTATGTTTCCGGTGAGTTGGTGAACGGTGCTCTACCTCATGAAATACCCCTCTACATGCATAGGTGGGATCACCACATGGAGACCCGAGGAGGTGCCCAAGATGCTCAAGAACACATCCAAGAGGTGCACACGAAGCTAGGAAAGAAGCGGGTGAAGACGACGTCAAGATCGGAGATCCGAGGAGGAAGAACGGAGGGAAACAGGGCCTCCCGGCGTCATCCCCCGGCCAGGCCGGCCTCCCCCCACCTCAAGCCGGCCTCCCCCTCGCCCACCCTGGCCTCGGGCCGGCCCTGCCCCTCCTTAGGCCGGGCACCCCCCCGAGAGGGCCGGCCTCCACCCCGGCCCCAGGCCGGCCCCCTCCCAGGCCGGCTCCCTCTCCCACCTTGGCCCCAGGCCCGCGCGCCCTGGGCCGCCCCCCTGCCCCCACCCCGGCCTCCAGGCCGGCTCCCAGGCCGGCGTGGCCCTAAAATTGCACGGAATTGGCCCGTTTTGACACCGTTTCGACCCCCTTTCGACCCGGAGCTATATAAGGGACCCCAGTGGCTAGATCTAGGGTTGAGGGATGATTTGAGAACTTTGGGCTATGCCCTTGTATCCCTCTTGTGAGGTGACTCCTCTTACGAGGCTACTCCTACGATGTGTATCTAGGACCGTAGCAAGATCTCTCCAAGGAGCTACTCTTTCACCTTGTGATTCTAGTAGCGTTTGCCAACCTTCCCCTTGTGGCTTCTGTTGGATCGGTGGACCGACCGGTGAGAGGAATCGGTTTCAATTAGCGTGTTGTCGAATTGGGTTTGCGATCCCTCGTAGGCTTCACGAGTTATCTTCCCCCTTTTGTGTTTCCGCACGTTTGCCCTCGATTTCCCCTCGATCCCTCCTCTCGTGTTCATCGCGTTCTTCGTGCGTTCTTCGTTCGTTCTTGTCGATTCGTGAAGATCGGGCCAACTTAGAGGTCAACACCTCATCACTGAGTCTGAGCCCGTGCAAGATAGTGAGGAAGACCATGTGGTCATTGAAGAGAATTATGTGCGAAGGACTAGGGGAAAGAAAGCGATCAAGAAACCTAGTGCTCCCAAGAAGAAACCGAGCACCAAGTCTCTGAATGTGCCCGTGCGTGACAGCCTTGTCCTTGTGAAAAAGAAGCCGAGGCACACGAGAAACAACACAATGACCAACTACAAAACAATGTCCATGCTAAATTACTATCGTCTGAGGAACGACAAGGATCATATGGAGGGACAAAAGAGTGCTATCGATTCAAGGTTTTGGTCTCTAGTGCAGCAAGATATCTATGAAAGCATCATTATCGAGCGAAGGACAATTTTGGTTGCCCAACGACGTGTGAACATTGCTTTCTTGGAGGACAACCCTATGCTTTTTCCAGGTTGTGTGGAACTTATTGATGCAATGGGGATACGTGGAATTTTAACTCTTCACCGTGACTGGAATGAAGAAGTCGTAGCGCAATTCTATGCTACTTGTCAGTTTGGTGGTCGTGATAGAAGAACACTCAAGTGGATGACCAACGGGGTCAAGTTGAGCGTCTCCTTTGAAGAATTTGCCAGTCTGCTCGACATTTCTATTGAAGGCAATCTTTACCAGATTCATAGAAAATCTCTTGATGATGTGCCCATGGCTGCTGAAGCTCTAAACCCTCTTCGAAAAGTTGGTTGGGGTCTCTGTGGGGATGAAACTTTGCATAGAGCATCGACGCTTCAACCACTCTATGGGTTCATGTTCCATGTTATCACCAAGGCGCTTGTTCCAAAGATTCTTGATAGAGGTATGGTGAGGAATTTCGCAATTGACCTCATGGTTCGGATGCGCACTAATGGCAGTGAGAGGTTTTATTTGGCAGATTTTCTTTTCCAACAAATCCGTATAGCCTCTTATGAACAAAAAAATAGGGGCTTCCCTTATGCTCCATTTATCCAAGTGCTCATTGATGAAAAGTTTGAGGGTGGAAAGATATTTAAGGACTGCAAGCACAACATGTGGACTCCCCGAAATGATATTAACGGTGCAAAGCTCGCCAACTGTACGAAGAACAATACAAATCAGCCTCCTTTGGTAAGGCCTTCAAAGTTCGAGAGATTCATGGCCAAGACTCAATTCATGCTTTTTCAGATTTGCTCATCCAATGCCCAGGAGATTGCCAACATAAAGTCTGTTGATCGTGTCAAAATTAACAAGTACAAGGCTCAAGCTCGTGAACTCGGCGGTGAGGCTAGTGACGATGAAGCCATTTCATCATCAAGCACTGCTAATACCAAGTTTCGGTTTTCCACTAAAGGATACGAGGAGTTCTTTGAAAATGCATCAAGTGATGGAGATACTGGATCCTCTAGTGAAAGCGGCTCTGATTGATAATGTAGGAGAGGTAGCGTGTTAGGTTGAAGTCATATGTCTTGCTCAAGCTTTGAATCTTATTGGCATGTGAAACTTATAAATCTTTTGGTACTGTATGAGACTATATGATGGACTCCATTGGGTTAAACCTACTGTATGAGACTATGTATGATGGATTCCATTGGGTTAAAGCTGCTGTAAAGGTTATGCAATGTGGTTTGCAAATCAGTTTATTGAAGCAAGAATTTAACACACAAAATTTGATGATTACATAATCTTGTTTACTTTTGCATGACTTGAAACTGTAGAATTTAGTTACAGAAATTTCTATTAAGTAAAATCTCATGTAATTATTTTTAATTTATCTCAATTGAATGTAAACACAAAAAACTGCATGCGTTCTTATGAATTATGTTTTTCTTTTTCACCACGGCAATGGAAATGTCGAAACCATAACAGAAGAAATCAATTTTTGGCTTAAATTGATGTTTTGATCATCTGGCAAGTTAAGTTGGAGTCGGTTAAAATTGCGCAATGTCTCAACTAGGCTTACAATTCATATCTACTATACTATTAATGCAGGAATTGTGTTTGGATGAAGGCTTGGCTCAAATTCTTGCCGAAGGAGGTTCGAAGGCAGCATTATTTTCAGCATAGAAATATGAGGACCAGGAGTAGGCATGTCAGCTGCCACACTGGAACCTGCAGTCGTTCCAATTCGGTTGTACATACTGCCCTAGCACAGCTATTTTTTCAGACGGTTGTAGTTTTTTCTCTAGAAATATTTACTATGACACAGTCTAACAAACTTTGAAAGTTCAAAATATTTAAACTAGTCGACGTGCTATGTCCGTGCACCAGACTGTCCGGTCGACTTTGAATAGCGACTTGTTCCGTGCACCAGACTGTCTGGCCGACTGTATAGTATGCGTCTGTTCCGCGCCGGACAGTCTGGTCCGGACTGTCTGTGGGAACGTCCGGCAGTCCTTTGTTGGAGGCTAGTAAACTTGTTTCGCCTCCCGGACTATCCGAGCGTTTGGCCACACATCTTTATTTCTACTCAACAACGTTTGTGTCACTTTTACTCTGATAGAGTCACACATAAAAATAATAAAAATATAGCTTACAATATAGAAAAATTCTGAATAGAAAACACAAGGTTCCAACCAAAACTAAGTTTGTAATATAAAGTTTTAATTTCTTGTTTCAGCGTGAATCCTCCACGAACGCTACTTGTAAACGATGCAAGAATGTGTACACTCCTAATTGTCTTCATCTACGAAACTACTGCAAAATAATACATGAACAAATAATCAGGAACTACCGACGATTAAAACAATCGACCATATATATGAAATAAACAGTAAAAAAACTTTTACCTAGGATGGTTAGGGCATTTCGTGTTGCGTCTATTATGTCCTGAACCTTTGCATACACCGCACACCTGCGGCCTTTTTCTCTCTTTGAACCCTAGTGGTCTACCATTTTTGGTTGTAGGGGGGTTCGCCGTTCCTGCATCTTCTGTGTTATGCTTACGTGCGCCTTTGGTGCAAACTTTGATAGGATCACCAATGTTAATTTTATTTCCTGCCCACTTCTGTGTATCTTCATTTACAAAGCTTCTGTTACCATCCCCTCTATTCTCATACACCTGTTTCTTCGATATTATGTCCTTCATGTATTGCTTGAACGTATCGAATAACGATGGGTCATTGCATGCCACATGGAAAGCTTCTGCTCCTAGTACACTTAGCTCGCTATATCTTCTTCGCTCCTCTTCACCTGACCAGCCATATCCATAAAGACCACTGATGCGTCTCTTGGGCAGGCCATAGCTTGCTTTCTTTGAGAGGCGTTGAAGAACTAAACACATTGGCATGTCAGACAATTTCAGTTCCTTCATTACAAAGAGGATATGCTTGCAAGGCATCCCCTTTCGATCCATCCTTCGGCAGCTGCACTTTATAGTTTCTTCCGAGTTGGTAGGGGTATAGATCACGTCAAACGTGTACTTGTTGTTATTTTTCCATTTAACGATATACTTTTGAAATTCCTTTCCAACAATCTCATCAAAAATCTCGAGACCGTCATTCTTCTTCAGATCATCTTGTAACATGTAGAAGTTCCCGGAAGTGAACACATGGGAAGCATCCACCTCAATTTCCTTGTAATTAGTAACGGCCACCGGTAAGTACCGTGAACACACGCAATTATCTTCCGCCTCATTCTCACGGATGCGAACAATTGCATTCTCGTAGTGGAAAATCAGATCAACCAGGGTCATACCATAGTCAAGGTATAAATGAAGGCACGAGTTCAAACTTTCACTCCTCTGGCTACTTCTCATACCAAGAAAAAATCCATCGGCCAGGTATGAGGCAGCTCACAGTCTCTTCTTCTTGTGCATCCTCTTCAACCATTCTTTGGTTCTATCTGTCTGCCATTTTCTAACAAATGCATTCCATCTCACCTCGAAGACATCCTCTGAAGTGGCATAGTACAGAAGCGACCGGAACTCTTTCAAGGACTTGCTGCTAAGATGCTGCTTCATATTGTTGTCCACATGCCACCCACATAGGCGGTGCCACACACCAGGAAGGACAATCCGGATAGCTTTTATCATCGCTGCATCCCCATCAGTGATTATTGACTTTGGCTTCTTCTGAAAGAAATGTTTGAAGCAGCCAAACATAGGTAGGCACTTTCTCGTCGGATACAATGGCACATCCGAATACCATAGTCTTACGATGATTGTTCAGACCAACAAAAGGAATGAATGGCATACTATACCGATTCATCTTGTAAGTGCTGTCGAACACCACCACATCACCGTAGTCTTGATAGTCCTGCCGTGACTGAGAATTACACCAGAACATACATTTGAGACGACCTTCCATATCTAACTGGTACTCGAAGAAGAAATCAGGGTCCTTTTGCTTCCTCCTGACCATAATGCCAATGGCTGTGTTGGCATCACCATGTTCAATAAGTTTTCTCTTGTCCCTGCTACACATGTTGTAAAGATCCCGCCTGACGAAGCCTACTCTGCAGTACCTTCCATATCTGCCGATGAATGTCCTCATAATGGTGCTTTTTTAACCCCCACTGTTGCCAATGCTCTTATCTCAGCTCTCTGATGATCGAGAATCTTTCTATGAGACCGAAGAAATGGCACTTCATCTGGTCTAGCTAGAATATGGTTGTGGTGGTCGTCAAACCTTGAAACAACCAATTTTGTAATAGTTCTATCACGCGTCACGACGAACTGGGCTTTGCAGCCGCAGCGAGACTCGGGTCTTGGCCTACGGATGCGGCCTTCCATGTTGAAGTACTTGCTTTCTCGTCTGCCTGCCCTCGAGCACACATACCTTTTCAAGCGTACTTGACCCGAAGGACCTTTCCCCTTTTTAGCCCTCTCCCTTCTTATGCTGAAACCACGATCCTTCGCGTAGTTGTTGTACCACACATAAGCCGCTGGTTCAGTTTCAAATATCATTCCCATTACTTTCCAGTAACTATCGGTTGCTTTTTCCTTATCAAGCCCAATGTCTGGGTCTGATTTCCCATCATATTCACCCGCCTCATGATCACGATCATCAACCTACAAAAACAAGACAAACACATATAAACAGTTGCTCCATTTCTTGAATTCCTTGCTTTCCATACATATAAAAGCAACATACTCGAGACTCCTTTTCTTCGTACGATTTCTCACGATCCATTGCTTCTAGATTTTCTTCATCGTGCCCAATGTCTATGTCCGATAGCCCGTAATAGTCATCCTCGTTGTGACCACCGGTTATAAACTACACGATTAAAAAGAAAGACCTATTAGTTGTCATTCCATTAATTGATTATCATATGATATTAATCAACGTACCATATATGTTTTCCTCGGGTTCATCTCGTTCATGCTGCTCGTTATGACCATCAACGTCCATCTACACAGTATAGTGAAATAAAAAATGTAAGTCACAATGTTTGTTTGTAGCCACAAACGATAGACAATATACATGTCACACACATTATAATCGTCGGTTGTATTCCCACCGAACGGTCCATCCTCATGATGAAAGTTTTGATAGGATGCCATGGGTCCATCATCCGAATTAGAATCATCGCCATCTCGGATCCTCATATCTCGAAATGCTGCATAACAATGAAATAACTTATTCAGCTCGGCTGCAAACCAAGGCCATCATTCAAAGATAACCAATACATGGAAACCGTACATACTTATTTATCCCAACAAGCTAATTACATAAAAAACCACAGGGCAGCATGCTACTAATCATTTAATCACCCCTTGCATAGTGGCAGAGCTCTTCAATATTTGTCATGCCAATGCCTACCAGGACAATTACCTTATGACGTGACGGAGGCAATAACAATGATTGATTTCCTTCCGGCTAGGGTTTCGTGCAGGACGAACTATGGACCAGAGAGTATGACGGACGGGAGAACTGTCGATGGAGACCGCGGTTGGGATGACCGGAGAGCGCCAGAACTGCCGGAGTAACGCGGACTGAGGGAGAATTGACGACGGAGGCGCAACAGGAGACGGCGGAGATGGCCAGAGAGCGTCGGGCTGGGATGACCGGAGAGCGCCAGAAATACCGGAGTTACGGGGACGGAGGGAGAGTTGCCGATGGAGGCGCGGCAGGAGACGGCGAAGATGGCCGGAGAGCGCTGGACGTCGAAAGCACGGAGGAAGAGGCGCGCTGGAGATAAGACGGAGGTCGCCGCTGTCAAGGAAGTCGGCGGCAATGGAGAAGAAAGACCCTAGATCTCTCAACGTAGCCAGTTGTGTAGGCACGTACGATCCCATCTCTCAGGCACCGATCCATGCTCTTCTCTCTAAGGCAGTTGTGTACGTATACCAAATACCGGGCTGGATATGGGCTTAAGTGGGCCATTAATTTAATTATCTAGAAAGCAAATTAAGAAAAGGGGAGTAACTCTTCAGTTCTTGATCGTGAGGGGGAGGGGGATGTATTGAAACATTGCCCCTCAGCTGGGAATAGCTGCTAGCATCAGTGCATCGTCGCGTACGTCCACCATTGTTATTTATGTTATTTGTTAGTGCATCGGCTGCAGCTTGATTTTCCAAAGAAATAGAAGATACGTAAACTCCAGATGGACCTATCTTAATCCGAGTACCATCACTTGGGCGGTTCTTTTTTGGTTGAAGAAGGATGTCCTGGTCGGATGCTAACACATCAGAAGTACCAACTGCGGTCACTATTTTTCATATGAAAAAAAATAGTTAGACTATAATATTAGCAAATAAAAATATTAGTACTAAATTAATATAGTTTTTATCAACCTCGTTTTCTTTTGGCCGAACACCTTGGTCGATAGACCAATGAACTGTGTATGTTAGAACCTTAAAATGGAACATTTTCATGTCCTTGTAACAGAGTGACTGTCATTTCTTTTCCTGTCACAGAGATACAAATTAATATCATCGCATAACCATGTACAAAGAAGACGGTACTTTTATTAACACATCACATGGTACCTGTTGTCATTGTAGAATATTCAGTTGGCAAATGGATATTTCCATTGGTACTCATACTGGTATCTCCTGTTAGAGATTGTGCATTGCTACTACTTGCACTGACACCTCGCTTCATTCGTTTGTACTCCCGATTTCTCTGCAAATAAATTTCTCTCTGATGTGGTCTCATTTGCATGTACCTAACCCGATCAGGGTAACGTTTACGTTGAGAAGGATCCATTGATACTGCACTGCTTAGTTGAACTAAATGGTGATTTTTCTCTGCATTGTCGGCATTTGAGATACACAAGAAAAAGGAACGGCACTAATTTCTTTTATGTAGTAAAAACACATAACCAGAGTTGACAGATATACTATCTTTTTTTTCCTTTAACGAAAGCAAAAAATAATACTCCCTCCGATCCGAAAAATCTGTCGCACACTGATATGGAGATGTACTCCTAGATTGGCCCGATCTTCACGAATCGACAAGAACGAACGAAGAACGCGAATAACACGAAGAACACGAGAGGGGGAATCGAGGGGGAATCGTGGGCAATCGCGGGGAAACACAAAGGGGGGATAAATTGCAAGAACCGAAAGATCCCAAACCTCCCGTCAACTAAACCCCGAGGGTCGCCTACGGACGATCGATCCAACTGAACTCACCTTGATACAAACCGTTTCACACCCGTAGCCGGTCCACTACGCCAATAGAACCTCAAGAATTTACGAGAGGAAGATTGACAACTCTTGACTGAAACCCTAAAGGGAGAGGACAAGTAGTTGGAATGTGCCTTGATACGATTCTAGACGAAGTCGTAGGATACACACCGTAGGAGTAGTTCCTCAAAGCGGGATACAAGAGAGCGAAGCTCAATGTTCTAAATTCAACTCTAAAACCTAGATCTGAGATTTGGAGGTCTATTTATAGTCTAGTGCCCAGGGGGTAGGTGGGAGGAGGAGATACAAGGGTCAAGACCTGAAAGCTGGCACGCAGGCCGCGCAGGAGCGAGGCTCCGGTGGGGCTCCGGTGGAGGCTCCGCTCTGATCGCACCGAACGGGTTTTCGGCGGAGGTAGCACCGGAGGCTCCGCCTCCTGGGTTGGACCACCGGAGGCTCCGGTGTGGGTTCTGGTGGTAGCTCCGCTCTCATCGAACAGAAGGGGATTTGGGCGGAGGTGGCACCGGAGGCTCCGCTGCCTGAAGCCGGGCGGAGGCTCCGGTGGGATCACCGGAGGTTCTGCCACCTGGGGCTTCTTGCCTTCGTCTTCTTGCGCTGGTCCTTCTCGGTCCCCTTCCGCGTCTTCTTGGGCAACTCCTTTGAGCATCGTTTTGGGGGTCCATGGTGGGGTCACACCTGAGCACACAAAGGGCATTTCCATGAGGTAGCGCACCATCATCCAAGTCACCGAAAGTATGAAGCGAGAGGAGCGAGTTCACCTTGTCTTGTATGCCCTTTGCTCGTGATCTTGTCATCAGTGCACTTGGTCGAATTGGGTGGGATGCATCATCTTCCCCCCCCCTGTTGAAAAGAGTCGTCCTCGACTCGCCGTCGTCTTCATCACTTGGGTATCCATGGAAAGGAGATTGTCCTTGACATTGAAAGAGGTGTGGACGAGGTACTTGGATTGTGGTAAGTCGAGCTTGTAGGCGTTGTTGTTGTTGATGCGCTTGATGATCTTGAAGGGGCCGTCGTCTCTTGGCTTGAGCTTGGAGTTGCGCTCTTCGAGGAAACGGTCCTTGCGCAAGTGAAGCCAAACGAGGTCACCTTCTTGGAAGACCATTGGCTTCTTGGTCTTGTTCATGACGGAGACTCGGTGCTCGAATGCTTCTCAAGCGTAGCTCTTGTGGAATCATCTAGCTTCTTCATGTAGTCGGTGCGCTTGTCAATGTCCATGTTGATTTGCTCGCGGATAGGCAAAGGTAGTATGTCAAGCGCGGTGTTGGGGTTGAAGCCGTAGACGATCTCGAAGGGGCTTCTCTTGGTAGATTGGTGTAATGCTCGATTGTAGGCGAACTCGGCATGTGGGATGCATTCTTCCCAATTCTTTAGGTTGGGCTTGATCAATGCTCGAAGGAGTGAAGATAGTGTGCGGTTGACGACCTCGGTTTGTCCATCCGTTTGTGGGTGGTAGGCGGTGGAGAATAGTAGCTTGACGCTGAGCTTGGCCATCAACATCTTCCAAAAGTATGAGGTGAACTTGACGCCGCGATCCGAGACAATGGATGTAGGTACACCATGGAGACGCACAATTTCCCTGAAAACCAATGTAGCAACATGTGAAGCATCGTCGGTTCGGTTGCAAGGAATGAAATGTGTCATCTTAGAGAAACGATCAACACCTATAAAAATGGAGTCCATATTGGTTTTGGTTCGTGGGAGCCCTAACACAAAATTCATACTAATATCACTCCAAGGTGCATGTGGTATAGGTAATGGCATGTAAAGACCATGGGGGTTGGAGGTAGACTTAGCTCAGAGGCATGTAGAACATCTCTTGACATGTCTCTCAACTTGATGCTTCATCTTGGGCCAATAGTAGTGGTTTGAGAGCATGGCATAGGTCTTGTCGCGTCCAAAGTGTCCCATGAGACCTCCTTCATGTGATTCCTTCAATAACAACAAGCGAAGAGAGGACTCAGGAATACACAATTTGTTAGCCTTAAACAAGAAACCTTTGTGAACATAGAAGTCATCAAAATCTCAGTTAGGCAAGCATTTCTCAAAGATAGGACCAAAGAAAGCATCAGAAGCATATAAGTCTTTGATCTCATCCAAACCAATCACATTGATGTCAAGACGTGTAAGAAGGCATTCTTTTCTAGACAAGGCATCCGCTACAACATTTTCTTTACCTTTCTTGTACTTAATGACATAAGGAAAAGATTCAATGAATTCTACCCATTTAGCATGCCTCTTGTTCAAATTAGTTTGACTTTTCAAGTACTTCAATGATTCGTGATCGGAATGAATGACAAATTCTTTAGGCCAAAGGTAGTGTTGCCAAACTTCTAACACTCTAACCAAATCAAATAGTTCCTTATCATAGATTGGGTAATTGAGTTTAGCGCCATCTAGTTTTTCACTATGGTATGCAACGGGGCGTCCGTTTTGCATGAGAACGCCACCAATTCCTATACCACTAGCATCACATTCAATCTCAAAAGGTTTCTCAAAACCGGTAAGACAAGCAAAGGAGCTTCGGTTAAGCATTTCTTAAGTGTGTCGAAAGCTTTTTGGTGCGCGTTGCCCCAAACAAAAGGTACATTCTTTTTGGTAAGCTCATTCAAAGGGCAAGCAATTGTTGAAAAATCTTTGACAAAGCCGCGATAGAAACCGGCAAGGCCATGAAAGCGCCTTATCTCACCCACGGAAGTAGGGTTGGGACAATTCCTAATTGCCTCGATTTTCTTGTTGTCGACTTCAATACCATTGGAAGAAATCACAAATCCCAAGAAAACAAGCTTGTTGGTGCAAAAATTGCATTTGGAAAGATTGGCGAAATGTTTTGCTTTGCGAAGAGCCAACAATACTTGTGAAACATAATCAAGATGATCTTCCAAAGACTTGCTATAAATGAGGATGTCGTCGAAGTAAACCACAACAAATTTTCCAATGAAAGGACGCAAAACTTCATTCATGAGGCGCATGAAGGTAGATGGGGCATTCGAAAGACCAAAGGGCATAACAAGCCATTCATACAAACCAAGTTTTGTTTTGAAAGCCATTTTCCATTCATCACCTATACTCATACGAATTTGATGGTAACCACTTTTAAGATCAATTTTGGAAAAGATAGTAGCACCACTCAATTCATCAAGCATGTCATCGAGCCTAGGAATGGGATGTCTATATCTAACGGTGATAACATTGATAGGTCGACAATCCATACACATGCGAGAAGTAGAATCTTGCTTTGGAACAAGGATAACCGGCACGGCACAAGGGCTAAGAGATTCGCGGATAAAACCTTTGTCGAGTAGTTCTTGAATTTGGCGCTCAATCTCCTTAGTCTCTTCGGGGTTGGTGCGGTAAGGAGCGCGGTTGGGGAGGGGCGCGCCCGGGATGAGGTCAATACGGTGCTCGATTCCTCGTAGAGGAGGAAGGCCCGGAGGGAGTTCATCGAGAAAGACGTCTTCAAATTCCTGCAACAAAGGCAACAAAGATGGAGGAAAATTTGTCATGTCGTTAGTTTCAAGTGCTTCCCCTTTGCATACTAGGACGAAGTGGAGAATGGTTGGGTTGTCTCATAACTCTCGGATCTCTCTTTTGGTGGGAAGTAAGGCAAGGCCTTTGGTAACACTCGAAGTTTTTCCACTCATATTTGTCATGTGGCTCTCACTCTCTTTTGGGTGGATCACTCTCTCACCACTCATCTCACGAGACTTGAGCTCTTCTTGTTTACATGCAAGAGTCTTGGCGTTGTCGGCGATCACTTGGCTAGGAGACATGGGACGAAGCACAAATGTCTTGTTATTCGACTTGAAGCTATAGTGATTGGCACACCCATCATGAATAGCACTCTTGTTGTATTGCCAAGATCGACCAAGAATAAGATGACACACGGTCATAGGAACAACGTCACACTCCACCGTGTCTTCATAGGGACCAATTTTGAATTGCACGGAGACCATATGTTGAATCTTGAAGGTGCTGGAGTCACTAAGCCATTGTACATGGTATGGATGAGGATGTTGCTTGTAAGTCAATTGGAGTTTGTCGCAAAGCTCTTTGCTAGCTAAGTTGTGGCAACTTCCACCATCGATGATGAACTTGATTGATTTGCCATCAATACCGGCTCTAGTTTGAAAGATATTGCACCGTTGATCATGCTCATCTTGAGGAGAAGTAGTAAGGACTCTTGTCACCACTAGCGATGGATTCTTGTCCTCATCGCAATATACACTTTCTTCATCATCGTTGGGCATGTCCAAGGAGTTGAGAGCAACTTGATTGAAGGCGTAGTATTCGCCTTCGCTCATGGAATCACGTTCACTGTCTTGGTTAACAATCATGATCATCTTGTTGGAACACTCAAAGGATTTCTGTCCGCTACCACCACACTTGAAGCAAGTGATAGTGCTCGACTTGACTTGAGGGGCATTTGAAGAAGAGGTGGTAGGAGCTTGTTTCTTGAATGGTTGTGGAGACTTGTTGGTAGCATTAGAGGCTCGAGGGGCGCTCTTGTTGTTGGTAGGAGTAGGAAGTTGTGTTATTGGAGACGAAGAGGAAGGTCTTGAGTTGAAGAAGGCCTTTTGCTTGTTGTACCTCAGATCTTCCGCAATTTGACGTTCGGCCTTGAGAGCTTGGTGGACAAGGGCCACAATGTTGTCATACAGGTTGATACTCAACGATCTTCCTTATAGGATAGTTGAGGCCATTGAGGAAGCAGACCATTTTTTGTTCTTGAGATTCCATCACATGAGCTCGAATCAAAGATGTCTCCATTTCCTTGTAGTACTCATCAACGGACTTCAAACCTTGACGAAGTTCTTGAAGCTTCTTGAAGAGGTCACGCTTGTAGTGTGGAGGAACAAACCGGGCATGCATGAATTGCTTCATCTCATTCCAAGTGGCAATAGGAGCAATGCGGTTGTGGACTCTTTCAGCTTGTAGACGATCCCACCATAAGAGTGCATAGCCTTCGAATTCCAAAGATGCCAAGGCAACCATTTTCTTGTCGATGAAGTTGTGAATGCCGAAGATCTTGTCTACCTTGAGAGACCAAGCAAGATATTCTTCGGGGTCATTGCACTCATGTTGTTATCTTCTTGTTTACGATGGGGTCGCTCATGGTGTCGCTCATGGGGATCTTCATCATAGACGGGCGGTGAATCATCATAGGGGTCATCCTCATTGTCTTGGCGGTGGCGATCATGATTGGGAGGATGACGCCGGTGGTCATTAGGAGGTGGTTGTTGGCGATGACGGAGTCTTGCTTCATGGCGTTCACTATCATCATTGTCATTGTGTTGGTGTCGATGACGTTCTTGTTCTTGGCGAGGGTGTTGCGGAAGCACTTGTTCATCTCGAGGGTGTTGAGGACGATCATGTTCTTGGCGGTCACTGTTTTTGGGACGCGCATTGCGCCTTGGTGGCCGTCGATGTTGACGAGCATCTTCCACGAAATCATTGTGGCCATAGTCTTGAGTGTGGCCTTGTGGAGGTGGATGATGATGTTGTCGAAGGTCCGGGCGTTGCGGTTGTTGAAGAGGGTCACCACGGCCTTGGTGATGTCGCGGAGGTGGTGATGGCGAGCTATCTTCATACCAATGTCGTCGCGGGGGTTGTTGTGGTTGTTGAGGAGGTGGTTGTGGTTGTTGCGGTTGTCCACCATCCTCCATGTTGTTGTTGCGATCATGGCGATCATGGCGGTCATGACGACGAGCTTGGTGAAGATCTTGGTTGTGGTGGCTTGAGCGACGAGACCTTGAGGATGATGATGAATGACGGCGGTTGGCAAGGTTTGCCAAGTTGATGTTGATGTGCGTCATTTGATCATTCAATCTAGCCTCTTGCTCTTGGAGTCGACGCTCGTAGCGTTGCAACCCGTCCTAGACGATTTCACGGAGTTGGAAATGGTCATTGTGAGTGACGTAGTTAGCGTAAGCATTATCGTTGTAGAATGGGTTTCCTTCATCTTCCGAGCTCGGACTTGTGAACACTCCTTCCCTAGCCATCTCAAAAACACACAATGGTGATATTGAAGAAATGCATGCCTCACTTACCCAAAGTTACCTTTTTTTGGTCGTATTGAGGCTAGTGGACGAGCCTAGGTGTAGGGCGGTATGTCAAGAGCGAATCCAAAAAGATCGAAAGAAACCGCAAACGACAACACACACACTTTATATGGAAGGAAAATGGGTTAGGAAATTGGCGAGGAAAAATCGACGAAACTGAAGAAAAGTTTGTTGTCAAACGTGGAGAAGAACCAAAGAAAAGTTAGCACAAAAACCAAACCTAGTGGATGGAAATATGGTGGAACACACACACACAAGTGATAAATGGGGTTAGTGCGGCCAATGGACGAGCGAAGATGAAATGTTCCTAACGAAGACTAAAGCTCAATGCCGCACTAACACAAGGAGGACGCGGCTCAAACCGAAAATTTGAAAAGGAAACAAGATTCGCACCGTGGCAATCGGTCACTCTTTCTCTTTTGCGACGCAATGCTACACGTTCCTACAATGGAAAGCAATTGGCATCGATCCTTTGCTTCTTTTTCTTTTTTCTCTTTTTTTTCTCTTTTGATGGATTCCAAAATGCCAATGCCTACTCGTAGCTAATCTCTCACAAGCGCCAAACTCGCACTCCCGATGCCACAAATGCGATGCCAAGCGGTGTAAAAGAACAAGTCTGAATAGGTAAGGTACACAATGGATGGGTTGGGTCAAGCGGAAACAAGTTATACCTCTCTTATTGATGATCACGGACTTGCGGCCGATGGAAGTCGATGTCGTGGAGATCCGTTGATGTGGAAGCGTAGATGGTGTCGTGGGCGTCGCGTGACAACTTGTTGCACTCAATTCGGATAAAAAACGACAAAGAAAAACAAGTTTCAAAATCTGTCCAGAAATCGAAGAGCAGAGATTTTCTGTGATTTTTGCTCAAATTCGAAATTCCTTCAAAATCAAGAAAAAATTTGGACAATTTGGGGAAAAGTGGCTGAATAGAAAGGTGGGGAATGGTCTTAGGCAACAAATCCACGGATCAAATCCACGAAAAACTCAACAAATCAACAGATCGGTCGAAATCCCTTTTGGCTATTTTTGGTGAGATTTTCGAAATTTATGGTGGTAGATGAAAATTTGGTGGAAAAGGAGGGGGTGGGGTGTCGGATTCGTGTCAACCTAGCTCTAGATAACAGGTGATATGGAGGTGTACTCCTAGATTGGCCCGATCTTCACGAATCGACAAGAACGAACGAAGAACGCGAAGAACACGAAGAACACGAGAGGGGGAATCGAGGGGGAATCGTGGGAAATCGCGGGGAAACACAAAGAGCAGATAATTTGCAAGAACCGAAAGATCCCAAACCTCCTGTGATAAGGGGTAGCCCGATCTTCTCAGTGAACTCTCCTGATAAATTGATAACCAATGTGATACCTCGCTCTCTCCTTTGGCTAAACCCTGTTACCAATTGCAACAACACTTAACCCCTTTGGATATTCGAGACTCCACACTCTTGCACATGTAGCCACCGACTACAAGTGGTCCTGTTACTCCTTATTCCCAATGGAAGATCAAAATACACTCAGATTTGCAAAGGTATATGATTCAAGATGAATGCTTGAAGCAATACAATCTAGAAGTCTAGGGTTTTTGTTTTAACGTAGTCTGACCTAATCTATGCGCCCCAAGGGGTATATATATGAGGGGTGGGGTGCGGCCACAAGGTGCATTGCGCAAGCAACACCCACCAACCCGAATAGGAACCCAACATGGGTCTACTTTTGGACTTGGACTCAACCACAATAGATAGAAACTGACCCATGCTAGGGGATGCGGCCATAATGGTATACAAACCATGTATAACTATAATTGGACTCTATATGGCGCATTGATACTTCTTTGTGGGTTCCCTCCTCTTGTTATGTCCCTCCGTGAGTGTGGAATAACAATCTAGCACTTCTTATCCACACTTGTAGAATTGTTTTCATCATGTTCAACATTTGTTTTCAGCTCCTCTTCATCCATGTGCATCATCTCTCCTTGTTCTCCCTCCTTAATGCTTGTGTTATCAACAAACCTAAGAATACAAGCATGCATGGATTTAGGTAGTATAAAGCTCTCATAATCACAAATGTTATACTCAAGTAGGAGTGAATTCACCTGTTGTTGTAATAGTTTAGTCCTTGATCTTGTCATAGGACCAATCCTCACTTCATCATTCTTTGTAGGAATATCATCATGTGAAACAATAGGTGAAACACTAGGGATGTCCTCATCATCCTCCCCCCTTGAAAAGCCTTGATGTCCACATCAAGGTTGTCTCCATGATATGGTGTTAAATCAGAAACATTGAAGGAATTACTCACTCCAAACTCATCAATTGGAAGATCTATCTTGTAAGAATTCTCATTTATTTTTGCAATCACTTTGTAAGGACCAGCACCTCTTGGCAATAATTTTGATTTCCTTAGCTTAGGGAACCTATCCTTCCGAAAGTGTACCCATACCAAATCTCCCTCTTGAAAAATAACTTCCTTCCTCTTTTGATTTCTCTTTTGAGCCACATACTTCCCTTTCTTCTGAATAGCATCCATTGTTTTCTCATGTATCTTTTTCACAAAATCAGCCCTTTTGGATGCATCCATATTAATTCTCTCTTGAATAGGAAGTGGTAGCAAATCAAGTGGTGTAGTAGGCCGAAATCCATAAACCACCTCAAAGGGACAAAAATTAGTGGTTGAATGCACAACCCTACTATATGCAAATTCCACATGTGGCAAGCAATCTTCCCACTCCTTCAAATTCTTCTTGATCATGCTTCTCAACAATGTAGACAATGTCCTATTGACCACTTCAGTTTGCCCATCAGTTTGGGGGTGGCAAGTAGTGGAAAATAACAATTTAGTTCCAAGCTTCCCCCATAGTGTCTTCCAAAAGTAGCTCATGAATTTGACATCTCTATCAGAAACAATAGTTCTTGGCACTCCATGTAATCTCACAATTTCTCTAAAGAATAAATTTGCAATGTGAGAAGCATCATCACTCTTGTGGCAAGCAATGAAGTGTGCCATCTTGGAAAATCTGTCCACAACTACAAAGATAGAATCATGTCCTCTTTTTGTCCTTGGCAAGCCCAAAACGTAATCCATACTTATATCCTCCCATGGTGTACTTGGTGATGGCAATGGTTTGTACAAACCGTGGGGCTTCAACTTGGATTTTGCCTTATTGCAAGTAATGCATCTTTGCACCAATCTATACACATCTCTTCTCATATGTGCCCAATAAAAATTCTCAGCCAACATAAGCAATGCTTTCTCTCTTCCAAAGTGTCCCATTAATCCTCCACTATGAGATTCCTGTAATAAGAATAAACGCAAAGAACACTCGGGAATACATAATTTGTTAGCTCTAAACAAGTATCCATCATGTATATGAAATTTATCCCATGCCTTAACATTAGTACATTTATTAAATGGCATAGAAAATTCATTATCATTAACATATAGCTCTCTAATACCCTCCAAACCCGAAACTTTGATCTCTAAATTGGAGAGTAACATGTTCTTTCTTGACAAAGCATCAGCAACTACATTGTCCAATCCCTTTTTATGTTTTATTATGTATGGAAAAGACTCAATAAATTCAACCCATTTAGCATGTCTTTTATTCAAATTTGATTGGCACTTTAAGAATTTTAATGCTTCATGATCACTATGTATAATAAATTATTTAGGCCATAAGTAATGTTTCCACACCTCTAAAACTCTCACAAGTGCATATAGTTCTTTATCATAAACAGAATAATTCAATTGTGCACCATGTAGTTTTTCAGAAAAATAGGCAATAGGTTTCTTTTCTTGCATTAATACTCGTCCAATACCTATGCCACTAGCATCACACTCAATCTCAAATTGTTTGTCAAAATTAGGAAGCATTAATAAAGGGGCCGAAATCAACTTATCTTTAATAGCATAAAAAGCAATATCTTGTTCAACTCCCCACACAAATTCTACACCCTTTTTAGTGAGTTCATTCAAAGGTGCAACAAGTGTACTAAAATCTTTGAAAAATCTTCTATAAAAACCAGCTAATCCATTAAAACTTCTTACTTGACTCACATTAATAGGAATAGGCCAATTTTTAATAGCTTCAATTTTTGATTCATCTACTTCAATCCCATGTTTAGAAACAACATAACCAAGAAATATGACCTTATCTTTGCCAAAAGTGCACTTCTCTAAATTTCCATACAATTTATGTTCTCTTAGCACATGCAAAACTTGTCTAATATGATCAATATGCTCATGTTCATTATGGCTATAAATAAGAATATCATCAAAATAAACCACCACAAATTTACCAATAAAATTTCTCAAAACATGGTTCATTAATCTCATGAAAGTACTAGGTGCATTAGTCAATCCAAAAGGCATAACTAACCACTCATATAAACCAAATTTTGTTTTAAAAGTTGTTTTCCACTCATCCCCCTCTTTCATCCTAATTTGATGATAACCACTACGCAAATCAATTTTAGAGAAAATAACACTGCCACTTAATTCACCTAACTTGTGTTCCAAACGTGGTATAGGATGACGATAACGAATAGTGATATTGTTAATTGCTCTACAATCTACACACATGCGCCATGTACCATCTTTTTTAGGCACTAAAATAACAGGAACAACACAAGGAGAAAGGCTTATTCGAATGTAACCTTTGTCAAGAAGCTCTTGCACTTGTTTCTGAATCTCTTTTGTTTCTTGGGGATTAGTCCTATAGGGAGCTCGGTTTGGCAATGAGGATCCAGGAATCAAATCAATTTGGTGCTCAATACCCCTCAATGGTGGCAAACCCGAGGGCACCTCCTTTGGAAAAACATCCTCAAAATCCTGCAACACATTAGAAACACCAAGAGGAATAGGGGTCATGTCATTAGAAACTAAAATTTCTCCCTTGTGCATAAGCACTATAGGAAGCATAGTAGGATCCTCCCTAAATTCTCTCAAGTCCTCTCTAGTAGCTAACATGCATAATAAGTTCACTCCCTCACTTTTAATTTTACCACTCGAATTGGATGTCCTATTTTCACTCACAACACTCTTATTTTCACTCTCACTCTTTTCAACACTCTCATGATTTTTTTGTCTAGATTCATTTACAATTTGTTGTGGTGTCATAGGTCTCAACAATATACCCTTCTCCTTCCACTTGAGTTGATAGGTATTTGCTCTCACATCATGTATCACACTCCTATCAAATTGCCAAGGCCTCCCAAGCAACATGTGACAAACTGACATGGGCACCACATCACAATCAATGGTGTCTTTATAAGGCCCAATTTGGAATTCAACTCTCACCATGTGGGTAACCTTCATCTCTCCTTTATCACTAAGCCATTGTATATGATAAGGATGAGGGTGTGTAATGTATCTCAACTTCAATTTTGCACACAAATCTTTGCTTGCCAAATTTCTGCAACTACCACCATCAATAATAACCTTGCAAGCCAATTAGGGACCAACAATTGCTCTTGTTTGAAATAAGTTGCATCTTTGACTTTCAGGACTTGGAAGAATACTCAATGTTCTTGGTGTGCAAACAAAAGTAGGATATGTGGAGGGATATGCATTAAGAGGTCCATCATCATCATCATAAGCATCCTCTTGAGTAGGATCAGCATCATCACCAGTCTCATACTCATTGTCCTCATTAATAAGCATAATCTTTTTATTTGGACAATCTCTCTTGAAGTGGCCTTTACCTCCACATGTATGGCAGCTCATGTCCCTATTTCGAGCTGTAGAAGAAGTGGATCCACTTGCACTAGCTGCTGGTTGTGCTTGCCTCTTAGACATAGAGGTAGTACCTTCATTTTTTGTAGTGGAAACCCCACGGCTAGGGGTAGGTTGTGGCAATGGTGGTGAAGAAAAGGAAGACTATTAGTGAAAGGTCTCCTTGGAGCCATAAGAGCCTCCTCGGCCAATTGCTTCTCAGTCTCCCTTGCTTGGTGCAACAATTCATTCATATCATTATATTGTGTATGCCTCACAATGCTCTTAATTTTGAATTGCAAACCTGAAAGGAACCTTTGCATAGTGTGCTCAACATCCTCTCTCACTCTAGCTCTTTGCAATATCAACTCCATCTCTCTATAATAAGCATCCACTGATTTTGTACCTTGCTTCAATTGTTGCAACTTGTCATAGAAAGACCTCAAATAATTCTTGGGCACAAATCTATCTCTCATAATTTGCTTCATCTCCCTCCAAGTAAGAATATCAGGATCTCTATTTCTTGCCCTTGTCCTTGTAATATTATCCCACCATAGCAAAGCATAGCCATCAAAACTTGAAGAAGCAAGCTTGATTTTCCTCTCCTCATTATACTCATGCATCCTCCATAAGTTTTCCATCTTGAGCTCCCACATGAGGTACTCTTCAACATCATCAGTATCAAAATTGAAGGTGGGTAAAATTTGGGTTTACCAAGACCATCATCCTCACGGTTTGGTTCATGGACAGGAACCCTCCTTGCTTGAAAGTCACGGCCAGCACCCTGATTAGCTCTACCACCTCCACGGTTAGGAGGAACAAAATTAGCCTCCTCCTCCTCCTCAGCATCACCAAAAGCACTCCCACCATCCTCTCGGGCAGGAAGTCTTTGGTCCAATAAAGTAGCCAAGGCACCAATTCTAGTAGTCAATGTATCAAGAGAAGCTTGCATTCTATTAACTTGCTCTAGTGTACCAGTAGCTGTATCAGTAACTTGTCCAATTTGAAGTCCCAAATTCTGAACATGTGTATCCATGTCCACTCCATGCTGGTCAATGAGAGTATTTAATTCAGCATGTTTAGAAGCAATAGTGGAGCTCAATTGATCATGTATCTCCTCCAAATCTGTCCACTTCACTTGTTCATCACCATGTTTCTTCTTAGCCTGTGTAGAAACATCACTAGGAGCAACTATGATTAATGGGTTAGTGAAATAAACAAATTGCTATGGGTTGTGGTGCTCTCTCTCAACTCACTCAAAACCCGCAAAAGAGGTGATCCTTACTGCTCCAAAGTGAATAGAAAATCTTACCACAAGTAATAGCAACTAATGTGACTTGGTGTGAAGAATAGAATACCCAGGGGTTTTTGCTCTCACAAAGGTAAAACAGGTTATATGGTGGGGCTTGGTATGGATACCTAACAATCACCAATTAACAAGTCCTATTACTGTTTGTGAATGATACAAAAATAACACCTAGGAAACACACACCAAAATTGGAGACAAATGTGGCAATGCAAATATGTGTAGGATTTTTTTTGCAATGCTCTAGAAAGACACTAGCCAAGCTCAATGATAATCAGGCACAAGATTGCTCAATGTGTAGTGTCAATGATAGCAATGAAAACAGCTCCAAATGATAGTAATAGCAATCTATCTCAATGGCCTTTCTTTGTGCTTTTTCTGTTTTTCTCTTTTTCTATTTTCTGTTTTTCTCTTTTTTTTATACTTTTATGGCCGAAAAATAACTAAAGGAGCAACTGAAATAAAAGCTAAATCAATGTGACACAATATGATAGTGAGCAGCCTGAAAAGAGCAAGAAAATAGCTAGTCTTGTGGGCAAGGTACCTAGTTTATTGCTGTAGATAGGCTGTGTCTAAGGTTCACAAAGATTGGATATGAAAACCTAAAGAAAATGTAAACAAAAATCTAAAGGAAAAAGCACTAGGGTGAACTAGATGACTCACGGCAGGAAAAACAGCACCACGGCAGCAAAACAGGACGTTTTTTAGCGCACGGCAGCGGCGGCAGCAAAAACGCGCAAAAACGAGCGCGCGGCAGAGGAAATTGGATCGGGAGTGTGCTGCGCGCGTGCGATCTGCGGGTGGTTGCGGTGCGGTGGATAGCAAGCTTTTTGTAAGCGCGCGCACGGCTGAAACCGAACCCGACTAGGAGCTGTACCGCGGCAGGGAAATTGCGTGGTTTTTGGTTGGCGGCAGAACGAATCCGAGCAGAACTAGAACCCGATAGCAATGAGTGCACCCCTCGATTAGAACCAAAAGGAACTTGCGGATAGCTATTTTTTTTGGATTTTCGTGTATAAACTCAACTCGAAATTGAAGAACAACTAAGAACCCTAAACCTAACCGAAACCTAATGACTCAAAAGGAGAAAAAGTAATACAAAATCAAAACACAAAACAACACTAAAACTTGAAAACTAGCAATTATCTAAAGCTATGGCAATCAACTAACACTATTTTTTGTGGCTTTTTCTGGATAGGTATAAAAACAACTCGAATCTAAAGGGATAGATACAGCTCACCGAGTAAACCCAGTAATCTGATACCGAGATGATAAGGGGTAGCCCGATCTTCTCAGTGAACTCTCTTGATAAATTGATAACCAATGTGATACCTCGCTCTCTCCTTTGGCTAAACCCTGTTACCAATTGCAACAACGCTTAACCCCTTTGGATATTCGAGACTGCACACTCTTGCACACGTAGCCACCGACTACAAGTGGTCCTGTTTCTCCTTATTCCCAATGGAACAGCAGAATACACTCAGATTTGCAAAGGTATATGATTCAAGATGAATGCTTCAAGCAATACAATCTAGAAGTCTATGGTTTTTGTTTTAACGTGGTCTGACCTAATCTATGCGCCCCAAGGGGTATATATGAGGGGTGGGGTGCGGCCACAAGGTTCATTGCGCAAGCAACACCCACCAACCCGAATAGGAACCCAACATGGGTCTAGTTTTGGACTTGGACTCAACCACAATAGATACAAACCGACCCATGCTAGGGGATGCGGCCATAATGGTATACAAACCATGTATAACTATAATTGGACTCTATATGGCGCATTGATACTTCTTTGTGGGCGCCCTCCTCTTGTTATGTCCCTCCATGAGTGTGGAATAACAATCTAGCACTTGTTTTCCACACTTGTAGAATTGTTTTCATCATGTTCAACATTTGTTTTCAGCTCCTCTTCATCCATGTGCATCATCTCTCCTTGTTCTCCCTCCTTAATGCTTGTGTTATCAACAAACCTAAGAATACAAACATGCATGGATTTAGGTAGTATAAAGCTCTCAAAATCACAAATGTTATACTCAAGTAGGAGTGAATTCACCTGTTGTTGTAATAGTTTAGTCCTTGATCTTGTCATAGGACCAATCCTCACTTCATCATTCTTTGTAGGAATATCATCATGTGAAACAATAGGTGAAACACTAGGGATGTCCCTCATCATCCCGTCAACTAAACCCCGAGGGTCGCCTACGGGACGATCGATCCAACTGAACTCACCTTGATACAAACCGTTTCACACCCATAGCCGGTCCACTACGCCAATAGAACCTCAAGGATTTACGAGAGGAAGATTGGAAAACTCTTGACTGAAACCCTAAAGGGAGAGGACAAGTAGTTGGAATGTGCCTTAATACGATCCTAGACGAAGTCGTAGGAGTAGCCTTGATACGTTCCTAGGTACACACCGTAGGAGTAGTTCCTCAAAGAGGGATACAAGAGAGCGAAGCTCAATGTTCTAAATTCAACTCTAAAACCTAGATCTGAGATTTGGGAGGTCTATTTATAGTCTAGTGCCTAGGGGGTAGGTGGGAGGAGGAGATACAAGGGTCAAGACCCGAAAGCTGGCACTCAGGCCGCGCAGGAGCGGAGGCTCCGGTGGTTTCACCGGAGGTTCCGGTGGTTCAGCCGGAGGCTCCGGTGGGGCTCCGGTGGAGGCTCCGCTCTGATCGCACCAAACAGGTTTTCAGCGGAGGTAGCACCGGAGGCTCCGCCTCCTGGGTTGGACCACCGGAGGCTCCGGTGGTAGCTCCGCTCTCATCGAACAGAAGGGGATTTGGGCGGAGGTGGCACCGGAGGCTCCGCTGCCTGAAGTCGGGCGGAGGCTCCGGTGGGTTCAACGGAGGTTCCGCCACCTGGGGCTTCTTGCCTTCGTCTTCTTGCGCTGGTCCTTCTCGGTCCCCTTCGCGTCTTCTTGGGCAACTCCTTGAGCATTGTTTTGGGGGTCCATGGTGGGGTCACACCTGAGCACACAAAGGGCATTTCCATGAGGTAGCGCACCATCCTCCAAGTCACTGAAAGTATGAAGCGAGAGGAGCGAGTTCACCTTGTCACGTATGGCCTTTGCTCGTGATCTTGTCATCGGTGCACTTGGTGGAATTGGGTGGGCTGCATCACACGCTGTATGTGGGTGTTGTACGTACGATGTTGTTTTTCCCCGACATTTTTAATCGGATTGGAGGAAGTATATATAAAAACAGTATGGAATTTAAAAAAAGCTGCATGCAGTTACTATCACAACAATATCAAACCATTATTTTTCTAGACGTGATTACGATCTAGGCAGTAGCTGTAAGCTTACCAAAAATCGTTTTTTATCAAAGATGAAAAGAATAGGATTTCAATGTTCCATTTAAATATCCATCCATATTTAAAGATGTTGCAAAAGATGAACAATAGTGATGAGCATATGCTCCTAAAGAGGTCACACATATGAATGGAAGTTATCGTTCCGTTTACCAAATCACTTGTCATGGCACACTTATCCAAATACTTAGTGGATTTTTCTAGTTTACCTCAAGGTCCTGCCGCTAACACTGGATTGGGCAAAAAGACAAACACCTTGTGTGCAAACCAAATAACATAGGTCACCCACGAAGGACAACCAGCTAATTCGACTTTCAGCACTAAGAAGGAGAATCATATATGCATCAATCTGATGTGAACGAAGTGTGTAACCACCAGCACACACACACAGAGAGAGAGAGAGATTTGGTGGAAAAGGAGGGGGTGGGGTGTCGGATTCGTGTCAACCTTGCTCTAGATAACAGGTGATATGGAGGTGTACTCCTAGATTGGACCGATCTTCACGAATCGACAAGAACGAACGAAGAACGCAAAGAACACGAAGAACACGAGATGGGGAATCGAGGGGGAATCGTGGGAAATCGCGAGGAAACACAAAGGGTTGATAAATTGCAAGAACCGAAAGATCCCAATCCTCCCGTCAACTAAACCCCGAGGGTCGCCTACGGGACGATCGATCCAACTGAACTCACCTTGATACAAACCGTTTCACACCCATAGCCGGTCCACTACGCCAATAGAACCTCAAGATGTTGCAAAAGATGAACAATAGTGATGAGCATATGCTCCTAAAGAGGTCACAAATATGAATGGAAGTTATCGTTCCTTTTACCAAATCACTTGTCATGGCACACTTATCCAAATACTTAGTGGATTTTTCTAGTTTACCTCAAGGTCCTGCCGCTGACACTGGATTGGGCAAAAAGACAAACACCTTGTGTGCAAACCAAATAACAGAGGTCACCCACGAAGCACAACCAGCTAATTCGACTTTCAGCACTAAGAAGGAGCATCAATCTTATGTGAACGAAGTGTGTAACCACCAGCACACACACACACACACACACACACACACAGAGAGAGAGAGAGAGATGTCGTTTCCTTCCTGTGGCGTCGGCCTTCCATACAAATAGTGTGTCTGGTACAGACAATGTGTCTAGATATACAATGATGCAGCGCAAGGGGTGACACTTCAGCTCTGCTCAGCTAAGACCCCGTGATCCAGCAACAGCAAGGTTGACGAAGCCTGTAGCGCTGTAGGCAAGGTCGAGGGAGATGGAAATATAGAGCTATAGTGGGAAGATAGCAGCAAGACGCAGTCAAAAGAAAGCGAGAGAGGATGGAGGCGGTGGTGTTTTGTGCGCGAAAGGAAGAAATGGAGTCTATCCGCGGTCGGCCGGCAATAGGACATATCGTTTTGAAAATAAAAATAACATGAGTGATGCCTGATGTCGAGATATCGGGAAGGGCCGAGCAGCTTCCAAATATTCGCGCGGGAAAGCGGGAACAGAGCAATGGCGAATCCAGCTGACTACGGCCATCCGATCTGACAAAGAAGATGATGAATGGTGGATACTAATACATGCGGTGAAATCAAACACTCAAAAAGTGGTTCTGCATTGCCTGGCGGGAATCGAGAGTGGACTGAAAATTCAAATTAAAAAACTGGTGCATTATAGTAGTGGAGAAAATAATTGCATAAATGCTCAATTTTTGTAAGCCCCATCAGCATCAGACGGCTAGCAAAGTTTCCCGCAGTTCCGCCAAAATTTTGCGTCGCTCCAAAAAATTCGCGCCAGGACAGCCCGCCCAAAAAATTTCGTACAAGGATATTTTACTTCTCAGCCCTCCCACACACAACTGGAAACCTTTAGCCTGGAGGGCATTTCTGTAATCGTTCCGAAACCCTACCTTATCACCTCGTCCCTCACCGAAAGAGAAAGCCACTACTTCGAAATATCTCCTCCCTCTTGTCCTCCCAAAACAGATCCTCTATTTCGCCGGTCTCACACCTCGCCGTATAGCTCACTTGCCAGAACTCACTAGTCGCCGTCGAGATCTCCCTCCAGATCTGTCACATCACCGCCCTTGTCGCTGTCGAGATCAGCCACCTCGCCGTTGTGCTCGTCTGTCTGCCACGTCGTCTCCAATCTCACTGTACGTTATCTTCCACCTCGCCGCCGTGCTCGCCGGTCAGCCACCTCGCCACCAACCTCGTTGTACGTCTAGATCTGCCACCTCGTCTCCAACCTCGCCGCAACATCACCGTCAATGTCTGCAAGCACGCTGAAACAAGTGAAGATTGAAGGCGAGAAACGCAGCAAGACAGAAGGCCCTAAAGCCACATGCAACTATTCTTTCTAAATTGCTTGTCTATTTAATTGTATGTTTGATGCTTCCTTATTATCCTGCTTATATTCGATGCAGTTAATCTTTCTAAATTGGTTGTCTATTTAATTGTACGTTCGATGCTTCATTATTATCCTAATTATACTGCTAATGTTTGAGGCAATAAATCTCTCTAAACGGTTTCTTGTAACGGAAATAGGAAGGCGGGCCTTCTTGCATCAAAAAAAATCCAGCTTTGTTTTCCTATGGTAAAACTTTGCTCATTTCCAGCAATCCAGCTTGTATACTACGTATTAGGTTTAAGGTCAATTTCCTTGTGATCCTATCAGTCTTAGTTAGGATCAGAATTTATATTACTTGCACTGGACTGTTCTTACAAGATGAGTGCCTTAATTTTTGATGTTGTATTAGGTTCTTATGAAGTGTTATATTTTTATCTTACTTTGAGATCTTTATTCATGTTAGGATCGCCACTACACCCCATTGAAGAAGAGCGTGCCAGAACTATCATGGCATGCAAAGATGCATGAACTGGGCGTAAAGCCAGCAAGTTTTCTTTCATGTCCTACTGTACCCCCCCCCAAGACCAAGAAGCAAGACTCTGGATCTCAGTACATGCCTGTGCATGATGTTGAAGAGGAATCAGATGTTATTAAACGAGATGTGTCATATCAATCACTATCCAGCGAGGACAATGAGTTGCAGGTTATTCCCTAACCCGGTAGCTCAACATTCTTTCATGATATCACAACAACTAGGGTGCAGCTTTCTTATCTTGTGTTGAACTGTTTGATCAATGTGGTGCCATATATTTTGTGCTACTTCCTCTATTCCATACTATAAGACGTTTTGGCAAGCTAATTAAGGCTGTGAAATCCTCTTATAGTAATTAAGGTTGTCGTTGTCATTTCAACATGGTTTCCATCTGTCTTCCTCACATGCTTGACACCTTCTATTCCATCTATGCTTCTCATCTGCTAGTTCATTACACACACCGTTGTTTGATTATCATCTACTAATTTTCATATTATTTGTACATGCTTGTCATCTGCTAGTTTCATCTATGTTCTGTACATGCTTGTCATCTGCTATTTTCATCTATGCTCCTCACATGCTTGACACCTGCTCTTTCATCTATGCTTCTCATTTGCTAGTTCATTACACACACCGTTGTTTGATTATAATCTGCTAGTTTTCATCTATTTTTTTTACATGCTCTTCATCTGCTAGTTTCATCTATGTTCTGTACATGCTTGTCCTCTGCTATTTTCATCTATCTTCCTCACATGCTTGACACCTGCTATTTCATCTATGCTTCTCATCTTCTAGTTCATTACACACACACCGTTGTTTGGCTATAATCTGCTAGTTTTCATCAATTTTTTGTACATGTTTGTCATCTGCTAGTTTCATCTATGTTCTGTACATGCTTGTCCTCTGTTATTTTCATCTATTTTCTTTGCATGCTTGATAGGCAAGCAAGAAAAGGCCGATGTCTCGATCTGCTTCAGAAGATGAGGATGATACTAATGTTGTCATGCTAAAGAGTGGAAAGCATACTTTGTCAAAGAAGGCTCGTGTGGAATCAAGTCTTTCAAAGTCTAAGCTTGAACCGCAGCTTGATGTGAATGTGCACAGAAAAATTGCTGGTATGAGGATGGCGAAAGCAGAATCCGAGCAATTGAGGCTCAAGTTTGAAGTTGATATGGAAGACATTCGGAAGTAACAAGCTGCGCTAAAGAAGTCTCAACTAGAAGGAGTTGCCCTACTTGAGATATTGGCTGAGCAGATGCGTGGTCCTTGAAACTGTGGTTATGTATGTTGGTTTGATCTTCTGTGAGAAAAACCGGGTATTTGATGCCTGTTATGTGGTTTTCTTTTCTGCATGTGTGCAATTGGCAATTATAACGATGATGTAATCACCCAAATAGCATGAAAACCGACATCATAGTAACGTAACGTAAAAGTCCGTCAAGGTAAATAAAGACATGTGGCGACGTATGTCCAGCCCACGTGTCGTACTATGAATGGGAGATTAGACGATGTAAATATAAGTCTTCGGCACGCTGACGACATCACCCAAACCCGAGATGAAGAAAAACATCATGGGAATACGTTGCGTGGCACCATTCGGTTGGTGCATGTGCCACGGGTGTAGCGACAGAAAAAAAAAACATCGCTGGGTAGCCCGCGACGAGCAGATTTCGTCCCAGAAGAAGGCGATGTGGCATAATTTTGTTTCCATGAGGCGTATTTTGATTGGTCCACATGGTTTTTCCTGATTGGTCGAGACTCGTGACGAAAAAAAACGTTGCTGGGTAGCCCACGACGAACAGATTTCGTCCCAGAAGAAGGCAATGTGCCACCATTTTGTTTCCATGTGGCGTATTTTGATTGGTCCACATGGTTTCGCCTGATTGGTCGAGACTCGTGAGGTAAAAAAGTGTTCCCAACATAATGACGTATGTTGCGTGTGATGTGACGTAAGTTGATTACGCTAGCAGCCGTTAGAACCTCGTTTTCCCCGTGTCGCCTCATAGCGACGAAATGAAAACGTTGATGCTTATTGGGCCTGGGCCGGATGGTCCAGATGATTGTGACGATTGGCTGAACGTTGCGGATAGCCTCGACGTTTTTAGGTTCGTATAAACGTTGCAGACTCGTCTATGACAGTCGATTTGATATGTTTTCATTCTGTCGCACAAAACGTAGCGGATTGCCCTCAGTGACGCTTTGGAGCTCATCCAGAACGTTATTGAAATGTCCCAGATCGCGTGGAATTTGATAGTGAATGCTTGTGTTATCTACCACCCTGATCATACATAAATGCATGGATTTAGGTAGTATAAAATTCTCAGAATAACAAACATCATAATCTAATAAGAGTGACTTCACGTGATGTTCTAGTAGCTTAGTTCTTGATCTTGTCATAGGTCCAATCCTCACTTCATTAGGTTTGTCTTGACCAGCAACATCTTCAATTGGAGAAGATGTAGAAGAACTAGGGATGTCCTCATCAAATCAAATGTTGGATCATCAGAAACATGAATTTGAGTTGAATTCAAATCTGTCCAAAGTGCAAAAATTCAGAAAGTTCAGTTAACAAACTTAGTGAAAATCTGCTAAGTCATGGATTTATGTTAATATTTGCAAGAAGTTTGGACATGGAAATAATATCAAATGAATTCGAATTTAAAAAAAAATCAAAAGGGAGATTGTAGATGGTGACATCTACTTTCATAAAATCATTTTTAATTATTTTAGAAAATGTTAAGGCCTTGATAACAAGAGAGAAAAAGGGCATGTTTTTGGTTTCTCTGTTTCCTGTTTTCCTGTTTAATCAACTAGGCTAGAAAACAAGCAAGAAAACAACATCAATGCCACTCTTAAAATAGATCTTTGGGCATGATGAGTAAGTTCATATCTCAAGAATGGCTAACCAGCAAAGATAACAAGGTTTTGGTTTCAGTTTCATAAAAAATGAAAAGGCTCAAAATTGAATGAAATAACATAAGTGAAGAGGGAAAAACATAGCCATTTCTTAGGTGTTTTTCGTAAGATCAAAATATGACCAAGAAAACAAGATTACAAAGTACTCCCTCGTTCCAAAATATAAGCCTTTTTAGCAAACTGTTTTAGCTCGCTAAATGATATGGGGTGGCCGAATCTTCTCAATGAGCTTCTCTCTCTTTTTGTGGATTTTCTGATAATTGGATAGCTAGTGCTACACTGAGACCTCTCACTTAGCAGACCCCTGTTGCTAGATGCAACAACAATCAAGCTCTTTGGATATTCTCAACTACACACTCTTGCACAAGTAATCAAAGATCACAAGTGGTCCTGTATCCCCCTATTCCTAGATGGAATAACAAGATATCACGCAACTTTGCAAGGGTAAACTTCAAGTAGTATGCTTAGCAGCAATACACACTAGAGGCTAGGGTTTGTATTTTGGCTTAAACTTGTTCTACCTATTCCACACGCAGGTGGAGGGATTATATAGGTGGTGGGTGCGGCCACAAGGGGCTCCTTGCGCAAGTCCCCACCTCCTATTAGGACAAGGACTCCTACTAGGACTAGGGGTCCAACTTAGACTCAAAGAGAGGATACAAACCGATCCACCATTAAGGGATTCGGCCAATTATGGTATACAAACCATACCTATTTCGAATAGGATTTTTATAGGGAGCATTTGACTTGTTGGAGGCACCATCCCCTTGTCAACATGAAATAACAATTGTTTTCATAGGAATAACAATTGTTATACTTTGTTTTCACCATCTTGGACACTTGTTTTCACCATGATCATCTTGTTTTCACCATCTTCTAGTCTTGTTTTCACCATGGCTCCTTTGTTTTTTCCACATGTACATTTGTTTTCTAGCTCCTCTTGATTGTTTTCCTCCATCATGTGTGTGTTATCAATAAACCTAATCATACATAAATGCATAGACTTAGGTAGTATAAAATTCTCATAATCACAAATAGCATAATCAATAAGGAGTGAATTCACCTGTTGTTCTAGAGCTTGGTCCTTGATCTTGTCATAGGTCCAAGTCTCACTTCATCTTGTTTAAGTGGCAATGTACTAGGGATGTCCTTGTCATCCTCCCCCCCTTGAAAAGCCTTGATGTCCACATCAAGATTCTCTCCATGATATGGTGTCAAATCTGAAACATTGAGGGAATTACTCACTCCAAACTCATCAATTGGAAGATCTATCTTGTAAGCATTGTCATTTATTTTTGCAATCACTTTGTAAGGATCAGCACCTCTTGGCAATAATTTTAATTTCCTTAGCTTAGGGAACCTATCCTTCCGAAAGTGTACCCATACCAAATCTCCCTCTTGAAAAATAACCTCCTTTCTCTTTTTATTTCTGCTTTGAGCAATATCCTTCCCTTTCTTATCTATGGCATCCATTGTTTTCTCATGTATCTTCTTCACAAAATCAGCTCTTTTTTATGCATCCATGTTAATTCTCTCTTGAATAGGAAGTGGTAATAAATCAAGTGGTGTAGTAGGCTTGAATCCATAAACCACCTCAAAAGGACATAATAGAGTAGTTGAATGCACAACTCTATTATAGGCAAACTCCACATGTGGCAAACAATCTTCCCACTCCTTCAAAATTCTTCTTGATCATAGCTCTCAATAATGTGGACAAAGTTCTATTTACCACCTCGGTTTGTCCATCTGTTTGGGGATGATATGTTGTATAAAATAGCAATTTTGTTCCAAGCTTTCCCCATAGTGTTTTCCAAAAGTAACTCATGAATTTCACATCTCTATCCGAAACAATTGTCCTTGGTACTCCATGTAGTCTCACTATCTCCTTGAATAAGAGTGTAGCAATGTGGGAAGCATCAACACTTTTGTGGCAAGCAATGAAGTGTGACATCTTGGAAAATCTGTCCACTACCACAAAAATTGAGTCATGTCCCATCTTTGTCCTTGGAAAGCCTAACACAAAATCCATGCTTATATCTTCGCATGGTGTAGTTGGTGTTGGCAATGGAGTATATAATCCGTGGGGCTTCAATTTGGACTTGGCTTTATTGCATGTGATAGACCTTTGCACAAATCTATAGACATCTCTCCTCATATGTGCCCAATAAAAATTTCAGCCAACATAAGCAATGTTTTCTCTCGTCCAAAGTGACCCATCAATCCACCACTATGAGATTCCTGTAATAACATCAAACACAATGAACACTCGGGAATACATAGTTTGTTAGCTCTAAACAAAAATCCATCATGTATATGATATTTATCCCAAGCCTTCGCATTAGAATATTTCGTATAGGGTGTATAAAATTCTTTATCTTGATCATATAATGGCTTTAATTCTTCTAAACCCGAAACTTGCACATCCAATTTATTTAGTAGCATATTTTTTCTAGACAAAGCATCATCTACCACATTATCTAATCCTTTCTTGTGTTTTATAATGTATGGGAAAGATTCAATAAATTCTACCCATTTAGCATGTCTCTTATTAAGAATGCATTGATTCTTTAAAAATTTCAATGCCTCATGATCAGAATGTATAATAAATTCCTTTGGCCACAAATAATGTTTCCAAACCTCAAGAACTCTAACAAGTGCATAAATTTTTTTATCATGGACAGAATAATTCAATGTGCTCCATGTAATTTTTCAGACAAATAACCAATTGGTTTCTTTTCTTGCATTAACACACCTCCAATACCTATGCCACTAGCATCACATTGAATCTCAAATTGTTTATTAAAATTTGGTAGCATTAATAATGGGGCCGAAATCAACTTTTTTTCAAAGTATCAAAAGCAATATCTTGAGCAACCCCCCATTCAAAATTTACACCTTTCTTAGTCAAATCATTTAAAGGGGCAGCAATAGTACTAAAATCTTTCACAAATCTTCTATAAAATCCAGCTAGTCCATTAAAACTTCTTACTTGACTCACATTCATGGGAATTGGCCAATTTTTAATTGCTTCAATTTTAGATTCATCCACTTCTATACCATGTTTAGAAACAACATATCCAAGAAATATGACCTTATCTTTGCAAAAAGTGCACTTCTCTAAATTTCCATACAATTTATTTTCTCTTAGCACATGCAAGACTTGTCTAATATGATCAATGTGTTCATGTTCATTGTGGCTATATATGAGAATGTCATCAAAATAAACAACCACAAATTTGCCAATAAAATCTCTCAAAACATGGTTCATTAATCTCATGAAAGTACTAGGTGCATTAGTTAATCCAAAAGGCATTACTAACCACTCATATAAACCAATTTTTTTTTAAAGGCCGTTTTCCACTCATCCCCCTCTTTCATCCTAATTTAATGATATCCACTACACAAATCAATTTTATAGAAAATAACACTACCACTTAATTCATCTAACATGTCTTCCAAACGTGGTATAGGATGACGATAACGAATAGTGATATTGTTAATTGCTCTACAATCTACACACATGCGCCATGTACCATCTTTTTTAGGGACTAAAATAACAGGAACAACACAAGGAGATAAGCTTATTCGAATTTAACCTTTATCAAGAAGATCTTGTACTTGTTTCTGAATTTCCTTTGTCTCTTGGGGATTTGTCCTATAGGGAGCTCGGTTTGGTAATGAAGATCCAGGAATTAAATCAATTTGATGCTCTATCCCTCTCAATGGTGGTAAACCTGAGGGCACTTCTTCTGGAAATACATCATCAAATTCCTACAAAACATTAGAAACACCAATAGAAAGAGGATTCATGTCATTAGAAACTAAAATTTCCCCCTTGTGCATGAGCACTATAGGTAGTAGGCTAGGATCATCCTCAAACTCTCTCAAATCCTGTCTGGTGGCTAACATTGTCAAAAGGCCCACTCCCTTCTTTTTCCCATTCGGGGTAGGCTTGTTTTCACCCACAGAAGTTGTGTTTTCACTCTTATTTTCTCTCTCACTCTCCTTCTCAAGATTCACTTCAACTTTATGTCTTGATTCATTCACTATTTGTTGGGGTGTAATAGGCCTCAATATGATATCCTTATTATTGCAATTCAATTGATATGTGTTTGCTCTCCCATTGTGTATAACTTTTCTATCAAATTGCCATGGCCTTCCAAGCAATAGATGGCAAACCGACATGGGAACCACATCACACTCAATTGTATCCTTGTATGGTCCAATTTGGAACTCCACTCTCAGAATTTGGCACACTCTTATTTCCTCCTTGTCATTGAGCCATTGAATATAGTATGGATGTGGAATATATCTCAATCTTAGCTTTGCACATAAATCCTTGCTTGCTAAATTTCTACAACTCCCTCCATCAATAATCACCTTGCAAGCCATTTGAGGACCAACAATTGCTTTGGTTTGAAATAGGTTGCATCTTTGGCTCTCATCACTAGGAACAATACTCAAAGCTTGTGTGCACACAATGGTTGGATAATTTGTAGCAAAATCATCAATAGGACCATCATCATCATCATATGTATCCTCCTCATTAGGATCAACATCATCTCCAGTCTCATACTCATCATTAGCATTAAGAAACATAACTTTCTTGTTTGGGAAATCCCTCTTAAAATGACCTTTACCTCCACAAGTATGGCATGTCGTGTCTCTATTTCTTGGAGGAGGTGTAGCACCACTAGAACCTGAAGTAGATGGTGTTGTATTCTTGGAATTTGAAGCATTAGTCTTGGGTTTGGTACTAGGATTCCCACGGGTTGCAACATTTGGAGGTGTAGGTGATGAGAAATTTGATTTTTGTGAAGGAAAAGTCCTCCTAGCACTCACTTGTAGCTCCCCATTCAACCTCTTCTTGGCCTCCCTGGATTGATGCAATAATTCACTCATATTGGCATATTGGACATGCCTCACAATGCTTCTAATTTTGAATTGCAATCCACTCAAAAATCTTTGCATAGTTTGTTCGGGTTCTTCTCTAACCCGAGCCCTTTGAATGATTAATTCAATCTCCTTGTAATAAGCATCAACTGTTTTTGAGCCTTGCTTCAATTGTTGTAACTTGTCATAGATAGTTCTAATATAATTCTTGGGAACAAATCTGTCCCTTAGCAATTGTTTCATCTCTCTCCATGTGTTCACTTCTTCCTCTTCATTTTCTTCTCTCAATCTTGTAATGCCATCCCACCACAAGAGGGCATAGCCATCAAATGAAGAATATGAAAGTTTCACTTTTCTCTCCTCGGGGTACTCATGGAGTCTCCATAATTTCTCAATTTTTAGCTCCCACGTCAAGTACTCTTCCACATCTTCAGAATCACAAGCAAGACTAGGGATAGAGAATTTTGGTTTTCCCAAGCCATCATCCTCTCTATTATTTTCCAATGGTACTCTTCTTGCCAATCCACCACGGCCTCCATTGATATTTCCTCTCCCATCATCAATTGGAGCAATAGCTTGAGGTCTTTGTTGTAGTTGTTCCACTAGAGTTGATAGATTTGTAATTTGTTGTGTCAAAGTCCTCAAAGTGTCTTGAATATTATTGACAGATTCTTGTGATGCACAAGCATCTATCCTCAAATCAAGAGTAGTCATCTCCTTTCTCAACTCTTCATCAGTCTTATCAACTTCATGAGAAATTTTGTTGTACATAGTATCCCTTAGTGCTTCATAATAATTCCATTACACCAAGTCCTTGGGTTTCTTCTTTGCCTGCACATCAACATCACTAGGAGAACTCATCTTGTTAGTAACAAAATAATCAATGGGTTTGTGGTGCCTCTCACAACTCACTCAAAACCAAGCAAAGATGGCTTCACTTAATATTCCAAGAGTGAAAAGGATCAACTTACCAACAAGGAGCAATGAATAATGTGCTTTGGTGTGAGAAGAGAATAACCAAGCTATCAAGTATCACAAAGCAAACAGGGTTTTTGGTGAGGCTTGGTTGGGATTCCTAACAACACTAAAATAACAACTCCAATGTACTACTTAATGTGATGAAAAATACTAAAGGAAACACACTCACACTTGGAGACAAATGTGGCTAGCAATTATATGGAAGAGATATTGCAAGCACTCATAAAGACACTAGAAAATACTCTATGAAAACAGGCACAAGATTGTTCAATTGTCCACACAAATATCCAATATGAAAAGCTTCCACTAGTGATAGTATAGCACGGCCTCTTTTTGATTTTTCTTTCTTTCTATTTTTTATACTTTTTCCTTTATCTCTATTTTTTTGCTTTTTTCAATGGCCTTTGAATCAACTAGGAGCAATAATATGATGGAAAACAAAAAGGTGGACAGAAAATTGATCAAATTGAGCAGCCTGTTAGAGCAATAAAACAGCTAGTCTTTGGGTTTTGGTACCTAAATAGGGCTGTAGAATGGCTTTAGCTAGGGCTTATCAAATATCAGATCAGAAACCTAGATATAACAAGGAGTAAAACAAAAGAAAATTAAAGAAAACAGACGTGGAAACAGCTCACGGCAGCAACTAGAGCTCACGGCAGAGAAAACTAGCTCACAGCAGCGAAAACTAGCCCACGGCAGCGAAAACTAGACCACGGCAGCGAGTATGGCTGAAAACAGCGCACGGCAGGCTCACGACAGACATCGCGTGGTGGTATTGCGAGGATTTTGAGCGGGTGGACTGCGGGCGGGCGCGCGGTGGGATTTTTATTGGCGCGTCGTGGAGTCCAAGTGGAGCTAGGAGTAGCGCGTGTACGGCAGCGGCGGCAGAGATTCTGCGCGAAAACCGACCCACGGCAGCAATCCGATAGCAGCTAGGAGTGGAGCGCTGCAGCGTTTTGGTAATTTTTCTTACCGCGGCAGAAACGGATTGGAATCCGAGTATGGCTAGGAACCCGTGGCTATATGGAATTGGATTTTCGAGATCAAAATTAACTCACCCAAAGGCAAGCTGTAGGTCTTGATTTCTCGAGATGAACACACACGATAGCACTATATTTTTGTGGATATTTTTCGGTATAGATGAAAATAGAAAAACTAGATGAACCCTAACCCTAAAAGATGAAAAACTAAAAACAGAAAAACAGATACGCAAATCAACAAGAAACAGCAATTAGAGTAGCAATTTGGTGTTGATCTAGTCTCTGGCAAAATCTAACCTAATATTTTTGGCTTTTTCTGGATAGGAATAAAAACAACTAAAAGTAAAGATAACTTGCTCACCGAGGCAACCTGAGAATCTGATACCAAGATGATATGGGGTGGCCCAATCTTCTCAATGAGCTTCTCTCTCTTTTTGTGGATTTTCTGATAATTGGATAACTAGTGCTACACTGAGACCTCTCACTTAGCAGACCCCTATTGCCAGATGCAACAACAATCAAGCTCTTTGGATATTCTCAACTACACACTCTTGCACAAGTAATCAAAGATTACAAGTGGTCTTGTATCCCCTATTCCCAGATGGAATAACAAGATATCACGCAACTTTGCAAGGGTAAACTTCAAGTAGTATGCTTAGCAGCAATACACACTAGAGGCTAGGGTTTGTATTTTGGTTTAAACTTGTTCTACCTATTCCACACGCAGATGGAGGGATTATATAGGTGGTTGGTGCGGCCACAAGGGGATCCTTGCGCAAGTCCCCACCTCCTACTAGGACTAGGACTCCTACTAAGACTAGGAGTCCAACTTAGACTCAAAGAGAGGATACAAACCGATCCACCATTAAAGGATTCGGCCAATTCTGGTATACAAACCATACCTATTTTGAATAGGATTTTCTATAGGGCACATTTGACTTTTTGGAGGCGCCATCCCCTTGTCAACATGAAATAACAATTGTTTTCATAGGTATAACAATTATTATACTTTGTTTTCACCATCTTGGACACTTGTTTTCACCATGATCATCTTGTTTTCACCATCTTCTAGTCTTGTTTTCACCATGGCTTCTTTGTTTTTTCCACTTGTACATTTGTTTTATAGCTCCTCTTGATTGTTTTCCTCTATCATGTGTGTGTTATCAATAAACCTAATCATACATAAATGCATAGACTTAGGTAGTATAAAATTATCATAATCACAAAATAGCATAATCAATAAGGAGTGAATTCACCTGTTGTTCTAGTAGCTTGGTCCTTGATCTTGTCATAGGTCCAAGTCTCACTTCATCTTGTTTATGTGGCAATGTACTAGGGATGTCCTCATCACTAAAAAGGCTTACATTTTGGAACGGAGAAAGTATTTAAGAAGAATAAGGAGACAATGAAACAAAGGAAACATCATTCCCAAACTTCTCATATTGAATTAGCATATGAGATTACACATGGGTCAAAATTATCTAGAGGGTTCATAGGATCAACATAAAAAAATGGTTGGTCCTAAAAATTATGTTTTCTCTCTTAAAACATGCACTCCAAATTGAGGATGTGAAACCTCGGCTGTCTTCTACTCCAATTTGGGAGAAAATTAAAGAATTACGGTTTGGAGTGTGTAGGCTGAGGAAGGACCCTGTCAAGAAGTATGTTGTTTTATTCTTGCCTCATCTTTTTGTTTGTTAATTTTACTTCTTTGTTCCCCCCAACCTCGTATTTTTTCTATTTTTTTCCTTTGTCTGTTATGCAGGGATGAATTTTTGATAAGTAATCCTAACTGCCCTTGCACCATTGGGCAAATTGCTGAATATTTCAGGCCCACTTGCTTTCTTTCCTCCTTTACAGTTTTAGTGGGCACATTTCTTCTTGGGCGGAAGTTAATGGGCAGCCCAAAGCTCATTGCTCCATATTATCTCGGTATGCGTACCTTCATGCCACTTCCATTTTTCTGGATTTCTACGTGAACTCCCTTTTTGTCTTTCAAAAGAGAACCCTTTTCCATTTTGTTTTTTATCACCGCACAATGCTTAATCTATTTTTCTATACCAGAGGCATATTTTTGAAGAAAATTTAGAAGATTGACTCTGTCAATCGGTTGGACTAGAAAGAAGTTGTAAGCATAACTCACAATTAATTTTCTAGTTTCTCCTTTTTATGACATTTTTATTTTTGCGTAATACCATTTTTTGTTTTTTGCAGGTTTATTTTGCTACATTTCACCCACCAAATTCTCCTTCCCGTGGTGTTTTAACCATTTATGCCTGGTTGTTCTGAACATCAAGAACAAACATTTTGAGTTGCTGGATTCTATGTGTGGGCGTAATGATCCAGATGCAAGTAGGGTCATGCACCTGATGTCATGCAACATTAAGAAGCTCAGGAAAGAAACCGCTGACAAACGCAGGTGTTCTTTCAACCCATTTTCAATTGATTACTGGCTGCTGACAAACGTGAGCACATACACATATGAAATTACTTTTCCCATTTCTCTTTTGTCCATTAACTCTGTTTTGTTAAAATAAATATTGTGCCATTTCTTTATTATTTTTTGTAGGAACGACTGTGGGTTTTTCATGCTTCAAAACATTGCACTCATATGACAACACTGGGCTGGTAATTTTTAACCAAGAATACATGTTGAACATCAGGATGTTAGTACTGTACAATTGGTTGGTGAATAGTGACTTCCGCATCAACTTACAGGCTGTTTCTGGCATTAACCCAGGTAATATGGTTCATCTTTTTTGCAGAACTCCCTATTATAATAGTTATGAACTCCCTAATGATAAGGGGTGGCCCAATCTTCTCGACGAACTCTCACTGATAACTTGGATAACTCGTGTCTCACTGAAAACTCTCCGGCTGATCCCTGATGTTAATGCAACAATTTGCAACCCAATGGATATTCTCAACTCCACACGCTTGCAAAACGTAGCCACCGACTACGAGGTGGTCATGTACCATCTTATTCCCAATGGAACAGCAGGTAACACACAATTTTGCAATGGTAACAATACTTCAAGATGAATAATTACAAGGAGCGAATTCAATCTAAAAGTCTAGGGTTTATGTTTAACGTAGTCTAATTGTTCTAATCCGCAGCCTAGGGTATATATGAGGGGGTATGGGTGCGGCCACAAGCATCCTTGCGCAAGTGAGATGGCAGGGCGCACTACCGGTTCAGAAGCAACGTGGAATCTACACAACACAATCAAATCACTTTGCCCCAACGAAGCAGTGAGGTTGTCAATCTCACCGGTTTTGCTGAATACAAAGAGGTTAAACGTATGGTGTGGAAACAGTAGGAGAGAAGTATGAAAGCAATAGGTGTTTTATCAGTATAAGGAAAAAAGACTAGGGTCCATAGTTCACTAGTGGTGTCTCTCCGTGAAAGATAAATAACATGTGTGGTGAACAAATTACAGCTGGGCAATTGACAGAAATGAACGCTGCACCATAGTGCATATGCAAGAAATAAAGATTACTATGTTATTCATGCGGGCATTACAACAAGATACATAGACCGTTATCCAACTGCATCTAGGACTAAAAATCTACCCTCCGAATATCATCCGAACAAACGTTGGGTATTAAGTTGCAAGCAACAGATAACCGTAGTAAGAAAAGTGTGTAATGTAAACAATAACATCATCCTTAGACAAAGCATTGTTGTTTTCTCCCTAATGGAAAAAACACATCCTCCATCCGTCACGTTTCTGTATCTCGAGCACAGATGAAAAGGAGTCATGAACCCACTATCGAGCATAAATACTCCCTCTTTGAGTTACTAGCATCTACTTGGCCAGAGCATCTACTAATAACAGGGAGCATGCAAGAACATAAATAACATAAGCATGAAGATAACATGAGAGATTAATAAACAGAAGACATAGCATTCAACATTCATCAGATCCCAGCAAACACAACACGTAGCATTACATAAAAATGATCTTGATCATGATAGGCGCCTCACAAGATCTAAACATGAGGTACAAAGTGGAGAGAACAACCATCTAGCTACTGTTATGGACCCGTAGTCCAGGGATGAACTACTCACGCATCAGTTCGGAGGAGGGCATGGTGGTGTAAACCCCTCCGGTGATGATTTCCCCCTGCGGCAGGGTGCCAGGGAGAGCTCCAGAACCCTCCTGATCTCGGGATGACGGTGACGACGACCTCGGGTGTTTCTCGGGTAAAAGTGGTATCCTCCTAGGGTTTATGTCTCCGGGGGATTAAATAGGAGAAAGGGCAAAGGCGGTGGAGCCGTGGGGCCCCACACCCCCCCCCCCGCGCGGCCAAGGGGTCGCGCCTGTCGAGACATCGTAGTAGAGTTCATAGACGGGGGTGCCATGAGTCTACGGGTAGAGACGTGGTAGAACGACAACCATGAACACCAAATTTACCCAGGTTCGGTACGTCACAACTAGGCGGTGTTCCTACTCCTGCAATCTCACTAAATCAGGGCTAAAGCCTGAAGTATACAAAGTACAATGTGAGTAGGGTTTCGCTAACTCGGCAAGGATCAACTTCCCGGTGAGTTGGCTTCTAGCTAATTCTCTCTTTCTTCTCTCTCGCCCGGCTTTATATAGGTTGCCGGGTTAGGGCTTAGAGAAATGAAACCTAGAAGACTACAGAAAATATCTAACTTGGAAAGGAAGGAATCTGTCTTCTACTCCAAGTCGCACCACTTTGGGCCGTGGTCCGGGTTCTTCTAGAATCCGTCTTCTGCGCGTCAGCTTACTGGGCCGCCTAATGTACTGTGATCCATTACCAACTAGACACCCTGGTAATCCGGCTCTTAGGACAATGCCGGATATACCCCTAATCAGTATATATTCGATAGTAGCCCCCAAGAAGGATTGAGACTTCAATCTGCCACCTTTTGTCAATCTGTTCCGAGAAATGCTGGCATTTGTCTCGATTCTTCTTTTTCCCAAAACTTCATTATGCATAACTCGAATTTTCTCAAAATCCGGCTTTTTTCTTCCACGAGCCCTCACGGAGAAGGAATTTCTTGATGTGTTATTCAAAACTCGGATTTACCAGAATCCGGCTTTTCTTCCACAAACCTTCATGGAGAAGGAACTTCGTGACGTCAGCGACGAAATCGTGCTGACATCACGGACGTTTGGGTTCAGTCAAAACCCTGCAACGCATATCCTGACAGATTCTTGTGGGAAACGAGGAGATAGCACTTATCACTTTACCTCTTCATTTCCCGGAAATCTCGGGCATGACACACGTTGGCAATCCAACGGCTAAAATAGCCGTTGTAACTAATCTTAATGCGTTTCCGGCTATAAATAGCCGTGACGGAGGCTCCATTTCTTCTTCCGCATCATCTCCTTCCTCGAGCCCCCATCGCCATAGCCTGCTCGAGCTAGACCAAGGGCCCAAGCGAGTGACCACAGAGATTGAGCTCTCAACCTTCCCCGGAGAAATCATCGGAGGTTCATCGTCACGGTTGCGCCGCCCGCAAATGGCTGACGAAGAATCTCCCCGCGCCGCGGACGCGGTCTACGCCGCCATGGACCTTGAGTCTATAATCAATGATTTAGACCCGCAGTTGGACTCCCCTGTCCGCGCCACCGCGGGCACGCAGGAGGGAAACACCGGCAACTTAGCCCGCGGGGATCTTCCTCCCGCGGCCGAGAACGCGCGTTCGTCATCTGCCGCACCGACTCCGCCTCTCGCCACTGAGCCAACAGAAGAAAACCTCGCTCGCGTGGCGAGGAGCTTTCCTCCGCGAGCGCCGCCGGAGTCGAAGAAAAACTGAGGAAAGTTCCAGGAATTGGAGCCACTGCAACATGGTCTCCTCCCTCCTTCCGGCAATGGAGAAGGAGGGGTTCATCCTGGCGAAGAAGTGGCGGTACGACTCGGACGAATCTGATCCATCGCCGAAAGCCGGAGAAAGGGTCCTCCTCGTGTCGCATATCAACCGAGGTATCGTACTTCCACCTTCCTCCTTCTTTCTCCAGGTCTTAGACCATTACCAGATCCAGCCGCATAAACTCCCTCGTAATTCCATTCTGTACATTGCTGGCTTCCAGGCTTTGTTCGAAGGTTATTTAGGGTTAGAGCCTAGGCTAGACTTCTGGCAGTATTGTTTTGGAGTCAAGCGAAACCCTTCTAAGGGTGCTCTCCTCACTTGCGGGGCCATTTCCTTCACGCGTAGGTTTAGGGAAGACTGGTTCCCCAAGATAAAAACTTCCGAATCTGTCAAATTTTGGACGGGTTCCTTCTTTTATCATGAGGATGTCCCGTTTCCTGGAAAGGAAACTGGAATCCCACCTTTCGTCAATTCCGCAGCTACTCCCCAAGAGAATTGGGCAGAGGACGCGGTCCAGACCCTGCCGCCGGATCTGATGAGAATCAAACGGCGCATCGCCAAGCTAGTTTCCGCCTCTCCTCGTCTCACTAGCATGGACACGGTTCTATGCTGGCTCGAGAGGCGGATCCAGCCTCTAGCTCACCGTGGTCCCCGACTAATGTGTGAATACACGGGACCCGAGGATGCGATGAGGGCGACGAACAAGTCCTTGTCGAAGAAGGGCCTGAAGAAACGCGTCAACCAGTTGGTCGCAACTCGCGACCAATATGAGGAAAGTCGGCCAATGTACACAGCCGTGAACCCGGCTCCAAAGGTAAAATTTCTAACACTTTGGGCATTGGTTTTGAGTTTCTTTTTTCTCGGATGTTTTTAATCATCCGGACTTTGTCTTTTTGACAGATTCTGACTCTTCCAGACTCGGATCTTGCTTCTGACGCAGAGTTGGACGCTCTGCGCGCCAACTTTGCCGGCGGGCGGAAGCGAAAGAAGCCCTCCACAACTCAGGAGGTGATTGATCTTGACTGGATTCCCATCGCAACTTCCAGGTAAATCATCCGAGTTTTTTCTTTTATCTTTTTTTTTGCAAGAACTTCTTTTCTTTCTCGGATTCTTATTCCTCGAGATTTCTTTCCTTTCTCTTTCCTTTTTAGCCTTGCTTCTACCACATTGAAGCCGAAATCTCGAAAGAAGCATAAGGCAATGGTTAGCAGAGGATCACAACCGTCTTCCACTGCAGCCCCCGACACTCCGGTTGCCGCTGGAGAAGAGAGCTCGGCTGCAAGGGAGGAAAAATACCCTTTGCAGTCCAGCCAGCCCGTTGTGTCTGAGTCCGACGCGAGGGAAAGGGCGGTGCCGAAAATAGGAGGTCCTTCTCGTGCTCCAGAGGAGGAACCTATCCCCACTTTCAACAAAGAGTTTAAGGTAAAGGAGGAACCCTTTTACGAACACAGATATATCAAATCGTGGGCGACAAAACACTTTGCTCCAGCTCCCTTAAATCGTCCTTGGCCGCAAGGCGGGCTTATTGTTTAGAATAACTTTGTATTTTCACCTCGGCAGGTCATCCAGGACGGCCTTTGCCACGTCGGGATTCTAATTGCAGACTATGCAAAAGAGTTCAACGAAAATATGGCAAACTTGACAAAAATGAGCCAGGTGATATCTCTAGCCCCCAAGCATTTTTGACTAATGTTTTTGCAATAACCTTTCTTGTTTTGTGACTTAAGCGTTTTGTATCTTTTTCGTGTTTTAGCAAACTGCTGAAAACATTAACATGGAAGTTTTCAGCATACTTACAATCAAGAATAAGGAGGTGAAAACTCTCCTTAGCATTCTTGATGAGAAGGATGCAGAGCTGGCCTCCGTTCAGCAAAAGCTGGATGAATCAGCAGGTAAATTTCTCTATGATGTATTTTAGAATTTTTTCTAAGTATTTTCCGAGTTTTTAACTCTTCAGTTTACTTGCTTTTCAGCTTCTTTGGCGAAAGCCAAACAAATTGCTGAAGATGTTGGCAATGCCGAGAACCTTCGCAAAGAAAATCTGGAACTTCACAAAATCAATGTGAAGCTCCAGAAGGACCTAGAGGCCAGCCAACTGGCTGTCGGCATTGCCAAGTCTAAGGCCTCTAGCCAGGTCGAGAAGGACCAGGCCACCATCAGGGACTTGGAGAATGCCCTGAACCAGCGCCTTGAGGAAGGCACGGAGATGGACATGATTCTCTCTAAGTTCTTACACTTTTACTATATTTTGCCCTTTTTCTCCTCTGTTTTGCTCTAACTTGCTTTTGTTGGTTTAATCAGAAGGGAACCCTTTGCTTACTCAGATTGACCGAATCTGGGCTTTCGAAAGGGTCTTCGCCGCGCTGAAGTCCGTAGAGATGTTACTTATCAATAAGTACATTCCCGACAAAGCAGGAGAACTCTGAGAGGTTAGCAAACTTCCGGAGGCAATCGAGGAGGTGGCGAACCGCAAGGATTCATGTTTCCGTTCCGCGGCTCGCGGTGGTGCACGCATGGCCCTTGGGCTCATGCGTATGCATTATACAACCGCCAAGTCTTGGCGCGTGGTGTCAGGTATCCCTCAAGGATACACAGACGCTCAGCGGGCCAACATCTTCGACTCCGTCAAAGGCCACGCCACCAAAATAGCACAAATGGTGAACATCTCCACCTTCTACCCCGAGGAGGAAATTCCGGCAACTTCTGAGGAATCCAGCAGCGAGGAGGAAGACTCGGATCCCGAAGAAGCTGCTTGAGTCCTGGGTAGAATATAGGAAAAATAGAAGCATTACTATTCTTACAATCTAATATTCATTGTAATTCTATCTATCCTTTGTATAAACAAGTACTCCACTTTTGCAGTTTAATTTTATAAGTTTTTGCAAGTTTTCCGGGTTTTAATTCCTTTGCCTTATAAGTTCTCTGGCTTATATGCTTTAACTGTCCTTAGTGTTTGATATGGCTCAATAGTACTTAATCTTCACACCAAGTGAGTGGGTATAACCGATCAGTCAGAACTCGGAAACATGGATTCTACTAAGGCATTTTTACTTACTAATTTCAGTGACCCAGCACATAAACAATCAGATAATACTTAGAGAAAAGTAAGAAATGTTGAAATTGTATGAAACTTAGGCACGCAGGCACAATCTGGTTTCCTTAATCCTCCTTAGGACTAAAAGCATTCAGTTTTATAGCTCCGAGTACGCAGGCACAATTCGGGTTAACATTGAGTATTTTGAAAGACCATTGGGAAACAGATAAGACGGAGTTATGCTTTGTATGAAAAACAAATAAAACATGAATGCATGAATTCCGAAAATTTTATTTCATGATCGCAAAGATGTTTACATAGAAATTGAACTACGTGTAGAAGGGACGTAACTGCTGGATGCTCCAAAGTCTTTTTGTCTCTCCTAGTTCGACATCTATCTTGCTCTTTCTTTTGCGATTCAGACGCCTTGGATCATCTTCCGTGTCTCGAATATCTACAAGATAATAACTTCCATTTTTCATAGCCTTGCTAATGACAAATGGTCCCTCCCAGATTGGGGCTAACTTGTGCTTCCTTTCTTGCACCAATCTTAGCACTAAGTCACCTTCTTTGAAAGAACGGTGTCTGATTTTCCCACTATGGTAGCGTCGCAATCCTTGCTGGTAAATGGCGGATCTTTGAAGCACAAGGTCTCGTTCTTCTTCTAAAAGATCGACGGCATCCTGTCGTGCGCTTTCGGCATCCGAGTCATTGTAAGCCTGCACTCTTGGGCTATCATGGAGCATGTCCGTTGGAAGCATTGCTTCGGCACCGAAAACTAAGAAAAATGGGGTTTTCCCTGTTGATCTATTTGGCATCGTTCGAATACTCCAAAGCACGGAAGGCAATTCTTCTACCCATGCTCCAGCTGCTCTATGAAGAGGAGATTCGAGTCTTGGGTGTATTCCCTGCAGGATTGAGCTATTCATTGGACTGTGGGTGTGCCACATATGCAAGATCGAGGCGTATTCCCGTTTGTCGGCAATATTTTGCCAACTCTCCAATTGAGAAGTTTGTCCCGTTGTTGGTGATTATACTGTGTGGAACACCATATCTCATGACGATGGCAATGATGAAATTTCTGGCAGTCACACCATCAAGTTTCTTGATGGGTTTCGCCTCCACCCACTTGGTGTACTTATCCACTGCAACGAGTAGATGTGTAAGTCCGCCTCTTGCAGTTTTGAATGGTCCCTAGCCCCCAGGCCACAAACGGCCATTTTATAGGGATAGTTTTGAGTGCCCGAGCTGGCATATTCGTCTACTTGGCGTAATACTAGAATCCGGCACATGTGTTTACTATGTGCGGCCTCCGTCTTGGCTGTGAGCCAGAAAAACCCTACACGGAATGCTTTTTTGACTATGCTTTTTGATTAAGCATGATGTCCGTAATCTCCTACGTGGATTTCTTGCAAGATTTCTTGTCCTTCTTCTGGCGAAATACATCGCTGAAAAATTCCGATAGTGTTGCACTTATAGAGGCAATCATTGATTACCGTGTATCCTTTGCATCGGCGTTGTATCTGCCTTTGCAAGACCTCGTCTGCTCCATCTAGGAACTTCTGATCAACTAAGGAGTTTAAGTATGGAATTTTCCAATCCGGGTTAACGAGCAGAACTTCAATTGACTCAGAAACCAGAGGATAATCAACATCTCCACCTTTGATCGATGGTTCATGCAAGTGTTGGACAAACACACCAGGTCGTAGGGTTTTCACTCTTTCCGACCCCATGCGGGCTAATGCATCCGCGTTCCAATTTTCTTCCCTTTTGATATGAAGTACTTCAAATCCAAGGAAGAAAATGGCAAACTCGTCCACCGTTCTCCGATATTCGGCCATGATGGGGCTTTTGGCGTCCCATGTTTGGGTTAGCTCATGTTGTACCAAATCCGAGTCACCATAGCATAATATACGTTTCACACCTATTTCTTTTGCAATATGCAAGCCAGGAAGAAATGCTTCGTATTCTGCCACGTTGTTACTGGCGTTGAAGTGTATCTGTAATACATACTCCATAATGTCACCTTTTGGGGATTTTAGCACTACACCAGCTCCAGCGCCTTGCTTCATCTTGGATCCATCAAAACGCATGACCCAGTATTCCAACTCCGGCATTGGTGTGTTCTCCATTGCTTCTGTCCAATCAGCGACAAAATCTGCCAACACATGGGATATAATTGCTGTCCGGGGTTGGTACTTAATGTCAAACTGTGACGCCCCGAGATCGGGCACTATGCAGATTTCAGCATTTCCGCCAAAATCCACATAATAACCGATTCCAGGTTGCCACTTGTGATAACATTACAACGGTTCACGAATAATCCACAACAACAGAGGAGGTATATACAAGAAGACTCAAACGAGCCAAGGATACAATTGATACAATACAAAGATCCAAATAACAGCGGAAGAAACAACATAGCGTCCGACTACGAACAAGATACAAATTGGACTAAGAGTCCTAAAGATAACCGATGGTGTCCAATCCCTGCCCAGGCCAAGCCGGAGGGATTCCCAAGCTAACGTCGTCAGACTTCAAACCTGCTGACTGCAATGTGGAATATGCAGCCACGAAAAGGATTCGTGGGTCAGTACGGTTAAGTACTGGCAAGTGGATAAAACATACTCACAAGATACCAGCGTAACCAATCATCACAAGATACAAATACTTTGGGTACAACGGAAAGGAAGGGATTATTGCAACGAAGCGGCAGCGGGCTGCACTAACTAACTACAGAGACTTGCTACAACATCAGGCTAAAAGAAAAAGGATAAGATAGCGTATCAGAACCAACTACAACTACTCACCAAACAATACCCATCCAACGTTACCCCCTACTAAGGAAGCAACCCAAGGAAACTCACACGGTTGATTAAGGTGACATTCATTTTTATGGTGAAGGTAATCTATATTACTAGTCAAGTTATCATTGTTAAGTGTAAGTTGTCTGAGTACTTGTTAGCCAGCACTTTCACCAAGTCATCCATAACCGCGTTCTCGAGAAGATTTAACCCTGCAGGGATGCACCAATTTAGCTGTACACGTAAGAATAACCCGCCAGACGGGGGATCAACCCACCAAGCGAGATACTCAACACAACCCAACTCTTCTTCGCATCAAGCCCAAAGAACCCCGTGCAATTGAGCGCACGGTTAATCAAGCCCCACGAAGAAAAGGGGACCCTCATAGCACTCTAAGAACGTGTCTCCCTAAATGCCGACTACAAAAGTTACCACCCTGGCCTCGGGTTCGCACCTGCATATGCATGCGGCAAATGGAAAACCCGAACTAAATGAGGCGATTTGGACGAGATGCGAATCGAATCAAAGTTGAGGGGGGCGCCCATACACGCTTCCCACATGCGGTTAGCGCGCTCATCATGGATCAATGGACAAGACCCTTTTCCTAATTAGGGTCGACACTAGCAGGCCTCAAAACCACGCCGGGCCTCCTGCCGGTGCCTTATCATCAAAGTATTATTACCCAAAACATTAACATGTTGTTGATTGAATTGAAACCCAACTATAAAACTAAACAGGTGATAAGACAGACAACGAGACTTGAGCGCAAACAACACTAAGCATGCAACTACGACACAAGGCCAACATGGTAAACAAACAACAGGTAATAGGGAGTGGAAGGAAGGCTATATCATGGCTGCAAGGTAAACATATGATAGGATGGATACACAAGCATCGAATCATAAGGCTAGAATAAAGGCAACGGGAAGAATCGGTAACAAGTGATGAAAGGCAGCCATAGGTAGCAAGTGAGTATACTTGCCTGGAATCCAGCAAGTAGAGGTACATCCGAAGAACTTGTCATTGCTCACATCATCTCAACGTCCTATCCGGGAAGAAGCAACGAACTAGAACAAACAACGGATGCAACAATTACTACTACGGCAATAGATCCAGCATGATCAAGATATGGATGCATGACAAGTTTAAGGATGCACCAAAGATAAACTAGTTGACATGGTAGACATATTTAAATGGGCCCATATGCAATTTGGATTGCATCTGGAAAAGCCCATGAATTAATGTTGAATTAAATGATCTACAAATAACCATCATGTGAAAGTGGATTATAATGATGCATGGATGAAGAAAACAATAAGAAAACAACATTAGCTTCAATTTGAAAAGGTGTTTACCAAGTTTGGAAATTTATTTATTAAGTTATGAAATTTGGCTTCTTAAATGAGTTACACAAGCATTTGTTGTTTTCACCCATTTTAATTGTTCAAAATAGATCACAAAATTCATATTTGGAAAGAACACAAAACTTTAGGTGGAATACATATTTCATTTGTTGAAAATGAATTTAAAATGAGCAAGTTATTAAATTGACAATTTTAATGCATTAATTAAGAAATAGTTATTTTCAGCAATTTAAATTATTCAAAACAGAAAACAAAGTTTATATTTGCAAAGTTCATGAAGAATGGGATGGAAAACATATTTTACATGTTGGAATTGGATTGGAATTGCCCAAGTTATGAATTTTGCAATTTAAAAGGTTTAATTAAAGCATTGAATTATCGCACCACTTTTAATTAGGGAAAACAGTAATCAAATTGCATTGAAAATGTTGAAAACATGTATAAAATGTTTCAATGAACAATTTGAGCTATTAAACATAATTTTTGGATCATTATTGAATTTATTATGCAATTTTTCATAAGCATTCCTATTCTGCCCTTTTTAGTAAACAGAAGGAAACATGTTCAAAATTAATTCAATTGTGACCAAATAAAATACCAATGTGTAGAGTTTGTTAATACAAATTTTTAGAGCCCAAGTTTGCTCAAATTGGATGAACAGAACTCAAGTTATGAAATTCCAAAGTTTCAAATTTTTATTGCATTTTCTGTATTTAATTATTTAGTGCCAAAAATTATTACAGAAACATGTTGAAACTTTGACATTAACAGCAATAGCACAAGATTATGAATCCACAGCAATTTGAATCATTGAAATTGCAGCAAAATTCAAGTTGTTATTGATTTTACAATTAAGGGTTCAGATCTGCTTTTCTGAAATTCGAGAGAAAAAGAAAAAGGCTGAGAAAAAGGAGGTGGCTTTGCGCCTTGGGGGGGGGGGATCGAACCCTTGATCTTTCGCTGAGATACAGGGAACAGAGCCACTAGGCTATGTGCGTTGTCGTGATTGGGTACAATGCGAACAGAGGATCAAGTGACACTGTGACAGTTAACTGACGAACTGAAGAAGGATTCAGAGTTGACAGAACAAAAATAAGACGTAAAAAGGTGTCCCCTCTGGGATTTGATCCCGGGACCTAGGGTGTGCAGTGCAGTTGGCCTGCCACTGTGATAAGTTTGTGCTCGTGATAGGATACAGGTTTGACGGAACAAGAGGTAACCGAGCGCAGCTAACTGTCGAAACTGAAGAAAGCATCCGTGCGTTCTCCTGCAGATCGACGCCGGGAAACAGAGAACGACGGGATGGATCCGTAACGCACGCTGCAGACTTGCGATGGCATAGGAAAACGAGGGATTGGGGGAAACGGTTCGGATGCTCACCGGGGAGGGCTGAAGGAGTCGGTCTTGCCGTGAAGGTCGTAGGCAAGCAGAGGAGGGAGTCGACGTAGACGTCTGCGAGCTAGGAGGAGAGGAAGACGAGCTTGGCGGCGCTCCGGGCAGAGGCAGCTCCTTCTCTTCGGCGAGGGCGACATGCTCGACGCGGCGGTTCTGTTCCCACCATAAACGTCTCGTTGCAGCTACCCCGTCCCCGGCCTCGTGTGCTCTCTTCTCCGGCCATGGAGGTGAGGTGGTGGGAAGGGAAAATAGCAGACGAGGGGGAGAGGAGAGGGGGGCGGCGGCCAGAGAGGAAGAAGAGGGGAAGGTTAGGGTTAGGGAGGAGAAAAGGAGGTGGCTTTGTAGGGGAGGGGAGGAGGGAGCAGGTGGGGAATCGGTGGGGGGAGGGTGACGTCCTCCCTGTACGGAGGAGGAAGAAAGGTGGGGGGGGGGGGCTTCGAAGGGGTAAGTGGGCTGGAGTTGGGCCTGGCTGCCTCCACCTTGCTGGTTTTCTTTCTTTTTCTTTTGGTTTCTCTTTTTTTTTTGTAGGAAAGAAAAGGAGAGAAAAGGAATAAGATTTTTGGTGTTTGCATTTTAGTAATAATTTTATTGAATTACCAAAACAGCAAGATTCCAAAGTATGTGTGCTTATTTCCAAATATTTGAAATTGCCAAATGATTTGAGTTGTTATTTAAAATTCAAATAGGGTTTTGGGGTTTGGAAATTGGGGAGATAATTTTGTATAAATTATTTATTACAAAAGCCCAGTTGCATGATGTTTTGTTTTCAAAATTTCGAATTGTGCTCATGTGTTTGCATTTGAATTTGAAATTGGATTTGAATGGGACTTAGGGTTTTAATAAAAGGGGTTTCTATTAACCAATCAATTTAAATAATTCAAATTCAAAACTATTGAAAACAATTTGAGTTGTTTAGTTTGCAACTTTTAATTAGAAACTTGGACATGTTTGAAAGTTTAAATTAGTTTGAACTGTTGAGTTGTTTTGAAAACAAGGTGCAATGCATATGATGCATGTGATGCAAGCAAAAAGAAAAACAACCAACTTCCTAACTTAGGGAAAACACCCCAGGTGTTACAGACGACACCACTAACTAGGGATTGCGCCCTCGCAATCCACCCACTAACCCGGGAGGGGAAAGAAGTTCGATTATCGATTCTTCCTGCTTCCAGTTGATCTCCTCGACACCACTAACAAGGGTTTCTCGACACCACTAACAAGAGATTCTTGCTCGGAGTGACGACGATCTTCTCTACACAGGAATCTTTCGATGATCGAACCTATTAGGTTAACGGCTCAGAAAACGTCCACCCACGTAGGATCCTAAAACTTTGAAAGATTGAGAGGGAGAGAGACTCCAAAACAAATATGATGAGAGGAGAAATAGAATAGAGATAAGGAGAAAACAAGAATCCTATTGAGATGTTTCGAAAACAGGTTTTGACAAATAGTTTTTGACACTCTAGAAACACGACCGTTAGCGAGGTTATCCTACGGGCTTTGCGGACCCGTTGCTTCGATAACCATTCGTATCGAAGCAACTTCGGGAATCGGAAACCATGCTCTGATACCATTTGTGACGCCCCGAGATCGGGCACTATGCAGATTTCAGCATTTCCGTCAAAATCCATGTCGTGGTGGTGTCACGGCAGATGCCATGGGATGGCTAAAGATGTGGGGACGATGGACGCTGGAGGTGTCCGGGGAGGGATCACGCGACGAATAGCCGCGTGAGGTAAGAACGACACACTGCAAACAACACGATCTACCCAGGTTCAGGGCCCTCGTGAGGAGGTAAAACCCCTACTCCTGCCTCTCTGTATGTATTATGATGTTTCTCCGAGTAGCCACAGTACAAATGATATCGCTACCAAGTAGCCCCTCTCTTCTCTCCGAGTAAAGCTAGGTCAAGAACTTAGGGTTTCTAGGGTTCAATGTGTGCATCTATGAGCGTGCCTCGCGCAGGAGGCGGCGGGGCACCTTATATACATGGTGCCCAGCCGGATACGTCCAAATCCAGACAAGTGTCGACATAGTGTGCACATCGTCCTTTCTCCGAGTACCCGCTGACAGCTTTGGCTCCTAATCTTGGCTGCTTCCGTAAAGTCGTTGGGCAAAACTAGGGGACAGACTGGTATCACTGTACCTAGGCACAGAGTAGGCCCCCCTTATCCTGCCACGGCCTGCTTCCATGCTGTCACTGTCAGGCAGGCCGGTCCCAGATGAACAGTAGTTCGAATGCTGCCAAGTACGGACCCAGGATACGCGGGATCCTGTGTCAGAACGGCTCCTTTGACTTTCTGGCCCGAGTAGGTTCCCGCCAATTGTTCCCGCCAATTGTACTCGGGCCAATCCTTCTACTTGAAAGGATAGAACTTGATTGATATCTCCTTCTGGTCATCTTGAGGTGAGACCGAGTAGCAGTCGACCGGGTAGCGAGTACCAGGTAGTCGGCTACTCGACCAAACCTCTCTTCTGTAAGGCGCCTTTACCGCTTGTCTTTACCCTACTCGGGGGTAACCCCCCGACAGCAGTCCCCGAAGCTGGTTGAGTCTTGCGAACTCGTTCACTAGGCTCTGCCAGCTTAAAACCAATTTTTGCTTCGTAGCCCTCGTACCTCAAGATGCCGAGTAGAACCTCCGAGTAGCTATCTGGAAAGTACCTTGAGTTTCCTCCCTTCCGAGTAGCACTTGCTTTCTACTCTGTAACCGAGTAAAAAGACTTAGAGAAATTTCTTAGATTGAGTCTCTGCAGCGCAGAGCACAATCCAGCCCTTCGCGCAGCAACTGCACACGTGTCAAGCATCCACGACCTCGTCGTTTCGTTGCCCAGGACACGACCTGCCACGCGTCCAGTTTTCACGCAGTGGGCCCACCGGCCGTCATGTCCCATCAAGTGTAGTTATAGGCCACGATTCGGTGGTGGGATCAACTGCGGCCGTTACGCGCGCAACCGGCGCTTGTGTGCGTTTCTAGCCGGCCACAGGATCCACCACACGCCACAATCGATCCCACTTCCACGACGGTAACGGTAAACTCGCGGAGGAGATATAAATACCTCCGCCGGTAACTTCCTTTTCCCCTTCCCTTGCACTATTCCTCCTTCGTCTCCTGCTCTTCTCCGCCACCGAGCTTTCCGCCGCCGCGCAAGCTTTCGTGCCGCCGCGGACTCAATCCCCCAACCAACTCCTTCGATTTCTTCCACTTTCCCTACTCGCAACAATGGCCAAAGCTGGCTGGGCCGGTTCCTCCGTCACCGCTGAAGATTGCGCCTGGCTCGTGAACACCCGGAGGATTCCTCCCGGTGTGGAGTGCCGGGCGCCAGACGGTGAAATCGTGCCATCCCCGCGGGAGGGTGAGCGCGTGGTCTTCATGTCGCATTTCGAGCGCGGCTTCGGATTGCCGGCCTCTGATTTCCTCCGGAAGTTCCTCAATCACTTCGGCATCCAGATGCATCATCTGCCCCCCAATGCCGTCGTTTTCCTCGCCTACCACGCCGTGGTCTGCGAGGCCTTCCTCGGCATCCGGCCCACGTGGGAGACGTGGCTCAGGTACTTCCACTTGCGCCAGCAATCCACCGGGAAGAAAGACGCCGCGGGCGTCGCCCGCGCCACCGACACCGGCTGCGCCATGATGGTGCAGCGGTCCGGGACGAACCACCCCCGCATCAAGGGGCTGGACTCCGTCAAGCTGTGGCAGAAGACGTTCCTCTACGTCAAGAACGTTGCCGCCGCGGAAGGAGCCAAGGTGGACGATCGAATCAACTTGCCCGTTTGGAGCAATCGCGCTCCGATCGGGATGTACTGGAAGGAGAAGCCCGCCAATGACGAGGACGCCATCGAGATGGAGAATAGACTTGGCTGGCTGAAAGCGCAAGGCCTCAAGAATGACGATCCGGTGGCTTGCTAGATGAAGCGCCGAGTGCTGCCCTTGCAGGAGCGTTGCCATCTCATGTGTTACATGGGAGGCCCCCGCGACTGCACCAGGACAACCACCATCGAGATTGACAACATCGATGTTCCCTGGCACGCAAGGAACATCTTGACGACAAATCTTGGCGACAACTGGCAATACGGGTTCGTCCCGTACAGCCGTACAAAGCCAATTGAGCGGGTACGCCTTTCTTACTTTGCTCTCTGCATTTACTTTCCGAGTAGCTAACTCTTCTTCTTGCCGCGAGTAGCAATTGCCTTCTGCACCGAGTAGGATACTTAACCGAATCTCACAGGCTTAATGTGTTTTGTACTTACACGCCTTGTCGGGTAGCCTACTCGGGAACGATGCTTAGGCTCGATGTGCTTTATACCTGCACGCCCTTCCGAGTAAGACCTTTCAGCAAACATGCTTAGGCTTAGTATGCTTTGTGTTTGCACGCCTATCCGAATAGAATGCTTAGTAAACTGCCTAGGCTTTGTGTGCTTTGTACCTGCACGCCTATCCGAGTAGAATTCCTTCCTGGTACTCGGCTAGTCTGTGATCCTTCTCTGTTTTTCAGGTTCTCACTCGCCAGATAATCGAGAGCTGCGAGGTTTTTGAGGGCAACTGGTCTCCTGATCGTGAGGAGGACGATGTGCCCTCTCTCGATGCCGCGGAGCAGACCAACCTCTCTCGTTCCCCCACCACTGATAAGCGCGACGCTCTCCGCACCTGGTCTGATGAGGATTTTGATGGTACCAACATCTTCACCTTGTTTTGTTTCCGAGAGGCACCAATCCCTTGTTTGATGTTTCTGATTCATTCCTCTATTCTCTTGAATTCTCAGATGAGGTAGCCGTGGAAAAGGATGACGAGGACGAGGACGAGAACGAGGGCGATGCGCCCCTTGTCGTCGAGCCTCTGTCCGTTGCCGCTCCTGTGGCTCGCAAACGGACTGGCAGTGGAGCGCCAGCGCCTCCCGCCAAGAGGAAGAAGCCCGCCGAGAAGAAAGAGCTTACCGAGAATAAGAAGAAGGTGGTCGTGAAGAAGCCCAGACGACAGCTTAAGTCCACCACCGCGTAAGCCCTCTTCTCGGTCGCATCCCTTCTCGCGCTGTGCTATTCTCCCCAAATTCCTTCTAATTTCTGGTTCCTTCCTTCTCTACAGACCTCCCATGGATGCGAGCGCAGCTCTCGCGTCCGACCAAGCTAAGGAATCATCAGTACCTCTGATCAACATCGATGATGATGAGGACCGCACCGCCAACGCTGCTGCTGCCAATCCACAGACCGCCGATGCACAAGGAGCATAGTCAGAGCCAGTGGCGCAGGACACTACCGTCCACCATGAGAGACCCCCTTCTCCTCCGGCTAGCAATGCCGAGGAGAACCAAGATCAAGAGATGCAAGACAACACCGCCGACGAGCGGCCAGAAGCAGAGCAAGAGCAGCCCACCACAGGGGCTGCTGCACAAGAGAATCTCGCTACCGAGCAGCGAGTGGAAGACACCACCGCCACGGATGCCACCACGAGAGATGCTTATCCATTGAGCAGCGTGCAGCCGGGCGACGCACCGAGTAGCTCCCAGCCAGGAGCTGCACAAGGCGACGGATCCGTGGCGCCACCCACTGTGCAAGGCCCTACACCGCCAAACTCCTCCTCGCCGCCGCAGACCAAGGATACATCCAGCCCTCCTGCCGGGCGAGTAACCAGGCAGCAAGCCCTGGATGCTCTGAAGGATGAGGTTGACAGAAGGGCAGCCGAGAAGGAAGCTGCTGAGAAGGCCAAGGCCGAGAAGGAAGCCGCCGAGAAGGCGAAGGCCAAAGCTGACGGGAAGAAAACTGAAGATCCCGAGAAGCAGCGGGCCGAGAAAGAAAGGACGAAGAAGCGGTCCAGAGACCAAGTGCCGCCACCAGCCTCAGGTGGAGCACTCGTGATCCACGAGTCTGGCCCGATTCCCGCCGCGCTCTCAGCTGATGCTCGCGCTGCTGGCCAGCCTTGCTACCCGGAGTACATGATTGAGGTTAGCCATCAGCACTCAATCGGCTTCCCTCCCAAGGACAAAGCTTTAGCTATCCAGAAGGGAAGGAAGGTTGTAGCCATGAAATCCCCTCCTCCAGATCCAAGCCAACACCAGTCTGTCAACATTGCTTCTCGTGGAGTCCAAGACAAACCAATAACTTCAAAAGGCCTTGAGCAGGTACTGGACACCATTGGCTTCATCGACGCCAAATGGGATAGCAAGGTTCTCGGCGTGGAGAAGTGGCACGGTCTTGGCCTTGGCGGCGTCGACCACATGCGCGTGGACTGGAACAAGGTCGACCTGGGACACAAGCCCATGTCCGTCTCCACCGAGACCGCGACACTCGCAGCCAAGATGTTCCTGCACCGCAAGAATGCCGAGGACATCGAGCAGGCCTACGCAGTAAGTTTTCCTTATCTTTTCCGAGTTGAATTTTCTTCTCTTCTATTCGCCTTTCTGCTCCTTTCCATCACTCCCAGTCCCCGAGATTCTAGCCGAGTAGGTGGATACTCTCCGAGTAGCCTCCTACTCGGGTTGAATCTACTCTGCTTTTTCTAACTTGCTTCTTCTCGCTTCTCAGGATAGCGCCCTGAAGCGGACCAACCTATACCGCCATCTTCTCTGGAACCACTCTATCGCCAGGAGGCGAATTGCTGCTTTAGAGAAGGAAAAGGCAGTTGCGGACGCAGCCAGCAAGAACGCCAACGACAGCACCCAGCAGCTGGCTGAAGTGCAAGGTACGCTTTTAGCTGTGCGGTTCATGCGTTTTTTGTTTACGCTCGCTTATGCTTTCTTTTGCGCTAACCTTTCCTACTCTGCAGAGAAACTGAAGAGCCTAGCCGAAGAGCACGAGAAATGCCGCACTTTCGTGGAGAACGCCGAAGCCACCATCAAAAGGCTAGAAGGTGAGTTTGTTGTTCACTCGGTTTGATTTTGAATCTGTTTCTTCGCTGCTTCTCTATTGACCTTGTCTGGCTCTTCGCAGAAGATCACAAGTTGTTTGCTGAGGCACACCAAGATTGTGTCAAACCAGCAGAGGTGCAGAACCAACTGTCCAACCAGGCCGCTGTGTTGCTGAAGGATCACGCCACCGAGACCGAGAAGCTGCAACTCCAGTTGCAAAAGGCACTCCAGGATGCCATCAACATTGGCGCCGAGAGGGACAGAGCAATCGCCGAGAAGGCCAAGGCCGAGACCACTTTCAGAGCCAAGGAGAGGGCCCTTGAGCAGGAATGCGAAACTTTAAAGAAGACCAACGCTGATCTCTTCGCTCAGATGGATACCTTGCGCCTGATCCAAGAAAAGCACATAGCCAACGAAGAGTCCTGGAAGGCCCAGCTGCAGCGGCTGCGCCGCGAACTTCCCGGTAGGTCTTCTCCTCCCTGCCTCTTTTCTTCTCAGTTTTTCTCCTACCCGGTTATTTTCTTCTCGATTCTGAAGTTGTCACCTGCTATTTCAGAGATCTGGCCTCATCTTGATTCCAACTGCGCGCCTACTGTGGCCAAGGCCCAAGCAGCTCGCCTTGCGAAGGGTGAGGCAGCAGACACCCGAGCTGAGATCGAGGACAGCCTGCTGTTGCTCAAAGATTATTTCGAGCAGCTGGCCGGTGTTGGCACTGACTTGGTGCACGAGGGCTTCGAGCTCCATAGGCTGTTCTGGCCCCAGGATTCTCAGCCAACTTCCATGCGGGGTCTCGCCTTCAAGTTGAAAAATGTGAAGAAAGAGTTGAAGAAGTGGCGTGCTTCGGGGGCCCGGCCCGGCGCGGACGTGATGCTTCTCTGCATAGCATCCTGGTATGAAAACCTCAACATGCAGCTCATCCGCGGGAAGCGCAATAATTCCAAGTGGGAGGTAGATCCCGACTGCGTGGCCACACGCAAGCAGATCGCCTACGAGGTCGCGGAGTGCGCTGAGACGGAGACCTTCATCGAGGGCCTCCCCGAGCCCGACACCGAGTACGAAGAGGAAGAGGAAGAGGACGACGAAGTAGAATCCGATCTGGATGGCTTCTTCGATTCTCCTAAGGGCAAGGCCGGGAAGGGGAAGAACGTCGCCGTCGCGAGTAGCGATGAGGACGAGTACGCCCACATCGACACCGCCGCACTCGACTTTGGCACTTCCTCAGGTGCTGCTCTCGACGACACGGTACGCCCTCCTGGCCAAGCGCCTGGCTCTTCTCCGGCTCCAGGGCCCATCTCGGTGGCCACGGCCACTTCCGACCCGGCAGCCACCGAGCAGGACGTCAAGATGAACGAGTCCGCCACCATCCAGTCGGATGCGGATGCCACCCACGCTAGCGCTGAGGAAGATGCTGCAGCTAGGGCCACCACAGAAGACGCAGCTGCCAATGCCAGTACCGACAACACTGCCACCTCCACATAACTTTACCTGCGAACTTTTTTACTCGAAAGCTTATCAGATCCCCGGGATGCCGGGAGCAGATGTAATAGACTATCTTTGTTTTGCTTGCTACTCAGTTTTTATGCCCACTCTGTTTATTTCGACATTAATCAATTTGAACGACGCTGGCTTAATGCCGAGTTGCGTTTCCATGCGAGTCCCCGAGTTGCATTTTTTATTCACCCTATCTTTTCATCTCTGCTCTACCCGCGACTTGTCGCTTTTTTGGTATTCGAGTCACAAGAATCAAGTAGTAGGGCTGCAAATACTTAGCCGCTAGAAACAATCATGGTAACGCAGCCCACCACTTAGCCGAGAAGACGAAAACATGGAACAAAAGTAACAAACGATCTACTCGGTTCCTGCACTCTTTCTTCCTTAGCGATTTTCGTGTGCTCATTGACCTTTTGCTTGTTCTCTTGCTTGCCATAAAGCCGGGTTTCGGACAGCAGCAGAGTCGAAGAGTTGGCATATAGGTTTAAACACAGTACTCAATGCACTTATGAGTTCTGAAGTGGAGCAACCGAATAGACAAAGGATCAAGACGAGTAAAAACACTTAGAGCAATTTTGGACGAGGGCAGTCCCCGAGAACAATTTCAGATTGCAGAGTAGAATTTTAACTCGGATAAGAGGGTACATACACATCTTTGCTTACGAATGAAAACGACGAAGTAGAGCTACATTCCAAGGGCGCTTGGTTTCCTCTCCAGCTTTGTCTGCCCTGTTCGCCTGCAATGGGCGCACATCTACAAGGTAGTACGCATCATTGTGCAGCGCTTTGCTCACAATGAAAGGCCCTTCCCAAGGAGGAGACAACTTGTGCATCCCGGCTGTGCGCTGCACCAGCCTAAGGACCATGTCTCCTTCTCGGAAAACCCTTGGGTTCACCTTTCGGCTATGATAGCGCCGCAGGTTTTGCTGGTAGATAGCCGAACGTGACAGAGTCAGCTCTCTTGCTTCTTCAAGCAGGTCAACGTCGTCTTCTCGAGCTTCTCTCGCCTCCACCTCAGTGTAGAGGGCTACCCGGGGGGAGTCATGCTCTAAGTCTATTGGCAACACGGCCTCAGCCCCATATACCAAGAAGAATGGCGTGTAGCCGGTTGACCGGTTAGGGGTAGTCCTTAGACTCCACAACACCGCTGGCAACTCTTCTAGCCAACACCCAGGTGTTTTCAGTAGTGGCTCAATCAGCCTTGGCTTTATGCCTGCCAGTACCATTCCATTTGCTCTCTCAACTTGCCCATTGGAGGCAGGGTGCGCGACTGACGCAACGTCTAGTCGGATATGCTTATCTCTGCAGAATCGCACCATTGCCCCCTCTGCAAAGTTAGTGCCGTTGTCGGTGATGATACTGTGCGGGTAGCCATATCTCATGATCACATCCTTCACGAACTTCACAGCTGTGACCCCATCGCACTTCCGAATAGGCTTCACCTCAATCCACTTGGTGAACTTGTCCACCATGACCAAGATATGTGTCATATTGCCTTTAGCCGGCTTGAAGGGGCCAACCATATCCAAGCACCAAACAGCAAATGGCCATGTGATAGGAATTGTTTTCAACTCGGAAGCAGGCATGTGAATCTTACTTGCGAACATCTGGCAGCCATTGCACTTCCTCACGATGTCTTCAGCTTGCTGCAGTGCAGTGAGCCAGTAGAAGCCGTGCCGAAAAGCTTTCTTGACCAATGCCCGAGAAGAGGCGTGGTGCCCGCATTCCCCTTGATGTATCTCCACCAGAATTTCTCCTCCCTCTTCTGGGCTCACACAGCGTTGCAGCACACCGGTGGCACTTCTCTTGTGCAGCACATCTCGGACTATAGTGTAGCCCTTGGACCTTCTCTGAATCTGCCTCGCAGTCACCTCATCTTCAGGTAAAGTGCCGTCCCTTAGAAAGGATAATATGGGCATAGCCCAACTCGGTGTCTCCCGCATGGGAAACACTGGTTCGTCCAGTTCCATTGGGACAGGCTCTTGCGGTTGCACAGGAGGGGTAGGAGCGCTTCTTTGCAGCCCAGACCGATTGGCGAGAACTTCTTCAATGAATGCGACAGCCTCTGGGTTGAGGGCGGCAGTCCCCGAGTGCGGAGTGGCAGTCCCCGAGTAAGGAGTGGCAGTCCCCGAGTAGGGAATGGCAGTCCCCGAGTAAGGAATGGCAGTCCCCGAGTAGGGAATGGCAGTCCCCGAGTAGGGAATGGCAGTCCCCGAGTAAGGAATGGCAGTCCCCGAGTGGGGAGTGGCAGTCCCCGAGTAGCGAGTGGCAGTCCCCGAGTAGAGGACGGCAGTCCCCGGGTTCCCTGCAGCACTCTCCCAGTCAATCTCCATTGGGTCAGATTCTTCACTTGGCAGAGAAGGAACAAAGATAGATTCCGAGTTGGGGGAAGGCTTGATGGATGGCTTCCTCAAATGCTCCAAGGCAATCCCTGCCGGGATGGACTGCCGAGAAGATCCCAACTTGGATAGCTCGTCTGCTGCTTTGTTCTCTGCTCGGTGAATGTGTTGGAATTCACAGCCTTCGAAGAACCCAGTCATTGACTGCACCAGGAAACGATATGATGCCATGTTGGCATCTAAAGCATCCCAAGTGCCCGAGACCTGCTGCACCACCAGATCTGAATCGCCATAGCATATAATGCGCTGCACGCCAACCTCCTTTGCTACTCGCAAACCATGCACCACTGCCTCGTACTCGGCTACATTGTTGGATGCCTTGAAATGAATCTGCAGCACATACTTGAGCTGATCTCGCTTGGGTGACGTGAGCACGACACCAGCACCAAGGCCTTCCTTCACCTTCGAGCCATCGAAATGCATCCTCCAATAATTGGAAACTGGAGCGGGAGGTTCATACTGCATCTCGTCCCAGTCCACAAGAAATTCCGCCAGGACCTGAGACTTGATTGCTTCTCTTCTCGCATACGCGGGAGCGTACGCGGCTAGCTCGATTGCCCACTTGGCTACTCTGCCACTCGCCTCCTTGTTGCCCATGATATCCGAGATGGGAGCAGAGCTTACGACAGTGATGGGGTGCTCCTGGAAATAGTGTTTCAGCTTCCTGGCGCCCAGGTACACACCATATGTCATTTTCTGGTAGTGCGGATAATTTTGCTTGGAACTGGACAGCACTTCACTGAGGTAATAGACTGGGCGCTGCACACTCTTGCCTTCTTCTTCTCGCTCCACCACTATCACCACGCTGACTACTCGGTTAGTCGCAGCAATGTACAACAGCATAGGCTCCCTGGGTAGCGGACTAGCCAAGACGGGAGCGCTAGCCAGCATTGCTTTCAGCTCATTGAATGCCACATCCGCCTGCGGAGTCCAGACGAACTTGTCACTTTTCTTCATCAGCTGATATAGAGGCAGAGCCTTCTCGCCCATTCGGCCGAGAAAACGGCTCAGAGATGCCAGACAACCCGTGAACTTCTGCACATCTTTCAGTGATCTCGGTAAAGACATGCTCTCAATAGCTTTTATCTTAGAAGGATTGGCTTCAATGCCCCGACTAGAAACCAGAAAACCGAGTAGCTTTCCAGCTGGTACACCAAAGGTGCACTTACTCGGATTCAGTTTCATTTTGTACTTGCGTAGGTTAGCAAAGGTTTCCTCCAGGTCGGCAAGCAGAGTATGTGTTTTATTCGTTTTGATGACAATGTCATCTACGTACACCTGCACATTCTTGCCGAGCTGATCGTGCAAGCATTTCTGCATGCATCTCTGATAGGTTGCACCCGCATTCCTCAAGCCAAAACACATGACACGATAGCAATAAGCCCCGTACGGGGTAATGAAAGCAGTCTTTATTTGATCAGCAGGGTTGAGTGCAATCTGGTGGAAACCAGAGTAGGCATCTATGAAAGACAACAGTTCACAACCAGCAGTGGAATCGATCACCTGATCGATGCGAGGTAGCGGGAAAGGATCCTTGGGGCATGCCTTGTTCAAGTCGGTGTAGTCGACGCACATGCGCCATGCGGTGGCAGCCTTGGGATCTTCCTTTTTCTTCTCGACCATGACCGGGTTGGCTAACCAATCCGGGTGCAGCACTTCCATGATGAAGTTACTTATCAGCAGCTTGGTGATCTGATCACCGATGGCCTTCCTTCTCTCATCTCCGAAACGACGCAGAGCCTGCTTCACGGGCTTGGCGTCAGGACGCACATGCAAAGAGTGCTCAACCAACTCCCTCGGGACTCCTGGTAGATCTTCATTGGTCCAGGCGAACACATCCCGATTCTCACGGAGGAAGTGGATGAGCGCGCTTTCCTATTTCTCCGCCAACCCGGAACCAATGATGGCTACACGGTCGGGGAACTCGGGGTCGACCTGGACTGTCTTGGTCTCCTTGGCAGCTTGCAAAGCAGTACCATGCTGGGTACTCGGCACACCTTGTGCGCCAGCTTGTGCGGACTGAGCCATGGCCACCACCTCGTACATCTTCTTCTTCTCGGCAGCAATCACCATCGATTCCGCCAGCTGGGAGCTAGCAGAGGCACACTCCATGGACTTCTTGTAATCTCCCGAGATGGTGATGATGCCATTGGGACCAGGGATCTTCATCTTCAGATAAGCCACATGTGTAGAGGCCATGAACTTGCTCAGAGCAGGCCTGCCGAGTAGAGCATGATAGGGGCTCTGATGATCCACTACTTCAAACTGCAGGCGCTCTGTGCGACAGTTCTCCCGAGTACCGAATAGCACATCAATCCACACTCGGCCAATCGGGTTGCACGAGATCCAGGGCACAATGCCATGGAAGGTGGTCTTGCTAGGCAGCATCATGTTCTCGGCTAGGCCAAGCTTCTCGAGTGTGTCCTTGTACACAATGTTGATGCTGCTGCCGTTGTCGATTAGCACCTTGCTGAACCTCACATTCTTCTCGGGACCCAGGAAGGTAGGATCTAGCACCAAGGCATAGGTACCCGGGTTGGGCATCACCTTGGGATGATCCGCTCGAGTCCACCTGATTTCCTGGTCGCACCAGTACATGTAGTGAGGGACAGCAGGAATCACTGCGTTGACCTCCATGGCCCGCCTGTGCTGTGACTGCTTGTCGACTGCCTCGGAAGTGAAGATCATATAGCTCTCATGGTGCTCTTGGTACTGGTTGGAGCCATTGCCCCCATCGTTGCCATTGTTGTTGTTGCGCTGATAGTTGTTGTTGTTGCCTCTGTTGTTGTTGTTGCGGTTGTAGTTGTTGTTGTTGCGGTATCTCTCGTTGTTGAAGTTCTGGTTGGCTCCTAAAGCCACTTGGTTCACATTCTCTCTTCTCGGGTACACTGGCGGCCGAGTTGCGGGTGCGCGAGTAGGCTGAACAGTAGCATTGGCGGCTGGCAGAGGAGGGGGAGGAGGCAAGCCATCACTCTTGATCACATCCCACCATTCGCACTGCCGAGTAGTATGGTTCGCAGGCCTTGAGGGGTGGTGAGTGTGAAAGCTGCACGGGCCATCCTTCATGTCGTCAAAGACAAACTTCTTCGGCTGCTCGGAGTTCCCGCTACCCGACTGAGAGGCGCGAAATGGCTTCTTGTTGCCTTGGCCCTGGTTCTGGTTCTGCCCGTAGGCTCCAGCAGGTTTCTGCCTTTGGCCACCACCGCCTCCAACATTCACTGCATTCACCTCTTCAGGATCATACCGAGTATCTACTCGGCGCTTGTTGCGGAACTCGTTGCGCTTGCTGCTGTTGAAGTTTCTTCTCGGCTCAGAGGAGTCCATCAGTGGCTGAGTAGGATCACCGAGTGCGTACTGATCCGCAATCTTGATGGTCTCCGCCAGTGTGTTCGGCATCTCCCTCTGCAATCTCTGCCAAAGCATGCTGCCATGTCGGCAACCCTGCGCAAACCAAGTAATGGCCTGTGCTTCATTCACACCCTCACATGTGTTCCTCAAGGTGCTCCACCGAGTAAGGTACTCGCGGTCCGTCTCGTCTTCTCGCTGCCTGCAAGCCGACAGCTGCTGGGGCCTATTCGGCCTCTTGTATGTACTCGTGAAGTTGCTGATGAAGGCATCCGAGAAGTCCAGCCAGCAGTTAATGCTGTTCTTGGGCAAGTTGTTGAGCCAAGTGCGAGCTGGACCCTCTAGCATCTGTGGCACATAGCACACCGCCCATCTCCTGTTGCCATTCGCGATATGGACCGCGGTGACGTAGTCATTGAGCCAATCTTCAGGCTTGGTGCTGCCATTGTAACTCTTGGTGCCCCTTGCAAGCTGGAAGCCCTTCACGGAAGGCTCGTTCATGATGCGCGGGCCAAAGCACTCGGGACCAGGAGGACCCGTGCTCTCAAGCCGCGCCGACAAGCTGATACGGTCCAACTGGTGCCTTGCATCTCCAGGCGCCAACACACGCTCACCGACACGGTCATGGATGTCATAACCAGCCATCTCCATAGCCGAGTAGCCATCATCATACCTATCCACCTGCATAGCTGCGGGCTGCTCCACCGGGTTGGCGACTGGTGCCACTGGGCGCGGCTGCTGCCTCTGCCGAGTAGGCTGAGCTGCGGGTTGCCGAGAAGAACCTGGGCGCGCGGCTTCTCGGGCACGGCTTTGAGCTTGATGGGCTTGAGAGCCTGCTCTTGCAGCGTTGTGTTCCTGCCCGGGCTGCTGCGGCACAACAACCTGTTTCGCGGCAGCAGCCGGGTCATACACCTGCATTTGCCTGTCTCTACCCGAACGCCCGTTGCGGCTCTTCTCGCGGCTAGGATGCGGAGACGAGGCCTGATCGTTAGATCTAGCCGCGTGCGAGTGAACCACCTACGAAGCTCCAGCTCCCGGGTTGGCCTTCCGGAACTCCTCGTTCTGCCTAGCGGCCTCCAACACCAACTCGTTGAGCCTCTCCTGCTGCCTGAGACGCGCCTCTCCATCCAGGCGCGGCAACTCGGCAGCCACGGCCTGTGCAGCTCTGAGCGTCTTGGCGGGTGTGCTATACCTTGGCCTTGTGAAGGTGTTCGCAGTGGCGGACTGCGCGGGCACCTCCGCAACTGTCGCCATCTCGACACCCAAGTTACGCCGTGTAGCGCCTACTCTGCTGGGCCTCCTGGCGACTGGCGTGAAGCCGTGAGCCTTGTTGTACTCGAGCTGGTCCAAACTCAGCTCAAGCCTGATCTTCTCCAACTCCGCCTGCTCGGCAAGCAGCTCCTGGCGTTGCCGCTCGAGCTGCTCCCTCCCGACTAGGAGCTCGATGTCGGTGGGAGTGGGCATACCAGCTCGCGCAGCAGACGCGGGGATGACCGTTGACGTGGAAGGCGGCAAGTTGCTCTCCTTCTCGTAGGGCCGGTGATTTCTGCCACCAGCAGGCGGTTCGTCAACCTCCTCGACAACGGCCGCAGCGCCGGTAGCAGCTGCGCCAGTGTTTGCCGCCAAACCCGTCACCATCACCTCAGCACAGCTTGCGGAGCTGCATGCAGGCCTTCCGCGAGCAGCAATCACCGCAGGAGGATCCTCCGCGTCATGCACCAGCTCGGGGTAGGCGCTGTTGGCGACGGTGGCGACGTAGACGAGGTGAGAGCCGAAGGAGATCACCGAGCCGCCCTCGGGCATGGCCATGCCGCCGAAACAGCCGGCGTTGTCGGTGACGAAGTCGAAGGAGCCGAATCTGTGGACAAGGCCACAAACTACGCGCTCCGCTGAAGAAGATCCCGTCCGAACAGAAACTCCAGCCAGCGCCGCTGGTTGCCCCACGGTGGGCGCCAACTGTCGTGGTGGTGTCACGGCAGATGCCATGGGATGGCTAAAGATGTGGGGACGATGGACGCTGGAGGTGTCCGGGGAGGGATCACGCGACGAATAGCCGCGTGAGGTAAGAACGACACACTGCAAACAACACGATCTACCCAGGTTCAGGGCCCTCGTGAGGAGGTAAAACCCCTACTCCTGCCTCTCTGTATGTATTATGATGTTTCTCCGAGTAGCCATAGTACAAATGATATCGCTACCGAGTAGCCCCTCTCTTCTCTCCGAGTAAAGCTAGGTCAAGAACTTAGGGTTTCTAGGGTTCAATGTGTGCATCTATGAGCGTGCCTCGCGCAGGAGGCGGCGGGGCACCTTATATACATGGTGCCCAGCCGGATACGTCCAAATCCAGACAAGTGTCGACATAGTGTGCACATCGTCCTTTCTCCGAGTACCCGCTGACAGCTTTGGCTCCTAATCTTGGCTGCTTCCGTAAAGTCGTTGGGCAAAACTAGGTGACAGACTGGTATCACTGTACCTAGGCACAGAGTAGGCCCCCCTTATCCTGCCACGGCCTGCTTCCATGCTGTCACTGTCAGGCAGGCCGGTCCCAGATGAACAGTAGTTCGAATGCTGCCAAGTACGGACCCAGGATACGCGGGATCCTGTGTCAGAACGGCTCCTTTGACTTTCTGGCCCGAGTAGGTTCCCGCCAATTGTTCCCGCCAATTGTACTCGGGCCAATCCTTCTACTTGAAAGGATAGAACTTGATTGATATCTCCTTCTGGTCATCTTGAGGTGAGACCGAGTAGCAGTCGACCGGGTAGCGAGTACCAGGTAGTCGGCTACTCGACCAAACCTCTCTTCTGTAAGGCGCCTTTACCGCTTGTCTTTACCCTACTCGGGGGTAACCCCCCGACAATCCACATAATAACCGATTCCAGGTTGCCACTTGTGATAACATTACAACGGTTCACGAATAATCCACAACAACAACAGAGGAGGTATATACAAGAAGACTCAAACAAGCCAAGGATACAACTGATACAATACAAAGATCCAAATAACAGAGGAAGAAACAACATAGCGTCCGACTACGGACAAGATACAAATTGGACTAAGAGTCCTGAAGATAACCGATGGCGTCCAATCCCTGCCCAGGCCAAGCCGGAGGGATTCCCAAGCTAACGTCGTCAGACTTCAAACCTGTTGACTGCAATGTGGAATATGCAGCCACGAAAAGGATTCGTGGGTCAGTACGGTTAAGTACTGGCAAGTGGATAAACCGTACTCACAAGATACCAGCGTAACCAATCATCACAAGATACAAATACTTTAGGTACAACGGAAAGGAAGGGATTATTGCAACGAAGCGGCAGCGGGCTGCACTAACTAACTACAGAGACTTGCTACAACATCCGGCTAAAAGAAAGGGGATAAGATAGCGTATCAGAACCAACTAGAACTACTCACCAAACAATACCCATCCAACGTTACCCCCTACTAAGGAAGCAACCCAAGGAAACTCACACGGTTGATTAAGGTGACATTCATTTTTATGGTGAAGGTAATCTATATTACTAGTCAAGTTATCATCGTTAAGTGTAAGTTGTCTGAGTACTTGTTAGCCAGCACTTTCACCAAGTCATCCATAACCGCGTTCTCGAGAAGATTTAACCCTGCAGGGATGCACCAATTTAGCTGTACACGTAAGAATAACCCGCCAGACGGGGGATCAACCCACCAAGCGAGGTACTCAACACAACCCAACTCTTCTTCGCATCAAGCCCAAAGAACCCCGTGCAATTGAGCGCACGGTTAATCAAGCCCCACGAAGAAAAGGGGACCCTCATAGCACTCTAAGAACGTGTCTCCCTAAATGCCGACTACAAAAGTTACCACCCTGGCCTCGGGTTCGCACCTGCATATGCATGCGGCAAATGGAAAACCCGAACTAAATGAGGCGATTTGGACGAGATGCGAATCGAATCAAAGTTGAGGGGGGTGCCCATACACGCTTCCCACATGCGGTTAGCGCGCTCATCATGGATCAATGGACAAGACCCTTTTCCTAATTAGGGTCGACACTAGCAGGCCTCAAAACCACGCCGGGCCTCCTGCCGGTGCCTTATCATCAAAGTATTATTACCCAAAACATTAACATGTTGTTGATTGAATTGAAACCCAACTATCAAACTAAACAGGTGATAAGACAGACAACGAGACTTGAGCGCAAACAACACTAAGCATGCAACTACGACACAAGGCCAACATGGTAAACAAACAACAGGTAATAGGGAGTGGAAGGAAGGCTATATCATGGCTGCAAGGTAAACATATGATAGGATGGAGACACAAGCATCAAATCATAAGGCTAGAATAAAGGCAACGGGAAGAATCGGTAACAAGTGATGAAAGGCAGCCATAGGTAGCAAGTGAGTATACTTGCCTGGAATCCAGCAAGTAGAGGTACATCCGAAGAACTTGTCGTTGCTCACATCATCTCAACGTCCTATCCGGGAAGAAGCAACGAACTAGAACAAACACCGGATGCAACAATTACTACTACGGCAAAAGATCCAGCATGATCAAGATATGGATGCATGACAAGTTTAAGGATGCACCAAAGATAAACTAGTTGACATGGTAGACATATTTAAATGGGCCCATATGCAATTTGGATTGCATCTGGAAAAGCCCATGAATTAATGTTGAATTAAATGATCTACAAATAACCATCATGTGAAAGTGGATTATAATGATGCATGGATGAAGAAAACAATAAGAAAACAACATTAGCTTCAATTTGAAAAGGTGTTTACCAAGTTTGGAAATTTATTTATTAAGTTATGAAATTTGGATTCTTAAATGAGTTACACAAGCATTTGTTGTTTTCACCCATTTTAATTGTTCAAAATAGATCACAAAATTCATATTTGGAAAGAACACAAAACTTTAGGTGGAATACATATTTCATTTGTTGAAAATGGATTTAAAATGAGCAAGTTATTAAATTGACAATTTTAATGCATTAATTAAGAAATAGTTGTTTTCAGCAATTTAAATTATTCAAAACAGAAAACAAAGTTTATATTTGCAAAGTTCATGAAAATGGGATGGAAAACATATTTTACATGTTGGAATTGGATTGGAATTGCCCAAGTTATGAATTTTGCAATTTAAAAGGTTTAATTAAAGCATTGAATTATCGCACCACTTTTAATTAGGGAAAACAGTAAACAAATTGCATTGAAAATGTTGAAAACATGTATAAAATGTTTCAATGAACAATTTGAGCTATTAAACATAATTTTTGGATCATTATTGAATTTATTATGCAATTTTTCATAAGCATTCCTATTCTGCCCTTTTTAGTAAACAGAAGGAAACATGTTCAAAATTAATTCAATTGTGACCAAATAAAATACCAATGTGTATAGTTTGTTAAGACAAATTTTTAGAGCCCAAGTTTGCTCAAATTGGATGAACAGAACTCAAGTTATGAAATTCGAAAGTTTCAAATTTTTATTGCATTTTCTGTATTTAATTATTTAGTGCCAAAAATTATTACAGAAACATGTTGAAACTTTGACATTAACAGCAAGAGCACAAGATTATGAATCCACAGCAATTTGAATCATTGAAATTGGAGCAAAATTCAATTTGTTATTGATTTTACAATTAAGGGTTCAGATCTGCTTTTCTGAAATTCGAGAGAAAAAGAAAAAGGCTGAGAAAAAGGAGGTGGCTTTGCGCCTTGGGGGGGGGATCGAACCCTTGATCTTTCGCTGAGATACAGGGAACAGAGCCACTAGGCTATGTGCGTTGTCGTGATTGGGTACAGTGCGAACAGAGGATCAAGTGACACTGCGACAGTTAACTGACAAACTGAAGAAGGATTCAGAGTTGACAGAACAAAAATAAGACGTAAAAAGGTGTCCCCTCTGGGATTTGATCCCGGGACCTAGGGTGTGCAGCGCAGTTGGCCTGCCACTGTGATAAGTTTGTGCTCGTGATAGGATACAGGTTTGACGGAACAAGAGGTAACCGAGCGCAGCTAACTGTCAAAACTGAAGAAAGCATCCGTGCGTTCTCCTGCAGATCGACGCCGGGAAACAGAGAACGATGGGATGGATCCGTAACGCACGCTGCAGACTTGCGATGGCATAGGCAAACGAGGGATTGGGGGAAACGGTTCGGATGCTCACCGGGGAGGGCTGAAGGAGTCGGTCTCGCCGTGAAGGTCGTAGGCAAGCAGAGGAGGGAGTCGACGTAGACGTCCGCGAGCTAGGAGGAGAGGAAGACGAGCTTGGCGGCGCTCCGGGCAGAGGCAGCTCCTGCTCTTCGTGCTCGACGCGGCGGTTCTGTTCCCACCATAAACGGCTCGTTGCAGCTACCCCGTCCCCGGCCTCGTGTGCTCTCTTCTCCGGCCATGGAGGTGAGGTGGTGGGAAGGGAAAATAGCAGACGAGGGGGAGAGGAGAGGGGGGCGGCGGCCAGAGAGGAAGAAGAGGGGAAGGTTAGGGTTAGGGAGGAGAAAAGGAGGTGGCTTTCTAGGGGAGGGGAGGAGGGAGCAGGTGGGGAATCGGTGGGGGGAGGGTGACGTCCTCCCTGTACGGAGGAGGAAGAAAGGTGGGGGAGGGGCTTCGAAGGGGTAAGTGGGCTGGAGTTGGGCCTGGCTGCCTCCACCTTGCTGGTTTTCTTTCTTTTTCTTTTGGTTTCTGTTTTTTTTTGTAGGAAAGAAAAGGAGAGAAAAGGAATAAGATTTTTGGTGTTTGCATTTTAGTAATAATTTTATTGAATTACCAAAACAGCAAGATTCCAAAGTATGTGTGCTTATTTCCAAATATTTGAAATTGCCAAATGATTTGAGTTGTTATTTAAAATTCAAATAGGGTTTTGGGGTTTGGAAATTGGGGAGATAATTTTGTATAAATTATTTATTACAAAAGCCCAGTTGCATGATGTTTTGTTTTCAAAATTTTGAATTGTGCTCATGTGTTTGCATTTGAATTTGAAATTGGATTTGAATGGGACTTAGGGTTTTAATAAAAGGGGTTTCTATTAACCAATCAATTTAAATAATTCAAATTCAAAACTATTGAAAACAATTTGAGTTGTTTAGTTTGCAACTTTTAATTAGAAACTTGGACATGTTTGAAAGTTTAAATTAGTTTGAACTTTTGAGTTGTTTTGAAAACAAGGTGCAATGCATATGATGCATGTGATGCAAGCAAAAAGAAAAACAACCAACTTCCTAACTTAGGGAAAACACCCCAGGTGTTACAAAACGCATCTAGCTCAATGCCCCATTTGGCTACTCGGCATGTTACGTCCGCATTGTTAATGATATCCCCTAGTGGTGCTTTTCTTATCACTGTTATGGAATGTCCTTGAAAATAATGGCGAAGTTTTCTAGATGCGAAAAACACGCCATATGCCAGCTTTTGATAATGTGGGTACCTTTGTTTTGACTCGGAGAAAACTTCGCTAACATAGTATACTGGATGCTGATCCGGTATACTTTGTTCTTCTTTCCGCCTTTCCACAATTATCACAGCGCTAATAACCCTGTTTGTTGCTGTAAGATACAGCAACATAGGTTCTTCGTCTTTTGGGGATGCCAAAATCGGTGCTTTCATCAAGGTTTCTTTCAGCTGGGTTAATGCTTTGTCCGCCTCTTCTGTCCATTCAGATTTATCGGATTTCTTCAACAATTTGTATAATGGCAGAGCTTTATATCCTAGCCGGCTTATAAACCTGCTGACTGCGGCTGCAGAACCCGTCAATCTTTGTACATCTTTTAAACACGTAGGCTTTGTGATATTCAAGATTGCCTTGATCTTTTCCGGGTTTACTTCTCCTCTATGAGAAACAAGAAAACCCAGAAGCTTTCTAGAGGGAACCCCGAATACATACTTTAATGGATTCAACTTCATTTTGTAAGTACGCACAAAGGTTTCTCGTAGATCTTCAAGAGTGTGTCCTTTTCCTTGGAAACTACGACAATGTCATCCACATAAACATGGACATTTTTGCCGATTTGACTATGCAAGCAACATTGCATGCAACGCTGGTATGTCGCACATGCGTTCTTCAGGCCAAAAGGCATGGTTATGTAATAGTATGTTCCATATGGGGTTATGAAGGAAGTTTTGATTTGATCTTCCTCCTTCATACGTATTTGATGGTACCCGGAATAAGCATCCAAAAAAGCATAAAGCTCAGAGCCAGCAGTGGCATCTATTACTTGATCGATTCACGGTAACCGAACCTATCTTTTGGACACAATTTGTTCAAGCCGGTGTAATCTATACACATGCTAAGAACAATACTGTCTTTCTTCGGGACTAATACTAGGTTCGCAGACCAATCAGTATGTATAACTTCCCAGATAAAATCAGCTGCTAAAAGCCGGATAATTTCCTTGCCTATAGCCTTCCGTCTTCTTTCATCGAAACGGCGAAGACCTTGTTTGAAGGGTTTTGAACCTAGAATTATCTTCAATTGATGCTCAGCAAGTTCCCTGGGTACTCCCGGCATGTCCGCAGGACACCAGGCAAAAACATCCCAGTTCTCATGGAGGAACTCGATGAGCGTGCTTTCCTATTTGTCGGCCATCCCTGTCCCTACTACAACAAACTTTGTCGGATCTTTAGGGTCTAGGATAACCTGTCTTGTATTCTCGGAAGATTTGAAACTATCTGCCGGCTTCTGGCTTTCTTTTACTGCCAGCATTTCCATCGGCGATACTTCCATTGCCAGCTCTTTCAATTCTTCTTTTGCTATTACTTTTTCGGTCCAAAGGGCGTTTCCTTTTGCCAGCTCGTTTGCCAACTTGAATTCTCCCGATATGGTGATTACTCCTCCCTTTGGCCCTGTCATCTTCAGCTTGTTATAGATATAACACGATCTTGCCATGAATTTGGCGAAAGCTGGATGTCCGAGTATTGCATGGTATACACTTTCAAACGGCACCACCTCGAATGACATTTTTTTCCTGTCGGAAGTGTTCTCTTTCTCCAAATGTTACATCTAGGGAAATTTCTCCTAGGGAATGTGCTTGTCTGCTAGGAACTATGCCGTGGAAACGTATGTTGCTGTGATTGAGCTGGGTCTCGGAGATTCGCAGATGCTTCAGTGTATCCAGGTACAAAATATTGATACTGGATCCTCCATCCATCATCACTCTCTTTAGCCTAGTGTTTTGAACAATAGGGCTTACAATTAGAGCTTGTGTGCCGGGTTCTGGGATATTTCCGGGATGATCTGACTGATCCCAGGTAATTGGCATACTGGAATACTTCAAGAATTTGGGCATTGGTGGGACAACCACGTTTATTTCTCGAAGTGTTCGCTTCGCCTGTTTTGCTGAGGGAGTTGCCAGGAAAGTTAGGTTGCATTCTCCATCAACTCTCGGGAATTTTGGCTCGTCTTTTCGCTGTTGTTCCTGGATTTTTTCATCAGTGTCTGATTCACTGTCTTCTTTTTCAGCTTCTGGCTTTTGCTTGGAAAATTTCCTTTTGGAGTTTTTTTCTTTATTCCCGGATCCTGCAGTGCCCTTCATAGGCTTGTTGAGGCGACACTGCGCATTTGTATGGGTAGGCTTCCCAAATTGCGAATGGTGGACACAGTTTTCCGACTTAATCTTTTCCCATTCTTTTTTAGAGTAGGAGATAGGTCATGTGCTTCTTCCTCTCCATGCCGACAGTATCCTTTCCAAAGGTTAGATTTACTTCTTTGGGCTTTGTCTGCGTTTGTGGAGTAGTCTTCTTTTCAGAACGAGGCGTATTTTTGGCCTGGACTAAAGCATCAATATTTCCACCTCTCGCTCTGATATCATCTTCGGCCGCTGCATGCACATTGGCAGTGGTAAGCATAGATCCGAGATCTTTGTGCTCCTTTGAACCAACCATGAACTGTACGAGGCCAGGTTTTAGTCCATTTATGAAAGCATGCATTGCATGATGTAGATGTTTTCCCGATCTTTCACCACAAGAACCACCGAGATAACTATTTTCCCAATCACGTGAGCGATACACGTAACCTGAAGAACATGGATAGATTTAGGCGAGAAACGTACGAACCCTCTTGGCAGATCCAAGAACACTCGCACCTTTATTTCACACCAAGCTCGACAATTCTAGGCAGATCCAAGAGCCCCTAGCCACGCACGAACCCTCTTGGCAGATCCAAGAACGCTCGTACCTTTATTTGCAAAGATAACTGACGAACATCCGAGACGCCCCCTACATGCCAATCCCCTAGGGACGGTGGTAACCTGGAACTTTTAGTTCTACATAATTTTCAACCTCCTCTCAAACCCTAGGTCTTGGCTCTCTTTATATAAGAGACCAACCCCTAGTCTCTTGGACAGACCCAAATCGAAACTGACTCGAACCTAAACCTAGTTGGACTCAAACTGGATACAAACCGGCCCATTTAGAAGACTCGGCCACAACATGCGGCTCACAAGACTTAGACATTATACATCGTGGTTTATTGTCCTAGTGTGCTAACCAGTAGATTCCCGTATCATCCTCCCCTTCTTCGAAAGGCGTTGTCCTCAACGCCAGAAGGTCTTCTCCGGCGCTTGTCGCGTCAAATTATCATATCGCCACACTTCTACATTCTCCAGTCTTGCTGGCCTGCCACACCACATCCACCCTCTCGGCTATCTTGACTTGTTCTTGGTGCCCTTTATATTTGGCACCACCAATCAGATTTAGACACACAACTTTCAGACTGCAAATGAAAACGCATCATACAAACCACCCGAAACGCAGCGTGACAGACTCCTGTACCCCAAGGGTCCAAATAAGTCGAATACGCCCACAGATGCAATCTGAAATAGTGCAGATGAACTGAGTGCATCACCCATGACGAACAAGACAAATTCCTGCACCCCATGAATCCAAATAAACCAAGTTCACCGCCTGTGAAAATATAAACTAGGTGTCTCTTTTTAAAAAATTCGTCCTTTCTCCTGTCCGCGGCAAAATTCTGCACAAATAATCTTAAGAGAAATAGGCTCGTGCAGACCTCCTTTTCTTTTAATGCATAACGTGCCAACTCTCTTTTTATTCTGCACGTACACGCAAAACAAACCACCTTATTGTGCACCTTGGCCGGCCCAACCTCACAGAATAGGCAGGTAAAAGTATCCCGTGTCAAAATTTCCTTTATTGGTTTCCTTCCAATCTGAGCCAATCACGTTTTTATTACTAACCAACAAATCGATCCAAACTTTCCTTGTTTGTCTTTTATATTTTGGTAAAAGACAAAAGCTGCAACTTCCTAGTAGGAAACTACATCACGTGATCCTCCAACAAGGAAAAACGTGACCAGCTTGAATTCCTCCTGTGGTACGTAACAAACTAGTACTAGTACTCCCTCTCATTGTACACCACGTGATGCTTTCCATACTGTATCAAATATTTTCTTTCCTTCGTCACCACGCGGAATTTTTTTTTTCGATCTCCAAACTCCACCTCGCCGCTGCCCCGATCCAACTGGCTGACAACAAATTGATCGGTAGAAACTCGCCAGCATGGTCGCTTTTTCCTCTTGACCCGCCGAGATGCAGAAACGCGAGAACTCGCGGATCCAGCACTTCCCAGCAAAAATAAATTTGCTAATCTTTGCAAATCTGCAGACCAATTTTTTTAACTGCACAAATCTCACGGTGATCAACCTGGCGCTCTGATACGACATGATGTAGATGTTTGCCCGATCTTTCACAGCAAGAACCACCGAGATAACTATTTTTCCAATCACGTGAGCGATACACGTAACCTGAAGAACATGGATAGATTTAGGCGAGAAACACACGAACCCTCTTGGCAGATACAAGAACACTCGCACCTTTATTTCACACCAAACTCGACAACTCTAGGGAGATCCAAGAGCTCCCTAGCCACACACTAACCCTCTTGGCAGATCCAAGAACACTCGTACGTTTATTTGCAAAGATAACTGACGAACGTCCGAGACGCCGCCTACACGTCGATCCCCTAGGGACGGTGGTAACCTGGAACTTTTAGTTCTCCATAATTTTCAACCTCCCCTCGAACCCTAGGTCTTGACTCTATTTATATAAGAGACCAACCCCTAGTCGTTTGGACAGACCAAAACTGACTCGAACCTAAACCTAGTTGGACTCAAGCTGGATACAAACCGGCCCATTTAGAAGGCTCGGCCACAACATGCGGCTCGCAGGCCTTAAACATTATACATCGTGGTTTATTGTCCTAGCGTGCTAACCAGTAGATGCATGTATCATTGTACATCACTTACTCTAGAGAAGCTGTTTTTCATTGCTGTCCATCTTGATATAAAGTCAACATACGACTCGTCTTCAAATTGGACGCAGCGATTTAGCTCGTTGATGCTCTTAGGGCGTTTGTACGTACCCCGGAAGTGCTAAGCGAATACTCTAGCCATATCATCCCAGCTATCCACTGTTCTTGACGGAAGCCCGTTAATCCAATCCCTGGCTCCATCCAGCAACATTAGGGGGAGAAATTTCACTGCTTCCAGGTATGTCCTTTTGTTGATCTGAACGGCAGTATAGTAATCTCAAGCCATGTATCCGGGTTTATACTTCCGCTATATTTTTCCGCTATACCAACCTTGGCGAAGCCAGAATGTAAAGTTATTCTTCGGATCCTGTTAGTAAAACACTTAGGTGCAAAGTATAGATCATCTCTTTCCGCCTTATCGACGTGTGCGGAATATCTGCCGGCTGAATGGACTGAAGGGGATCTGCTCTTTTCTGGCCCATTGTTGCGCAAATGCACTCTTCCGGGATTATCTCTATTTCGTCCGTTATCGTGTCCTTTTGAATGAGGCGGAGTTCTACTCCTTGGCCTTTCTTTATTCCTAGGAGGAGTACGGGATCTCTCACGTCTATGAGGATTTTCATGTCTTCCAGCTTTTTCAGCTGGGCCTCTCGGAGGCGGCATCATTTTTCCGTCTTTCCGGTTTTGTTCCTCCCGATCTTCATGGTCACGGGGTATATTTCCGCCTTTCAGCATATGGGATCCCGTTCTGGACGCTTCATCCCTATTGTCCGGGATTTTCTTGTCCTTCTTAGGAGCTCCCTTCTTATCCTTAGAATCGCCTGAATCTCCAGGTTCTCCAGGTCCAGGTGCTCCAGTGGCGCAAGTGGCAGTTTTGCATAGAGCCGAGTCGTCATGCAATTTCCCGGATCTTGCCTAACCTTGTTGTTGTTGTTGCAGTGCTTTACCCAGAAAAGCATACACTCCTTGGAGTTTTTCGTCTTTGGAATACAGATCGTCATTAAGGATGGCGAACGCGGCTTCCGCGTTTTCGGCTGCGGTCTTGTAGATGCATTCGCCCTAGTGTTTACGCCGTCCACCTGTCTTTGCCAGGAAGGGTTTTGCAACCGTTCTTTTGCTGGCAGTACATCCGGCCTTGCGATTCCGGGTAATCTCGTGGGTTTTATCCCGGACATATTCCGTCATTCAAATTCTTCGATTTCCTCCTGTTTTGCTTTAACAGTAGCTTGGGCTTTGAGGAGATTTGCTTGCGATCGGAATAGTTGGTGCTGCTGCCGCATAATGGATTGCCTTCTGGCTTCCAGCACTTCTGGTGGCTCATATGGTCTTACCGGGGTTTTGATCAGATCGATCTCGTCATGTTCCGACAATTCTGGAACAGGGATTTCTTTATTTTTCTTCTCCACAGGTGTGACTCCGCTTGCTCCTCCTGCTTCCAGGTTTTGGTTAGCATTATCTGCCAATGTTTTCTTCTGGAGTTTGTACTTGGCAGTTTTCTTGGCAGTCTTCTTTTTCTTCTTGGAAGAGGGAGGCTTTTTGCCAGGTTCTTCTTCTGTCAATTCCTTGACATCAGGATAGATGGGACTGGTTTCGTCGTCCTGTCTTTCCTCATTTGGTGGAGGTGTTATGGGGTCTTCATCGTCTTTGGCATCCGAGTTGTCAGTCGGTTTTGCCATAAGTACTTCATGGAAGCCCCCTGCATAGATTTAACCTTTCTATCGAAAGCGTCTTCATCTTCCTCTTCCGAATCTATGTCTTCAGATCCAGGTTCCGACTCCAATCTTGCCTCTATGGCAGCTAGTACAGAGTCGGCTTCCGAGTTCGCCGTTTCATTGGCAGGTGTCGGATCTTCCACTTGATCTGTGGGATTGTTATTAGCTTCCTTTTCCACGGGATTACTTACTTCCGTGTTTTCGGCGACCTCGGACTGCACCATGCCAATGAAGTGAGATCTGATTGCGGGAATCTCCGAAGAAGCAGCAAATTCAGGGTTTGGGGGATCTGAGCAAAATCCGGTATCATAGTTTTCTTCAACTGGGTATGGGGCGGGTGGGATAAATTTACTTCCACCACAGAATCCCATTGCTTCTGCAGTTAATCCGATAAAGATGTTTGCAGATCCAATCAGTAAAACGCAGGCACTTACCAGATGATTCCGTGTTGGCATGTACGATCCATTATCGAGAAAGCGCCCAACGTCATTGTCGAATTTCAAGCATCCGACAGTTATGGTACTGCCGATTCCGCCGAGTATCCCCGATCGAAACATAACGCCTGACGTCGCTGGCCCCACGGTGGGCGCCAATTGTCGAGACATCGTAGTAGAGTTATAGACGGGGGTGCCATGAGTCTATGGGTAGAGACGTGGGGGGACGTGGTAGTATGACAACCAGGAACACCAAATTTACCTAGGTTCGGTACGTCGCAACTAGGTAGCGTTCCTACTCCTGCAATCTCAATAAATCAGGGCTGAAGCCTGAAGTATACAAAGTACGATGCGAGTGGGGTTTCGCTAACTCGGCGAGGATCAACTTCCCGGCGAGTTGGCTTCTAGCTAATTCTCTCTTTCTTCTCTCACGCCCGGCTTTATATAGATAGCCGGGTTAGGTCTTACAGAAAAGAAACCTAGAAGACTACAGAAAGTATCTAACTTGGAAAGGAAGGAATCCGTCTTCTACTCCAAGCCGCACAACTTTGGGCCGTGGTCCGGGTTCTTCTAGAATCCGGCTTCTACGTGTCAGCTTACTGGGCCGCCTAATGGACTGTGATCCATTACCAACAGGCCACCCTGGTAATCCGGCTTACTGCACCGCCCTATGGTGTAGGCCTCCTGAGGCCCACTCCGGGTCTCTTCGGGACTCCGTGGAACCTTTGGGAATTCTAAGACTTTCGGGCTTCGAATTTTGCAATTCCGAGAATATTTCCAGAACAACTTTTCTGAAACTAAAAACAGCAGAAAACGGGGAACTGGCTGTGTGACATCTTGTCAATAGGTTAGTCAAGAAAATCGATAAAAATGACATAAAGTGTATAGCAAACATGTGGGTAACAATAAGAACACAACATGGAACATCATAAATTAAGGATTCGTTTATGACGTATCAACATCCCCAAGCTTAGTTCCTACTCGTCCTCAAGTAGGTAAACGATAAAAACACAATAATTTATGAGGTGACATGCTACCAACATAAACTTGATCATAAATAATGTAAAATCATAAGTAAGCTGAGATCATAGAAGTTAAACACAAGCATGGTAAATAGAACTTTAATAATAAAGCATAGCAATCACTTTGCATCATGAGAAGTAACTCAAATAAAAGATCATGAATAACAATGCAAAGAAAGATATATGTTTGTTTCAAGTATAGAGAGAACATGTCAAAGTGATATTTTGCTAGTCCTTAAGAGTGGGGCAAAACATAGATGCCAGGACACCTTTCAGGTTCATGAGGAAGACTAGAAAAAATAATTAGAGAACAAGCAACAACACATCATGAATCAATTAATAATGTTTCTGGGACAAATGCACATAAAACTCAGAATGGAAAAAATGCTCTCTCAATTGTGCATAAAGTTAGAAGGTGGAGACTCAACATAAAAGTAAAAGAAAGGCCCTTCGCAGAGGGAAGCATTGATCACTCATGTGGTAGAGCTTTTATTTTATTAAATAGAGGTATTGAAAAGATTTTTAAGTGAGGTGTATGCTTATGTCAACGAATGGTAAACAGAAAATACAGTACGTCACAAGCCAACTATACTCACAAGAGCGCCTCCCATAGAAGCACGCATCTGGGTAGAAGGTCGTCCATCTTTCTCTTTTGTTTACACGATTATGCTTTGACTGATAAATAAGGGGCAAAAAGAGTGAAGAGAATTTGTGTTATTAATTTGGGGTTGGGCACCCCGCTGCCAGCTCTTCTATCATTGGATAAGCGGATGAAGCCACTAGTCCAGGGTGTGAAAGTCGAATCAACAAGTGTGATGAAGATTCTCTATTTACGTCCTCATGAGCTAAAACAGGGGCACAAAACTGGAGTAATTTTGAAAGTTTTAAAGGTAAGACATGAGCAATTTACTTTGGAGTGGCGGTTAAATACCACATGTAGGTAGGTATGGTGGAAACAATGGGAAACTTTGGTTTGAGGGAGTTGGATGCACGAGTAGAGCGCATACTCAGTACAGGTGGAGGCTAGCAAAAGACTGGGAGCGACAAATCAAGAGAGCATAAGAGACATAATCATGCATAGCGACATAAACATCATAAATCAAAGCAGAAGTGGTACCACAAGTTCAAAAACTAAATGATCATGGAGGATATTTGTGACTGGTTCATAGTCATAAACATGGTGTGAGCACGCGCCAAGTCAACCAAATAGAACATTCAAAGGAGAACACCACAAATTTATGCTTCAATATGACAAGAACAACCCATGATTCTTTCAATGGCAAATCAAACACTCTCAGCTATTTGAGGCTAATCATGCTACTCAATAACCACGAGGCTTTAAAACTAAAATAACATCTAGCATGATATGAAAAATTCTAGCCACAGTCTATACAATCTTCTACTTGCACTGTTAAAAATTCTACCTCAAGAAACAATTTCTTTTCCCAACAAGCACCATACAAATCATGCTTTAACAAAAACTCTCTAAATGCTACAGCAAGGAAACATGAGAGTACTCACATAACTCTACTAAAACTAACAGCTTTGAATAAGAGATGCAATGAAAACAAGAGCTGAACAGGAATTTTTGCAACAGCTAGAAGAAAAACTAAGAATACAATAATTCAAAAAAAAAACTAAGAATACAAGCATAACGAGTATTCAAACGAAAAAGCGGAGCATGTCTCTCTCCCAAACAAAGAATGCTAGGATCCAACTTTATTATTGCAGTAAGGAAAACAAAAGAAAACAAAGGAAAACAAAAGAAAAACAAACAGACGCTCCAAGTAAATTCATATGATGTGACCGAATAAAATTATAGTTTCACGAGAAGTGACCTAATAGATAGATGAAGAAGGGGATGCCTTGGGAATCTCCAAGCTTAGATACTTGAGTCTTCTAAAAATATGCTTGGATGAACTACGGGGACATCCCCAAGCTTTGACCTTGCACTCTTCTTCATCACATATATCACCTCTTCTCTTGACCCTTGAAAACTTCCTTCACACCACACTCAAACAGTAATTCGCATTAGAGGGTTACTGAAACAATTAAAAATCCATTAGTCCTATAGTAGTCATCATCCCGTGCAATTGCACGTGCTAGTGATTTAAAGAACCACCTAAAATAGTAAAAAACTTCGAGTGATTTTTGCACGTGACTTTTATATGGTAGTTGTTATTTTGTTATTGAAACCTATATTACTTTTTAGTTCCTCGGTTGTTCAAATGACAAAAATATATCGTATGCAATTAATTAGTCCGGATTGTTGACTTTTTTCCGTGTGTCATGATGGTTTCACTTCAATGTCTTTATATATCATATATTATTATTTTGTTTGATGTGCTAGATTTTTATTAGATTCATATGAATATCCATATGTATGTTAACATGTCTTATAAGAGTCGTTGTTGATTTTTTCCTTTTACATAGACAATATTTATTCGACTGTTTTAATTATATATTTGTATTGTTTAGTGTTATAAATTTTGGATAAAAAACAAAATATAATTTTATATGTGAAAATAACTGACTAATTATAAAGATACCATTTAATGCAATAATTGGTTTTATTGTTTCTTTCAGCTTGAGTTTTGATCTATACCCGGCTAAGAACCTTAGAATATTTTTCTTTCTTAGAAGTAGTAATTTCGATAGATGTAACAATAAAATAAATCGATACGTGCATCAGTGAGTAATTTCCAGCAGCTATCCTACTTGACTATTTATTGAGTAATAATTGTTTGTTGGCATATGCGAACATATTTTACACTTTCCCGTGCTAATTCCCTTCCTATAGATCCTCCTTTCAGTACCATAATTCGGGTCGCGCGGAGAGCCAACACATACTTCGGCAGACCCATGCAGCAACAAAAAAGTGTTCAAATTTAGTACATGTACGTACTCACGCGGAATCAATGAAATTATACATAACATCCATGTCTCTAATATTGTAAAACGAAAAAATTACTGTTTTGCATTTAATAAAAATTCTAGGGTTGAATTCCCTTCTCCCAAAAAGAATAGATTTTCTCATATTTACTGAAAAATTAGCACACGTGTCGGATTGAGAAAAGAATACCACGTTGTGAGAGATCCAATTCATGCCAACGCTAGAGCAATTAGCTGCCACCATTGGACGTGGTTAGTTTTATGAAAATACTTCCATTGCTGCCATGGAGCGTGGAGCCCCAAAGTGTTCGCCAATCATTTCCATATCAGCGGCGTGGCGATGGCTGGACAAATGTCGCCAAAGCCGGTTAACATGAATAAGAAGCAGTATAAGACTGATCTTATAAATTTGAGGAAGAAAGATACTCAGCATTGCCTACGTTTAAGGCTTTAGATCTAATTTCATTTTAACATGTCTTCTTTTGGTCAGGGGACGATGCCAGGACTGACCATTAGAAATATAGCGTACACCAAACGATCCGTATCCTACAATATATACGATTTAGATTTCTCTTCCCTAAAAAGGATACAATATGATTTACAATCTATGGGAAGCATACACAGTACCAAGTCCTCCATCCATTCCGATGAGACATGGAAACGTGCATCAGAAAGTAATTATTATCGGCACTTGATTATCCGTATAATATGACCTATATTAATCTGCTTTGTCCGGGCGGAGCCGTCGTAATATTTCGGCTGGCTGTAGGATAAATAATGTATAGAAGAAAAAATTCACCGCATCATATATGCATTTCTAATGCTTCTTTTAATATGTCGAGTCCAGCTCAAACGTGCCATTGTTTGGTCCGACCTACCGTATTCGATACTAATACATATATATACTTCTAGCCTAACAGCGATCGCATAAGTCTCAATAAGCTGATTGATATATTTTTTTTAATATAGGTGCCATGCATATTGGATAAAAACAACCCGTAGATATCTCACCTAGAGTGGAAGACAGATATTTTTAAACTACAGAGTCCTACGTTGACTAGACTCTAAACAAAGGTATGGTTAAAGGAAGAATATTTTTAGACTTCGATTCGTACACCCTCTGAACTCTAGATTAAACTGCACGACGCCTTGTGTTATCCTAAGCGTACAATTATAATTCAAAGGTTATTATTAGCCGTTTTCTAGGATTAATGTGGTGGCTCGTAGGGAGTCTCCAATTAGTAAATATAAGATGGCACAAGTTCTATTGATAATTTTAAACATTAGCTACAGACAATGATGTTTCGTGAAGCAAAGAAATCCATTTGACATCGCAAAAGAGCAAATGCAAAAAAAAAGGCAGAATCTGTCAAAACCAGAACAGTCTGTAAAGACAAAAAGTTTCGAGGCACTTACGTTGCTCAGATAAAAAAATTTAAAGAACAAAAAAGTTGTGAAATTAGCTGAGGAATAAGCACAAACATTTTCAGATCATTTTGATCTTCCAGGATTTTATACGATTTTTTACGGTGGACAGCAGAAATCTGTTTCTTGCGTAGAAATCCGAAAACCAACTCCAACTCTCGTCAGAAAGCTTACTTGGCACTACTAAAACATGAAAAGAAATATATAAAGGTGTTGCTACAGAAGTATAAAACCCCTTGACGCAAAGAAAATAGAGAAAACAAAGCAAAAATAAAACCATGGTTATCTCCCAAGAAGCGCTTTTCTTTAACGCCTTTTAGCTAGGCCCAGAAAAATGGAATCAAGTATTTTCAAATGGAGGGCCATTCAAATAAATATTTGGCAATTCCTTAATAATGCATTTTATTTTATCTAAGTGAGTTTTAGAGGCTCCTCTCTTAGAACTTTTAGGCTTACTATCTTCATCAAATAAATTCTTAGGAACAATCCAATCAAAATTCTTTTCTCGGGCCTCATCCAGTGCTATGAATTTAAAGGGCATTGGTATTTCATCCTCCTTTTCATCATTGGATTTAGTTTTTCTAGAGAACCAACAATATCTACACATGAGCCAAGCATGTTGAAACGATCAAAGACTTTTCTAGTTTCTATAGGAACATCTCCAAATTATTTAAGCACAGTTTTTAAGATAAAGTTTCTTTCCTCAATATCTTCAATGTTATTCAAGTTGAGGAACATATGTTGTAATATGGGATGGAGGTTAACAAACCTAGCTTCTAACATGTGAACTAAAGAAGTTGCAGCAGTCTCATAATTGGGAGCAAGTTCTACTATGGATTTTTCCTCAAAATTATCATGCTTACTAACATCATCAAAGAATTCTTTAATAGTGTCATTTTCAAGTATAGAACCACTCCCTACCGGAAAATCTTTCAGGGTGCACTTAGGGAACAACATGATGAAAAATAATAACGAAGTGACAAAAATAATAACTAGAATAAGAACTTTTTTTTTGTGTTTTTGATAAAGAGAAGCAAACAAGACAAAATAAAATAAACTAAGAAAAACAAGAACAAAGTAAAGAGATTGGAAGTGAGAGACTCCCATTGCAGAAATTATCTTCCTCCCCGGCAATGGCGCCAGAAAATATGTTTGATGCGTGTGATCACACGTTCGTTGGGAGACCCCGAGAGGAAGGTATGAAGAGTGCAGCGGCAAGTTTCCCTCAGAAAGAAACCAATGTTGAATCGACCAGTGGGAGGAAGGAGTAACCTTAGAAGACGAAGCAGCTGAGATGGCAGGGCGCACTACCGGTCCAGAAGCAACCTGGAACCTACACAACACAATCAAATCACTTTACCCCAACGAAGAAGTGAGGTTGTCAATGTCACCGGTTTTTCTGAATACAAAGAGGTTAAACATATGGTGTGGAAAACAGTAGGAATAGTATGAGAGCAGTATGAAAGCAGTACGTGTTTTATCAGTATGAGGAAAAAGGACCGGGGTCCACATTTCACTAGTGGTGTCTCTCCGTGAAAGATAAATAACATGTGTGGTGAACAAATTACAGCTAGGCAATTGACAGAAATGAAGCCTGCACCATAGTGCATATGCAAGACATAAAGATTACTATGTGATTCATGCGGGCATTACAACAAGATACATAGACCATTATCCAACTACATCTATGACTAAAAATCTACCCTCCGAATATCATCCAAACAAACGCTGGGTATTAAGTTGCAAGCAACATATAATCACAGTAAGCAAAGTGTGTAATCTAAACAATAACATCATCCTTGGAAAAAGCATTGTTGTTTTCTCCCTAATGTTAACATCACATCCCCCATCCTTCACGTTAATGTCACTCGAGCACAGATGAAAAGGAGGCATGAACCCACTATCGAGCATAAATACTCCCTCTTGTAGTTACTAGCATCTACTTGGCCAGAGCATCTACTAATAACAGAGAGCATGCAAGATCATAAATAACATAATCATGAAGGTAACATGATAGATTGATAATCAGAAGACATAGCATTCAACATTCATCAGATCCCAGCAAACACAACATGTAGCATTACATAAAGATGATCTTGATCATGATAAGCGGCTCACAAGATCTAAACATGAGGTACAAAGTGGAGAGAACAACCATCTAGCTACTGCTATGGACCCGTAGTCCAGGGATGAACTACTCACGCATCACTTTGGAGGAGGGCATGGCGGTGTAGACCCCTCCGGTGATGATTTCCCCCTCCGGCAGGGTGCCGGCGAGAGCTCCAGAACGGGATGACGGTGACGGTGGCCTCGGCTGTTTCTCAGGTAAAAGTGGTATCCTCCTAGGGTTTATGTCTTGGGGGGTTAAATAGGCGAAAGGGCAAAGGATATGGAGTCCTGGGGGCCCACACCACCCCTCGGTGCGGCCAAGGGGGGCGCGGCCAAGGAGGGGCGCGCCGCCTAATTGTGTGGGCGCCCTGAGGCCCCCCCTCCGGGTCTCTTTGGGACTCCGTGGAACCTTCGGGAATTCTAATACTTCCGGGCTTCGAATTTTCCAATTCTAGGAATATTTCCAGAACAACTTTTCTAAAACTAAAAACAGCAGAAAATAGGGAACTGGCTCTATGGCATCTTGTCAATAGGTTAGTCCGGAAAATCGATTAAAATGACATAAAGTGTATAGCAAACATGTGGGAAACAATAAGAAAACAACATCGAACATCAGAAATTAGGGATACGTTTATGACGTATCAGCAAGCACCCCTACCCCAACTCAGTTTGGACTCAGTTGTTTGGGTTGGACTCAACCAACCTGACTAGACTTGATACAAACCGACCTCAAAGCGTGTAGACTTGTTTTCCAGCAGCTCCTCTCTTGTTTTCAACTTGTACATGTTGTTTTCTCCAAGCATTATCTTGTTTTCCACATTCTCTTCCTTGTTTTCCAGCTCCTTTTGATGTTCTCCACCAACCATGTTTGTGTTATCAATAAACTTGATCATACATAAATGCATAGATTTAGGTAGTATAAAGTTCTCACAATTATAAACATCATATTCTAGTAGGAGTGAATTCACATGTTGTTCTAATAGTTTGGTCCTTGATCTTGTCATTGGTCCAAGCCTCACACCAATATCTTGAGCAGCAACATTATCATGTGTAACAATAGGTGAAGAGCTAGGTATGTCCTCATCACCTAATCTGTATTTTGTAATTTCCCTTTCGTATTTTCTAGGTTATATATAGATCTTCCTATTAAAATAATTACTGAACTCCCCTTTATTGTATTTTTTGCAAACTTCCCCTCTGTTTCTTTACTAAATTTTTTATGTTGCACTTCCTATTTTAACACACTAATGAACTCTTTTTTTGTTACATTTGCAAACTTCCCTTTTGTTTTAGCTAGGTTTTTGTTTTCTGGAGAATTTCATATTTTTAAACATAGATGAACTTCCTATTTTCTGCATTTTTTGAAAAATTCCTTCTTGTTTAACCTTTTTATTTCTTTCGTGTGTACTTTTTTTGATTTCCTTTTTTATGCCCTTTTTATGATAGGACCACAACTTGATCTAGATGAGGACGATTTCTCCCTGTTTGAGACTCAGTAATCGACACATGTTTTGCATGATATCGTCGTTGAACCGCCTCTTCAAGTAAAAAATCAAGGCGTAAAGGATTATTGGACGACTTCATGCGACGCCAAAACCAAAGAAGTCGAACAATGATGAAATTGTTGATGTCGACGATGATGATGATGATTTCATCAGCAACGTAATCTGTAAGCGGAAAGTTAGAAGCGGTCCAAAATATGTTCAGACCTACAACACGAGCAGCTGTGGTGATTTTGTTACTTAGAAGCCAAAAGTACACGAGCAGGCAAAGGTTGCTGCTCCTAGCAAGAAGGCGGCAGCTAAGAAGAAAAAAGAACCGCAGTGAGAAATGGCTGTTGCTGGCAGCAAGAAGAACACGAGAGTTGCCAAGATTAAGGTGCCAAAGCTGGTCCTTTACAAGTTTCCACTTCTGTCCGAGGCCAAGAATATTAAAGATCTTGTTATAAGCAAGGAGTATTCACGTGACCACGATAGGTTTGTTAACAATTCCATTTTCTTAATGTCAAGCGGTTCATCAAATATATGTTTTAATAATACTATCCACATCATGGACCTATTCTTTTCCCCTTTTTGTCTTCTGCTAGCGCTACGCTTGTGCGGTTCTTGAACCCATTTGGAGATACATACGACATCGATTAAAATTTCATGTACAAAATTTTTGGGCGATGCGAGATGATGAAATCTAAAACCATGGACTACATCATATCTTACTGGAAAGATGCTCTAGACATGAAATACTAGTTTGAATCTGACGATCGTGTTGTTCTATCCCCAAAGGTAACCCCCCTAAGTGATTCATAAACTTCCCAAAATTCAAGGAATGAACCCCATAAACAGATGAAACTGGACTTCCTTTAATGTTTCTGACCAACTTATTTTTTCTTACCTGTTCATCTGTGCATGCAGTATCTGCTTGCTTTTGCACCTTTTCAGCTAAGGGACAGCATAAAACAACCCTCTTCCCATGGAAGCGTATGGTTTAGATGCAGGGGCCAATATATTCAAAGATAATGTGAGGAAAGATGAAGACCTTCTCAAGGAAAATATGGTAAAAGCTTTTTTTTCATAGTTGACATTTTCTATACGTATATCCTTTTTTTTGTCTTTTTTCATGGTGTGATGATTTTACATTTTCTATTCGCAGATCATCTTTCCTCATTACATGAACGAGCACCACATGTTATACGCGATTAACAAATACACGGGCAAGCTTAAAATCTTTTATTCCAGGAAGTACACTGAGGACAGCCACACACCCAGGCACGTACAACACGCTGGCTGTGTTGAAATTGTAAGTTTTGTGCTCACACACGACGCCCAAATTCATTTCCATTTTTGTCTCCTTGATGTGTAACAACTTATTTCTCTTTTTATAGATCATAATATCTTTCTTCTATTTGTGTACTCTTTTTCTTGTTATATAGATAACCATATTTGTGACTCTTATAAAATGTGTGTACGGAGCTGATGTGTATAACAAGCACTTTGTCCATGATTGGGAAGCAGCTGCAGAAGATTGCGTCTACATGAAGACTCCTCTGCGGGGCGCAAATGAGTGCGGTTTCTATTCCATGAAGATTGCGTTCCTGTTCGATTGTCTCAAGATTATCCAAAATATAAAGAACCAAGATGTTAGGGTGTTTCCGGTTTTAGAGCAGAGTGGAATGGGTTCCATTCCATTCCACCAGAATGAAACCGTTACATTCTTGTGTTCGGTTTGGACAAAAAACTATCATAGAACCGTTCCATTCTTCTGTTCGGTTTTGGAATGGGTGAGAATGGAATTGACCGGTTTTGTTCCTAAACTCGAATAATTATTCCTAAACTTTTATTAATTATTCCTAACCTTGATTAATTATTGCTAAACATGATTAATTATTCTTAAACTTGATTAATTTGTTCCTAAACTCGATTAATGAACGCCTGTTCTAGCTCGTTCCAACTCGTCCGGCCGATTCGGTCGGACTGGTGCGTTCCGCATCTAGAGGGAATATTCCCTTTCTAGTAACCACCTCGTTCCATTCCACTTTTTAGCCGAACAGAAGAATGGGTTCTGGGTGTGGAACGGTTTCGTTCCATTCTACTTTTTAACCGAACACACCCTTAGTGTTTTTTGTCTCCCATAGCCCCCATTTTTTTCATGTTTCTACATACCCCATCTCGTTTTTTCTTTTCCTTTTTTACACACCACTTGTGAACTTCTCTTAGCATATAACATGAACTTCGTTGTTAACTTCTAATGAACTTCGCAAAAAAAATTGATTTTTTATTTTATATTTAAACAACAGTTGTGAACTTCTCTAAGCACATAGCATGAACTCCCCTGATAACTTCCTATGAACTTCGCAAAAATGTTTTGTTTTTTGTTTTTGTCTCGCTAGCTCTCACTTTTGTTCATGTTTCAACATACCCCCTCTTTTTTTTATAATATCAATTCGCCACTCTAACACCTTCTTTTATGTCTTCTTTTATATATTTTTCGTAGTCTCGCGTTCAGAGCTAGAAGGCCGAATACATGTATCAGCTGATGTTCCAACACAACAACATTTTATCCCCCGTGAACTGGCCGATGTTCTGCAAGACTTGATCATTCAGTTGGGTAGATGCACTCGTTTGTACGTGAGGAGCTTCTAAAAAACGCGGAGGCGAGACGCCATCACAGGAAATAGATGTAGGTGGGGTTGTGTTGTATTTAGATGTTTGTCAGCAGTTGATGAATATGTGGCATACGTTTCCTAGTGAAAAGACTATGTGTAACCTGGGAAACGGTCCTTTATGTTTTTCGTTTTTCTTAGTTTGCTTGTGTTTCTTTTGTGTCGAAAACATGGTACATATGATTTTAGTTGTTGAAACATCGCAAAGTTCAACCTCCTATACATAGCAACTCTGGGAAACTAATATGTTTAATGTTTTTCTTACTTGAGTTTCTACATTGTTCATCTTTTTTTCACAGTATAATTTTCTGTAATGAGGAAATTTTGATCTCTGATTCTGTAATACACAAGTTGTTTTCCTCATAGTGCACAAGGTGAACCTCCTAAAGGCACACACATGAACTTTTTTTTCTAAAAATAGGGCACTGCAAACAAGTAGTTGAAAATCAAAAGTATTACAGAACCTCTCTTTACAGAAAGAGTGAACCTCTTTTTATTGCATGTCTGAACTTCGTATTTTTATATTTTACATTTTTTCCTAAAACTGGGTGTCCTTTTTTGGGGAAAGTAAATTAACATATGCATAGAAAACTGGATGCAATTTTTTTTGTATAGGGATTCTAAACTATGTATTTTGTTTTTCGGAAGTTCAATAAACTATATCCTTTTTTTCTTTTTCTTCCGCAATATAAAAATATAAAAAATACATATCCCTTTTTCTAGTATATGTTTTGTAGACTGACACTCCTTCTCAGCTGTGTTGTTGACTGTGTGTTTTTTGTGCTTGTTGTTGCGGCATTGTGTTTCTTGATTTGATGGTTTCATTCGCCTGCTCCGATTGTAGCCTCAACTGCTACTCTCTCAATTGCTTCTCAATCTTCAACCTCTCACATGTTTTGGTGTTGTGTCCTGGTATCTCTCCACAAGACCCACTTATCCTCTTCCCTTTTGTATCCATCTGTTTATATCTTCGCTGCTGCTACGCTAAACATCGTTGTTGTAACATCTCGTGCTTCCTTGGGCAAGTAGTTGTATTGTGCCCTTTTCTTTCATTGCATAAGCTAAAAGCTGTATTCCTTTCTGGCCAGTTTTCCTGGCTTGTACACCATCGGATTGTTGTGGAGTGTTCATGTCGGGCTTCGCTATGAATGTGTCCTTGCTGTCATCTTGTGTTTCCATGTCATCGTCCCCCTCATATTCTTGTGTCTTCTTGTCATCGCTATGCTCTTCTTCTTCTTCTTGTGTCTCATTGTTATTGTCTACTTTGTCATCTTCAATATCTGCACCAGTTTCCATAGAACCACCACTATCATTGTTTAATTAACTTTAATGTTTGCGAGCACCTTCTATAATGCATCTCTCGACATCCTTTTGAGGCATGTCAGTCCCATGCTCTTTTCGATGTTTTTTGAGCAGCTATGCAGCAAGCTGCCTTTTCGGGCAGGTTCTGGCGTTGTGACCAGCAATCTTATGGCAGTTGTTGCATAATATTTTCCCTTTGGGACACCATTGTCATTGACCTCTAGATCAGGGCGTGTAGGAGCAGAAGTTTCAGTTGTTTTAGATTTCTTTCCATTTTGATTACTCCGACTTCCTTTTGTCTCCGCCATTGGGGGCGGTTGTATATGTGCATACCGTTTAATAGCGGCTCGAATGTCTACTTCAGGCATTTCGCCAGATCGTGTTTCTTGCGGCGATTCATGGGTTGATTTGCTATCAATACTATCTCTTCATCGAGCAAACAAGCGTTCACCTCTTTGAAATCGGTCAATGCATTGCAACCATTCGGTCTGAGGAGCACCCTTTGCTAACTATTTTAATCGCCTCGTTGTACATGATAATTCTTCTGTATTGTAGTGTTGTCTTATCGCCATCTTTATGTAAGTAGTCTCTATTGTTAAATTATGGATCCGTCACCATATCATTTGAGTACCTCTGCAGAATATAATGGTCAGGTATCTTGTCGAGCCTAAAGTGTTCAATTACAGCGATGACATGTTGACAGAACAGTCCTGCAAAACAGAAGTTGTCGGGTCTTCTTAGTTAGGTTCATGGCCGGGGGTGCCATAAACCTGCTGATAGAACCGTGGGTGGAAACATGGGAGAGTGGAAACGAGGACACGGGTTTTACCTAGGTTCTTTACGTCGCAACTATGGCGGCATTCCTACTCCTGCAATCTCAGTAAATCAGGGCTGAAGCCTGAAGTATACAAAGTACAATGTGAGTATGGTTTCCTAACTCAGCGAGGATGTACTTCCCAACGAGTTGGCTTCTAGCTATTCGAACTCTTATTCTCTGTCTCTTTTATCTGCTCCCGTTCGTCTTTATATAGATAGCCAGACTAGGGCTTACAGAAAGGAAACCTAGAAGACAACGGAAAGTAATCCTATTCTTGGAAAGTAAGGCATTCGACTTCTTCTCCAAGTTGGACCACGTATTGGGCTGCGATCCGGGTTCTTCAAGAATCCGGCTTCTTGTGCGTCAGCTTACTGGGACGCCCAATGGACATTACCCAATTCCTACGGCCCAACCTGATAATCTGGCATGTGGCCGAGGCCGGTTACACCCCTAATTGGCATATATCCAACAGTAGCCCCCAAGGAGAGTTAAGACTTCAGTTTTGCCGGCCTTCTTCAATTTGCATGCTTTTTAGAAAATTCGGTATTTTAGTCTTGAATCTTCATCTTGAAACCTTTTATGCCAAACTCGGTTTTTCCGAAATCCGGCATTCTCTTCCATGAGCCTTCACCGAGAAGGAACTTGTGACGCAAGCGATAAAATCATGCAAACGTCACGACCGCTTATCTCTAGTCAAAGATTGAAAATGAATCTCTGCCAGATTTGGCACGAGAAACGAGGAGATAGCCATTATCACCCTGTCTCCTTGTATCCTGAATTTTACTAGGTGACACGCCTCAATTGTCCAATGTCTAAATTAGCCATTGGGGTAATCTCAACGGTAAAATCCGGTATAAATAGCCCCTCGGTTCCTCCGTATTCATTTTCTGCCACTCTTTGCGATTCACTTGAGAACTGCAGCACTCGTGCGCCCCCGCTTCCAAGAGAGAGAAAACCTCGCCAGAGTTCACACCATCGGCGGCCGGAGTTCTAGCCTGCGTCAGCGCCACCAGAAGATGGATGCATGCCGGAAACCCTTCCGGCTCGTCCGAGGTCATCGTCGACTCCGCTCTCACCGGTGCCTACCACGGGCTCCGTGGTTACTCCCGCGCACGCTTCTGCCACTACATGCACGACGGAGGCATCATCGTCTTCTGCCCTAGTGGATCCCCCGGTTACCACCATGGCGACTGAGGAGACCGCCACGGAAACACTGGTGGGCGGAGATACTCCTTCCACCTCTGAGCCCGTGCCTACCACGACCCCTTTTGTTCCACCTCCTCCCGTCTCCGGATCTGGAGACGGGGAAACTTCTCGCGCCGGTGAGGCCATAGAAGGAAACACCACTGGTGGTGGCGAAGAAGATGGAGGAGAATCCGACAATTGGAGTCAGTGCAACATTGCACTAACCCTTTTGACGAGTCTGGAGAAAGACGACTTTCTGCAAAAGGGAAAATGTCGGCGGGAAAACGAAGACGCCGAGCCTCGGCCAAAACGGAGAAAGGGTAATCCTGGCCTCCCACATTTTGCGAGGTATGGGATTTTCGCCTTTCGCCTTTTTTCTTCAAGTCCTCCAGCACTATGGGGTTCAACCCCACAATCTTCCTCCAAACACCATTCTATACATAGCCGGCTTCTAGGCTTTGTTTGAGGGCTATCTAGGAATACATCCTAGGTTAGATTTCTTTCAATACCGGTGTTCTCCCAGTATGTGGGACCATATCCTTCAATCTGCGCAGAGGCAGAGAGGTATGGTTCCCAAAAATCAAAACCTCGGAATCGTCAAGTTTTGGACGGGTTCCTTCTTTTATCACTCGGATGGCGTATATCCTCGAAAGGATACCAGCATTCCAACTTTAGAGAACTTCGCGGCTACTACCATGGATAACTGGGCTTTAGACGTGGTCTCCATTCTTCCCCAAGATCTCCTGCGCATAAAAAGGCGGATCGCCAAATTTGTCGTCTCTTCCCCACCACTCACAGGCATGGACACTGTCCTTTGCTGGCTCGGAAGGTGGATTCAACCTCTCTCCTTCCGCTCTGACCGCCTTCTCTGTGAGTATACTGGTCTACAGGATACCATGCGGGTGACTAAGTCAGCCATGTCCGAGAAAGTCTTCCGGAAGCGTGTCAACCATTTGGTGGCTACTCGTGATCAATACGAGGAAAGCGTGCCAATGTTCAATGCCGAGTACCCTCCTCCCAAGGTATGCATTCTTTTTTCTGCCTTTTGTGAAGTTTTTCATACTTTTTCTTTTTAACAATGTATACTAACAACTTATCCATGTTTTGACAGCTTGAGACTCTCACAGAGGATCAACTTGTTTCTGCAGAAAAGGAGGCAGAGCTGAAAGCCCGCTATGCAGTGGCCGGTGGATGAACACGCAAGAAGATTCCTGCGTCCATCAAAGTTATCGATTTTGACGGGGTCCCCCTCGCCACTTATAGGCAATCTTGGAATTTTTTGCATAGCTTCTTCTTTTCTCGTGCAACCTTTTCTCTCTGAGTCTTATTCCTGACTTTTCTTCCTTTGCAGCCTTTCTCTCGCTCCATTGAAGGGAAAAGGCCGGAAGAAGCAAAAAAGTTACCACTTGTAGGGAAGCAAAGCCTTCCCCTGCCACCGCCCCAGATACACCAATGGCGGGTGGAGCAGGGGATCATTCTGCACCCTTTGAAGAATTCAACTCCCCCCCAAGCTAGTCCAGCCAGCCCGATTCATCCGTCCCGATGCGCGGGAAAGGGAGGTGCAATTTGAGGAAGGGGCCCTTCTTTCATCAATATTGACGAGGATATTCCTACTTTTGACCATAAATTCAAGGTAAAGCAACAACCGTGTTTCGATGAGAGTGGCTTTATGCATACATGGACAAAAATTCAGTTTGTCTGAGCCCCCTTGATTCGTCCTTGGCCAAAAGGCGGCTAAATTGTGCGGAATAATTACACTTTCTCGCCTCGGCAGGTCATCAAAGACGGAATCCACCATATGGGTATGTCCTTCTCGGAATATTCCAAGGAATTCTCCGAGATGCTCTCTGGGCTGCAAAAGATGATCCAGGTATATCTCCAGCCCCCAAGTATTAAGACGAATGTCTTCGTTTTGTTTTAATACTTTTTAGGATTGCGTGCTTATCGTTCGTATCTTAACCAATATTCCCTTTGTATGCTTTCAGAAAACGTCTGAGAGCATCAATATGGAGATTTTCGATAGAATCACGGTAAAAAATAAGGAGGTGAAAGCCCTCCTTGCTATCACCAATGAGAAAGAATCGAAAATTGTCGAGCTTCAAAACCAGTTCAAGGAAAATACTTTGATCTGGCGAGCTTTTTTCTCTAAGTACTTTCACGTTAAAACTTTTGCCTTGTTTCCTTTTCAGCCTTAATGGCTGAAGCTAGGCAAGCATCTGCGGATGCTGGCAATGCTCAGCTCCGCACCAAGAACTTAGAGCTTCATAAAATTAATATGAAGCTGCAAAAAGACTTGGAGGATAGCCAGATGGCGCTGGGTTTAGCCGAATCTCGTCTTACGGCCCAAGCCGAGAAAGACAAGAGAACCATCCAAGACCTGGAGGCTTCTCTCCATCTCCGGCTTGAGGAAGTTGCCGAAATGGATAAACCCCTTGGTAAGCTTTGAACTTTTACCGGTTTTCTTCATTCATTTGTTGAAGTGCATACTTTTCATCTGAATGCTAGCTTATATATGCTCTTCTGTTTTTTGCAGCAGAAGGCGATCCTTCCTCTTTCTGGATCGACCGCATCCGAGATTCGGGGCCTTCGTCGATGAGATGAAGAAAGTCGGAAGGAAACTTATTAATAAGTGCCTTCCGGATAAGAAGGACGAATACTCAGACATAGAACAGTTGCCTGACGCCTTCGCAGAGGTTATCGACCAACGCGAAACCTGGATGAAATATGCCACCCGCGGTGGAGTGCGTATGGCCTTAGGGATCATGAAAATGCACTACCCCACCGCCAAGTCCCGGCGCATCGCCTCCGGCATTCCTCGGGGTTACTCTGAGGCGCAAAGGGAAGAGATTTTTGACCCCATTAAAGGTCACGCGTCCAAGACCGCTCGGATGGTTTCTACCGTCACATTCTACCCGGAGGAGGTGATACCTTCAACTCCAGAGAATCCGAGCGATAGCGACAAGGACGATGATGATGACTTTGTCTATGCCGTCTAAGTCCATGTTCTGCATGAGCTGAAGGTCGGAAGGATGCATTACTTTCTTTTATGATGTAATATTCATATGTAATGCATTCTATATTTTGTATGAACAAAGTATGATTTTGCAGTTTTAATTATCTTTGCAAGTTAAATTTGTCTCCTTTTCTTTAAAGTTCTCTAGTTTGTATGCTTTAACTTTTCTTAGTGTTTGAGTTATTTCGAAAGCATGAAATCTTCACGCCGAGCAACCGGGTTAAGTAACCAATCAGTCTAAACTCGGAATCATGAGTCATGCTTTGGCACTGTAACTTACTAATCCAGTGACCCAGCAAACAAACAATCAGATAATACTTAAGAAAACAAGCAGCTAGGAGTGTGAACTCCAGGCACGTAGGCACAATCTGGTGTTTTGTAGCCTTTTTAGGCTATAAAGCATTGAAGTTTTTAACTCCGAGCACACAGGAAAAATTCGGGTTAACATTGAAATAGATTGAAAGATCATTGGAAAATAGAAAAGATGGAACATGCTTTTGAAAGTAAAGACAGAATACTTTGCATATTTTTCCGACAACTTTATTTCATGATCTCAATAACGTTTACATAGAATTGGACTAGGTATAGAAAGGACGTAACTGCTGGATGCTCTAGGGTCTGTTTGTCTCTCCTAGTTCTACATATATGCTTCTTTTCCTCTTGCGATTCGACTTTTTGGGTCATCTTCAGTATCCCGAATATTTACAAGGTAATATGACACATTTTTCATAGCTTTGCTGATGACAAACGGTCCCTCCCAGATTGTGGGTAGCTTGTGTTTTCTTTCTTGCACCAAACTTAGCACTAAATCGCCTTCCTTAAAAGAGCGATGTTTGATTTTCCGGATATGATACCTCTGTAAACCTTGATGATAAATGGCGGATCTCTGCAACACAAGTTCTCGCTCTTCTTCTAAAATATCGACGGAATCCTAACGAGCATTTTCGGCATCCGTCTCATCGTATGCCTCCACTCTAGGGATATCATGGATCATGTCCGTTGGAAGCACAACTTCTGCACCATAAACTAGGAAAAAAGGCGTCTACCCCGTTGATCTATTTGGTGTTGTTCGTATGCTCCAAAGCACAGACAACAATTCTTCTACCCATGCTCCAGCTGCTCTATGAAGAGGAGATCCGAGTCTTGGGCGTATACCTTGCAGGATTGAACTGTTCACGCGTTCAACCTGGCCATTGGATTTCGGGTGTGCCACAGATGCAAGATCGAGGCGTATTCCCATTTGCTGGCAATATTTGCTTGCCAGCTCTCCAATTGCAAAGTTATTCATGTTATCCGTAATTATGCTATATGGGACGTCGTATCTCATGACTATGTCTATGATGAAATTTCTAGCAGTCACATCATCAAGTTTTTTGATGGGTTTGGCTTTCACCCACTTGGTATACTTATCCACTGCAACGAGTAGATGTGTAAGTCCGCCTCTTGCGGTTTTGAATGGCCCCATCATATCTAGCCCCCAGACCGCGAATGGCCATGTTATGGGAATAGTCTTGAGTGTTTTAGCTGGCATATTGGTCTGCTTGGTGTAATACTGGCATCTAGCACATGTGTTAACTATGTGCTCTGCGTCCGTCTTGGCTGTAAGCCAGAAAAACCCTGCACAAAATGCTTTCTTAACTATGCTCTTTGATTGAGCATTATGTCTGCAATCTTCAGAGTGGATTTTTCGCAGGATTTGTCGTCCTTCTTCCCTCAAAATACAGCGCTGGAAAATCGTGATAATACTGCGTTTATACAAGCAACCATTAATTACCGTGTATCCTTTGCATCAGCATTTTATCTTCCTTTGCAAGACTTTGTCCGCTCCATTCAGGAACTTCTGATCGACTAATAAGTTTAAATATGGTATTTTCCAATCCGGATGACAAACAGAACTTCTATTGACTCAAATACTAGGGGATAGTCACCATCTCCGCCTTTTATCGATGGTTCATACAAATGTTGGACGAATACATCAGGTGGTAATATTTTCACCCTTTTTGAGCCCATCTGGGCTAAAGCATCTGCATTCCAGTTTCCTTCCCGTTTGACGTGATTTACATCAAACCCTAGGAAGAAAATGGTGAATTTATCGACAGTTCTCCGATATTCCGCCATTATGGGGCTTTGGGCATCCCATGTCTGGTTAAGCTGGAGTTGTACTAAGTCCGAGTCGCCATAGCATAGTATGCGTTTGACACCTATTTGCTTTGCAATATGCAAGACGTGAAGTAGTGCTTCGTATTCTGTCACGTTATTGCTGGCATTGAAGTGAATTTGAAGCACATACTCCATGTGGTCGCCTTTTGGAGATTTTAGCACTACACCTGCACCAGCACCTTCCTTCATTTTGGATCCGTCAAAGTGCATGATCCAATATTCCGACTCTAGCATAGGTGTGTTTTCCATGGCTTCTGTCCAATCATCTACAAAATCTGCCAACACCTGGGATTTGATTGACGTCCGGGGTTGGTACTTAATGTCAAATGCATCAAGCTCAATGCCCCATTTGGCGACTCTTCATGTTGCATCTGCATTGTTTATAATATCCCCTAGTGGTGTTTTTCTTACCACTGATATGGAATTTCATTTGAAATAATGGCGGAGTTTTTGGGATGCGAAAAATACGTCATATGCCAGATTTTGATAATGTGGATACCGTTTCTTTGACTCCAAAAATACTTCACTGATGTAGTATACCGGGTATTGGTCTAGAATGGTTTGTTCATCTTTCCACCTTTCCACAATTATTACTGCACTGATAACCCTATTAGTTGATGTTAGATACAGTAACATGAGTTCTTCGTCTTTTGGGGATGTCGAAATCGGAGCTTTTACTAAAGTTTCTTTTAGTTGGGCTAACGATTTGTCTGCTTCTTCTACCCATTCAAATTTGTCGGATTTCTTCAACAATTTGTATAATGGCAGAGGTTTGTCACCAAGCCTGCTTATAAACCTGCTTACGGTGGCAGCGGAACCCGTCAATCGATGGACGCCTTCCAGACACGTGGGTCTTTTGATGTTTAGGACTGCTTTGATCTTTTCTGGGTTTACTTCAATTCCTCTGTGAGAAACGATAAAACCCAGAAGTTTTCCTGGGGGAACTCCAAATACACACTTTAATGGATTTAACTTCATTTTATACGTGCGTAAATTATAGAAAGTTTCTCGTAAATATTCAAGGAGCGTATGCTTTTCCTTGGAATCGATGACAATATCGTGCACGTAAACGTGGGCGCTTTTACCTATTTGGTCATGCAAGCATCTTTGTATACAACGCTAGTCTGTGGCTTCAGCATTCTTTAGGCCAAAAGGCATAGTTATGTAGTAATACGTTCCATAGTGTGCTATGAAAGAGGTTTTTATTTGATCTTCTTCTTTCATGCGTATTTGATGATACCCGAAATAAGCGTCCAAAGAACATAAAAGCTTAGAGCCAGTAGTGGCGTCTATTATTTGATCGATTTGTCGTAAAGCAAACCTATCTTTTGGGCACAATTTGTTCAAGTCGGTATAATCTGTACACATCCTAATAACAATAGTATCCTTCTTCGGGACTAATACTGGGTTTGCAGACCAATCAGTATGTATCACTTCCCGGATAAAGTTAGCTGCTAAAAGCCGGATGATTTCCTTGCCTATAGCATTCCATCGTCTTCCATCAAAATGACGGAGACCTTGTTTGACGGGTTTTGATCCTGGTATGACCTTCAATTGGTGCTCAGCAAGTTCCCGGGGTACACCTGGCATATCGGCAGGACACTAGGCGAAAATATCCCCGTTCTCACGGAGGAACTTGATGAGCGCGTTTTCCTATTTGCTAGTCATTCCTGTTCCCACCACGACATATTTTGCCAGATCCTTAGGGTCCAGGATGATCTGCTTTGTATTCTCCGAGCTATGAAACTATCGGTCGGCTTCCGGCTTTCTTTTCCTGCCGGAATTTCTCTCGTCGATACTTCTTTATCCAGCTCTTTCAGTTCTTCCTTTGCTATTACCTGCTCTGCGGAAAGGGCATTTCCCAGGTCAAGCTCGTTTGCCAGTTTGAAGTCTCCTTCAATGGTGATTACTCCACCTTTTGGCCCTGTCATTTTAAGCTAGTTGTAGATGTAGCATGACCTAGCCATTAATTTGATAAAGGCCGGACATCTGAGTATTGAGTGGTACACGCTTTCAAACAATACTACCTCAAATGAAATCATCTCCAGGCGGAAGTGATCCGCCTTTCGGAAGGTTACTTCTAGGGAAATTTCTCCTGGGCAATGCGCTTGCCTGCCAGGAATAATGCCGTGAAAACGTACATTGCTATGTGATACGTCATAAAAGTATCCTTAATTTCTGATGTTCCATGTTGTTTTCTTATTGTTTCCCACATGTTATCTATACACTTTATGTCATTTTTATCGATTTTCCGGACTAACCTATTGACAAGATACCATAGAGCCAGTTCCCTGTTTTCTGCTGTTTTTAGTTTCAGAAAAGTTGTTCTGGAAATATTCTTGGAATTGGCAAATTCGAAGCCCGGAAGTCTTAGAATTCCCAAAGGTTCCACGGAGTCCCGAAGAGACAGGGAGGGGGGCACAGGGGGGCCACACCATAGGGCAGCGGCCCCCCCCCGGCCGCTCCATGGGGTGGTGTGGGGCCCCGGCCTCCACAGTCTTTGCCCTTTCGCCTATTTATACCCCCCAAGACGTAAACACTAAATATATACCACTTCGTCCCGAAAAATACCCGAGGCCGCCATCATCGTCATCCCGAGATCGGGAGGGTTCTAGAGCTCTCCCAGGCACCCTGCCGGGAGGGGAATTCATCACCAGAGGGGTCTACACCACCAGGGCCTCCTCCGAAGTGATGCGTGAGTAGTTCATCCCTAGACTACGGGTCCATAGCAGTAGCTAGATGGTTGTTCTCTCCACCTTTTACCTCGTGTTTAGATCTCGTGAGCTGCCTCACAAGATCGAGATCACCTTTGTGTAATGCCACATGTTGTGTTTGCTGGGATCTGATGAATGTTGAATGCTATGTCTTCTGATTACCAATCTATCATGTTATCTTCACGCTTATGTTATTTATGATCTTGCATGCTCTCCGTTATTGGTAGATGCTCTGGCCAAGGAGATTCTAGTAACTCGAAGAGGGAGTATTTATGCTCGATAGTGGGTTCATGCCTCCTTTGCATTTGTGATCGAGTGACAGAAACGTGACGGATGGAGGATGTTTTGCTGCCATTAGGGAGAAAACAACAATGTTTACCTAGTTTACATTGTTTACACTACACACTTTTTTTACTGCGATAATCTGTTGCTAGCAACTTAATACCTAACGTTTGTTCGGATGATATTCGGAGGGTGGATTATTAGACATAGATGCAGTTGGATGACGGTCTATGTATTTTGTTGTAATGCCCGCATGAATCACATAGTAATCTTTATGTCTTGCATATGCACTACGGTGCAGCCTTCATTTCTATCAATTGCCGAGTTGTAATTTGTTCACTACATATGTTAGTTATCTTTCACGGAGAGACACCACTAGTGAACTATGGACCCCGGTCCATTTTCTTATTCCGGTAATACACACACTGCTTCCACTGCTTTCACACTGCCTTCATACTGCTGCTACTGCGTTCATACTATTTTCCACACCATACGTTTAACCTCTTTGTATTCACCAAAATCGGCGAGATTGACAACCTCACTGCTTCGTTGGGGCAAAGTGAATTGTTTGTGTTGTGTAGGTTCCACATTGCTGCTGAACCGGTAGTGCGCCATGCCATCTCAGCTGCATCAACCTACTGAAGTTACCCCTTCCTCCTACTGGTCAATTAAACCTTGGTTTCTTTCTGACGGAAAATTGTTGCTGTGCTCATCACACCTTCCTCTTGGGGTTTCCCAACGAGTGCAAGACCTGCACCATCAAGCTATTTTCTGCGCCGTTGCCGGGGAGCAAGAGAATTTCTGCAAGGGGAGTCTCTCACTTCCAATCTAGTTTCTTTGTTTTAGTTTTGCTTAGTTTATTTTATTTTGTCTTGTTTGCTTCCCCTTATCAAAAACACTCAAAAAATTAATTCTTATTCTAGCTGTAGTTTTATTCCTGTTTTTAGTCTTGCTAAAATGAGTGTTCCTGAGGTTGAAGTTCATTCCTTTAAGCAACAAGGGGGGGAAGTTTTGAAAGATGCTTGGTATAGGATAAGTGATGCTTGATACGTCTCCAATGTATCTATAATTTCTGATGCTCCATGATAATATTATGCCAATTGCTACATGTTTTCTCCCTTCTTTATAGCATTTTTACACGTTTTCCGGGACTAACCTATTAACAAGATGCCAAGTTCCAGTTCCCTGTTTTCTGCTGTTTCTTATTTCAGAAAAGTTGTTCTGGAAATTCTCGGAATAGGACCCCACGAATCCTGAAGTTCCTATCTTCCCCGGAAGTATCCCGAAGACCGAAGAGGAGTCGAAGACGGGCACCAGGGAGGCCTCACCATAGCCAGCGCGGCCCCCCTTGGCCGCACCTGAGGTGGTGAGGCCACCCTGGGGGCCCACCGACGCCGCCCTTTCGCCTATTTATTCCCCTCCGAAGGAAAACCCTAAATACCTGATCAAAAATCCCCGAAAAGTTCCTCAGCCGTCGTCGTCGTCAACCCTAGACCAATGGGGTTCTAAAGCTGTCTCCCGGCACCCTACCGGAGAGGAGATCATCACCGGAGGCCTCTTCATCACCATACCTGCCTTCGGAGTGATGCGTGAGTAGTTCATCCTTGGACTACGGGTTCATAGCAGTAGCTAGATGGTTGTCTTCTCCTCCTATGCATCAATGTTTAGATCTCGTGAGCTGCCTAACATGATCGAGATTGTTCTTATGTAATTCTATGTGCTGTGTTTGCTGGGATCCGATGAATATTGAACTTATGCCAATTTGATTATAGTCTTTATTGCATATGTTATTTGTGATCTTGCATGCTTTCCGTTGCTAGTGGTTTCTCTGGCCAAGTAGTTGCTAGTGACTCCAAGAGGGAGTATTTATGGTCGATAGTTGGGTTCATGCCTCCTTTTCGCCTGTGCTCGAGTGACAAAAACGTGACGGGGGAGGATGTGTTGTTGGCACTAGGGAGAAAATAGCGGTGTGAGTGCCCGCGTGTACAATCATTGCTTAAATTACACACATTGATTAATGTGATTATCTGTTGTTTGCAACTTGATACCTAAGGGGGTTCAGATGATAACCTGAGGGTGGATTATTAGTCATATATGTATTTGGATTACGGTCTATGAATATTGTTGTAATGCCCACACTAAATATCATAGTAGTCATCATGTCATGAATGTGCACTACGGTGCAACCTCTATTTGTCAATTGCCCAGCTGTAATTTATTCACCCAGCATGCTATCTTTTATGGAGAGACACCACTAGTGAACCTATGAACCCCGGTCCATTTTCCTACACTGTTAAATAAACCATTACAATTTCGTGCTTTCTTTACTTACTGCAAGCATACACCATTTTCCACACTATACGTCTAATCTTTTTTTTCAGCAAGACCGGTGAGATTGACATCCTCACTGTACCGTTGGGACAAATTATTTTGGTTGTGTTGTGTGCAGGTTCCGCGTTGTTGCTGACACTGGTGAGGCGCCATCACCACCTTCAGTGGCATCAACCTTCCGAAGATCCTCTTTCTCCTACTAGATTGATAACCTTGGTTCTTAACTGAGGGAAATTCTTACCGCTACACTCATCACCCTCCTCTTGGGGTTCCCAACACGCCATCACAAGCAGCAAGAATTCCTGGCACCATCGAGGCATAGCATCAAAAATTTCTGGCGTTGTTGCCGGGGAGAAAGAAGTCTTTTGGCAAAGGGAGTCTCTCACTCTCAACGTCTTTATTTTGTTTATTGTCTTGTTTTTATTTTTGTCTTGTTTTGCTTCTTTATATCAATAACACAAAAAAAAATAGTTTACTTTATAGCTGTTATTTATCTGCTTGCTTTTATTTTGCTAAAATGAGTTCCTCTGAGAATACTAAGTTGTGTGACTTCACTAGCACAAACAACAATGATTTTGTTTGCACACCTAATTCTCCACCTGCTTCTACTGCTGCTTTCTATGAAATTAAACCTGCTTTATTAAATCTTGTTATGAAAGAGCAATTTTCTGGTGTTAGTACTGATGATGCTGCTGCTCACCTTAATAATTTTGTTGAACTATGTGAGATGCAAAAATATAAAGATGTGGATGGAGATAATATTAAACTGAAATTATTTCCTTTCTCTTTGAGAGGAAGAGCTAAAAAATGGTTGCTATCTTAGCCTAGAAATAGTATTGGTTCGTGGACTAAGTGTAAACATGCTTTCATTGGAAAATATTATCCTCCTGCTAAGATTATATCCCAGAGAAGTGACATAATGAATTTTAAACAATTTGATAATGCACATGTTGCTAAAGCTTGGGAAAGAATCAAAACTATGGTGAAGAATTGTCCCACTCATGGACTGACTACTTGGATGATTATACAAACCTTTTATGTAGGACTAAATTTCTCCTCAAGGAACCTATTGGATTCAGCTGCTGGAGGTACCTTTATGTCCATCACTTTGGGCAATGCAACAAAGCTTCTTGACGAGATGATGATAAATTATTCAGAGTGGCACACTGAGAGAGCTCCACAAGGTAAGAAGGTAAATTCTATTGAGGAAACCTCCTCTTTGATTCAAAGACTTGATGCTATTATGTCTATGCTTGTTAATGGTAAAGCTCAAGTTGATCCAAATAATGTTCCTTTAGCCTCTTTGGTTGCTCAAGAAGAGCATGTTGATGTGAACTTTATTAGAAATAATAATTTTAACAACAATGTTTATAGAAATAATTTTGGTGGAAACAATTATAAGCCCTATCCTCCTAATAATGGTTATGGTAATTCTTATGGAAATTCCTACAATAATAATAAAAGTTCTGCCTCTGATCTTGAAAACATGCTTAGAGAATTTATTAGCACACAAACTGCTTTTAATAAATCTGTTGAGGAAAAGCTTGGTAAAATAGATGTTCTTGCCTCTAAAGTAGATAAACTAGCTATTGATGTTGATTTTCTAAAACTGAAGATTTTGCACATGATGTTAAACAAATTAAAACTTTGAATGCCATCCAAGTTCGAATTAATAATAATGTTAGGTTGATGGCTGAATTACGTGCTAGGTGGGAAAGAGAAGATGAATTGGATAGAAAGAATAATATTGCTAGAGTTTGCACTATCACCACCACTAGTAAAACGGAAGCTCCAAGTGCTAGTAAACCTCCTACTATCAATGGTAAAGTAGTTGGTGTTAACAAAGTCTCCACCCCTTTGGTGAAACGTGCTAAATTGCCTCAAATTGCTGAAATTGCTTCTAATAAAAGTGCTGAAATTTTTAGACATGTGGGAGATAATGGTCCCATTACTGTTGATGATAATAATTTGTATTTGATGATTGCAATATTTCTGAAGTTATTATGTTCCTACAAAAGCTTTCTAGAAGTCCCAATGCTAGTGCCATGAATATGGCATTTACTAAACATATTACCAATGCTCTCATGAAAGTTAGAGAAGAAAAGATGAAACTTGAGACATCTATCCCTAGGAAATTAGATGATGGATGGGATCCCATCATTAAGATAAAAGTAAATGATTTTTATTTCAATGCTTTCTGTGATCTTGGTGCTAGTATCTCTGTTATGCCTCAAAATCTTTATGATATGCTTGATCTACCACCGTTGGAACACTGTTATTTGGATGTTCATCTTGCTGATAATGATAAGAAGAAACCTTTTGGTAGAATTGATGATGTCCTCATTATGGTTTACAATAACCTTGTCCCTGTTGATTTTTTTGTTATGAACATTTGATGCAATGCTTCTTGTCCTATTGTTTTGGGAAGACCTTTTCTTAGAACTGTTGGTGCTATTATTGATATGAAAGAGGGGAGTATTAAATATCAATTCCCACCTCAAAAAAGGTATGAAACACTTTCCTAGAAAAAGAATGAAGCTACCTTTTGACTCTATTATTAGAGAAAGTTATGATGTTAATGCTTCCTCACTTGAAAATACTTGAGTTGCTTTCTATGCCTAGCTGAAAGGCGTTAAAGAAAAGCGCTACCGGGAGACAACCCGTTTTATTTCTCCGTTTTTAATCCGTTTTCCGTTGTTTCTTTCTGTGTTCTTTGCACCTGGGTGTTGTGTATTTCCTTAGCAACCCCTCTGTATATTTTCTTTTGTGTCTTTGTTGAGCCAAGTAAAGCCTCTAGTGGAAAGTTGAGACTATATTTCGGATTTTTGCGCAGGAAACAGATATCTGCTGTCCACTGTTAAATTCGTATAAAATCACAGAAAATTCAAACTGACCTGAGTTTTTTTGTGCATAATCCTGGACTATATACACAACTTTTCTTTGTTGAAAACTTTTTGATTTGAGCAACACAAGATTTTCGAAAAAAATCATCTTTACCTGCTGTACTGTTTTGACAGATTTCTACCAATAATTGCATTTGCATCTTAATCTCTTTCTTTTGGTGTTCTTTTGAGAAAAAGAGTTTTAAAAGAATTTGTGAAAGTAGCTAATATGTTTATGAGTGTTAGGCTTGTGTTGAAACTGAACCATGTGAATTTATTATTTCGATTGCACTAACGTTGCTAATGAAGATTGTGAGAAGTTTGGTGTGAAGGAAATTTTCAAGGGTCAAGAGAAGAGGATGATATGACGTGATCAAGAAGAGTGAAGAGCCTAAGCTTGGGGATGCTCCGGTGGTACATCCCAGAAAATTCCAAGAATATTAAAGCGTCTAAGCTTGGGGATGCCCAAGTCATCCCCTTCTTCATTGACAAATTATCAGGTCACTTCTAGTGAAACTATATTTTATTCGGTCACATCTTATGTGCTTTACTTGGAGCGTCTTTTATTTTTGCTTTCAGTTTTTTTTTATTTTTGCAATAAGCTTGGTTGGACCCCAGCATTCTTTTATTGTAGAGTGACACGGTCCGCTTTTTTATGGGAATACTTTGTATTCTTAATCTTTGTCTGACTGCTGCATTTATTTAGCTCCTGTTTTTCATTGCATCTCTTATCTAGAGTTGTTAGTTTCAGTAGTGTTATGTGAGTACTCTCATGTTTGCTTTCTGTAGCGTTTGGAGAGTTTTTGTTAAAACATATCTTGTATGGTTCTTGTTGGGAAAAGAAACTGCTGCTTGAAGTAGAATCTTTAACGGTGCGCGTAGAAGCTTGTATAGACTGTGGCTAGAACGTTTTCATGTCATGCTAGATGTTATTTTAGTTTTAAAGCTGTGTGGTTATTGAGTAGCATGATTAGCCTCAAATAGATGAGAGTTTTTAATATTCTATTGAAAGAATCATGAGTTGTTCTTGTCATATCAAAGCATAAATTTGTGGTGTTCTCCTTTGAATGTTTTATTTGGTTGACTTGGCGCATGCTCACACTAAGTTTATGACTATGAACCAGTCACGAATAGCCTCCATGATCAATTAGTTTTTGAACTTGTGGTACCACTTATGCTTTGATTAATGATGTTTATGTCGCGATGCATGATTATGGCTCTTATGCTCTCTTGATTTGCCGCTCCCAGTATTTTGCTAGCCTACACCTGTACTGAGTATGAGCGCTACTCGTGCATCCAACTCCCTAAAACCAAACTTTTCCCATTGTGTCCACCATACCTACCTACATGTGGTATTTAACTGCCACTCCAAAGTAAATTTCTCATGTGCTACCTTAAAACTTTCAAAATTACTCCTGTTTTGTGTTCCTGTTTTTGCTCATGAGGACGTAAATAGAGAATATTTATCTCACTTGTTGATTGGATTTCACACCCTGTACTAGTGGCTTCATCCGCTTATCCAATTGATAGAAGAGCTGGCAGCGGGGTTCCCAACCCCAAATTAATGCAAACAAATTCTCTTCACTATTTTTGCCCCTGATTTATCAGTCAAAGCATAATTGTGTAAACAAAAGAGAAATAGGGATGACCTTCTACCCAGATGTGTCCTTCATATGGGAAACGCTCTTGTGAAATCTAGTTGGCTTGTGACGTACTGTATTTTTTATTTACCATTCGTTGACACTAGCATACACCTCTCTTAAAATATAGACACTCCTTTATGGTATGTGATTGTTGGAAGGCACCCGACGATCCGGGTGGCCATGGTTTGTGTAAGATGGATGGGAGGAGTGTAAAACTTTTAATACCTCTGTTTAATAAAATAAAAGCTCTAGCACATGAGTGATCCCTGCTTCCCTCTACTAAGGGCCTTTCTTTTACTTTTATGTTGAGTCTCCATCTTGTAACTTTATGCACAGCTGAGAGAGCATTTTTTCCATTATGAGTTTTATGTGCATTTGTCCCAGAAATATGATTAATTGATTCATGATGTGTTATTGCTTGTTCTCTAATTATTTGTTCTAGCCATCCTCATGAACTTTGAAGGTGTCGTGGCATTTATGTTTTGCCCCACTTTTAAGGACTAGCAAAATAGCACTTTGCCATGCTTTCTCTATACTTGAAACAAACGTATATCTTTCTTTGCATTGTTGTTCATGATCTTTTGTTTGAGTTACTTCTTATAATACGAAGTGATTGCTATGCTTTATTATTAAAGTTCTATATATCATGTTTGTGTTAAAGTTCTATGATCTCAGCGTGCTTATGTTTTTACATTAGATTGATCAAGTTTATGTTAGTAGCATGTCACCTAAATAATTATGGTTTTATTGTTTACCTACTTGAGGACGAGTAGGAACTAAGCTTGGGGATGCTTGATACGTCTCCAACGTATCTATAATTCATGATGCTCCATGATCACATTATGTCAATTGCTACTTGTTTTCTCCCTTATTTATAGCATTTTTATACGTTTTCCGGGACTAGCCTATTAACAAGATGCCAAGTGCCAGTTCCCTGTTTTCTGATATTTTTGGTTTCAGAAAAGTTGTTCAGGAAAATTCTCGGAATTGGACCCCACAAAGCCCGAAGAGCCTATTTTCCCCGGAAGCATCCAGAACACCGAAGGAGAGTCGAAGACGGGCACCAGGGGGGCCAAACCATAGGGTGGCGCCCTCCCGGGTCGCGCCAGCTATGGGTATGGGGCTCCTGGAGCTCCATCGCCTTTGCCCTTTCGCCTATTTAATCCCCCGGATGGAAAACCCTAGACACCTGATAAAAATCCCCGAAAAGTTCCGCAGCCGCCGTCACCGTCAACCCTAGAACAGGGGGGGTTCTGAAGATGTTTCCGGCACCCTGCCGGAGAGGTGATCATCACCGGAGACTTCTACATCACCATGCCTGCCTCCGGAGTGATGCGTGAGTAGTTCATCCTTGGACTATGGGTTCGTAGCTGTAGCTAGATGGTTGTCTTCTCCTCATATGCCTCCATGTTTAGATCTCGTGAGCTGCCTATCATGATCGCGATTGATCTTATGTAATTCTATATGCTGTGTTTGCTGGGTTCCGATGAATATTGAACTTATGCCAAGTTGATTATAGTCTTTATTTGCATATGATATTTGTGATCTTGCATGCTTTCCGTTGCTAGTGGTTGCTCTGGTCAAGTAGTTTCTAGTGACTCCAAGAGGGAGTATTTATGCTTGATAGTGGGTTCATGCCTCCTCACCGCCTTGCTCGAGTGACAGAAACATGAAGGGGGAGGATGTGCTATTGCCATTAGGGAGAAAACAACTGTGAGAGTGTCCGCGTGCATAATCGTTGCTTACATTACACACTTTGTTTAACGGGGATTCAGATGATAACCTGAGGGTGGATTATTAGTCATAGATGCAGATGGATTTCGGTCTATGTATATTATTGTAATGCCCGCGCTAAATATCATAGTAGTCATCATGTCATATATGTGCACTACGGTGCAACCTCTATTTGTCAATTGCCCAGCTGTAATTTGTTCACCCAGCATGTTATCTTTATGGCGAGAGTGAACCTATGAACCACGGTCCATTTTCCACACTGTTAAACAAACCACAACTATTTCCTGCTTTCTTTACTTACTGCAAGCATACATCATTTTCCACACTATACGTCTAATCTTTGTTTTTAGCAAGACCGGTGAGATTGACAACCTCACTGTACCGTTGGGACAAAGTATTTTGGTTGTGTTGTGTGCAGGTTCCACGTAGTTGCTGACACCGGTGAAGGGCCAGCACCACCGTTAGTGGCATCAACCTTCCTGAGATCCTCTTCCTCCTAATGGATTGATAACCTTGGTTCTTAACTGAGGGAAATTCTTGCCGGTTGCTCATCACACCCACCTCTTGGGGTTTCCAACACGTCATCAAAGAGCATCAGGGTTTCCCAACGAGTGCAAGACATGCACCATCACTATGCTTGAGCTGGGTCTCTGACAGATGCAATTCCTTCAGAATATATAGGTACGTAATGTTGATACTTGATCCTCCGTCCATCAGCACCCTCTTTAGCCTAGTGTTTTGTACAATAGGGCTACCTATCAGGGCGTGTGTGTCGGGTTCCGGGATATTGTCGGGATGATCCGACTGATCCCAAGTAATTGGCGTCTTCGAATACTTTAAGTACTTTGGAGTTGGTGGGACGACGGCGTTAATTTCTCACAATGAACGCTTCGCCTGTTTAGCTGATGGGGTCGCAAGGAAAGTTAAATTGCATTCTCCTTCGACTCTCAGGAATTTAGGTTCGACTTTCCATTGCTGCTCCTAGATTTTATCATCAGTATCATACTCACTTTCTTCTTTATCAGCTTCCAACTTTTGCTTGCTGAATTTCCTCTTGAAATTCTTTCCTTTGTTTCCGTCTCCACCGCTGCCCTTCATGTGCTTGTTAAGTCGGTATTGATCGTTTGTATGGTTAGACTTTCCAAACTTTGCGTGGTGAATGCAAGATTCCCCCTTTATACTTTTCCCACTCTTCCTTAGGGTAGGAGATAGGTTCCCTTCTTTCTGCCCTTTTGTCTTTCCATCTGCTGGTGTTATCCTTTCCAAAGGCTACGTTTACCTCTTTCGGCTTTTGCTTCATTTCTGAAGTAGTTTTCTTTTCAGAGCGAGAAGCTTTTTTGGCCTATATTAGTGCATCAATATTTCCTGCATGCTCATTGGCGGTTGTGAGCATAGAACCTAAATTCTTGTGTGTTTTGGAACCAACCATGAACGGTACAAGGCCGGGTTATAGCCCATTGACGGAGGAATGCATTGCTTGTACGTCACTTACTCAAGAGCAGCTGTTCTTCATTGCAGTCCATCTTGAGATAAAGTCGACATACAATTTGTCTTCGTATTGGACACAACGGTTCAGCTGGTTAATGCTTTTGGGGCGTTTATACGTGCCTCGGAAATGTTGATCGAAAACTCTAGCCATATCCTCCTAGTTGTCCACTGTTCTTAATGGAAGTCCGTTAATCCAGCCCCGAGCTGCATCTAGCAACATCAGGGGTAAGAACTCTACAACTTCTAAGTATGTCCCTTCGTTTATTTGGATGGTAGTATAGTAATCTGAGAGCCAAGTATCCGGGTTTGTGCTTCTGGTATACTTTTGGTAAGTTGGCCCGACTTTGGCAAAGCCATCATGTAGATTGATTTTCTGGATCCTATCAGTGAAGAACTTTGGCCAAAATACAGATCATCTCTTTCTGCCTTATCGGCGTGTGTGGAGTACCTTCCGACGAAATGGACAGAGGGGGATCTTGTAACATCCCAAGTATGAAAACCTACCATTTAGAATGTTTGATTTCTTGTTATTAAAGTATTGCATCATGTCATCATGTTTATTTCATTGTTTGCATTTGTTACTATTTGTTTTGCATCTGTTTTATCTTGTTTTCATAATGAAACTCAAACAATTTCAAATGGTTATTTCATACTTGCTCTGTTACAACTTTTCAAATAAAAATCTAGAATAAAAACAACCCATTTGTTGTCATATTATTCCATATTGATCAACTAGTAAAATGGTGCTTTTAATTCCAATTAATTATTTTCCAACTTGGTTTCAAATTCAAAGCAAATCATCTACAGCACCTAATTTGGAAATTATAAAAATACCAAACCATTCTAATGTTTTGATCCACCTAATAATAGGGGTCACCCTAATAAAAACCTTGTTTTCCATATTAAGTCATTAATTAACAACCATTTTAATTTCCAAATCCCCTTCAAATTCAAATCAAATGCATCAGGCAGAACCAATTTGAACTTATGAACCCTATCTAAACCAATCAACTAATTTAACCAAGTTAATAATAGGGTTCACCCTATTAAACTTGTTGTTTTCAAAAATACCTCAATTAGTTGCAATTTATTCCAATTCAAACCATTTTGCAAAACAGCAACTCAATTTGAATTTCCAAAAACTTAAGTTGTAAAGTGGTAGATATTGGACTAACAAACTCACCTGAATTTTTCCAAAATTTTAGAAACTCAAAACCCTATCAAATTCTTCCAATTCTCATTGCTACAAAAAAAAACAGAAAGCAAAAAAAAAAAAAGCAAACTGCAGCGCGCGCGGCAGCTTACCCAGCCCAACCCACCTAGCGCGCAGCCCAGCCCGTTTCATCCCGCGCGTACCGCTTCGATGCGCGCGCCATCTTATTTCTCCCGTACGGCGACGATCCGGTGGCGCCACGTCGCCGTACGGCCGCGCCCGACGGCCAGGAGATCGCCTCGGCCGCTATAAGTACGCCTAGACCCCCCTGGCGCCGCCAACCTAACCCTAATTCCTGTTCCCCTCGAGATCCGCCGTCGTTTGCCCTCTGTCGTTCCTCTCTCCCCTCTCTGAATTCTCGCCGGCGATAAGCCCTCTGAATCTCCGATGGATACCACCGCCGTAGCCACCAATTCCCCTCGCTAAGCTCTGGAACCGAGCCACCACTTCACCCTCTACAGTTTCGACACCGGAGCTAGCTGGGAGGAGCACGGGAGCCACACCGCCGTCCTCGTCACCGCCGCAGCAGTCGCCCCGTCGTCGAGCTCATCCGCGGCCAACCTCCCGGTGAGCACGCGGCTGTCCATCTCCTCCTTCCTCTCTGTCAGCTCCGCATCGCGCACGTGCAAACTTCCAACACCACGACACAGCAGCACGCAGCACAACCACGGTTCCCCGCCGGCGATCTTGTTTCTGCCGGCAATGGTTCAGTCACGCATGCGTCAGCAAAGTTTAGTAACGCAGATCTGAACGATATCCTCCGTGCGTCTCTGTTAACTGACAACAAACGAGAGCAGCGCAGCGGTAGCAGTCCGTGCGCGCGAGGGCGAGGTCCAGGGTTCGAGTCCCTGGCTCCCCTGGGATAAATCCCACCTTTTTTTCGACTGAGTGCTGACAGGGAGGGCCCCCCTGTCAGTCACTCATGTGCCACGCAAGCGCACGGTCCCCTGGGCCCCCTTGGCAGTGTCTGGGTAGTTTTTCTGTGCGTATAAAACATTTTAAAACATTCCTGTATTTAAATCCAGTCCTTTTATTTTAGCAGATTGGTCCATGAAAGTATTTTGGCAATAAATTTAGTTTTATAACTCCAATAAATGAAAATAAAATATGCACACTAATCTGAATTTAATTGTCTACCTATTGGTACCATTTATTTCCTGTTTTGAAATTTCAAAATGCAATTCAAATTTGAATTCAAATAATTCAAATGCAATTTGCTAAATTCAATAACTAATTCATTATTAATCCAATAAATGCAAATAAAATATGTTTTCCATACCATTTTGAATAACCTATCCAAATATAAATTTTGTGTCATGGTTTGAATAATTTAAATTGCCTAAATAATTTAATACTTGTTTAATTCATTTAAATTTGATAAAAATCATAACTTGCTCAATATAAAATATTTTTGAACATGCAAAATATGTTTTCAAACCATCAAAGTGTGAACTTTTCAAATGTGAGTTTGAAATTATGTTTTGAATAAATAAAATTCAAATAATATTCAAACTTGTTTTAAATTCAATTAAACCTTGTTTAATATTGTCTAAGTCATAATAAATTCATACTAACTCCTATTTCAAAATTTGAAACATGTAATCCAACTAAAATTTGATGTTCTTTTCAAATATAATTTTTGTTAATTGTTTTGCACACGTTAACTTGATGAAAACAACAATTGTTTGTGTGACATCTTTAAGTAACCAAAATTTCCAACTTAATAAATAATTTTCCAAACTTGTTAAATCCTTTTACCACTTGCATCTATTGTTGTTATTTTGTTGATATCATCATGCATGCATCATGGTAATAAATTCTCACATGATAATTAAATTATAGATCATTTGTTTCCACTTAATCCATGGACATTTTGCCATATGCAATCCAATTGCATATGGGTCCATTTAAATTGTGTTATCATGTTAGCTAGTTTATTTTGATGCATCTATTAAATTGAGATGCATCATCCCAGGATTGTGCACTATGCCATGATAATGATTGTTTATATTTCTGCCTTGTTTGTTTGCTTCTTCTCGGATAGACGACGACGTTGAGACAGACGATCTTTACAGCACCCCTTCTGAGGATCTAGCTCAGTACCCGGCTGCTGAGTTTGCAGGCAAGTTATCACTCACATGAATCATTGTGTTCCTTTCAACCCTGGTTACCGATACTTTCCGTTGTCTATTTCTGCTAGCCTTAGTGGTAGTTGTTTCTGTTATGAACCTATCACATGACTCCTTTAACCCTGATATTGCCTCACCACCCCTCCTACAACCCTATTGTTTGAGCCAGTGTCTTACTAGCATGCTTAGGTTGTTTTGCTCGAGTCTGTTACCCGTTACTTTCAGTTGCTATATTTTATTATGTTCTGAGGGCTCGATGTTTAATCAATCAATCATGCTAATGTTATTACTTAATAAAAATTTGATAATAAGGCACCGGCAGGAGGCCCTGTGTGGTTTTGAGGCCTGTTAATGTCGACCCTAATAGGAAAAGGGTCTTGTCTACTGATCCATGATGAGCGCACTACCCGCATGTGGGAAGCGAGTATGGGCGCCCCCCTCAATTTGATTCGATTCGCATCTCGTCCAAATCATCTCATTTAGTTCGTGTTTTCCATTTGCCGCATGCATGTTTTTGCGAGCCCAGCGCAGGGTGGAACTTTCGTAGTCGGCATATAGGGGGACACAGTCTTAGAGTGCTATGAGGGTCCCTTTTCTTCGGGGCTTGATTAGCCGTGCGCCCAAGGTGCTTCGGGCTTGATGCGAAGAAGAGTTGAGTTGTGTTGAGTGCCCCGCTTGGTGGGAGGCATCCCATCTGGCGGGTTATTCATACGTGTACGGCCAAATTGGTGCAACCCTGCAGGGATAATCTTCTCGAGAAGCCGTGTTTTAAGCGGTTATGGTTAACTTGGTGAAAGTACTGGCTAACAAGTACTCAGGACAACTTAAACCTAATGATTCACAATCTCACACCCAATGATTAACAACTTGACTAGTAATAGTATTATTGACACAAAAACTTGATTCATCTTTAACCCAACTGTGTGAGTTATCCTCGGATTGCTTCTTTGGATAAGGGGCGAGATCCAGGATGGGTTTGTTTGAAGTTATCTTTCAGTTGGTTACAATACTCGATCTTATCTCCTTTCTATTAGCCGGAAGTGATAGAATCTCTGTAGTTGGTTAGCGCAGCCAGTTGCAGCATCTTTTATATCCCCTCTCTTCCGTTGAACCCAAGGCATTTGTGCTTGGTGTTGATGGGTTATACTTTGGTGAATTGTGAGTCTTGCTTGCCAGTACGTCTATGTACTGACCCCTTTGGGGCTGTGGTTTCCGCAGACTACGCTTACGAGGATCCAGGTGACGGCTACTACGTGGAGTTTGACGAGGCTGCTGACGAGTAGTTAGCGGACCCGGGCAGGATCCGAGACATCGTGGATGGGCTCCGTCTTTATTTCAGTTTCCGGCTTCTTAAGCCTATTTGGATTTTGTCTGTACTCAGACCCCCTTTGAATGCTTCCGTTGAGATGTAATGATGTTATGTTGGGACATGTGTCCTCTGGATGATTGTATTTGCTATCTCTGCCCTAGTGAGGGCCAGTTGCAACTTATTTCAATCTTTTGTGTCTTAGAGATATGTTGTGCTATCATTCTGTTACAAACCGTTGACGTACCATGTGTGTATGGTATGAAGTACGTCAATGGTAGTATCCTGATTTCTATGGGATAGTTTACGTCGACGCTGAACAGATAGGGGTTGGTTGTCACACATACGTGTGTTGGCCTACTCGTAAGAGGACGCGGGTGCCGGTAAGCCCCGTAATCCAATCTACTACTGTTCAACGGAACGGCGAGTATCCTTTAGAAGTCCGGGTGCGACAAATGGTATCAGAGCCTGTCTGCCTGTAGGATCCCTTTTTACTGGTCGCAGCTGAGTCTAGAAACTATTTTGTAGCTATATAGGAAAAATGAAACGTGAGAGTAGGAATTCTGCCATTTTTCTTCTTTCCCCACCCACCCACCCTTTTCTGGTAAGGAAGTGCAACGTTGTTTTCTGTTCTCACCTAAACTTTCAAGTTAGGATTTCACGTGTTTTGGGTTCTCCGTAGTACCTCAGGAGTTTTTGGTCTCGTTTTCCCGATGTTGCTTCAATATCCTGTTCTTTTCAACATCCTTTTCGTCCGTTGAACCTTGTTGTTGCTTTCCACATCAGTTCTCTACCGGCGTCTAATCAAAACCTCCCAAATCATCTGCAGATGGATCTCAGGTTCTACCCGCAGGTGGTTCGGATGACTCGTTGTGAGAGCACCACCGGTTATCCGGAGATGCTGAGAGACATGGTCACTTATCTGGGGTTCCATTGGGCACCAGAGTACCAGGTCTACGAGCAGCAGCGAGAGTTTGACCAGACCTACTACCAGGCTATCGTCTACATTCTGTCAGATGATGGTATGAGCGTTGTCCACCGCTACGAGGCAGTAGGTTCCACAGTGGATATGGCCGTGCAGCAGGCAGCTTACGTGAGTCTCACCGTCCTTCGTGCTGACTACTGGGGGTTTGATGATTCTATCTATCGCCACATCCCCCGTGGTTACATCACGTCAGCGGGAGCTCACTTCACCCTCTACGACAACCTGGATGTCTACGAGCATGACAACACCAGGCTGCACACCACCGCTCAGTTTGTGAGGCACAGTGACGCTGTTGCCACCACACTTTCTCAGGAGTTGGCCTCAGTCAGGGAGCAGCTCTACCTTGCTTTGACTCGTCTGGCTACGTACACCACAGACTTTGTTGGAGATGAGCGCTTTGCCCGTTTCCATCAGACAGTTGGACGTAGTTTGCCAGATGCTGGAGGTTACGAGCCGATCAGAGGTCCACTCCTCAACCTCGGAGCTGGTTACACTGGGATTCCACGCTTTGGAGCACAGGGAGACGACGCTTTCTACTTCACCACACCGAGAGTTGCTCTCAGAGCAGTCCCGATCTACGTGGATCGTTGTTCTACCTACTTCCGTGGGATTCCTCCTCACCGTATCTCTCGTCGTACTACTCACCGCCGTCCTGCGTGATGAGCATGGGAGTATCGATGTATCCATTCCTAGCTATGTTTAGTTATCCTTTGCCTTTCGAACCATGTATTGGTGTGTTGGATATTCTGATGTATTTGAACATGTGATGATGTACCTGTTGGTTATCTATTCATGCGTCGGAATAATCTATCTTTCGGTTACCAAGTCTATCCTTTTCTATTGTTGTGCTAAAATGCATGTCTATTCAGGATGCCGCCAACAAGGAGCAACCCGCCTGAACCACCTCCGCTCACGGAGCTGTTGACTCAGATGACTCAGGTCGTGGCTCAGATGGCCCAGATCCAGGCTAACCAGCACAACAACCAGAATGCTCCGCGAGTCAGCATCAAGGAGTTTCTGAGTATGGGTCCGAGAGCTTTCGTGGCAACACGTGAGCCTCTGGATGCTGATGACTGGATCAGGGAGATGGCCAGGGCTCTGGACATTGCTCACGTTGCTGAGGAGGATAAAGTCAAGTATGCCACCTACCTACTGAAGGGTCAGGCAGCTACCTGGTGGGAGAACTACCAGACCATGAGAGCTGGTTATCCTATCACCTGGGGATGTTTCAAGGATGCCTTCCTGAAGCACCACATCCCATATGGTCTCATGGAAAGGATGCGTGAGGAATTTTGCTCTCTCAAGCAGGGCAAGCTGGACGTCATTGGCTACCAGAACGAGTTCAATCGTCTCGCTCGATACGCTGGTGATGAGGTGTCCACTGAAGCCAAGAAGATGGCAAGGTTCCGCCGAGGTTTTAACCCGGAACTGAAGTACGCTCTCACCAACATCAAGTGCAAGGACTTCGAGGAGCTCGTGAACACCACGCTCAATGAGGAGAATGGGCGCAAGGCGTTCGAGGAGTCCCGTAAGCACTCGCGTGAGGGTGGTTCCTCCTCCAACATGACCACCCCTCCGCATAAGCGCCGCATCTGGGTGCCAAATGCTGCTGTCACTAGGGCTCCATATGCCCAAGCTTCTCCAGGCTTTGCTCCCCGCCCACCCAACCCATCTCAGATGCAGGGTCAGAGGGTTCCAATGGGGCAGCCAAGGCCAGGTCCTTCTCGTGTCGTCACTTGCTACAAGTGCAAGGATAGTGGACACAATGCTGATAAGTGCACTCAGAGGCAGCTACCTCCACCTCCTCGCCCCAACACCAACCAGGCAATGGTTCGTGCTCCCCCGGCTAAAGCCTTCAACTCCAACAACAGGCCTGTCGGGAGGACCGCGAGGGTGAATCATATCAAGGCCGACAAAGCTGAGGAAGCTGCTGACGTCGTTCTCGGTATATTACCCGTAAACTCTTTTCCAGCTAAAGTGTTGTTTGATACCGGAGCATCACATTCTTTTGTGTCAAAGATCTTTGCTACAACGTACAATCTAGCTCTGGTTCCACTAAGCAATCAAATCTATGTTCACTCTCCGGGAACTAAAATGATTACTTCCAAGATAAGCATGGACAATCAAATCCTAATTGGAGGTCGCATATTCCTTGCATCACTCATGTTGCTGGGAAATTCTGACATTGATGTCATTCTGGGTATGGATTGGTTGAAGACCCACAAAGCAAAAATTGACTGTGCTCAAAAGTCAATAACTCTCTCTCACCCTTCAGGCCAGATAGTCTATTCTCCATATGAATCAAGTTCTGTTCAGCTGTTCAACCTCGATGCTAAACCCCTTCCTGCAATTGAAAATGTTCCGGTGGTTTGTGAATTCCCTGACGTCTTTCCAGAAGAGTTGCCAGGGATGCCTCCGGACAGAGCAGTTGAGTTCGTGATCGAGCTTGAGCCAGGTACTGCTCCAATCTCTAAGCATCCATACAAGATAGCTCCTCCTGAACTGAAATTGTTGAAGGAGCAAATCGATATGTACATGGAGAAAGGTTACATTCAGCCTAGTTCCTCCGCTTGGGGTTGCCCAACTCTGTTTGTTGCCAAGAAGGATCAAACAAAAAGACTCGTGGTTGACTATCGTCCTCTCAACGAGAAAACCATCAAGAACAAGTATCCAATTCCTCGTATCGATGATCTTTTTGATCAACTTGCTGGAGCCTCAATATTCTCAAAGTTGGACTTGAGGATGGGGTACCATCAAATAAAGATCAGAAAGGAAGATATTCCTAAGACAGCTTTCCCCACTCGGTACGGTCTATATGAATACACCGTCATGTCCTTTGGTCTCACCAATGCACCGGCAACGTTCTCAAGACTCATGAATTCTGTCTTCCATGAATACCTCGACAAGTTCGTTGTGGTATATCTCGATGACATTCTAGTCTACTCAAAATCCGAGGAAGAGCATGGAGAACACCTTCGTCTCACTCTCATGAAACTTCGCGAGCATCGTTTGTATGCCAAATTCTCCAAATGTGAGTTCTGGATTCCAGAAGTTGCTTACCTTGGTCATATCATCTCTGCCAAAGGCATAGCCATTGACCCGGAAAAGGTTAAGGCAATTGTTGATTGGAAACCTCCTAAGACGGTGAAGCAAGTCAGAAGTTTTCTCGGCTTGGCTAGCTATTGCCGTCGTTTCGTCCAAAACTTTTCCAAGATTACCAAACCTCTCACTGATCTCACAAAGAAGGACAAGAAGTTCGTTTGGACTCCACAGTGTGATGAGAGTTTCAATCTCCTCAAGACTAAACTCACTTCCACACCTGTTCTGGTTGGCCCAGATACTACCAAACCTTTCCAGATATTCTGTGATGCATCTCTCCAAGGTCTAGGTGCAGTTCTTATGCAAGAACGTCAAGTTGTGGCTTATGCTTCACGTCAGTTGAACCCACATGAGCAAAACTATCCCACACATGATCTTGAACTTGCAGCAGTTGTGTTTGCCCTCAAGAAATGGAGACAATACTTGTTGGGTAACAAAACTGAAATCTTTTCCGATCATAAGAGTCTGAAATACATCTTCACTCAGCCAGATCTAAACCTCAGGAAAAGGAGATGGATTGAGAAGATTAAAGACTTTGATCTCACCATTTCTTACACTCCAGGCAAGGCTAATGTTATGGCCGATGCTCTCAGTCGCAAATCCTATTGCAATAATCTCATGATCATAGAAAGCCAACCTCCACTTCACGAAGAATTCCAGAAGCTGAACCTTGGTCTTGTTCCTCAAGGTTACCTTGCTAGCTTGACATCCACTCCAACTCTCGAGGACAACGTTCGTTCTGAACAACTTCGTGATACTGAAATCAAGAAGATTGTAGAGCACATCAAGGAAGGCAATGATAAATTCAAGTCCTTCTCAGTTGATGACAAGGGAACTGTGTTCTTCGAAGGACGCATTGCAGTTCCTCAGATTCAAAGTCTCAAAGAGGTCATTCTCAAGGAGGCTCATGAAACTCCTCTCTCCATCCACCCTGGAAGTACAAAGATGTACCAGGATCTCAAGACTCTGTATTGGTGGCCTGGCATGAAACGTGAAATTGCTCAATACGTTTCTGAATGCGACGTTTGTCAACGTGTTAAGGCAGTCCATCAGAAAACAGCCGGTCTACTCCAACCTCTAAAAATTCCTGAGTGGAAGTGGGACATGATTGAAATGGACTTCGTTACTGGGTTTCCAAAGTCCAAGAAGGGCAACGATGCAATCTTCGTTGTTATTGATCGTCTCACTAAAGTAGCTCACTTCTTTGCTGTCAAGGAAACTATCTCAGCTAGCCAGTTAGCAGAGCTCTACACAGCAAAGATTGTTCCACTTCATGGTGTTCCATTGGAAATAAGCTCAGACCGTGGAAGTAATTTCACTTCTCATTTCTGGAAAAGCTTTCAAGAAGCATTGGGCACCAAACTTCTGTTCAGCACAGCTTATCACCCTCAGTCTCAGGGGCAAGTCGAAAGAGTCAATCAGATTCTCGAGGATATGCTCAGAGCATGTGGTCTCTCCTTTGGCATGAAATGGGAGGATTGCCTTCCATATGCTGAATTCTCCTACAACAACAGTTTCCAGGCAAGCCTAGGCATGGCACCATTTGAGGCACTGTATGATGTAGCCCACCGTATTCAACCAAGCACAACATCGACACACCACAAGGTGAACTCACTCCTATCTCCGTACGTTTCCGGTGACTTGGTGAACGGTGCTCTACCTCATGAAATACCCCTCTACATGCATAGGTGGGATCACCACATGGAGACCCAAGATGGTGCCCAAGATGCTCAAGAACACATCCAAGAAGGTGCGCATGAAGCTAGGAAGAACGTGGGTGAAGACGGCGTCAAGATCGGAGTTCCGAGGAGGAAGAACGGAGGGAAAAGGAGGCTCCCGGCCTCACCCTGGCCCCAGGCCGGGCCCCAGGCCGGCCTACCCTGGCCCCAGGCCGGCCTCCTCATCCCACCCTGGCCCCAGGCCGGGCACCAGGCCGGGCACCAGCCCGAGGGGGCCGGCCTCCCACCCTGGCACCAGGCCGGGCACCAGGCCTCTGCGCCCCACCCTGGCCCCAGGCCGGGTTCCAGGCCGGCCAGGCCGGCTCCCAAGCCGGGGTGGCCCCGAATTGCACGGGAATTGACCGTTTTGGCACCGTTTCGACCCCCGTTTCGACCCCGACTATATAAAGGACTCCGGTGGCTAGATCTAGGGTTAGGAATAGTTTTGAGCATTGTTTTCGAGAGTTTAGGGCTTTGCCCTTGTATCCCTCTTTTGAGGTGACTCCTCTTACGAGGCTACTCCTATGTTGATGATGTTCATCTAGGATTGTATCAAGATCTCTCCAAGGAGCTACTCTCTCACATAGTGATTCTAGTAGCGCTTGCCAACCTTCCCCTTTTGGGCTTCTGTTGGATCGGTGGACCGGCCGGTAAGAGAAACGGTTTAAATTAGCGTGTTGTTGACTTGGGTTTGCGATCCCTCGTAGGCTTCACGAGTTATCTTCCCCCTTTTGTGTTTCCACGCGTTTGCCCTCGATTTCCCTCGATTCCCCCTCTCGTGTTCATCGTGTTCATTGCGTTCTTCGTTCGTTCTTGTCGATTCGTGAAGATCGGGCCAACTTAGAGGTCAACACCTTCATAATCTGGTATCCAGAGCTAGATTGACACGAATCCGACACCCCACCCACTCCCCTACCACCAATTTTTCCTCTATCCACCATAAATTCGAAAATTTGACCAAAAATAGCCGAAAGGGATTTCGACCGATCTCTTGATTCGTTGAGTTTTTCGTGGTTTTGTTTCATAGATTTGTTGCCAAAAACCATTCCCCATCTTTCTATTCAGCCACAATTCTTGAATTTGTCCAAAAAATTTCTTGATTTGGGAGAAATTTCGAATTTGAGCAAAAATTTCAGAAAAATCCTGCTCTTCGATTCTTGGACAGATTTTGAAACTTGTTTTTCTTTGTCGTTTTTTATCCGAATTGAGTGCAACAAAGTGCTACGCGACGCCCACGACATCACCTACGCTTCCACATCAACGGATCGCCACGACATCGACTCCCCCACGGCCGCAAGTCCGTGATCATCAATAAGAGAGGTATAACTTGCTTCCGCTTGAACCACCCCATCCTTTGTGTACCTTACCTACTTGGACTAGTTCTTTTACACCGCTTGGCATCGCATTTGTGGCATCGAGAGTGCGAGGTTTGTGCTTGTGAGAGATTAGCTACCGAGTAGGCATTGGCACTTTGGAATCCATCAAAAAGAGAAAATCAAAAAAAAAGAGAAAAAGAGAAAATAGAAAAAGAAGCAAAAGGATCGGTGCCAATTGCTTTCCATTGTAGGAACGTGTAGCATTGCGTCGTAAAAGAGAAAGAGTGACCGATTGCCACGGTGCGAATCTTGTTGCCTTTTCAAATTTGCGGTTTGAGCTAGCGTCCTCTTTGAGTTAGTGTGGCATTGAGCATTAGTCTACGTTAGGTCCATTTCGTTCTTCGCTCGTCCATTGGTCGCACTAACCCCATTTTCCCTTGCGTGTGTGTGTTCCACCATATTTCCATCCTATAGGTTTGGTTTTCGTGCTAACTTTTCTTTGATTCTTCTCCATGTTTTACAACAAACTTTTCTTTGGATTTGTCGTTTTCTCGCCACATTTCTAACCCATTGCCATCCACCCACAAGCCGTGTGTGTTTTGGAGCGTGTTTTTGGGATCTTTCGAACTCAAGTCACTTCATTCTTTTTGTTGTCGGTTTCTCTTGGCTTGGTCCACTAGTTTCCAACATTTGCTAAAAGGTGAGGGTTGAGCTCTTAGGTCCTCACACTCTATATATACACTTGCGCTTATTGACTAACCATGTATAGCGAGAACGAAGAGTTTGGAGGCCATGATGATCATGATGAGTCCATGATGGACCACTACGACTACAACGAGCTAGACATGGACCTCCACTCCTATGAGCACGACGTGGTGGACGACCACTACTCCGAGCACGACATCGTGGATGACCACTACTACGAGCATGACATGGTGGATCACCACCACTACTACGACCACGACGTCGAGCTCTACACCGACTACTCCTCCCCAAGCATCATCGACACGGAGGAGTACCACAACCACCACGCCACCTTCGACTCCATGAGCTACATCGACATGAACCACTAATACAACAATGACGCCGCAAGCTTGGATGACGAGATGGAGCCCTACTACACCGGCAACGCATCCTCTAGCATGGCGGAGTTCTACACCGACAATGACTCCGACATGGACGAGCTCACCTACAAGCGCTTCCTCGCCAAGCTTCGGTTGCCAAGACATCACATGTCCGATGGTTCATGCTCACCACCATGGAGCTTCAAGGAGAATGCCAAGGCCAAGACACCACAACGACCTTCAACCTCAAGATGGCGCAACGACAAGAAATCCGACAAGTTGGCCACGTCAAGATCCTCAACATCTAGACGGCGCCACAAGAAGGACATCATCGAGGCCCCATATAGCGAGAAGGCCAAGAAGCCAAGGCATCCAAATGACTTTCGGAGTCATCCCACACATGAGGTGCGGGAACGCCGCAAGCTTCGTCATCGACAAGCTTCACGCCCTCATCACCACGCTCATCACCAAGACCGTCGCCATGATCACCATCGCCATATGGAAGAGAGTGGTACACCCACCTCACCGCATCTTCCACCACAAGCTCCGCGACGACATTGGTTTGAGCATCGCTCGCCATCACCACTACCTCGACCTCGACACCGACAAGGCCGTGGTGACCCTCTTCAAGATCACCCTCTACGACCGGATATTCTTCATCACCCACCTTCTCCAAGCTCGACTCATGACATTGGTCTAAATGGCTTCGTGGATGGTGCTTGCCCACATTCAAGGCTTCCAAGGCAAAATGTGTGTCACCACCATAATGACCACCAAGACCAAGTCCATTCTCAAGAAGGTGCCTTCGACATGGCTTCTAGTGAATGCCTTCCTCGACTCCACCACAATGACCACCGGCGCCATCCTCTCCATCATGACCGCCATCGCCAAACCAATGAGGATGACCCAATTGAGCTTCCACCGCCTATCTTTGATGAAGACCCAAATGAGACACCTTCTCAACATCAAGTGAGTGCGAATGCTCCCTATGGCTTGTCTTTCCCCATCTTCGAGGAAGACTCCTTTGAGCGCCACCATCGAAAACAACCAAGTGGGATTGCTCAATTTGCTACTTCACTTCCCATCTTTGATGAGGACCCCTATGAGAGCCCACTTCGACCACCACTAGGCACGGATGCTATGAGCCTACTTTCCCCTCTCCTTAAAGATGAAGACCTCTTATGCCCCATTTGCAAGGGCCATGGTCACATAATGTGGGATTGCCAAGGCGGCGACCAAGATGGTGCGTCAAATGGAGATGCCATCCATGTTTCTTCTCCTACCACATTGGATGAAGCACCGCATCACCTTGACCACGGATTTCCATCGCATGATCAAGGCCATGAGTCTCCTTCATCGCCACAAGCGCAACACAAACATCAAGAGTGTGAAGCTCTTCCTCCCATGACACAAGATCAACATCACCATATGCATGAGGAGACCACTCTACCACTCAATGATGAAGACGTTGATGCATGTGACATTGTCAAAGAGGCTCATCCCTTGCCATCATCTCTAAGGCATCCTTTTTCTTCGTCTCCAATGACACAAGTGCCAACTTCGACCATCCACAAGAGAGCTTCCAATGCTACCAACGAGATGCTCATGGTTGCCAACCAAAATGGTGACCATGCCTACATGAGTGAAGGCCAATACTATGCCTTGCACCAACTAGCTCTCAATTCCTTGGACATGACCAATGGTGACGAAAGCGTCTATTGCAATGAGGCCGCGAACTCATCGCGAGTGTTGACACGAGTTCTTCAAGCCTATCCTCAAGATAAGGACCAACGATGCAACCTTTCTAGAGTCGGCGTCAATGGCCCATCTATCATTGATGGAGGTAATGACGAATTGGGTGACACTCTCCGCTTGACTTCAACACATCTCATGCCAACCTCCACAAGGCCACGCTCAAGCCACCATGCTAGCCAAGGAAATCTTCATCATCATCATCATCGACCATTTGAGGATGCTACAAGGCATGGCTTACACTACCACATCACGGAGATGTTGGAGCTTCCTTCGACACACGCCATGACCCTACCTCCTCCTCCAAGAAAGCCACCCTTTCCACACTTGGAGATCAACCAAAGAGATGAGATGATCGAGTCCTCCTCGCCACATGCTATGACACTACCGACTCCAAGCAATGCAACGACCTCGACAAACCTGCACACCTCTTGTGCCAAGACTTTGGAGCCTTCTAGTGTCCCCTATCAAGCTTCTAGTGAGATGAGTGGTGAGAGAGAGATCCACCATCACGTGAGTGAGAGCCACAAGCCCATAATGAGTGGAAAAAGCATGAGTGTTCATAGAGGCCTCGCCTTGTTAGCCACCAAAAGTGAGATGAGAGTTGAGAGCAAAACCCCATTTGTGCTTATTGACACTAACGGCTTACCAACTTTCTCTCCATCTTTGTTGTCTATTTTGCAGAGATTTGGTGACCCTATCAAGCATCCTCGACATCATCGCTTTCTCCACATACAAGGCTCTCCACATCGCATGAACATCGACACCGACTTGAAGGGTTGGAAGGAGCACTTTCCGCTCATCATGATCCACATGGAGATTGACAAGAGCTTCTACGACAAAGCATCCTCCATCCACATTCCTCAAGTCAAGATCTACACGGCGCGTCACAAGAACTTCGACATCAACGCCTTCGACGCCTACATTCCACATGTCAAGAGGTGCATGGAGTACGACAAGCACGTCAACGACAATGCCTTCTACGCCTACATACCACGTGTCAAGATGTGCACGGAGTTCAACAAGCACCTCCACGACAATGACTACCACGTCTACATCCCCTTTGTCGAGATGCACTTGGAGTTCGACAAGCGCGTCAACGACAATGATCGCCACGACTACACTCTACCGCTTCCGCAAGCTCATCCTCATCCACCCATGGAGGATCATGTCAAGATCGTCATCGTCTTTGGAATACACCCTCCACGATCATACCTTGGCATGATCTTCGATAAGAGGCTCAACTTCAACGACTACACCGCTTCGCAAGATCTTCCTCAACCATCCACGGGGAGCCATTTCATGATCTTCATCACCTTTGGACCGCCCCCACTACGAGCCTACCGTCACATGGACTTCGACAAGCGGATCAACTTCAACGACATCTTCGTCGTCAAGATTCCTTCTCCCGCTCACATATGGATGGAACGAGAGTCGAGGACGACTCTTTTTCAAGGGGGGGGGGAGATGATGTAGCCCACCGTATTCAACCAAGCACAACATCGACACACCACAAGGTGAACTCACTCCTATCTCCGTACGTTTCCGGTGACTTGGTGAACGGTGCTCTACCTCATGAAATACCCCTCTACATGCATAGGTGGGATCACCACATGGAGACCCAAGATGGTGCCCAAGATGCTCAAGAACACATCCTAGAAGGTGCGCACGAAGCTAGGAAGAACGTGGGTGAAGACGGCGTCAAGATCGGAGTTCCGAGGAGGAAGAACGGAGGGAAAAGGAGGCTCCCGGCCTCACCCTGGCCCCAGGCCGGGCCCCAGGCCGGCCTACCCTGGCCCCAGGCCGGCCTCCTCATCCCACCCTGGCCCCAGGCCGGGCACCAGCCCGAGGGGGCCGGCCTCCCACCCTGGCCCCAGGCCGGGCACCAGGCCGGGCACCAGGCCTCTGCGCCCCACCCTGGCCCCAGGCCGGGTTCCAGGCCGGCCAGGCCGGCTCCCAGGCCGGGGTGGCCCCGAATTGCACGGGAATTGACCGTTTTGGCACCGTTTCGACCCCCGTTTCGACCCCGACTATATAAAGGACTCCGGTGGCTAGATCTAGGGTTAGGAATAGTTTTGAGCATTGTTTTCGAGAGTTTAGGGCTTTGCCCTTGTATCCCTCTTTTGAGGTGACTCCTCTTACGAGGCTACTCCTATGTTGATGATGTTCATCTAGGATTGTATCAAGATCTCTCCAAGGAGCTACTCTCTCACATAGTGATTCTAGTAGCGCTTGCCAACCTTCCCCTTTTGGGCTTCTGTTGGATCGGTGGACCGGCCGGTAAGAGAAACGGTTTCAATTAGCGTGTTGTTGACTTGGGTTTGCGATCCCTCGTAGGCTTCACGAGTTATCTTCCCCCTTTTGTGTTTCCACGCGTTTGCCCTTGATTTCCCTCGATTCCCCCTCTCGTGTTCATCGTGTTCATTGCGTTCTTCGTTCGTTCTTGTCGATTCGTGAAGATCGGGCCAACTTAGAGGTCAACACCTTCATCACTGTATGGTCGCAGATGCAGGAGTCCAATCAATTGGTCTGGAGCTGGTGAACGTTCACTCCTAGGCCCTGACATTGTTAAGGAAGCCGAAGAGAAAGTTCGTATCATTCGTGACAATCTCAAGATTGCTCAGTCTCGTCAGAAGAGTTACTATGACAGCAAGCACAGGGATATGGTCTATGCACCTGGTGACAAAGCATATCTCCGTGTAACTCCCCTCAGAGGCACTCATCGTTTTGGTGTGAAAGGAAAGCTTGCACCAAGATACATTGGTCCTTTCAACATTCTCTCAAGGCGGGCGGAAAATGCCTATCGTCTTGAACTTCCAGAAAAACTATCCAAGGTGCACGATGTGTTCCACGTGTCACAACTCAAGAAGTGTTTCAAAGATCCAGATCGTGGAGTTGATCATGATTCCATTGAACTCCAAGACGATCTATCTTATGAGGAGCACCCTATTCGTATTCTCGACGAGACCGAGCGTAAGACTCGAAACAAGAGCACCAAGTTCTTGAAAGTGCAGTGGTCGCATCATTCCGATAAAGAGGCAACGTGGGAGACCGAAGAGGATCTTCGCAAGAAGTATCCGGACCTTTTCACTTCTCAGTAAGGAATCTCGGGGCGCGATTCCTTCAAGGGGGGGGGGGCGTTTTGTAACATCCCAAGTATTAAAACCTACCATTTAGAATGTTTGATTTCTTGTTATTAAAGTATTGCATCATGTCATCATGTTTATTTCATTGTTTGCATTTGTTACTATTTGTTTTGCATCTGTTTTATCTTGTTTTCATAATGAAACTCAAACAATTTAAAATGGTTATTTCATACTTGCTCTGTTACAACTTTTCAAATAAAAATCTAGAATAAAAACAACCCATTTGTTGTCATATTATTCCATATTGATCAACTAGTAAAATGGTGCTTTTAATTCCAATTAATTATTTTCCAACTTGGTTTCAAATTCAAAGCAAATCATCTACAGCACCTAATTTGGAAATTATAAAAATACCAAACCATTCTAATGTTTTGATCCACCTAATAATAGGGGTCACCCTAATAAAAACCTTGTTTTCCATATTAAGTCATTAATTAACAACCATTTTAATTTCCAAATCCCCTTCAAATTCAAATCAAATGCATCAGGCAGAACCAATTTGAACTTATGAACCCTATCTAAACCAATCAACTAATTTAACCAAGTTAATAATAGGGTTCACCCTATTAAACTTGTTGTTTTCAAAAATACCTCAATTAGTTGCAATTTATTCCAATTCAAAACATTTTGCAAAACAGCAACTCAATTTGAATTTCCAAAAACTTAAGTTGTAAAGTGGTAGATATTGGACTAACAAACTCACCTGAATTTTTCCAAAATTTTAGAAACTCAAAACCCTATCAAATTCTTCCAATTCTCATTGCTAAAAAAACAGAAAGCAAAAAAAAAAAAGAAGCAAACTGCAGCGCGCGCGGCAGCTTACACAGCCCAACCCACCTAGCGCGCAGCCCAGCCCGTTTCATCCCGCGCGTACCGCTTCGATGCGCGCGCCATCTTCTTTCTCCCGTACGGCGACGATCCGGTGGCGCCACGTCGCCGTACGGCCGCGCCCGACGGCTAGGAGATCGCCTCGGCCGCTATAAGTACGCCTAGACCCCCCTGGCGCCACCAACCTAACCCTAATTCTTGTTCCCCTCGAGATCCGCCGTCGTTTGCCCTCTGCCGTTCCTCTCTCCCCTCTCTGAATTCTCGCCGGCGATAAGCCCTCTGAATCTCCGATGGATACCACCGCCGTAGCCACCAATTCCCCTCGCTAAGCTCTGGAACCGAGCCACCACTTCACCCTCTACAGTTTCGACACCGGAGCTAGCTAGGAGGAGCACGGGAGCCACGCCGCCGTCCTCGTCACCGCCGCAGCAGTCGCCCCGTCGTCGAGCTCATCCGCGGCCAACCTCCCGGTGAGCACGCGGCTGTCCATCTCCTCCTTCCTCTCTGTCAGCTCTGCATCGCGCACGTGCAAACTTCCAACACCACGACACAGCAGCACGCAGCACAACCACGGTTCCCCGCCGGCGATCTTGTTTCTGCCGGCAATGGTTCAGTAACGCACGCGTCAGCAAAGTTCAGTAACGCAGATCTGAACGATATCCTCCGCGCGTCTCTGTTAACTGACAACAAACGAGAGCAGCTGTAACATCCCAAGTTTTCAAAAATCCAAAATCCATCATGCATGCATACTCACTGCATCACTGCATTTTTGTTTGCAAAAAAAATATGGTTTTATTTTGTTAATCCAAAATTTTAGGTGTTATTACCTATTGAACTACCTTTTGGATTCAAATATTTTTCTAAAGAAAAGTATTTTACTTGTGGGAAATAATAGTACCAAAATGTTCCTTACGTCTTAAGATTTTCAAAACATATTTTTATGAATTTTTCTAAATTAATTTGGTTGGGTTTTGAATTGAATTGGAATCATTTTAATTAAAAACAGAAAAAGAAAAAAAAAAAAGAAAAGAGAAACAGCCGCGCTGCAGCCCAGCTCTCTCTCTCTCCCCTCGGGCCCAGCCCATCTTCCCTCGCCCCTCTCATTTCTCGCGCGCGCGCAGCCGTTAGCCAACGGGCCGGCCCAGTACTGCGACCAAAGGCTTGGCCCATCCCTTCCCCGTCTCGCTGACAGCCGGGGCCCGTCCGTCATCTTCTACCCAAACGCGGACTCCGCGCCTAGGAAGTGTTCGACAAAATGCCGACGCCCCCGTCGTGTCCGAGATGGACACGAGATCCGCCCACCGCCTCTCCCCGTTGCCCTACCCCTCGCCCACGCCTCCCACTCCTTATATACCGAGGCCCCTTTACGTTCCGCACCTCAAGCGCCCCGACCTCCCCTCGAAACCCTGCACGCCACCTCGAAATCCTTCGCCGCCGCCGTCGCCATCGGTGAACCCTCGGGAAGTCCACGCCGCCGCCGTTCCGATCCACGGGAGACGCCACCGAGGAACCGAGGAGATCCGCAGCGAGGAGGAGAAGCCGCCGCCGTGCTCGCCCTCGCCGGAAACGCTCGGGATCGTCCACGCCATCCACGCTCGAGCTCGTCGTCGACGTTCGCCGCGCCAACTCCGGTGAGTTCCGCCGCCACCTTCTCTGACCGTTGGATCTCAGTCCACGGCTGAGATTAGAAGGCCTAGCGAATCGGTACGGTAGATCTCGGCCACCCGTAGCACTTTAGATCTAACGATCCACGCGCGCAATCCGGCCGAAACGCCATCGACCAATCAGGAGCCACCATTGCCGTTGCCACGGATCGACCACTTTTTCTGCTAAAACAAAATAAAACAGATTTGAATTAAAACTTCAAAAATTCATAACTTTTGTTCTGTAGCTCCGATTTAGATGATTTTGGACTTTTTGGAATCAGCACTTTGTGTAGATTAACTTAGGCTATTCAAATTTCAAATTTGGAACGTGCATTCACATGTTATTTGTAGATCTCTATTTATCTCTAATTCGGGCATAACTTTTAATCTACAAATCCTTTTTAGGTGAAATCATTTGCTATGCTTTTGTTTTGATGTCCTCTATCCAGTAGATGCGTTGGAAATATTAATTGTGCAACTTTGTAACAGAAACCCTATTAATCTTCATATTAGCCTATAATAAGACCCTAGCAATACTAATTATTATAAATTGATAATAAATTTGTTTTGCATGCATCATAATCATGTTATTAACATCAGAGAACATAATTATTAGTAATTATTGCTGATTGTGAATTTGGTGCATTAATTGGATCATTGCATAGCATGCATACATGTTTTTGTATTGTTTTTGTTATGTGTTTTGTATGTTTATGTGTGGATTATTTTGCTTGTTCAGTTTGTGAAGAGGATCAAGTCTACTCTTGTTGCTGTTATTCTTGTTGTGATTGTTCATCCTATTGCCAAGGCAAGTGACACACCATCAAATCTCCCATATTTTACTATGCATTGTTAGTGTTTTTGAGTAGCATGCATGATAGGAAATTTTACTAAGTTATTATTATGCTATGCAAAATCCCAAGTAGTGTGTAGCCATCCTTTAGACTTGTTATTTTGGAAACATATACTTAGTAGATGCTTAGCCTTGCTACAAATTTGTTTTACTCAATGTTGTGGAAAAATTCTAAGTATAAACTCCCAATGAAACACCTGGGTGGATTTTGGATGTGATTGGATTATGTTGAGTGGCTCCCTAGGGCCATATCAATGGTGTTTATCACCGAAGGAGTACACTTGTGGATGGCCACCCAGGAACAAAGAGATTCCTAAGTCCCTCTAAGTTTAGTAGCTTCCCGTGCAGCCCTTTGACATATGGGCTCTGTCTTGATCAACTAAGTTGTGAGAGTTCAACCCATGCTTGACATGAAGATGTAGCAGAATTATAGGTGGAACGGGTCTTGCTGGTTGGGTTGAATTCTTGCTTCTGAAAGATCTCGTCTCAATTCTCTCCTTTCCTTGATGCACTCCGGGTGTATAGGATGTTTGGGCTAATTGAAGGCAAAGGGTGAAAGTGCACAACCTCTGCAGAGTTAGAAACTATGATCATAGCCGTGTTCCCGGTATGGACAACTTCGAGCAGCTGGACAAGGATGGACAGAAGAATCTCAACACCGTTTTGAAGAAGTAAAATTTGTCTAAGGAAATATTAGTTGTGGTGCTCATGGGTGTGTCCTATGGTGCCAATCTTTGAAAGAAAACTCTTTTTCAAAAGTGTTAGGGAAAAACTTGCTTTCTGCAAAATAGCCTAAACTCCACCAAGCCAGATATGCATGTAGTTTAGACTTGCCATTTTATAACCACCATAGTGTCATTTGCCAGTACATTGTTTGTACTGAATCTCCTTCGGGGGCTGCATATTCCAACGTGCAGGAAATTCTGAGGATGAAGGTTGATTAAGTGCTTGGACTCGAGTCTACACCCAACATGTTATGCCTGTGGCGCATGATTAAAGATGGAGGCTCATTGCTATTTTATTTCTGCTGTTTAGAACTCTGAGTTTTGCTAGTTTTTCAAGACTATGCAATTTGTAATAAAGCTATACTTGGCTATTCTGGATCCTTTGTAATAATTTTTGTTACTTCTGCAAAGATACAATTACATTTTGTTCTGTGGTGCTAGCATTGATCCAGGGACTAGCACTTAACACAGTAGTTCTCATATTATTAAATGTGAGGATGCTACAAAATGGTATCAGAGCAAAGTGTTGCCTGTAGGTTCGAGCCCTTAGGTTTGGAAAACCTTTTGGTCAAAATTTATTAACCCCTTTGAGTATTTTTGGATCCTAGCGGCATAGTGAGATGAAGCGGCCCGGACCAACATTACATGTCCACGTACATGAGACCGGTTCCCTGATTGGCTTTGCGGGTGCCAGTCTCTCTCACTATAGTGAATATCCAAATTTCAATAAGTTGTTAATGAGCAAATGATCACCATGAAAGAAGACTTAATATTTTCTAAGTACTTTTACTTATCTCGTATCTAGTACATCTATGTCTTAAGATCTCATGACTTGTGTTATCTCCTAAACTTAAAGATGAAGAGCTTCAACTTCACCACCGCCGAAGACCTCAAGGATACACGCTTTGGAGGACATCTTATCAATATACTTGAGCAATTGAAGCTAACCACACCGACCATCAAAGGAAGCCAACTGAAGAAATTCGTCAAAGAAGGTTGTTGGGGAATCAAACTCCTACAACCTGGACGCAAGACAAAGCCCGAGACCGAAGACATAGAGATCAAGATGATTAGTGACTCCATGGAGAAAGGCCTCAACCTCGTCGTGCAAGAGCTGATAGGACGTTTATGTGGGAAATATCATCGAGAATTGAAGAATCACTACTCTCATGTGCTTGGGAGACGTGATGAGAATGGGGCCCCTTACTACTTAGACCCGGAGACCAAACACAAATTCAACCCATTACACCAATACCTCCAAGACCTAGAAAATCATATCAAAGACCTTGAGGACGATAGACGCATGGAGTTGCTAAAGAATGACGAGCTACGCGCCCAACTCAAGTCAACAGAAGAGAAGGTCAAAGCTCAAGAAGAAGTGGCCAAAGCTCATGAGGAGAAGTTTATAGCTCAAGACAAGAAGTTTAAAAGTCAAGAGAAGAGGGTCAGAGACAAGAACAAGGAGCTAAAAGAGTTAAAATCAATGTTGGAAGACAACGACGTTCAGTTAGATGTTGACTATGACATAATAGAGACCTTGCGTGGTGAGAAGAGAAAATTTCAGGAGACAAGTGAAGACCTAGAGAGAGAAGTAAAGGAACTCAAATCAATCCTCGCAGATGAAGGAATCACGGTTGAAGTAGTGGAAGAGGAAGAAGGTGCAATGGTCGAATATAGGGCACAATAGTTGGACCACCATAC